>JARCFY010000003.1:52655000-53280000 GCA_029233225.1 Lepidodactylus listeri | reverse complement strand
AATTAAGGAAATATTAAAATATTAGTTATACTATATTGTTATTTTTATAACAGTTACCTGTAAGCTGCTGCAGGACCAAAAGTGTTTTTTTTAAGAGTACAGCATGTGAAAATTGTAACACCTAGGTCGCAGCCACATAAGCGAGATAAGCCGGACAGGAATCGACGCAAATTTGCGCCAGAGCAATTTTTGCCACAGTTGTGTGATCATACAGGTCCATGGACCTGCAGGGGCAAACTGCTACTGCGTGATCACACGCAACCGCGGGTGAGTTGGGCTTTTCCCCCCTGGCCGTTTTCAATGAGCTTATTTGCTTAAACATGGGATCGATGAATTGCCTCTCCACCCTTGAGGTCGTCCGATGATGTGCATACTCACACAGGGACAAAAAAAACCCCTTATCCCCGATGCCACGTTTGCACTGGCGTGATCTCACAGGGAAAGTCCAGCTCTGGGCTGCAGCAAACCATTTGAGACTGACCTTTCACTAGTAGCTTTTTACCCTGATTCCCCGCCGGATCAAAACGGCTTGCGACGGTTTGACGATGCTGGTGGGACACTTCCCAGATGTGCTGGTGTGATCAAGCCCATTTGATCCGGCAGGGGATTGGTCTCCCTTCCGTGGCAAATGGGTGCGTATGATCGCGCCCATAAAGTACTAAGTACTGCCACCACAACAGAAGGATTTAATCAAACTGAAATTTCAATGTATTATGTTTTAATAGGTATTTTGGGGAAAGTTTTATAAGTTGTTGCCATTTATTTTCTGTACTTTGCTGTTTAGTGCAAAAGCAGGTTGGTGGCTTTTAAAAATGGGGTATAAATGATTTTTCAAAGCATTATTTCTGCCACAGGTGATTTACACATGTGGGTAATTTGGTCTCAGTGCCACTACAAATGCCTTCTCAGTGGCACAGGGTAATTTCCCATTCTTTCTCCTCCAGTCTTTCATTTCCTGCCTTTCTCACCTTCAGAAGGGTCTGCTAGTTTTCTATTCATAGTTGGTGTACATCTACCAACAGTAATGTTTGAAGTGGGCAGCAAAAAGCCTGCTGGTGGTCGTGGAGGGAGGATGGCAGGCAGGAGGGGAAATGGTGTTCAGTGTAGGTTGGGAAATACCGAAATCTGCACGTTTCCCTTCATGCTTTCTGCAGACTCTCTTTGCAAATGATTTCTGAAGAACTTTCATACCACTGCAGGTTTGGGGAAACCTAAAGAAAAATCAGGGAAACCCTGGAAGGGGGATGGCAATGATTAGAGCAAGCCCAAAGAAGTTGTGGAGACAAAGCAGACCAAGAGCTCTTTGTGGCCATTTATTTATTTATTATTTGTATTTACATCCCGCCCATCCTGCGAACGGGCTAAGGGCAGGTAACATCATTTGTAACAAATATAGTCAGAATTTAAAATTTAAAACGTAAAGCAATATAAAACATTAAAATTGGTAGTTACAACTAAAACAGAATTTCAGCTGGCTATAAGGGTTCTGGCCCATTGATATGGATGGAATAATGGCCAGGTATCAGTGGGTAGATGACAGCAACCTCAGGGAGGCCATGTATGGGTGCCCGCTGCCTCAGCCAAAGGCCTGGCAGAACAGCTCCATCTTGCAGGCCCTGTAGAACTGAAGAAGATCCCACAGGGCCCTGGTCTCAATAGGGAGCTTGTTCCATCAGGCTGGGGCCAGGGCAGAGAAAGCCCTGGCCCTGGTTGAGGCAAGAAGGATATCTCTTGGGCTGGTGCTGATCTTTAGAGTGTAATGCTCTCTAGGGCATATATGGGAAGAGGCGGTCTCTTAGATATGTTGGTCCCAGGTTGTGTAAGGCTTTGAAGGTACTCAACCAGCAGCCAGTGCAGTTGGCGGAGCACCTGCCGGATGTGAGCCTGCACAGGCATCAATGTCAGCAGGCATGCTGCCGCATTTTGCACCAGCTGTAATTTCTGGGTCAGCCCCAAGGGTAAGCCTACATAGAACAAGTTGTAGTAATCAAGCCTGGAAGTGACCATTGCATGGGTCACTGAAGCTAAGTCCTGGGAGGAGAGATATGGTCTCAGCAGCCTTATCTGCCCAAGATGGAAAAATGCAGATCTGGCGACTGCAGTAACCTGGGCCTCCATAGAGAGAGGAGAGGCATCCTGTGTTATTCCCAGGCTCCTCACTTTCTGGGTTGGCACCCCTTCCAGCATGGGGAGTCTGATACCCACATCTATTCCCCTCCCAAGCCAGGTACAGGACCTCCATCTTTGATGGATTAAGCTTCAACCAGCTCTGCTGCAACCATCCAGCCAGAGCATCTAATGCCTCAGCCAGATTCTCAGGGATAGAAGATGGACACAGATTGGCATATTATCAAATGAAGAAACAGAACAATGCAAAAGCAAAACAAGTATTTACTAAGAATGTCTTTAAAGATGCAATCACATTTTAAAATGATGTGAAACCCTGGGGATGGGTCTCTGTGGATGCCATCTTAAACCCTGCCCCCTTGAACAACTAAGCACCATGATGACACATCTTCAAGACACACTCACATATCCTGAAAATACACTGCCGTATCTGGAGATAATCCAGTGCTAAACTATATCAGCAGGGGGCCAGTCTAACTCTAGTGCCCGTATAGATGGGACAGCTTACTGAAATTAACATGTGAAAGATGAGCAGGTGTACACAGTAAGGAGCTTTCAATGTATCATCTATATGTATCATCTGTATGACACCCTGAGTTATTAGAGATGGGAAGAATAGCCATGTCTTAAGATAAAAATGGAGGATAACAAACATTTAGAATATAATGTTTACAATCTTACTATAAAATGCTATAAAAAGAGGTAAATATTATAACAGCATATTTACATTTTAAAAAGAAAATTCTCCCCATGAATTGCTTCTTTACCAATGGTACTCTCTCACACACTAACTTTGTGGGTCAATGAAATCTGTCCTACTGCATTAGTAATTTAAAGTAACTAATTTCAATTTTCACTCACATTAACTGCCTCATTTCTTTGAAGGATCTATGCAGCAGTTTGTCCAATTATGTCTAATTTGCTAAGCACTATTCTTACTGCAATTTGGAGTAGTTAGTCAGCTTAGACAATCAGATTTAAAACAATGTTTTGGGATATGAGTGAGAAACTTAGCAGAACTAAGGACATGGAAAAGAGGATTAAAGGAGATAATTCCTGTTTGCTATTTTTTATTTTATTTTACCCCTCCCTCACATTGAGGAGGAGTTTATCTTGCATAGTCTTGTTTTATCCTCACAAAACCAGTAATAAAGATTGGATAGGGAGAATAATTTGTCTTAAACTAGTCACTGAGCTTCATAAAGGGGACTAGAGATCAGAGTCTGGAGCTTTCACACTTGAATCCAACATTGTATAAAAAACATATACATACTCAAAAACTATATCCATTATGGGATGACAAAGAAATTATAAATCTCAGAAGACGCTAAAGTAATATAAAACAACTGGTCATTCTAAAGCTCACCTCCAGTGACATGTTTGCTTCTGTCAATGTCAGTAGAATGCACAGGGGCTATGTAGTTTTCTTCCTACCCATAACTTCCATGAAAAGGTGACGAGACACCATGTTAGCTTTACATAATATAAACAGTGTGAATTAGCCAAACCCACCATCTCTCTCCCCCACACACACACAAATAATGAAAACTTCTTGGCTTCAAAGTTTGAAGTGGCATTATTAGTTTGGTGATGAATGTAGAAAGGTTTACTCATTATCCTCAGAGAACAAGGGGAATGTGGCTAGGTCTTCCTCCATTTCTAATCATCATCATTCTCAGCATTCCTCATGCCAGACCCAAGTCCATTCCAAGGATTCCACATACCAGATCCAAATGCACTGGTGCTAATTTTGCTTCATTGTCTTAATCCTTTTAACATTGGTCAAACTTAAGGAGTTCTAAAATAAGAGAGATACAGCTGTCTGAACAACTGATTAAACTAAACTTAAATTGTACACTGAAATATTTTTATTTTCTGTTAACACTTCTGAGTTGATGTATTACTTAGCATTCGGCTATACCATAATCAATAAAGTGGTAAAGTAATAACCACTTCAATTTAAATTGTTTCTTAAGAATTTTTAGTTGTAGGATGATGGCAGTTGGCCAGAGAATGGCAACATATAGGAAGCGTCAAAATATTATACTCCTGTTGAAACAGTCCAAATCCAACAAAATATAGTATTTGTCATTTTGGCATAACATCTGGCAAAGGCTTTGTCTCACAAAATTACCCCTTTGAAATCTGGTCCACAAAACAGAAGAACGCTGTTGATAAACCTAATATACTGATCTGAACCCCAGATAACAGGCACAGAGAAAAACAATAAAGCATGAAATTGTCAGTTTGCAAACATTACTGTAACAAACTCCAGAAATACTGTAAAAGCAATCAAACCTATGCTGAGAACAATTTCCCACTGTCCTTCCTCTTCACCCCTGCTTGCTGGGCAGCAAATCTACAGCCATACTTGCTGGCACAGGCATAGGATCACAAAGAAGCATAGAATGGGTCATGGAGGAGAGAAGATCCTGCTTCTTATAACTTTCAAAGAGACAGGCACTCTGCCCAGACGATGATCAGACAATCCTATTGCAAAATTCAGAGGCATTCACTCAAAACAATTATCCTACATTAATCTGGTAATAACAAACAAAACTGTATCATGTAATCTGACACTGGCTACTTGGCTGCATGTGCAAACCACCAGTAAGAAAACTGGTAGTAGCACTAGTCAGCAATCTGGGATCAGAAGACACTAAAAGTTTCTGTCAGGGCTATTGCCAATTTTCCCCTGAGGGTAGATGCATGGAGCCCTAGTGGCTGGAGTGAACTAGGAAGGGACATGTAAGACCCATGTAGTCACACAGTTCCTAATCCATCTAGGAATATATGTGCAGAAGTCTGCTTATATGTGTGCCCCTTAGTATTAACCCTCCTGGAAGATGAAGTGGGGAAATAACCTCTAAAATATATTTTACCATAAAATAAAATATTTTATTGGTAAATAAGAGATATAACAGGTTAGGTGAGTGATGTGCAGGATGGTGAACAGAAAAGTGACGTTCTCAGGAAGCATGGTTCTGAAATCATATGTGTTGCAAATCTACCTCACACATGCAGTGATGCAAATGACTGGTCATTAATCTGAGCTCCACATGAGAGTGAACAGGATTAACTGTGGCTGCGTATGGAGTGGATAGACCCCTGGCCTGTATCCAAACTTCCAGTTTTTTCTACAGTTTACAAGAGTTCAAAAATATTTCCATATTATTGAATGCACCAGTTCTTTGTAATCATGAAGCATTAAGGGAAGGTGCATCTGAACTGCAATACAGGGATTCTCCTGTGATTTGTAGGAGGGTTTATTTTTCTAAGATGACATTCAGGGTCTGTCACCAGAACACAGTTGTTTAAACATGCAGGTCTGTCATGGCTGTTATTTGGCATGTACTCAAAAGTACAGCATTGCTTCTGCCACCTCAGCTGGCAATCTTTTTAGAATAGATAGCCCAAAATATTTACAGTCTAGCAAACTGAATGTAGGAAACTGGATTAATAGTAGTTACAATAGTAGCTAAGGTTGGAAGAATTAGGTCAAACTCCCATAAGGATGCATTACTGTACTGAGAAGTCCAGAAATATAGAAAGCAAAGAGCTCAAGGCTATTCATCTGATTCCCCTCTTTCCTCACAACCTGCAGAGATATGTTGTTTCAACCAACTTCTTCCAATGTTTGCTAACTGAGGACTAAACTAAAAGAGAACCTCTTTGTACTTCCACGTGACTACTATTCTGCTTTCATTGCTTTGTCATAGTAAATCCACACCACAGCCAATACTGTGCCTACATCCCCTATGGATGTGGCACAGTCACCATCCATTTAAACATGATACTGCAGTGACCATCTGTGGTCGTGAAAGCAGAGGTGCATTTAACTGTATCAATGCAGCAACAGCCACGTTAAAGAACACTGCAGCACCAACCTATGAAAAAGCACACTTTGAAGCACACTTGCAATGGTGATGCCAGAAAGACCTTGAGGAAGGTTTATGCAGAAAATGACAGGTTCAGAAGAGCATCATCTGGATTGTAATAACTGAGTGAACAAAATGCTAGAATAGTGGGGGAAATTCTCATTAATTTTTTTAAGGATGTCTTTTGGAAGGATCTATCAAAACCCATATGATTGGTCTACCCTCATGCAGATGTGACCCCACAAAGATCAACAACCCATCACATCCCTTCCTCTCGGTGCAGGCACACATGGTGGCAGAGTACCAGAAGAGTGGAAAAAATGGAAGATGTATGTGACCCCTTGCATCCCCCTCTCCTTAATCAAGTACGCTCCTGACGTTGGATGAGAACGTTGCACTGCATACTTAAATGCTGAGGGGAAGGAAAGAAAAGAAAATACAAGGCTTAGTTAATCACCTACAGGGATCCATTATGTCTGAATGGGGAAGGATCATATCCCATGTATACAGCATAATGAAAATGAAAAGTCATAATTCATAAAATTAAATATCTAGTTTCCTGATCTCCAACATATATGGATGCTTTATGCACCTTGTTTTTGTTCGTGACCTAGATCTATTCCAAAACTTGTGAATTACATAAGCTGTCAAGTACAGAATCAAGGCACCAAGCACATGCCCAGCACAAGACTCAAGGCCTACTGCAAGTAGCTGTATGCTGCTGACAATCCAAAACAATGAAAGGAAGAAAAACATTGCATAAAAATACTAAGCAAATTAATACCACTATGATAAAAACCAATAACAAACCTTACTGAAAGTTGTTCTGCACTTAGAACCTGAGTAAGGCTGCAGTCAGACGTGCCTTTAGATCCAACTTAGCTACAAATGCCTTATGGATCTAAAGTGCACGGTCAGACAGCAACATCTGTGGAAGGTCCCGCAGTCATTGGCACCCTGTGCTGCCCCGCCACAGAAACAGAGTTAAAAAACACTGGGCAAAGTCCAGTCCTAACACTTACTGATGGGCTACCGATGGATTTTCCCTCTGATCACTCAAGCGTGCACTCAGTGGTGCTCTTGGCACCATTTTTTTCCTGCTTAGCGATATGTGCATAACTCCATAATCTGTCCATGGAGAACTCTTCATGCGGGGGTTTGATTCCTCATTTATGCACATGCACACAAAAAGGGGAAAAAATACTTGTCCAAATGTTCTGTCTGCATCCGCAGCGAAATGGATTATACTGGGACGTCGATCGAGCAACTCTGTGCCAAATACTAACGGATGAAATAGGAGTGCTCCCTGACTGCGCCAAATGGCACATCTGACCGCAGCCTAAGTGTGTAGCATGTCTTATATATCACATCTCAGCTTTTCAACAGCCCTGTGGTGCAAAATGTATCATAGCAATGTGAGAGGTGAAAAATTAAAGCTGATGGAAAATGATCTGTCCACAGACACCTTTTGAATTCAAGACTAAACAACTGTCAAGCCTAATTATTACAGCCAAATTAATCAGCAAATCTTGAAAGAACAAACTGAAACTAAAGGTTTCATTTGAACACATGAAGCTGCTACATGCAAAATAAGATCATTGGTCCATCAAAGTTAGTATTGTCTCCTCAGACTGGCAGTAGTTCTCCAGGGTTTCAAGAGAGGTCTTTCACATCACATACAACCTGATCCTTACTAGACGTTCCAAGGACTGAACCAGGGACTTTCTGCATGCCAAGAGATTCCCTACCACTGAGCTATGATCCCTCAGCTATGTCACCTACATGGCAACTGAAATACTTTTACAATAAAATTTGTTATGAAGGGAAATGAGTATTTATAATGGGGCATATCCAATGGCTGCAACAGAGCAACCATAGACACCATGAGTTTACATATACTACAAAGGTGCTACTCCTTTATCACAGACAGATATAATAGCACAAATGTTTAAGATCTTGGCATCGCTCATGGAGAGAGTAAAACAATCTGCTGTGTATACAGTATTTCAACAAAACTGAGCTAGAGACTATTACCAGCAACCCTATACCAGATGTCCAGGCTTTTTTCTATACAGATGGGAGTAACTGGTGAGCTCCCCACCAGCTAGAGCTCTCACATCTCATTCCTCCAACAGCTACAATTTGCTACTACAGGGACTGGCAATTAACATATATGGCCAAAATAGTACAATTTGGTCCCACAAGTTGTGTCACAGTAGAAAAGCTACAAATACTGTTCCTCCACTACCATATGAAATTAAGGTGGTGTGGCTCCTTGAGAGCCAGTTTGGTGTAGTGGTTAAGTGCGCGGACTCTAACCTGGGAGAAACGGGTTTGATTTCCCACTCCTCCACTTGCACCTGCTGGATGACCTTGGGCAAGTCATAGTTCTGGCATAGCTGCTCAGCCCCACCTACCTCACAGGGTGTCTGTTGTGGGGAGGGAAAGGGAAAGGAGTTTGTAAGCTGCTCTGAGACTCCTTTGGGTAGTGAAGGGCGGGGTATAAATCCAATCTCTTCTCTTCTTCTTCTTCTTAACTTTCCAGGCACGATTTTTGCCAACTGGGCTAATAAGGGCTAGGCAGCCACATAAACATACTGGCCTGGTGTGCCACTGTTTGATACAGTGCCTGGGTTGCCTACACCTGTTACAAAGCCTGAATAGACAATATCATTTAACTTTTAAATTACACAAACATACTATTCAGATGACATTGCCCCAGCAGGAAATAAGATAAAGGGGATGATGTTTTCCAGTATGAAAACTATTAACCCCAAGTTGTTAATAACTGGAAAAACTTATTCCACCAAGTGCAATTGTTACAGACATGGCTTGCTATTTTGGATGCCCTGCAGCAATTAAACTGTTTTCCTCTTCCTGTTTCTTATTCTTGTTCCCAGAACCTGTGCACATAAACTGTGCAGTTAAAATTTATTCTGATTCTAGTGGGACTATGACCCTCTTCTGAATGTTAGAAGTGGAGGACTTGCTGCTGTCTCCTGTCTCAGACTTGAGAAGATGGCACCAGAGAGTTTAGACAGATAAAGAGGTCAGGACACACACAGCATCCTTTCCTTCCTGCTATCTGATCCTTTCCGTTGAAGTAAAATGCTACTCTTAGGGGCAATTTCCTCTGCTTCCACTCCCCTCACTTTCTCTCTCTCTCTCGCACGCAAGAAGAAGGTGCTTGATCTCCATCTTACACCATGGAGGCTGGACATGTGTCCAGCATCCAACACCATATAGCTAGTTAGAATAGGTAATCTAGATCTATCTCTTACCTGCACTCTCAACCATGTATTTCCTTTAATAAATGTTACTTATTAGTTTTTAGACTGACTGCTGACTCCGTGTGACTTTGTAAGTCTGTTGCCATACCAAGCCCCAAGCTTTGCTGCGTTTAAGCCTTTGAGCACTCTGCTATTCTTTTCGTGGTTCCCTGGCAGTACTTAGTCCAGTGAATCCAACACTGAAAAATCGTTCCTTTTCTTCTATACATGTGGTGGGAGCAGGTCTGCCTGGCCTCGTAACCAGTAGGAGTGTGGTATTGAAGGGAGGGCTGTTGGTGATGGTGTGATGTCACTTCTAGGTTTCCCTGGAATGTTATGTCTCTCTAATAAATGCTGGAAACTCTGGTTAAACCACGGAGTTTCCAGTGCTTCCTAGAGACGCAAAATGTAACATTAGGTTTTTCTCAGAAGTGGCATCATGCTGTTGAGGATAGTGATTTTTTTAAAAAGTGCTTTCTTTCACAGGCTGCTGGAGTGCTGGTGGGCACATGGCAACCATAGGTGAGAGAAAGGGAGTGGTTCTTCTACCACTTGTTCCACCTTTGTAACATTTCAATAG
Source organism: Lepidodactylus listeri (assembly GCA_029233225.1). NCBI lineage: Eukaryota > Metazoa > Chordata > Lepidosauria > Squamata > Gekkonidae > Lepidodactylus > Lepidodactylus listeri. The sequence continues at coordinate 53,270,146 of JARCFY010000003.1, read as the reverse complement.
AGTATATGCACATAAAATCAATAAGCATAGGCCTGGATTGTATAGACTATTCCCAGATTTTATGTGAGATACTGAACATCGAAACAGCTCTATCTTAAAGAAAGCAACAGTGTCATTTTCTAGTCAGTTGAGTCCATGAGTAGTTTAAAAGTCATTTGTCCACCAATAATATGTACAGTTATTTCCACTATCATCTACTTTTTTTTATATATCAACCACTATGACTGGGGTGTATGTGTGACATTTTCCCAGATTTTCCACTCCACTCAGAGTTTACAACATCACCTGTTCTTATAATCTGCCAGGAAATGCAGTACATAATAAATTTAAACCCCCATAGGGAACAGTAAAATATTTTAAAGAACTCTACACATTTCCCTTCATTGCAGCATTTGTTCAAGTTGTTTTCAGTATCTGAATCAGGGAGACAGTTTCCTATATTTCCACTAATGAGGTTTGTGTGGTAAAAATGATAAGATACACATAAATATACACCTTCTAAAAACAGGTTTGATGCTTTGTTAGTAATTCTTCCACAAGGTTGACGTCTTTGTGTGTTCAATTAGGTGTACAATGTGTACAGTTATGTGTACCGTTATGAAGAAGTATCTGGTCTTCCAACTACTGTGCAGAAAATCTAGATCACATCAGAATCAGTAACAAGATACTTGTTACTTCAGAATTGTACATATATAGATATTACCCTGTATCAACAATTTTGAAGACTTGCTAACAATGCAAAAATAAACAGGATTGTTTTGAAATATTCTTTATTTTCTGTGGCATTAAGCAGCATTTTTCTGTGTCTGGCAGCTATGTGAAAGTTTTCTTTGGAACTAGCAACTAGCAAGTGAGGCAAGGATAATTTTGAAAAAGTAGTAGGGTTGAGGTTTCATAATATCAGAAAATCCACAAAAACTGTAATCCTAGAGATATTACAACAGTAAGCAGCTCCCATTTCTGTACTTAAATGATGAAATGAGTTGACACTGAGGCAGCTCTTCCCATCTTTATTTCTATTACCTTGGGTAATAACAAATTAAAAAATGCAGTCATAAAACTTGTCCTAGAGAATGTTTGTATCTGCATAACATCCCAAACAGACTCAGAACAGTCCTATGCTACAACCTATTCTTGTACTAATTGCAGATTCTTAGTTTATAAAGATGAATGTTATTTTCTACTCCATCTTTGGCTGCTTGTTGTAGCATCCTCCTGACATAGGTGAGACACAGGATGTAGTGTAGGGCTTGTGCCAAACCAGTGTTTGTTCATTTGTTTTACCTTTTTAACAGAAGAAACTCCATATCGTATTCCAGATTGTTTTAGAAGAGTTGGTTTTATACCCCATTCTTCACTACTGGAGGGAGTCTTGGAGCAGCTTACAATTACCTTCCTTTCTTCTCCCCACAACAGACTCCCTGTGAGGTAAGTGGGGCTGAGAGAGCTCTGAGAGAACTGTGACTGACCCAAGGTCACTCAGCTGGCTTCATGGGGAGGAGGAGGGAATCAAACCCAGTTCTCCAGATTTGAGTCCGCTGCTCAATCACTACACCACACTGGCTCTCTTTTAGAAGCCCTTGGTTTCAAAAGTAGGTTGCTGTATGATATGGTGAACTGCAGATCAAGAAACACCATCCCAAAGTCTTCAGGGATGTAGAAACAGCTGTGCAGTTCTTTGATTCCAGTCATTATGTTTGTTCAGATGAAAGCAGTTCCACAAAACTCACGTGGGGAGGTAAAAATGCAAAATGAGTTCTCTTTAATAACTTACTATCGGGTTGGAAACACATGACCCACAGACTACATACACCTCAGGCACATGCTGCCAAGAATCCTACTTTTTAGAATTAAATTATTCTCAGCACAATTATGACTGAAGAACATTTTTTGAAAATGCAATGGCAAAATGGCAAAAGCAAGGAAGCAACAAAAATTCAAAATTGTTGAATCCATTCTCAAGCAATTTCTAAGCCTAGTTATCAGATATTGCGGCCCATCCATTTCTTTTAAAACCAACTGTCGTGCATAAAAAGTTATGCTTGGTTTTAAAAGAAATGGGTGGGCCACAACATCTGATGTGTCACATCTATGTGATTCCTTCCTATACACAGGGATCATTTCATAGAAAAAGAGGTGCAGGAGCTCATTATCATAACTTATTTGCATATGCCACACCACCTGAAATTACTAGCAGTATGTCAGAAGGCAAGAAAGAAAGGAGAGAGAGAGAGAGAGAAAGAAATTGCTGGCAGAGAGGGGACAGCTGCTAATCCAAGCCTCAGAAATACCACTATTCTGGGAGGCTAGCTTCAGTGGTGGCTGAAGCCTTCAGAAGGCTGGTCGGAGGAACAAGGACCTTTCTAGGGGACGGGGTCATTTTGCTGCAGCCATGACACAAGCAGGCATTCCCCCGCCCGGGGGGGGGGGGCTGGCACCAACTCCCGGAGCTGAGCTTCCCTGAGCTCCTGCTTGAAATGACCCCTGCCCATACCACTTCAAGTAACATACATATCTTCTGCCTACAGAGGTATAGTGGGCTACATGATTATGTACCATGCTAGTGACAGCAACACCCCACCCTTAACATCTATCATAGATACCCACTTTGAAAAGTGGTTGGGATCCAATGAGCTTCTTGTGTGAGACGGTAGCATTTCTGCTCATTGGAGGAAGGATTTCTTCCACTGACTGCTGCTCATCAACTGGCTTAATCTGTCGTTGTCTAAATCTGATCCTCAGCCTTTTCTTTTTCTTTCTGTGACCTTTGCAGACTACGGATTGCTGCTGGAAGGAAAAAGCACTCTTTATAGAGGGGCTTCTCTGGATCCTCACCACAGGAAACAACATTCTTGATCAGTTTTCTCCCTTCTCTTCCACCTCTATATCCACACATAATACTATAAAATTATTGCATGCATGCACAGAACTATGCTCACCTTTCTCTGTGCAGGGTCTTTTGTTAATTTATTGTCTGTCCATAAATGACAAATTACTTGAAAACTATTTGCTCTACAAATAACAAACCTCCCTCTTTCTTGGTTTTGTCCTTGCATCATCTGGCTGCATCACTGCAAACCCCAGAGGTCCAAGTTGAATGATCAGACATTGCTCCATTCCAGCCAAAGAAGTAATGGAAGCACAAACACCTAAACCACAGTTATCAATCAAGGGCTTTCAAGCACTCCCACTGACATTCAGAGAAAGGCCAACAAATAATTCTACTAAGAATTCATTTAAGAATGTATACAAGTTTAGAAGAATAAATCTCATTGTCAATATTTGTCCCACATAAGAATAAACCCTTGGCACATCTGAATAGATGACTACATAATTAGTAGAACTATGCGCATTTTTAAATGTATAATGCTGTACCACAAGAAAAAAAATAAAATGAAATTAAGCTCTTCATAAAGAAAATGTTTTACAAAATATGGCAGAAAGTCCCCAAATTTGGAATCAAACATTCAGCTTTTGCTGAATTATCATCTTTGTCTAAGGGACTAAAAATACCTGGAGAAGAGGAAGCATTGATAGAATGAGAATGGCACTCAGTTCTATCAGAACTGCATACTAAGAAAGCTTTTAATTATGCATTTTCTCCAAGGTCAGGTGAAAAATACCATGTGTGTGTTTTTGTGTGTCTACAGAGGAAAGTGAGAAATGATATGAGGATCAAAGGCTTATTGGAAGTACATGTAAGTGTAAGATATTGAATTCTATTTGCTTGCCCTTGCCCTAAACCTTTTAAAAACCTTTATTTTCCATTTTAGTAGACAACATGACAAAAGCTTCCTTTAATGAAAGGTGGCTGCACAGACTCCAGGCACCCTGCAGTCTAAGCTGTAACTAAAGCCACTGTTACGGTTCAAATATAATGACAAACCATGGTTTGTTACCCAAAAATAATCTTGGAAATATTCAGCTTTATTCTCTCTCTCTCTCATACCTATCCAGTAATTAAGCACTCCCACTTTTTTTTTGCAAACTACATCTTGTTATTTTCTCCACAAACTCCAAGATTGGAACCCACATATTAATTCTGGTTTGGAATCCTAATATGGCAGCCAGAGAACAAAATATAGTTTGTGAATCAGAAACTATAACTTGTGGAACAAAAAACTCTGCTTTGTCATGAAAGTGGAAGTGGCTTGCCTGTCATCATATATAACATGGGCAACTGAAACAGACAGTAACATCATTCCCCATGATACTGACAAAAATGCAGCTAGGGCTGCCAGGTATCTGGCATGCAGTCCTCATTACCTGCTGCCATCACTCCAAGCAGCAGTGGGACAAAAAAAAGTTGGTGCTCTCTGTGATGATGTCCGGTAGCTCTAGGAATCACCAGAAACAATATGGGTTTACCACAGAGTTTCTGGAGATGTCTTGAGCTACTCAACATCGTGTCCAGCAGTCCAAGCTTTCCCAGAATGGATGTCATGGCTCAGACAACAGTGTGGCTCCCTGTTTCCCTGCCCCCAAGGCTCCCGCCAGGTGTCAAACATGGACTGGCAAACCTAAGTGCAACACAGGGATCATTATAAGAACAAGGGCAGCTTAATGATGTCAGTATGTTTGGCCATTTAACAAAGGAAAACATTTTTTCACTTGCTCTATGTATTTATATTAGCTGATACAAGCTGAAAAATATTTACAAAGAGTGTAGCATAGAGTATTCTGTTTCAAAAGAAAGTGAGTATATAAATGATAGTTATAAACTTTCATTTTCAGCAATTTTTAAAATGTGATTTTGCTAAGTGAGATAATAGTCACAGGAATTATGAGTGTGCAGGGGGTATGTGGTCGGGAATTCCCTAAAGATGAGATGAGATACAAAATACGCTTTCCCAGAAGTAAATTATATTAAAATTAAAGGGATATTAGACTAATAGTGTTTAAAACCAGGGTGCAAGAATTACAATGCACCAGAATTAGCTTTATTTACTTGTAAAATTGATTTACTGTAACAGAACTTGCCTTTGTGTCAGTATATTTGTACTCTCATACCCCACTCCTAAATATTTATGCTGTATCTGAATCATGTTCTGTTATGTTGTAACTATGCCAATATAGTTGCCAGCTTTTCTGGGCAAAATGGCTGCAAGGTTAGAATCGGCCTGGCAAGATCCAGATTCAAATCTCAGCCCAGCCCTTATGTTCAGGGGGTACTCTGGCTCAGTCTCTGGCAAAATGCACATTATGGGAACAAATCTAAGGCATCCTTGGTCTCTATTTTTATTCCTTTCCTTTATTCCTTTATTCTATCGTTCATGCTCACAGACTAATGGGTCATAAACAAACAATTTTGATAGTCCATATGGTACATCCTTGGCCTCCCTCCCCTTCAATCCTCCTCTCATATGTGGTCAGGAAACAGTGCAGTGCTCAGCAGAGTTCTACCCTTCTAAGCCCATTCATTTCAATGGATTTAGACACTGCTTAGGCTTGTGCTGTACAAGTTTCCACAGCAAACTATAGTTTGTGATTTCATATGAATCACAGACCACGGTTTGTTCTCTGCCCTGTAAACTAGGATTCCAAACAACAATTACATCTTGCTTTGGAGAGCAGAGAACAAATCATACTTGGCGATTTGGACAAAATGATAAACTGTCACTTGCTGAAAAGCAGCACACAAGGGTAGGGGAGAGAGGAAGACCATAAGCTTGGCTTATTCTTGCAGTCTGTCATTATGTGTAAATCATTATCTCAGCCTAATCTACCTCACAAGATCGTTGTAAGGGTAAAATGGAGAAAAATATACATGGCATTCACAGGTCCTTGGAGGAAAAGCAAGATAAAAAAAATATCTTAACATATAAACCTTAAGCATATATGTGATGGCATAGCACATCTTAAATTCAGGCTTTACAGGGCATGAATATGGAAAAAAGATAAATTACATTGGTATTTCCCTGATGTCCATTTGATCTGATCAAAATATTCTTGATATATGCAAAGGCACTGGGAAAAAATCTTTTTGAAAATTAACACTGAACTATATACCCTTCTAAGACAAATGTCCTTAGAAGAGTATGACTCTGCTTATGACTAGAAAAGAGCAAGAGTCCAGTAGCACCTTAAAGACTAACAAAATATGTGGCAGAGTATGAGCTTTCATGAGTCACTGCTCACTTCTTTGGACTGTACTGTAAGCTTCCTTATTCTAAGTGTGAATTCTCTTTTATATTATGTGAATGGGGCTGTCAAAGTTTAATCCTGCACATGTTGCAAACAGACATCGTTCATTTTGTTCTAGAAACCCATGTCAATGGCTGAGGACAGACTGGCAATCTGGCCTGCTGTGCCTCCGCTTTAAAAGCGAAGGCAGAGAGGGCATCCAGATTGCCTCAGCTGCCCAGTGGAGGCAGCCCGGACTTACCCTGTCCGGCGGCGCGTTCCTCCCACAGCAGCCGGGCACCACTTACAACTGGTGCCGCAGTGGCTGCGCGTGTGTTCCTCCCACTTCCAGCAGGTGAGAATGCGCGCCAGTGTGCAGAGCCGCGCATTGTCCTGCCGCCGGAAGCCACCCTTGCGCCGGAGTGTGGATGGCGCACTGCGGGGCAGTTCGACCCAGCTTGTTCCGCCGCGCTTCTGTGGCGCAGCAGAACTCTAATCTGTCCTCAGCCAAAATTTCTGATGAAAGTCCTGTAGTTTTAAAAGCTCAAAGAATTTTGCTTTAAAAGATACATGGATATAGCAGATTAAGAACTCCTATTTCTCAAAGCTGAGATGAGCAGTAGTAAAGCCAAGCCTGCATTACTATCACAGAATCATTTGCCATATGCAATGACCAAAAACACTGTTATGGGTTTCAGACCAACACTGTCGGTTTTTCCCTTGGGAATTTTAGTACACTACATAACTGTTCATGACTGGAAAAAGACACAATATTCGTCTATGTATCAATTTCCAATTAAGAGAAATGGAGAAGAAAGGCACCTACTACTGTGCTCCTAATACAACTGCCAACTGTCAGAGCAAATCACAATCAAGTGATTCAGTCCTTGAAGGCAATACAATACATTCTTTAACAGTACAGTGTTCTTGTTAGGCATCAAAGTGTTCCTGGATTGTGGGAGTTCGCCTCCTTTTTCAATGAACTCCACGAAACATTTTTTTTTTAAAAAGTGATTCAACGTGCTTTGACAAACATGTATCTACTAGACATTTGCTAGTTTGTAGTATTAAAGCAAGGTCAATGGGAATTGGTTACAAGAATATTGGTCAAGTGTTAATCTTCCTGGTAAAAGCTTTTTCACTAATGCAATTATACAGTTATGTTGGTGCAGATGAAAGTAAATAGGTATTGTACAGGAAAAAATATGCAACCTCAATTCCCTTGGAAATGCTGGTACACTGCATAGCTGTTCATGGATAGAAGACATGATCTGTGGATCAATTTCTACATTGATCTGTGTATCAATTTCCAATTAAGGCAAGAAAAACACAGTTACACAACTTGCCCTCAAAATAATACACCTTATGAAATGCAAAATGCACACCTAAAAAGGAAGTGGATGACAGAGTGGATGACAGAGGTCCTCTGCACCTCAAGGATGGTAAACTAAAACACTGGAGCTGCTACCAAAACAGAAAAGTCCCATGTCATATGCAACTGGACAGCTCAAAGGGAATGATCATCAGGAAGAAGTTCTGACCCTGACACAGAGCCTTATGACAAATAAAACACTAGGACGTAAAGTCACTCTCCAAGCAAGGCAACTTTGATTCTCTAGGTCCATTTATTTATTTATTTAAAATATTAATATATTTATGATATGCATACGATACACAGCACTCATACATTCAGTTAGAAACTTGTGCCCAGTGACTATCAGCCAACTCCTTAATGTTAAGGTTGGTTCCTATTAACTGTGTGTCACTTGTCAAAGTATCTGGGATTTTATCTTCAGGATGGATTGGGCAATATAAAACAACTCTTGTTAGTGTATCTCTTCCCTCTGCCAAAATTAATGGAGAGAGTCCAAACAAGCAATGCCTCAGCATGTGCATGATATCGAAATCTGGGCTCCATATTAGCAAGTCTGTTTGTAACTTTCATTTAATCAAGGCAGAGTATGGACTTCATGCTGGTAGGTTTATCACACACCACCTTTATTATTGTGACCATTACTTATTTGATTGTGTTTATCAAATTTTCATCAAGCCACCAACAAGTCATTGTCTATTTCTAGTAGTCAATGTAGCAGGTAAAAAAATCTTGGAAGAGACTCAAACTGGCCGCTGGAAACATGCTACAAATGTACATGCTCCCCTGTGCCATCATGAATGTTGATTCTGTCATCCACTTCCTGATTTGCAGTAACCTCTTTGGACAAAATATCTTGAGTAAAATGGGTATCTACAGGGCTTTTTTTTCTGGGGGAATGCATCAGAATGGAGTTCTGGAACCTCTTCGACAAAATTCCCTTTAAAATGTTTAAAAGTTCATGAGTTTTCAGTATACGGACTCAACGCTTCATTTTCCTCTTGAAAGTTCCGGCACCTCTTTTTCAAAAAAAGAAAAGAAAAGAAAAGCCCTGGGTATGTATGAAACCAAAACTACGGAGGGTTCATTCTATTGTATAGGCATGATTCTGAAGGAGAGTGGGTGTGGTGGAGACTTTGAAGGTTTTCACCTTTTTCTAGTTTTTATGGACTGCTTCTACCATGACAGCATCCTCATTTCAGTGGTTTTGATGTATATATAGTGGCTTACATCACATTTCCAAAAAAAGTATGCATTAACTCTTGGGCAATTTAGTTTTATAGTAAGGAAGCAATTTGTTCAGCACCAAGGCCACACCGCCAGCAGAGCTAGAGTGTTACGCTGGAGTGACACAGGCTTTTTGCACTTAATAAACACAGAACAAATTTGTAATAAATACACTGAGGATTAAAGCCATCTAGGACATTTATTGTATTGCAGCTGTTTATTACATCTTTTAACTAGTAAAACCTAAGAAAGTAACTAAATTGATACAGCCTTGTAGACTGATTCCCTGCAGTAAAGTATTTAAATGGATCACACACAAAAAAAATCCCAGCTGCAATTGTAGTTAATCCTTCTATTAGTAATAAAGCTGCTTAAATCAAACACCGGTCAACCCTGAGAGATGGGGTGTGGTACTAAGTCCCAAGGCAATTTGAGCATGTGTGTCACCTGTTAAGAGTCTAATCCTAAAGCATGCTTCCTCATCAGTGAAAAATGCAAAGAATTTCCACTGACTAGAGTTTATTGTATACTCTACACTGTAAACTACATGTGGTATGTCATTCAAACGTTACAGTAAATTGGAAAGATTTCTTTAAAAATGCAATTACAAATTTTGGCTTTTCAAGAAAATATAACAACCTGCTTCAGAGTATACTTTTAGGCTAGTGCATCGTGTAAGGAACCAATCTGACAGTAAGTCAAACCTATGAGCTGCTGTGTTGGAAGTCGTTCATAGGATTCAGCATATATATCCCAGTGCTATTGCAAATAGGCAGCTACCCCCGTCCCCAGGATTCCTACAAGTAGATTATTTGACCTCCATAAAAGTGCTGGGACAGGAGCAGCTCCTGGAGTTGTTAGGATAAGGAAGTGAGGAAGATCTTGCTGGCAACCAGCTAGCTAGCAGCAGCTGAGTTCTGTGTGGGCTACATTTGTCTTCCTCTCCTTAGAGGCACTGACAAAAAAGCCTGGGTGGGGCCAGAGGTGCAAGCCAAAGGGCAACAGAGTCAAAAGGCTCTTGGCCCTTTTCCATCTTAGCTGAGAATGCACATTAGACAGCAGGGCCATAGCCAGGATTTTTTTTTATTTCAGGGGGCATTTAAATAAGTTGGGGGGCACTGTGTCAGGAGCAATAAGAGAGTAAAAGAAAATTAAAAATCAAGTGAGAGAGGGCTGGGAGCAGGGAGTAGGGAGCAGATGTGCCCCGTAGCGTGCCTCGCCTGCAGCCAGCCAGAGGTACACTGCTGGCAGGCAGAGCAGGTCAACAGCTCGGCATGGCCATGGCGTGCGCAGAAAATGAAACAGACTGGCTAGATGGGAAGTTGGGAGGCCTGGGCAGGAAGTAGGGGGGCCTGACCCCGAGATGCCCCACTGTAGTTACAGGCCTGTTAGGCAGCCTCCTCAAACAGGCCAGCAGGATCTGTTTCTTTTGTTTTACATGCTTTACTTGTATTTTGGCATTATTTGTGAGCCACTTCGGGGTCCTTCAGCGAGAAAAGCAACATAAGCTGGTCCTAGTGCTATAGCTTGTACATCTTTCCAGCTGAGATATGAAAGAGGCTTAGAAAGCTGCTAGGAAATGAGTTAGAAAAACAGGAGTACTGGGATATGAGCCACAATGCATGCTTGTTCTATCAGTGTTTCAGTGATAGCTAGGGTTGCCAGCTTCATGTTGGGAAATATCTGGAGATTTTGGGGCTGGAGCCTGAGGATGGTAAGGTTTAGGGAGAGGGGGACATCAATGGGGTATCATGCCACAAGGTCCACCTTCCAAAACAGCCACTTTCTCCAGGTGAACTGATCTCTGTCACCTGGAGATCAGTTGTAATAGAAGATCTCTAGCCACTACCAGGGGGGCTGCAACCCTAGTGATAGCATTCTCAGCCACTAAGAATGCTAGGTGTATAGCTGTTGGTTTACAAGCTCAGAGACAAAATGAGAAACCACCAGGAGCTGGAAGGTGGGAGTGAGACTGGAAGGCTAATATCTGGGGTGCTTCTCCCACTATCATCTCCACCAGCTGGCCTCTCAATCTCTCAGGGTTCCACCAGATTCAAACAGCTATGAGACCTCTCCTGAGGAAGGATATCTGTATTTAGGGCTGCCAGTTTTGGGGGGGAAAATATCTGGAGATTTGGGGGTGAAGCCTGGGGAAGGCGGGGTTTGGGGAGGGACTTTATGGGGTGCAATGCCATACAGCCCACCCTCCAATTCAGCTATTCTCTCTAGAGGAATTAATCTCTGTCATCTGCTGATCAGTTGTAATAGCAAGAGATCGCCAGACCCCACCTGGGGGTTGGCAACCCTATGTATAGCAAGTTGATTTTTTTTTCCCTCGTTGGGCCCAAACACCATAGCATTCTATCAGCTGCCCTGAGCCTGCTCGCGGGGAGGGCAGGGCACACCTTGAATAAATAGATAAATAAATAAATTAGAAAGCAGCAGCAGCTGAAAGAAGATGGTGTCAGTAGTGGACTAACATCTGAGATGCTCTCTACCCATGCCACAATCTCCACCAACTATCAGCGCCATTCCTTAGTACTCTGCCAGGCCCAAGTACAATGTTTTCTGCATCTTCTTTCATTGTGCTGAAAAAACACAATCTCCCTGACATCCTCAGAATACTGGTTGTGGTTCTTTGAAGATTCAGCTATAGCAGGAGTGGGCAATTGTTTTGGCTCGGGGGCCACTTTGTGGGAGCGGAGGTTAGCGGAGGGCCACACCTTTTAAAATGATTGCATTCATTTCTTAACTTTGCATTTCAGAAAAGGTACAAATTGTATCATAAAAATCGATAAATATAAATTAAATAAAATAGTGGTAGTTTTATTCAATTTATTTATTGTGCTAATTTTATACCATCTATAGCTGCAAGCACATTTAATTTTAGAATCAGTTTAATGAGACAAATGTACCCTATCACACTTTTCTACAATTTTTTTGAAATCAGGAGTGAGATTGCTTGTTGAGATTCTCATCACAGCCTGCAAGTTAATGTCTGTCAAAGAGCATCTATATTTACTCGTTAATCTTCGTGTCTTGGTGGGCCGCAAAAAACTCTGTGGCGGGCCGCATGTGGCCCGTGGGCTGCCATTTGCCCACCCCTGAGCTATAGCTTTAATTAAAAATACAAGCAGGTTAGGGCAAGAGCAATGGGGGAGGGAGCTAGAATAGGGATCAACAAACATTCACTCTATGCCTACATAAAATAAGAGTAGAACATAAGTGACACTTCTCACCCAGTGCTCCAGTAGTTTTAGTTACCAGTAGTTTGTAGTTATTTCTGGTAAACCAGATTTAAAATATGATTTGAAATAAATTTGCAAACTGTAGTTACAAGTGAACCTGTTTTTTACAGCTATGATTTCCATCCAATGCAAAACCATGCAAAACAGTAGAAAGAGAAAAGGGAAAAATTAACACAAAAGAAAGGAGGAAGTGTTATGTTCATAAACCTAGCCCCCAATTTGCAAATCATAGTTTGCAGGGAGTTAGCATTACAGTGACAAGCACTGTCTCCGGATATATACCTTCAGAGCCACCTCCAAGTTTTTATAGGGATAAGTGAACAGCGAACCTCTTTACTCCTATACCACTCCCAATCCATGCATACAGGCACACATATGTACAGAGCTGCCGGGGACATCCATTCAGCAGCTCTGCCTACTTCCAAAGACTACTTCCACTGTCATCCCATCTGCCATCACAATCAGCTTGATCCAAGTGGTGGCAGCAGCCAGCATAAAACAACCCTTCCTTGTGTCTTCCCCTTCCACTCTCTCAGGTTAACCTCAGCTTCAGCTTACTGAGTCTGATAGGGCAAAGGCTGCAGAGGGAGAAGGCATCCAGAGAGCCAAGAGAGATGAAAGGATTAGCAAAGCAGTACATTGGCTGAGAAGGGGAAAACGCAGAGAGGACAAGTGGCTAATAAATAGCAGCCATCCACTGGTCAGTTGTGGGCCCCTTGCTGGTTCATCAGCTTGGAAAGCTAGCTAACCAATGGCTTTATTCTCAAATGTAAGCGCTAGGAAACGGAATTCCTGAATACTAAAAATGGTTTTACAATTTTTATATTCATTTATATTAACTATTAAATATTTTAATTTTTTTGTTTGCCACTTTGTAGGCCCTGATCAGGTAGAAAGGCAGCACAAAAATGTTTTAAAATAAATAATATGAAAACCACAGAGTAACTGACCACAAACTCTGTCAATGTTATGCAATATGCCTGACGGTTTAGGGAGCAGATCAGCTATTCTATTTATTTTCCTACTTAATGAGGTAAATTAATGGTACTCTGCTAGTATTGCGAGAGTTTCTTCAGAAACTTGCACTCTCTTTTATAAAGCTTTATTAAACCATGACCTATTTTCAACAGCAGTTAAGCATTCCCAGCATTCTTCCCCAGCACTGAAACTATCATTTGTAGTTCCATGAACACTTGGGAATAGTTGGCAACAAATAGTTCTTTGCCATTTTAGTGATAAACATCATGGTCTGCGTTTAGTCTAACATTCACAATGCCTTATATGAAATGAGAGCCTCTGACGTGAATTCAAGAAGCATCAGTGTGATCAAGATTAAAACAAATCTACCAGTATTGCATATTTTTTCAGTAAAATACACACTATTTGGGTTAATCCAAGGCTGCATTTACCTGCGTATTTGCTAATGAGGTTTTTAAAACTCATATTTAGCAGTAAGGTCTTCTCTAAGTAAAGACCTAGAAATACTGCAGCATTCTGCATGTGCAGTGTTACCTATGGTTCTCTTTCCTCTAGGAGTAACATGATGGGGCATTGTCAAAATCCCATACTTCTGGAGATGGGCTAAAAAGCTTCTAGAGCACAATATTATATGAATTTTTATGATCATTATTTTCATGCTAATGATTTGGAAAACTAGTACGGTAAAGTAGTTAAGAGTGGTTAGATTAGGATCTGGGTGACCCAGGTTCAAATTCCCACTCTGCTACGGGAGCTTGCTGGGTGACCTTGGGCCAGTCACACACTCACAGGCTAACCTGCCTCACAAGGTTGTTGCAAATATAATTATGCAAGCCACTTTGGGCCCCTATTGGAGAGAAAGGTATAAATGAGGGTATAAATGAAGTAAATAAATAAATACTGGCAAACTGGAAGAAGCACAATGTCACTCACTGCTTAAGCAACATAATGGTAAAACACAGGCATTGCCAAGGATGTGTTCTTTTTCCACCTAAGCTTTTCATGCTTCTTAAATTAGTAATTTGTAGGCAGGGATGGAGAGAAAAGGAGAATCACCTTTACTAGTTGCATCTTGCCGAATGGTTGTTCTCTCCCACTCCCATTCTTGTTCATGTACCTATATAGCTTGGGTGTGGCCAGAGATGCTTTAGCAGCAAGTGGAAAATTGAGAGGGACATCTGGGGCACAGCTAAAGGCATGAGCCTTGTGAGAGCCAAAGGGCTCTTGGTGCCTTTGGATGAGCCATTAAATGAGTCCAGGACCAGCCCAAGGTTAGTTTGTTTTACTGTTTCTTGGGTTTTGTATATAATATTCTTTGCTGTTATCAGCCAATTTGGTCTCTTCAGGGAGAGAAGCAGGATATAAATAAATAAGCAAAAACCGTTCACATTGTACCTCTAGACAGAAATTACAGCCCACTTAAAATAGCAAAGAAAAGGGGAGAAGAATGTTTAGGCCGAAGTAAATGTCTCATATTCTAAATATTCCATTCACTTCATGGTCCATCTCTATTATTTGTTAAGTAAAAATCAAGCTTTTGCATAGTATAGATTAACAAACACAGGGCTCACTACACTCTGGTTTCATTTTAATAACCTGACTAATAGGATTTCTGATATCTAAAGATACCATATTTACTGGAAAGGAAGATGGACCTGAATGTGACACAATCCTCCAAAGGTTTTTTAAAAAAACTACTGAACGTAACTATAACATCTATGCAAATTTAAGTTGGCCCTCTCTCTTTTTTCTTGGATGGCATATCTGGGGGGGAACCTAGTCTTGCATTTGAGTAACTGCAATAAACCTACCAGTTGATGCAACTGAGAAGATATAATTTGAGTGGCTGATAAAAGTGCTGAAACTCTTTAATGATCAAATAGCAACACATAGGACATGTCCTCTAGAGATTAGGGATATACATTGATTTTCAAACACATGAAAAATACAATGAAACAAAACTTTTGGGATCCCCAAATCAAGAGAAAAAACAAGAAACGAATGAAAACTTTGCCTTAGAGCCTACCCCCTCCTCTACCACCTGCCTATCATTACTGTGCTACAAGCTGGGACAGCTGCTCCTCCCAGTTTTAAGGCATCATGGATGAAAAGGCAAGCAAGGAGGCAGACGGCTGGCCAGCCAATGGGAAGGCTGAATACTCATTCCCCCCCTTTTCTGAGGTGCCACACCTCAGTGCACTAAGGACTACATTCTTCGGGGTACAGTGCCTTGGATATGCCAGAAAAAGCATCTTATATATTGGGAGAGATTTTCCTACCTATCTATTGGCTGGTCCTTTTGCAGTCTGGCCACAGTACAACAAGTAACAGAAGTCCCAGTTCACAACACACTAACAATGCAATCCTATGCAGAGTTACTCCAGTCGAATCTTGTTGACTTCACTGGGCTTAGACTGGGTTAGCACTTCACAGGATTGCACCATAAATGTAACAAGAAGGGTAAGGAAGAACAGGAGGAGGGGAAAGGAGGGGCAAGTAGATGGATGAAGCCTTTGTTACTGATGGAAATGAATACTTATTTTGTTGAAGGCTTTCACAGCCCGAGTTCATTAGTTATTGCAGATTTTCCAGGCTGTATGGCCGCGGTCTTGGCATTGTAGTACCTGACGTTTCACCAGCAGCTGTGACTGGCATCCTCACAGGTATAACACAGAAAAAGGGAGTACTCTCTGTGTCAGTGTGAGAAGAAAAATGGCAGGCAGGTAATTTATATCTACTCAGGAAGGTGCCTCTTATAAGGGGGCAGATCAGGGCCAGATGTGATCCTCAACCATTGCTATCCTCAACCATAGGCCTGGTGGAACATCTCTGTTTTGCAAGCCCTGTGGAACGGTCTCCATAAATGAAATGAAATCAACTCAAATATGAATGAAATGAAAACAAAATGACATTTTAAAATGGGGAAATATATCGATCTCATCTTTTAGATGAAAATTGGTTCCACTGAAATCAATATGCACATAAAAATGCTTCCTTTTCAGTAGCTCAGTAAACCTACCCATTAATATCTATATATGAAAAAAATATACACATGAACAGAAATTGAGCAAAACCCCATTTTGTGAGCACTTGCGGACTGGGCTATTGTATATCTGTGGATCACTGTCATTATGCTTAGAATCCGGTTGCAAATTTACTACACCCTCTCTCACCTCAATAAAGAGGGAGAGCTTCCCACAAAATTCTACCAACATGAACCCTAAATAAAAGAAAGACCTCAGCTTCTGTACTTAGACCTTCCACCAGTGTTCCCTCTAAGCTGAGTTAGTTTTTTAGCCTCCGGCTCACACATTTCTGTCTTCACTCAGGAAGGATGGCTCCAGAGCAAACTAATTTATGCAGTAGCCAAATCGCTCGCTCACAACTTTAATGCTGGTAGCTCGCAAAGAAGAATTTTTGCTCACAGGATGCCACAGCTTAGAGGGAGCATTGCCTTCCACTAATACATTGATTCTCATATTATGGTTTGGTCCACCTTGGGTGGATTAGGCTACCTGAAGGGGGCGCAACTGCAGTCTGAGGGAAGCTTTCCCTCTTAATTTAGGCGAGTCAAGGAGTCACAGAGTACCCGCTTAGAAACACAATTCTGAGGTACATGGAGACTTTCTCCTTGAACCTGCTAACACATTAATGTACTGTGTCGTGGAAGAAGGCCTTCCCAGATCCACATTACCCCATCACATCTCAATTTGATCTGGGAAGAATGCTTGTGGCTTTGATCTAATAATGTTTCCTTGTGCAAATGAAGGTTGAAAATCTCCTTTTCTATTCCTCTTTTAATGCTGAATTAGTGCAATCTGCCTTGAGTCTCAGTGAGAAAGACAGACTATAAATGAAGTAAATAATAATAAATAACTCAATGTACAGATCCCCAAGAGAAACAGCAAGTTTCATGTGGTAAAGGAAGTTATAAATTGCTATAAATTTTGTCTGTGACAGTTTATCTTATGTTGTCTTTTAAAAAGTATTAAGTAGATCTTTCAAAAAAAGGAGGGAAAAATTCTAGCACTTTCTGGGTGAATGGCTGTCTATAGTTGGTGTGTTTTCATGAAATAAAAAAGTTTATGTTTACTACCCTTGCTGCCATTTTTAGGGTTAGAGTGTAACACAAGCAACTGCAAATGAAAATCTGCACACAGTCACCTGTGAAACAAATTATTGGCACTGCGTTACGTGAGGCCACAAGACTCAGTTCAGAAGAGGAGTCCAAGTTCAAAAATCTAGGAAATTCTGAATTAAAGAGAATATCAGCGCAGCTGAACCTCTGGTTCACTTGAGGAACTAAAGGAAAGGTTAGTAAATAGCTGAAGGGGAGGGGGAAAGCACTATTAGAGAGCACTCTCCTGAGTCACAAATCCCAGTTTATTACACTAATTTAATATTCAGTACATCCCATTCTGAACTAAGTTGCAAAATGTTGGAAGCTGCAAACAATAAAAAGTTTGTCCTTTCTGGCCACAGAAAAGATCTGATCTGGATCCAAAGACCCATACTACAAGCCCTGAGTGCCCAAGGAGGTTTATAAAGTGTGTTTCTCAAGCAGCAACTCCCTGTGCCGCATGACTAGAAACGGGAAGGTTTGGAAGGACACAGGAGGACACAAAAAAATTCAGGGAAATGATTTCCCCCGACACGTAAGGAAAAACTGAGAAACATCTTATGATATAGTTTCTTTTTTTTTCAGAAGGATCTATGCAGAACTTTTAAAGGCAGTTTAAAATGAATTCATTATCAATTCACGTAGCTGCAAACCTTTTAGACACACAATTCAACAAAAGCGATAATACCAATAAAATTACAAATGGCTGAATTTTTAAACAAACAACGATTAGGGCTTCATGTTGGGAAGTCCTTTCAAATACTAAATTCAGAACATCTTCAGATATTTGGTACAGGAGTCTAGTAAGCATATTGCTCCTGCGACATGGTGACATGGCAAGTGGGAAACACTTCTGGTTTTCCATTTGCCTCTTGGGGCCAAACTACAGGTATGGGTTTTAAGAGTTGGATTCTGGGTTAGAGTTCAAGTGGGCTTGAACACTGGGTTAGAGCTCAAGTGGGCTTGAACACTACTGCAGCAGGAGGAAGGTACCAAAACAGTGCTGGGGAAGAGTTTTATTTCCCTGATTTTGCTGACCCCATGGAGTATTCTATAAATATGGAGCAGCAAAACTGGGGATTTCTCCCCTCTGGCACTGCTTTGACAGAGGAAAATGGCTGGGGGGGAAGGTAAGAGCCCTCCCTCCCGCCAATCAAAGGCTCTCATTTATTTTTTTAAAAAACCATTCCTTGCAGCTGTTGTATGACTGTGAAGAACCCAGGTCCTAAACATTTGGGTTTTTTAAAGAGCTATTTGGTCCTCTGATTCCTCCAGTGAAAGAAATGGACAGATGTTTGAAAACACAAGCAAGCACGCACACACACACACATTCAAAAAGAGTTCAGAAACTTGCATCAGCTCAAGCAAACCTATAATTGTCCGGAATCCAGGAAGCTCCATCTATAACATTGGGTAAATGTATATTGTTAATAAAACAAAAACATTTTAATATTTACAAACTTTATAAATATACCAAACGGTGCAATTTTATGTCCTAAATCATATGTATTTCAAGCTCTTAAAATAAGTAAGTTTGGGTGTGATACGAATGTACTGCGTAAACTGAATTCCCTCCCCCCCAAATGAAATGCCCTCATAGCTTCAAAACCACTAGAAATTTTATCTCTCTACAATGACAAACCTGTTTTGAAACTGAGCCATGTTTGTTCTGTTCAGAGAAAAAGCCTCAGAAGTCCCAAGCTCTTGGGCATTGTTTGGATTCTGCCACTGCCATTAGTACCAAAAAAAAAACAACCCCACACCTGCTATTAGGTATTCATCAGATTATTATCCTGACCTTCCTCCAAGGAGCTCAGGTCAGTTTCCATGATTCTCACCTCCTCCATTTTGTCCTCACAGTAACCCTGTAAAATAGGTTAAGCTGAGAGTCTGTGATTAGCCCAAAGTCAACCACTAAGCTTCATGGCTGATGGGAAACTGAACCTAGTATTAGGCTGACACTCTGACTATTACCCCACTGCTCAGCATACTACCATCTTGCTCCAACGTATCCGTACTAACAGACTATATTGGAACTATTCTGGAAAATTAAATATGCAAACTATGACAAGGGTAAAGCTGAAGGTAAGTGCTAAATGGTTTCCTTCCATTTTGCTCTTCATGAGTGAACAAAAATAGGACACTAAAAGCCCGAGTGCTTACATTAGCATTAATTATTTATTATGCTATTATAATTCTAATCTGGAATACAGAATAACAAGATCTACTTTTATTCTCTGGATAAATAACGTGAGTGAAGATTGGCCTGTACAGTGAGGAACATGATATCAAAACACCCATTAATACTGGCGACACTGGTGGTGGTAGAAAGTGCCCACGTCAAGTCACAGCTGACTTACGGAGGAGACCCCTGTTGGGTTTCCAAGGCAAGAGGTGTCCTGAGGTGGTTTGCCATTGCCTGTCCTCAGTAGCAGCCCTGGACTTCCTTGGCAATCTCCCATTCAAGTACTGGCCAAAGCCAACCTTGCTGAGCTGCTTAGAGCTGAACAGATCAGGCTTGCCTGTGCCATCCATGTCAGGGCAATAGTAACACTACTCATCCCCAAAGATTAATTTTTTATTTTCATTTTTAGACCGCCTTCCCTGCAAGGGCTCTGGGCACCAGAAATGTTTTCCTTCTGATAACAACACTGCAAGGGAAGCTAGGCCCAAGGCAACCAGAAAGTTTCATGGCAGAGAAGAGGTCAGAATCCAGTTCTTCTAGGTCTTACTCTGCCATTCCAACTGTTATACTCCACTGGCTCTCATTCTGACACTCGGTACAATAGAATACACAAAATCAAAATAACTACTGGAGAACTATGACTCATGGTGCCTTGATACCAACAGATATAGTAGAGCTTATTATAGATTCTACTGTACTGATTGAATGGTTGATTCCTGCTGTAGTTTAAAGAATATGGGAAACACTTCATTATGGGATATGTGGAAATAATGTGCCAGGAAAGGCAGCAGGGGATGCATGTACTTTTTACTACCACTGACAACCCTCCTAGGTTCCTATAACTTCAGAATAAGTACACACATAGTCTAAACTGCATAAATTCATGAATAACAATAGGAACAAGCAACCTATGAGTTTGCAGTATGGGATGTTTTACGACAGACTTAAAATGAAACTACTGTTAAGATTGCAAAATACTGGAACAGAACCAGGGATTCAGACTTCTGTGCTGCATTACCCTTCAACTGACATGCCAAGTACTACTTAGTTTGGCTTGGTCTAAAAAGCAGGTTCCAGAATCATGAAGGAAGGATTTTGCTGTGTATTTCAACATAAAGTGTGCAATCTATCATATGAACAGATATATTAACTGATATTTCAATAAACAAGTTTGCCCTACAACAGTTAGCTAAAGTACTGTTTAAGGTTGGCTGCAGTGTAACAAAAAGATCTAACTTCCCAGCACAAATTTTAGAAACATATTTGTTGTGTAAGTGTAATGCAAATATTAGTATTCTGTGCTGAAACTCAAGAATTAGATAATGATTGGGAGAGCAGTTGTGCAAGAACAGGAAAGGAATGGGTACACTTTCCCCAATAATAACAGAAGTACACAAACAGCCAAGATGCATTTGCTGTTAGTTTTATGTAAATTATTGCAGCATATCTTGACTTGGATCCAACAAGAGGGGAACCCATGAGTCCAGACAGGGTGAGGGGGAGTCCAGACAGAAAGAACCTCCCTCCAGTGGAAGATTCCTCACTTAGCAGAAGGGGAACAGGTTGATCTAAACCTAATATGACCAGTGATTTAAATGCTGTTTTAATGTCTTTGTTTGTATTTTAACCCTGTTTTTAATTTGTTTTAATGATGTGTGTGTTTGGGGGAAGATGATTTTAATGGTTTTAAAATGTGATTTTATCATGTATGCTTTAAATGGTTAGCCACCTGGATGGGCCCTTCTGAGGGCAGAAAGCAGGATATATATTTTGTAAATAAATAAAGTAATATGCAGTTCTATGTGGGGAAAAGTGTGGTTATCCCATTTTTAAGGGAAATTAATAACAATATAACAACCCACAAGTATGATATTTGCTATAGCAATATTCATTTTGGGGTGAAATAGGTGTTCTAACCATTATTATGATTGTAGGTGTAAAATGAGGAGTGACATTTATTCCAAAATAATTTACATGGATAATAAGGATGTAGTCTTGTCTATGCAGTGCTGGATTATTACTAGTTTGTGTATTGAACTTTCTTCTATTTCTCTTCCTTGTTCTACACTGCTACACTATATTCAGCAAGTCTGTTGGGTGGAGCCATTTCTTCAGTACTGACAATTTAATGCATGTCAAAAGTATTGCACATCTTTCTGCCAAGTTCACAAAATCAAATATATGGGATGAGAATATGCCTTAATATGACAGGCCAAGATAAAGGTTAAATTCCACTGTGGTCTGCCAGTATACCCACATCCTAATATCCTGATAACTAAGGTTTGCCTGTTGTACAAATACATGCCACATACTATTCCCTTGTATGCTATTGTGTGGGCGGCTGAGCACCTTTGGTCTTGAAACACCCTCCCCAAGTACTTGCTACCCTCCTATAAAAGAAGGCTC
Organism: Lepidodactylus listeri; assembly: GCA_029233225.1. Taxonomy (NCBI): domain Eukaryota; kingdom Metazoa; phylum Chordata; class Lepidosauria; order Squamata; family Gekkonidae; genus Lepidodactylus; species Lepidodactylus listeri. The sequence goes on along the minus strand of JARCFY010000003.1, from coordinate 53,248,487 downwards.
CCAATATTCCATTCATCTCTCCTAGCATTCCATAACACTCTATCACAGCACCTAGAACAGAGGAGGGCTATTCAAATAGGGACTATGTGGTTTATCAGTTTCAGTTTCCCTTCGAATTCCAGACATCAGGGACACACAAATAGGGAGGCTGTTTCCTACCATGACTTTCTGGAGACATCTGACAAGCCACTGTTGGAAACAAGTTGTTAGAGAAGATGGACCTTTGGTCTGAGCTTCCTATGGTTTGGGTGGGGGAAGGATACGGATGCAGTGCAGCCTCTTTCCTCGCCACAACAGCAAACACATGTGAGTCTGAAGGTCAAATAGTTCTTACACTTCAGGACCTGTAGGCTGTATTCTCCTTATAGGAACAGGAAGCAAGGCCAGGTTTGTAAAAGCAGACTTGGCCCTATCTCTTGCTCTGCATGTGGCAATAGCATTAGTAAGGGAAGGAGAAAAATGGGCTGGAGAAATGACAACTCTTTGTTTCTCCCATCAAACTGGAGAGTCCTTTGCTTAGTAGCTAACAATTGTTTCTGTCTAAACATATAGAATTAAATGTGGTATATAGTTTTCATCAGGGAAAAGAACTGCATTTGAGAATGGCTAACTGAAATGGTCCTTGGCATAACTGCTTAACAGTTCAGAATGAAGGGAAATAGTGCGAAGATTTTTAGATGGAGGCAGTATTCAAGAATGAAATAATCATTTCTTTGTCCTTATCCTGATAGCTGGACTCAAGTGGCAACAAATTCTAAAGACCCTTCCTGGAAGTTAGCATTGTCTTGGCTTTGAAACATAGTAATAATTTATACTTCTTCACATAGTTTAGGAGATGCTAGCTTGACCTTCTCAGCAGGATTTTTTTTTCTTTCTCAAGCTTGAAGCCAACATTATTGTATCATCCTGGTCAGATACTTCTGACACATTTCAAGATTTCTGCTGCTACATTTGTTTTGCCAAATAATCCCACATCAATGAACTATTTTCCCATTGTAAATTTTCTCTTTAGAAATATGGCATTAGTAGATTGATTTTTTTTCAGGTTACCAAAAATTTTGTTCCATTTTGCTTTGTTTTAAGAGCACTGTCAACAGCATATACTGAAGGACAGTAACTATGGAAAATTCTAGCTGGGAGTTAAAATTTGAAATACAAGGTCACAAAAATAGTCCCATACAGTCCACAAACACTCACACATTAGATACCAGGACCCTCCAAACATAAAACTTGAAAGGTTCCCCCTAAACTTTAAAGAACTTCTAATGCGAGTAAAACTAATAGAAAACAATATCCCTTATTCTTAACATAGCAATCTAAAACATGGGACACTAGCAAAAGAAACACTGTGCACGAAATCTCAAAAATGGCAATGAGCAAACACATTTAATTGAAGTCTGGTTCTCCCAACACGAAACTGCTTTCCTAATAAACCAAGAGCATTCATTTAGTCAACCAAGGTTTGTTGATCCTGCTTGTTTCTTACATTAACATCTGTAGTTCTTGAAACACCAGGTACGATTTGCAAGTCTTTCTCACTGCAAAAAAAAATGCAGCACAGAATACTTTCCAATAGATTTGTCTATGCTGCCCCAGCTACTTTTGAGCAGCTCGGTGAGGGGTTGAGGGGGGGGGCATAGTTTTAAGATACTTGTCGAAGCAAGAAATACAAGGTATTGACAGGGCCACAAATCTTCTGGTTGTCGGTTTGTTTCCCTTTTGCATTGGCGCACTTTCTACTTCCATCCTCTGGAAGCAAGGAGGCTGTATTGCAGCAGCTCTGGGTACCACCAACCACTGGCAGACTGCAGGACTGCGGTCAGGAAGCTCTTAGCCCAGCCCAGCCCCTACCGGTCGGCCACAGGGTGGGGTCTTTCCACACCACTGTTCTGCACACAAAAGGGAAAGCCGGGAGGGGGTCCTGGGTGGGTGGCCGTAACCCCGCCCCCTCCCGCTACCTTGGGCACATTGGCCCGAACTCCGCAAGACGCAAAGCGGCTCCTCTCAACCAGGGCGCGCTGAAGGGGGGGGGGGGGGGTGTGACAAGGCGCGGGCACGCACGCCGGACGGGTCAAGGAAGGGCTCGGGGGGGGGGGGGGCGCTCGGGCGGCCCGGCGCTCGTCCTTTGCCTGCGCCAGGGACTTTTCGGCCGCCAGGCGCCTGACGAGACAAAGGGAAGAAGAGAGTTTATTACTGCGGAGAGAGAGGTGCCGGCTGCGCAGTTCTCCGACGGCCTCCAGAGAAGCGAGGCAGGCAGGCGCGCGGGCCACGCCCCAGCCCTCGAAACTTCGCCCCAGCGCTGCAGGGCGGGCCGGCGGCAAAACGGTGGAGGGGCAGGTGACTGCGCGCCCCGGCGCAGGTGTTTTGGGCGCGAGCAGAAACTTTGCGCGCGGGCTGAGGCGGCGGGCGAGCCGGCCTGGGCCAAGGCGGCGACGAGCCCTCCCCTCCCCGCTCCCCCCTCCCTCAGGTCTGCGGCGGCCCCTGAGGAGAGAAGCCACTCTCACCTCGCCGGGTCCCTCCAGCTGCTCAGGCGCGGCCGCGGCCGGCGTCTCCGCTTCGGGGCTGCTAGGCTGGGACTCCCCTGCTGCAGCGGCGGCATCCTGCTGCGGGCTCTTCGGCTCCACGGAGCTCCCAGTGCCCATCGCTCGCTCTCCTTCACCTCGACTACCCAGTCTCTGGGCTTCTCGCCCGAGAACTAGAGGGGGAGAGAGAGAGAGAGGTTTTCGCCGTGACCAAGATGTCCGGGCAGCCCCGCTTCGTCCTCGTCCTCCGCCGCTCAGGAAGCGCTCGGGCTGTGACTGAAGGAACCCAGCCGCTTTCGGCAAACTCCTTTCGAAAGGGAGGGAAAGCCAAGCCGGCCTCCTCCCGTGTCCCCCCGCCCGCCTCGCCCGCCTCTTGCTCCATCACATGAGCAGCGACTCGGACACGCCTTGCAGCATCCAACCTGGAGTCTGGGAAGAGGAGGAAGAAGAAGAGGAGGAAGGAGACCGGCCGGGGCGGGGGCGGGGGGGGGGCGTCATCCCGCAGCCGCGGCGCGAGCAAGGTGGCTCGGCGCGGCCTCTGCGCTGCCCCAGACATCCTTAGGGGTCCTCAACTGGGAGGAGGAAGAGGAGAGCGCTCGCCCCCGCAGCCGGCCGGATTAGTGGGCTTGAATGCCGTCACTGAGCGAGGAAGAGAGGGCCGGCCTGTGTGACCTTCAGCTTTCAGCTAAACAAGCCTCCCTTTCCCGGCTTGGAAGAGAGGGAGACTCTGGCCGGGACTTTTGATGTTTTCTCCCGAAGAGCCATGCTTGCTGGCATCCCCCAGTGCAGGCACAAAGCACCGGGGGCTGGAATTGTCTCCCACCACCACCAAGAAAGCCAGAAAATCACAGCAGCAGTAGAATGGGTGCATTCCCATTTCAACATGACATCTCTTCCAACATCTCATCGCAAAATAGGGACACTTGGGTATACTCACAACCAGTGTTCCCTCTAAGCGGAGTTAGTGGGAGCTAGCTCACAGGTTTTTTAGCCTCCGGCTCACACCTTTTTGTCTTAGCTCAGGAAGGAGGGCTCCAGAGCAAACTAATTTAAGCAGGGGCCAAGTCGCTTGCTCACTACTTTAATGCCAGTAGTGCACAAAGTAGAATTTTTGCTCACAAGACTCCGCAGCTTAGAGGGAGTATTGCTCATAACACCCCTGATTTCACAAGGCTCTGTTCCCACCCCACCTACACATGATCACATATTGCTGAACACTCTCCTCAGCTTGTCCACTTTGTGATATTCTATCCTGCATTGGCTTCTGAAGCAAGGAATATGTCTGTATGGCATTATGGAAAAAGCTGTGTACTGGTATTTTGTGACACTGTAGGAACGCAAATTTACACAAAGGTCCAAGATGCAACATCAAGGAACTGTGGAAATACTGGAATTGTAAGAACTTTTCTGCATGTATGCACAAGATTTAAAAAGGTAGTCCCAGTCAATGCTCCCTCTTAAGCTGTGGAGTCTTGTGAGCAAAAATTCTACTTTGTGAGTTACTGGCATTGAAGTTGTGAGCGAGCCATTTGGCTACTGCATAAATTAGTTTGCTCTGAAGCCCTCCTTCCTGAGCTAAGACGAAAAATGTGTGAACCAGAGGCTAAAAAAATGTGAGCTCACACTGACTCAGCTTAGAGGGAACACTGGTCCCAGTATCTCCCAAAGAGAAAAATGGGGACAAAATTAAGGTGTTGTTTTGCAAGGGATAAGGTACTAGAAAATGGGGATAGTCCCTGGTAAATGGGGACAGCTGGAATGCACAACATTACTGTGGTGGGATAACCATTTTAGTAATTGCCATAGGTCTGACTGGATATTTCTAAATGGTATTATTCTAGATTTATCTCCACAACTTTGTTCCCTTTGTATGGTTGGCCCAATCTCCAGAATGGCCCAAATTTGTAATTGGGTAGGATACTGGTGGTATATGGAATCAAATGGAAGGGCAGATCACACAGAAACTAACCACACTTATCTCAGATATTGCTGTGTTGGTAATAACTGTGGGATCCTGACATCCATTCCTGACAAACATGCTTGAGTCTGTCCTTCAAATGCTACGTACACAAGGGACACAACACTAACAACATCTGGCAACGTGAATCTGGCCATAATTTGTAGAGACAGGGAGAACCCAGCAGTCAGGACAAGTGGCGCTGCACCGAACTGCGTGGTGCTGTTATGGGACTATTTCTTCTAGGTATGCTTCTTGCTGTTCTGCACTAGTTATGCTGCTATTGCTCTTTAATTTGCAGACTACAGCATCCCTTTATCAAATCCACCATATAAAGTATATTGGTTCCCCAAATAGTCACGTTTCCTCTATGAAAACATACTTCTGTTTATACATACCTACCTGAAAATGTTTTAGAACGTTCCAGTCTATATAAATGAGTTTACTTTGTGTACAAAATATACTATCATCAACCCAAGGGATAAAAAAAATAAATGAAGATCCAGCAATCCTTTGGATCTAGGAGGTAGGAAGATGCAGGCAAGAAAGGAAAGGGCAACCTGATGTGGGACTCAAGGCAGTGCATAACCAGCCCATTCTATTTAAGGTATATCCATTACAGTGTGGATCTTTAAAAAATGGACTATCCCATTTTTCAGAGAGATGTCTGCATGTAAGAGAAAGGGCTACAACATCTTGGGAGTAACCAAAAACATTTAGCCTCTTGGGGAAACAGCCTCTTGGGTTATGAACACAGCAAAGGTATGACAGGCAGTTTTTCACAATAGATTATTCCACAAGCTCTGTGGAACAATTTTCCTCCCCACTTCATTCAGTGATCTATTGCCTCTACACATAGATGCTATTTAGCTCATTGCCATTACATATAGAATACTGCATAGTGTTTGAATCAAGTTTAATGGTTGCATTTGAAAATTTTAATTATTTGTTTTACTATGGGATATATTTTTAAATTAACATTGCAAGCCACACTGAGTTGTTTCAAGGAGAAAAAATGGGCTAAAAAGGCTTAAATAAGATATATACAGCATTAGGTCTTCTAGTATTAGCATTCACATTCTAAACTGCAGAATTTGATACTGACCAACGAGCTTGCATAGCCACAAAGACCATTCTACTTTGAACCATTAGAGTAAAATTTTGAAGTATGGGCCAAGTCAAGAGAACTTCCACAAAAATGCAGCTGCAAGAATACAGTGGATATTGATAGCTGTTTCTTCAGGATATGATACATTGGCAGTGACAGAACTATCAATAAAATTTAAACCTACATTGTTCACACTGAGGGTTTTTTTAACTCCTAGCACTATAACATGCCACTTCTGGCCACTGCCCAATATTTATTTGCAATTTCAGTTTAAGATGCATTTATAAATAAACATTCCTATTCGGTCTCTTTGGGGTAGGCTAAGGATGCCTGACCAGTGCCAGTATGCATACTGTCTGTGATTACTGCCCCTGGATGCAATCTGCATTAACAAATTTACTGCATGCAGTGAGCCCTGGATAAGTGTGATGTGGGTATGCACTCCCCTTAGCTGACTGCTGAGGTTCTCTCACAGATTTGGCCAAGTCTATTCATGTAAAGATTATTTCTGGAAAGACTGTTCTACTAACATATTTGATACTAGTGTATATCCCAAAGAGGAGATACTAAATAATGAGAAACTTAATATTTATATGATAAAAAAAATAAATATACTTTGTGCAGGGTTGCCATGTCCCCAGCATCTTAAGTCCTGGGGTTCATAAAGTCAGCCATGGTGGTGATATCATGAAATAGGACCTGGTATGTCATACTGATGTCACATTACTAATGGTAATACACCGATTAGTAATACATGAGTAGGAAATGTAACACACCAGTAGGAACTGTATCACATGGTATCTGTGAATTTATATCGTCACAGTCTTGTGACTTTGAAGAAATGGGTTACCTGCCATTCAAAATAACTTTTTAAAAATTGAAATGAACTATGAACTAAAAATGAACTATAAATGCCAGATTACTCCCTCGCATTTTAAGTTATATATATACTTTAACATCCTTTCACACCATTCCCCTCACATTTCTGTCTTGCTACTACAGTGGCTTTCTGCTAGCACACTTCTATGTGTGCAAGAGCAGTGTTTTTCAAGGAGCCCTTATGCATGCAGAAGTGCTAGGGACTGTCCAGCAGAAGAAAGTCCAGCAGTTTAACAGAACCATGAGGGGAACAATTGTCATAAGATCCAAGTGACTGTATGCAGGATGCCAACAAGTGTGTAGGCTAGCTGATGGCCCTATGATTTCAGCCTGCTGTTCTGAGGCCGTAATAATGAGCCCCAAAACACAAGTCCTGGAAATCTTATGTGCAGATGAAGTGAAAAACACATTGGTAAAAGTCGTTACATAACTCCTTATTCATGTAAGTAGACTGAGACTATCATTCTAGGCTCAGACCGAAGTGCCATTGATACCAGTGAAAAAGACAAGCTCTATGCTGGGGATTATTATTTTTATTTATTTATTTATTTTGGGATTTGTATCCCGCCCTCCCCGCAAGCGGGCTCAGGAAAAGGATTGAAAATAAGGCAACATTATATTGCTTTTGTATTGAAATGCCCTTATATAGATGTATAATGCAGCCTCATTTTGAATACTGTGTGCAGTACTGGTCACCATATCTCAAAAAGGACATCGCAGAGCTGGAAAAAGTACTGAAGGAGGCTACTGAGATGATCAAAGAAGTAGAACATCTTTCATATGAGGAAAGGCTGGGGACAAGGGAGGCATGGTAGAGGTTTATAAAAGTATTCATAGGCTGGAGACAGTGGAAAGAGAACTTTCTCTCCAAAAACATCACAACATAATGACATCTAATGAAGCTGATGGACAGCACATTCAAGACAGAAAAAAGTTATTAAAATGTGGAATTCACTGCCAACAGATATAGCAATAGCCACAGGCACAGATGGCTTTGAAAGGGGATTAAACAGATTTGTAGAGGACAGGTTGATCAGCAGCTACCAGCTATGTTAGCGGAAGGGAACCTGCACCTTCAGACATAGTAAACCTCTGAATACCAGTACCAGGAGACATCAGGGGAAGTCTCTGGGCTCTAAGCCCTGTTTTTGGCCCACCAGAGGAACTGGTTGGCTACTGTGTGAAACTGGATGCTGGACTAAATGGACCACTGGTCTGATCCAGCAAGGCTCTTCTTTTTCTTCTTCTTCTTATGATACCAGTAGCACTTGCTCCCTTGAAAGTACTGAAAGTAAAAAATGTATATGTTTAAGTCAAATAAACAGCTAATGTTGCCTATTAAGAAATTTTGACAAAATCTTTGTTTTTCTCCACTGAACTTCAGAAAGCTTTTGCCAAATGTCATCAGTTTCCCTAGCATTTAATTAATGAAATTCTGTTTGATAAAACACTAGCCAAAGAGAAGGAAGAACAAAGTCAACAAAGCAAGGTCTCAACCCCTCAGGCAGAATCAAGATAGTCTTTTCATGCAGAATGGCTTCTTTAGTACCATTTCCAAGACCAGGTTAAGTTACAGTGATGAATGCAATAAAACAAGGAACATGGGATTGTGTATCCTGGTACTGAATTAATTCAGCTTCCTTTCCCATGGTGCAGTAGCTGGTTAACACAGCAAGGATCCGTGTATTTATAAGGTATTACAGTAAAGTGTGAAGCAAACACACCAAATACTACTGCTAATAATAATGATAGGCAACTCTCAATTTTTTTGGGGGGGGAAAAACAACATAGCATGTACATGTCCTGGGTGTCTGAATTGAGTCACTGGTCAGTGCTTTACTTCCAGTTTTGACTGTGGAAAGTTATTCTTCATTAAGGAAAAAAATCAGTTCCCTGTGTCATTCCATATAAAGTTGGTCAACTGATCTGCTTCAAGTCAAGGGCCACAAAAGATCAATTGGAAAGCAGCAAGCTGGAATCAACCCACTTCCTGCAAGTTTACTCACGGGTAGCATTCTGCTGTAGAAAGTGGCATAATAGTTCAGCAGCACTGGAGCCCTTGCAGTTAAACAGGTTCAAAGTTGTAAGCATATCACTTTTTTTCAAAACCAGCAGGGCTATTTTTGGGCAGGAACGCACAGGAACGGAGTTCTGGCTGGCTCCTGAGTTGGCCACACCTACAACCAAGACCTCTGGCATGCGTGGCTATAGAGCACACTGACCTCCCCACGTTACACACAAGAGGGAAAGGCAGCATGTTAAAATGCCCTCTTTCCCCCTGGGGAGCCCCTTGGGATTTCCTTGTCAGTTTCACTCCCCCCCTCCAAGTCAGCTGAGAGTGAAATTGACAAGGAAAAGCCTCTCTCTGCCTTCCCTTCTCTAGCTGACATGTCACAGCTGGAAAATGGCAGGCAAGGAACCCAGGCATGTTGCAAATGCCTTTCTCCCCCCGCCCCCCCGCCCCGATCTGGGGGAGGGAGAGAAAGGCATTTAACCATGTCCCCCTGCACTTCTCTGAGTCTCTCCACAATACTGGAAAGGCTCAGGGAAGAAAGGGGCATGTGTGCATGCATGCATGCCTTTCCCCAGCCTGTCCGCCATGGTGGACAGGCTGGGGAAAGAGGGTAGGCATGCAGACATGCCTGGGTTCCCCTCCTGATCTTCTCGAGGTGCAAGAAGATCAGGAGGGGAACCCAGGCACATTGAAAATGCCTTTCTTTCCCGCCCCGATCTGGGGGAGGGAGAGAAAGGCATTTACCCAGGCCCCCCACCACACTTCCCCGAGTCTCTCTGCAAAAGCGGAGAGGCTCAGGGAAGGAGGGGGCATGTTTGCCTGGCTGCCCTCGGTCTCCCCAGCCTGCGCGCCTTGGTGGGCTGGCTGGAGAGATCGAGGGCAGCCAGGCAAACATGCCTGCTTCCCTTTCTGATCTTTTTTTTGGGGGGAGGGGGGGTAGGAGACTAGAAAGGTGATGCTGAAGTGCCTGGGATCTTTCAGAATCTTTCAGATTCCAGGCACTTCAGCAGCACCTTTCCTCGGTTGTCTGGTTTGGAGGTGGGGGGTAGGAGACTAGAAAGGCACTGCTGAAGTGGGGCGGAGAAGCTTGGGGGCGGGGGGGGAAGAGGCAGGGGAAGAGGCAAGCTTCCATGCCTGCCGTGTGCTTTCCCAGCCCCCACCTAATATGCTAATGAGTTTCTGTTGTTGGGTGTGGCGTATTATGCTAATGAGTTCCTGCTGGGCTTTTTCTACAAAAAAAGCCCTGCAGACCAGTGTATTAAAAGATGAGCGTCATAGGGTCAGGGGTCCTGCATCCCACACTACCATTTTTCAAGACCAGACAGGTAATCGCAACTTCAACCAGGTCCACCTGTCTTAATATCATGTATGAGAAAAAAAATTGTATCTAGCTTTACAGATGTATTTGATTTATTTATGCACTTTATCTTCGGCTCACCTTTCTTGCTGAGACTCAAGACAAACTGCACACCTCTGCCTGAAAATATCACCCAGAGCAACATTTGCCTGGATCTTAAGACATGAATGTCGCTAAATTAATATCGAAAGCAGCCCTGAAATCAAGGCAGTTTTAGAAAAGAAAGACCTTGACAGTTATACCTTCATTCTGAACAGATTCCCAAATAAAGCTGTTCAGGAATCATAGTAAATATTTTCAGTTCAAGATGGATAGCTGTGTTACTCTGTAGCAGCAGAGAAGAGTAAGAGTCACTCTTTTCTACATTTTCAGCTCAATACAACATAAATACCCAGCAGCTCTTGAATACTCACCCAGCCATCAAGGCAGACTTCTCGGCTTTGATTCAATTCTTGTATCTTTGTTGTGCCTTAACTGCTGGTTTCCAACTGTCACGTGCAGTTCTAGAATGTTAGCAAGATTTATATGATCACACTGTAGTCATGACACCCACATGCATGAACATAACTCAGAGGTACATAAGTTGGAAGGATATGAGTTTCACACAACACACATACACATGGGTTTGGGGGCCAGAGTCCCTAATAACTCACTAAATTTAATTGGGTTAAAAAAGCTGATGGTTATCAAGCATCTGTCTGGAGTTGGTTGCCAGCTTCCAGGTGGGACCTGGGGATCCCCCAGAATTATAGTTTATCTTCAGACTACAGAGATCAGTTCCCCTGTATAAAATGGCTGTTTTGGGAGGAGGACTCTGTGGCATTGCACCCCACTGAGATCCCTTTTCCCCCTAGGCTCCACCCAGAAATCACCAGGAGTTTTCTAGCCTGGATCTGGCAAACCCACTTTCCCCATTCCCTGCTGTTGTCCAAGGGGGACCTGGCAACCCTAGATCCTGGCAGAAGACTTGCATGGGTGACATTCCCTCCTATCTGTGGGGGGGAGTGTTCCAAATATTCAGTGTGGTTCACTCTATTGCTTCCTCTGTCTGCGGTTTCTTTGGGGAAGGGAAGGGAAGACAGAGTCTCCTGCCCAAACTATTATCCCAGTGTTAGTTTGTTATCCCAAGGGACTTTAAGCAGCTTACAACATTGTTCTCCCCTCCTCCTTTTTACCCTCACAACCATAATCCTGCAAGGTAGATTAGGCTGAGAGAGAGTGACTGGTTCAAGGTCACTCAGCAAGCTTCCATGGCAGAAGGGGGATTTGAACCTCGTTCTCCCAGGTCCTGATCAGACATTGTAGCCTGCTGTTATGCCCTTGCCTGTCTCAGTTCATGTCAGTAACAAATCTCTGAGCACAGAATTGAACAGAACATCTTATTTATGTTAGGAGAGTGTACATATGCGCGCGCACACACATTCATGCATATAAAGCAACAAATGCTGCACGCAAGTAGGCTTAGGACCCTCCAAAGATACAGCCATACAGCTAATTATAATCTGCGTACATAAGCAGATGAGAAAACAGAAAGGTCGATTTTAAAAATTGTTTGTTGAATCCAAAACATTATATATGATACGATACTGTACACCTTCTGAACTATTACTCACCAGATTTGTGATTGCAATTCAGAACCATATAAATTAATTCTCCCCCCCCCCCCCCCCGTGGCCCTTCAATACAGGCTTAATGTGGTGAGAGTTTCTATTTCTATTTGCATATGACAACAGACCCAGGTAGTGTTACAGGGTATAAAGGAGTATGAAGGCATGCATAACCAAACAGATGACCTTTTATCTCCTCACTTAAGCATAAGGGCATGAAACAACTGGACATTGGGGGGGGGGGGGTTAAAGCACTTATTTTGTTAAGGTATTGTAACTGTGTACACGACGTTATTAGAAATTTAATTTTACTCCAGAAGTCCTGCATCTCGCTACTTTATTCTGTTCAAATAAATCTTTGAAGCACCCTGCCTCTGAATACAAGCTGGCCGGGGGGGGGGGGGGGGGGGGGGTAAACAGCGGGAAGTGCTGCTGCATCACTGTCCTGCTTTGTGGGCTTCCAGGAAGCATCTGGCCAGCCGCCCTTAGAAACAGAATGATGGAGCAGCTGGATCTTTGCTCTGCTCCCATGCAGCCAGGCACTTATTATGTTCTTAGGTTACTTCAGATTGGTTTCAAGTTGAGCTGTGAATATTGTCATGTTTTGTTACGTCAGTGTAATACGAAATGGAAAGGGCGCCCTTGATTGTTCAGTGCATCTCAGCAAATAGCAGAATTCAAGCCCAGAGCTGACCCTGACCACTGTACCCTCTTCAAATTAATAAGTCTTAAAATACGTGGTAGGTAGATTTATGCACATTTTGGGGTTCATTTACAGCATATTAGCAGAATGGAGGAAAATACCTTATTTGCTGTGCAGTTCTATGCAGTTGGTGGCATTAATCCACTTAACAACTTCATCTCTTGTAACCATTGTCCAGGCACATTGCTTTGGCTTTTACAGCCAGACCAGCAAACCACTGCTCAGAATCCCAGCTTGCAGCCAAAGTGCAAGCCATAGTTTGCTGCTTGGATATCATGGCAACCCATGGCCTGCTGCAAAAGTGGAAATACCTAACTAGCTGGTTGCAGTCAAAGGGAGAGTGAAGGAGGGAATGCTCGCTGAAATATACCTTCTGACAAAATAGTTTTGATTTGGGGGGCACTTTCACAATGGGGATTGGGGGGTATACATGAGAGAGAGAGAAGCCAGTGTAACTCTAGAATCTTGCATGACCTTGCTTTGAATCCTTCCTCTGATGAGTGACCCTGGGCCAGTCATGTTCTCTCAACTTAACCTACCTCACAAGGTTATTGTGAAGATAAAATAGGGAAGAATGTATCAGTGTTATAAGCTGCTTTGGTTTCCCATTGAAGAGAAAAGTGGGGTAAGGTAAAGGTAAAGGTTTCCCTTGCTCGAAAGCCAGTTGAATTCGACTGTAGGGGGTGGTACTCATCTCCGTTTCCAAGCCGAAGAGCCAGCACTGTCCAAAGACTTCTCCGTGGTCATGTGGCCGGTATGACCAGACGCCAAGGCACACGGAACGCTGTTACCTTCCCACCCAAGCGGTACCTATTTATCTACTTGCAATTTCTTGCTTTTGAACTGCTAGGTTGGCAGGAGCTGGGGCCAGAGACGGGAGCTCATCCCATCACATGGCACTCGGGTCTCGAACTGCCAAACTACCGATCTTCCGGTCTGCAGTTCAGCCTCTGAACCACTGAGCCACTGCAGAGTAATCACATGCTTAAAGTAAAAAAAGGGAAAGGAATCTCAACATATATGGGGTACTGGGAGAGAAGGGAGAGAGGGGAAAGATGGGAATTAAAAAACAGCTCATTCTGGCTTAACCAAAGCATTCTTAGAGTAAGAAAGAAACACCTTTATGTAGTAAGGACTATCTCCTACCCAGTGCCAATGCTGAGTCAGACACATCTGATGATGTAAGCTCTGACTCACAAAATTTCATGCTGAAATAAATTTTTGTTAGCCCTCAAGGTGCCATTGTGCTTCTGTTTGTTTTTTTCCTTCCAAATGCCTTTAAATTGGTTATCAAATCTAGGCAAAACATTAATGCAAATGAAGAACAATTATTTGTTGTAACGATCTTACTTGTTTCTCTGAAAGAATAAGACACTGAGCATTGTACGTAGTTTGGGTGATATGTTTTTTCTTTGACCAAATACTCTGAAGAAAGACACAATCCACATACTGCTCAAGCCAACTATAAATCTCCCTTGGACTGTAATTATTGTGGATTTCTTCAAAAGCCTTGAATACTACATGTAACATTGTACATAAACGACCGTTCATGTTCATGATATTATATTAAACATACAGGAGAGTGTTACTGGAAGTCCATGTTCCTAGATATATCAAGCATCATGGATGCTTATAGTGCAGTACAAGAGCCACATAAAAAAATTACCAGCATGTACAAAGGATCCTTTCCCTTTTATGAACAGTTTTAGCAGCAAACAAATTTCTAGGTCAGCCCTGTAGACAAGTCACCCATATTTTCAGCGTCCCTCAAACTAGTGTTATTTTTTTACAGCTCACTAAATAGTAGACTGTCAAGCAATACTTGATAAAAGAGTTAAAGCCGGGAAGAGTTAAAGCCGGGTAAGAATACTTCCTGTCCCTTCTGTGCCCCCCCCCCCGAAATTCTTTTGGCTGACCTGTCAGCTTCTATGTTACTACATTTGGACTTGAATTTCTCAGCAAGGTCAAAGCAGATTAGGAGCTGCCTTAGTATCTCAGAGAATTATTACTCCCTCACGAAGGGGGGTTGTTTCCTGAACTTCTCTAAGGGGGGGGGGGGATTCTCTCTCTCTCAAAAGCCAAAGTCAACTGGCTTGTATCAAGGCCTCTTACACAATCAGGTCATCTTCTTTTCATAATCCGTCTTTAATTTTTCCTGTTTTGATGTACTTTGCAGATTCTGAAGCCTTGACTGAAAAACGGTCTTAATTGAAGCAGAGGACAGAAGACCATATGATCTTCTCATGATCTCTAGATTCCTTTGTTTTCCGTGTTTCCTTACATAATGCCACCTCCCCCCATGGCCTAGGCTTCAAACCCAGTAACACAGTTCTGTATAGTCAGGCAGGTACTTCTGGGGTTCACATTGCTTTAATCTTTGAGTTTCATTTATATTTTCAAAGAAATGCTCACACTGGGAAGCATGTTTTCTTTAAGTATTCCACAGCTGCAAAGCAGCAGCAAAGCCAGTGAGACAACAAAGGATTAAAATATATATTTTGTTCTCGAATAGTATCTTTAAAGTAAAGATCTCAAATTTTGAAGCTCTCTGGAGAAACTCAGACACAGAGAAGATGCCAAAGTCCACAAAGAGAGACTGTGAAATAAATTCTAGTCATACTATGCCTTCTCAAATGAACGACAGGGCTTTCTCAGTGGTTGATCCAAGGTTACAGAACGGCCTTCTAGAGAAAGTACATCAGAGCACAATCCTGATTATCTTTAGTCAAAATTGATTTGAAAGGGGTGTTTTTCAGCAAAATTTTTTGGGAGTTGATGGAGGAGGAGGAGATTGGATTTATACCCCGCACTTCACTACCCAAGGGAGTCTCAGAGCGGCGTACAAACTCCTTTCCCTTCCCCTCCCCACAACAGACACCCTGTGAGGTAGGTGGGGCTAAAAGAGCTCTGACAGAAACTGCTCTTGTTCAAGAACAGCTGTGCCTGAACTACGGCTTGCCCAAGGTCATCCAGCAGGTGCAAGTGGAGGAGTGGGGACTCAAACCCGGTTCTCCCAGATTGGAGTCTGCGGACTTAACCACTATACCAAACTGGCTCTCTGCATTGGAGAATTGATGTTTATAATGTTTTAGAATGCTTTTGTGTGTTTTTTAAAAAAATTCTTTATTATAAAATCCACCACTATAATTACCGCATTATACTGCAGTGCTACAATAAAAATATTATGGAAACAAAAAAGTGGGAGGGTTTGTGAGTTGCCTCCAGTACAAGAGTAGAAACATTAGAAAAAAATTGACCAAAGAATTCTTGTATCTTCAGAGAATGTACAGATGGAAACACATCTTTCTTTGATGGAGTAAGCAGTCTAGAAATCCACACAAGACACTGCTCCTATGTTTGCACTGCTAGTTTATGAATAGACCGAACAGCAGACTAGGCTGAGCTCAGTTGACCCCTGTAGTGCTGGCAGCACTGCCAAATCTGCTTGGCTTTGATCTGGGCCATGGCGCTGATGGCTTGCCTGATGCCATCATTACCATGGTGGAGGTCCAGGTCAAGCAGGATCTTGAAGGAGATGTCCACAGACAGCATTTATCCAGGGTAGCCCCAAAAGTGGAAAGCCTTGGTGTGAAAAGCTTCTGCAATTCCACTGAAAAGGCAAAAATCTTCCGCAACTGAGTACAGACATCTACACACTTATCTAGTTGTGAAGAAATATTCTAAGAGGATAGGCCTGAAGAGCAAAGAAAGATGACAGGTACAAGGAAGGAAAAAAATAGCATAGGGAAGATGAATAGAAAGGCATACAGATGAGATAAGGGAAGATGGGGTGAGGCAATTCTGATGTGGAGGGAAATGACAAGGAGGAAACACACGTAATTGTGCCAATACTCAACGATTTGTTTTGCAAAACTAAGTCATAAACAAATGTGAGATCTGGTATTTATCCTGGTGTTAGCTGGCTTGCTGCTCTCCTGAAAATATGTACGTGCCAGGCCATATCACACAAGCCTCAATAAAGTCTTGTAACCAGGAGGGGTTTTTTTGTTTTTTAAAAAACTCTATGGCTTAAGGCTGATTTTACTATAGAGTTTTGCCCCAAAACTGAAGTGTCACCCCAACGTCACGGACAGGCCTACTTCCCTTCCAGGTGATGTAGGTACATCGTGCAATGTCACTTCCTGCTCCCAGAACATCCCCCCATCCCCCTGCCAGTGTTTCTGATGGACCTAGCAACCTTGTTTCCCTTCCCCTCTTTGTCCGCTCTCAACACTATTTGCCAGGCTCAGTGAACGTGGCACAAGGGGTGGCATCCTTTTCAATCTACAGACCAGAGCCAATGAAGTTGGGGGTAGGAGGGTCTTTTGGCCTGGGTCTCAAGCTCAATGAGGTAGGGTTGCCTGGTACTATTTAGCTGCCAGGGGGCGGGAATCCAGGCTCCACTCCGGGATCTTCTGGCGTGCCTTCAAATCCATAGAGTTTGCCCCCAAACCAGAGCATCACCTCCTGACATGACGACATCACTTCCAGGTAATGTCATCACATCTGGGACATTGCCTCACAATGTCCCTGTTTGGGGGTGGGGCTTCCCCCACCGGCCAGCTGGCCAGCAGTGGATTAAAACTCCCCAAAGTGGAGGAACCCCTGCTGGGAACTGTGGGCAGGCAACGCTACAATGAAGACTTGACATTTTTCCTTTTCATGTGTTGTTTTTCATTATGGCTAGGGGTCTCAAGAGCTGGGTGCTGTGGGTCTCTCTGGACCTCTGAGAGGGCCTGTTACAGACTAATATTCTTCTGCATATTTAGGGGACCACCTGAGTATGGAGAAGTCCCTACATTGTCTGTGGTTATCCCGATGATTCGTTGTCTTTCTGATAGGCAAGGGACCACAGAGCTCACTAGAGCAGTGAAACAGAGGAGACTGCAGATGGGAAGGCTGAAGCTGAGAGATAGCTTGCCTAATAGCCCCAAAGGAGCTTATGCTGTGGTGATACTGGAACCAGGGACTTTAAAGCTTACACTCTTAGCTACTGTGTACCTACTCTCATCTATCTCTTTATGCATTTTTATCATGCTCTTCTCCAAGGGCAGCATAAATGCTTCTTCCTCCTTCCATGTTGTCTTTACAACAATGTTGTGGAGTAGGTTAGACTGAGAGAAAGTTATTGGCCCATGGTCTCCTAGTAAGCACCTAGGAGAATCAGAGAATCACAGAGTGGGAAGGGGCCATATAAGCCATCTAGTCCAACCCCCCTTCTTATGCAGGATCAGCCTAGAGCATCCCTGACAAGTGTTTGTCCAAGTGCTACTTAAAGACTGCCAGTGAAGGAGAGCTCTCTACCTCCCTGGGCAGCTGATTCCACTGCTGAACAACTCTTACTGTAAAAAAGTTTTTTGTAACATCCAGCCAGTACCTTCCTGCCCTTAATTTAAACCCATTATTGCTAGTCCTGTCATCTGCTGCCAACAGGAACAGATCCTTACCCTCCTCTAAGTGACAGCCCTTCAAATACTTCAAGAGAACAAATCATGTCCCCCCTCAACCTCCTCTTCTCCAGGCTAAACATCCCCAAGTCCCTCAGCCTTTGCTCACAGGGCTTGGTCTCCAGGCCCCCAATCATCCTCATCACTCTCCTTTGCACCCGCTCCATTCTTTCCACATCCATTTTTAAGTGAGGCCTCCAGAACTGCACACAATACTCCAGGTGCAGCCTAACCAATGCAGTATAGAGCAGGACTATGACACCTTGCAGTTTGGATGTTAAGCCTCTGTTGATACACCCCAAGATCACATTAGCCTTTTTTGTTGCTGCATCACACTGGCTGCTCATATTTAACTTTCAGTCCACCCATACCCCAAGATCTCGTTTACACACACTGCTACCCAGAAGTGTATCCCCCATCCGGTATGCTTGTTCCTCATTTTTGTAGAACTCAGCATTTATCCTTGTTAAATTGCATCTTGTTTACATCTACCCGCTTTTCCACCGTGTTCAGATCTCATTGAATTCTATCTCTATCATCTGCTATTTCCAATTTGGTGTCATCTGCAGATTTAATGAGTAGCCCCTCCACTCCCCCATCCAGATCATTTATAAAAATATTGAAAAGTACTGGGCCCAGAACCGAGCCCTGTGGCACCCCACTGGATACCTCCTTCCATTCAGATAAAATGCATTGACAACTACTCCTTGAGTGAGGTTCTCCAACCAGATCCTTATCCACCTAACTATCTTAGAGTCCAGTCCACAGTCCTCTAGTTTACCCATCAGGTAAACAACGTCAATGCATTCCCTCGATCCAGGAAGCTTGTCACTTGATCAAAGAAAGAAATGAGGTTGGTCTGGCAGGACCTGTTGGGAACAGATTTGTGCTGACTTCCCCAAATCATCAAGTTCTCCTTTAGATACCCACAGATTGATCCCTTTAAAATCTGCTCCAGTATCTTCCCTGGGACAGAGGTCAGACTGACTGGCCTGTAGTTTCCTGGGTCATCCCTCCTTCCTTTTTTGAAGATTGGGATAACATCTGCCCTCCTCAAGTCTAGTGGCACATCTCCCATCCTCCAAGAGGTCTGGAAGATGATGGACAAAGGCTCTGCAAGCTCTTTAAAAAGTTCTTTGAGCCCCCTTGGATGGATACCATCTGGCCCTGGGGATTTGTACTCATTCAGTGTAGCCAGGTGCTTCTCAACTACTTCTCTGCCCATGTCCACCAGCAGCACAGGTGATGTGCCTTGCCTACTACCATCTCTAGATGAGCCTGTTCTCTTCTTCAGGGAAAAAATTTAGGCACTTCCAGGTGATGTAGGTACATCGTGCAATGTCACTTCCTGCTCCCAGAACATCCCCCCATCCCCCTGCCAGTGTTTCCAGCATTAAGCCTTTCTGCTTTCTCGCTCTCCTCTGTCAAAGTTTCTCCATTTTCACCCAACAGTGGGCCCATCACCTCTTTTATCTTGCGTTTGCTCCTCACATAGCTGAAGAAGATTTTCTTGTTGTAGCAAGCCTCCCTGGCCAGCTTTAGCTCACTGTGAGCTTTGGCCTCTCTGATGGCTGACCCTCAGATACTCTTCTTTAGAGGTATGCAAGGCTCATTTCGTAGCAGGAGCTCATTTGCCTATTAGGCCACACCCCCTGATGTAGCCAACCCTCCAAGAGCTTACAGTAGCACCTGTAAGAAGAGTTCTGTAAGTTCTTGGAGGATTGGCTACATTAGGGGTGTGTGGCCTAATATGCAAAGGAGCTCCTGCTACAAAATGAGCCCTGGAGGTATGTCCTTGCTTCCATTTCTTGAACATTTCTTTTTTCTCCCTTATCACATCACACAGTTCTCTGCTCATCCACAGTGTCTTCTTGGATCCCCCACCATGTTTCTTTCCTGTTGGAATAGCAATGGCTTGAATGAGCTCTTTTTTTAGGAGAGCCCACCCTCCAAGTGAGGATTTCGACCTGGGTCTTCCTTTGTCCTAGCCTTGCACTCTAGCTACTATACCAGACTGGCTCATGCAAGATGTGTTCTCTCTTCTTTTCTTCCCCCTCCCCCCTCCTTTCCTGTGAGGCCTGGTGAACAGGAGACATTAACCTTGTCAAAGGACATGCTGGGAATACTAATCAGTAATTAGAGGCTAATGTTAGAAAAGGATATATTGAAGCCTGTGGGACTTTTTCACTGAATAAGGATTCCTATCTCTTTGCCTTTTAAAATCATTTACGAAGCAGAATCTTTCCCTCTTTCGAGTAAATGTTGCTAAAGAACTGTTCAGTGATCGTAACGGCAGTGTGAGATTAGTTTGCAAAATCATGTGAGTACTGAGCGTGTCGTTACAACTCTGCACAAATAATTCAGGAAACTGCCCTTACTCCCCATCAAGCATAGGTGAACATCTTTACTATGCTTGCCCCTTGTTAGTGTTTTAATCACCTGGAACAGAACAAGTCAATAATATTTGTGCACACCCTTACCTGGATCGCCCAGACAAACCTGATCTCATCAGATCTTGGAATCTAAGCCAGGCCAACCCTGGCAAGTATTTGGATGGGAGACCTCCAAAAAATACCAGGGTCAGGGCAGAGGCAGCCTATCAAGCCACTTCTCTGAACGTCCTCCATGCCTCAGTAGTTGCCAGAAGCTGCCATGACTTCCAGGCACGGGCACACATACACACACAAAAAGACAAAGAATATTTGTATACAATCTACAGCATTTACCTGTTTTCTCTGCCCAGATTATGCATACTTTATTCAGAGGGCAAGGTGCCCTTATGTAGTTTTACATGAAAACCCAGAATTCTTCTTATCTGCCAAAAACAGTGCTGGAGTCAGAAAGGGCAGGCCGTGTTAGCATTGGAGGTGGGCAGACCTTCCCAGGACTGTCAATAGAGATCATACTACTTGGAGCTCTGAATTCTTTTTTTCTTTTCTTTTTTTTGTAATTTTCATATGTGCATGTGTGTGTGCGCGTGCGTACGTTTGTGTATGCAGCTGGACGTCATGGCAACCTCTGGTGACTGACTATGTGTGCAGCTGGAAGTCATTGTGACCTCTGGTGACTGACCCCCTACTGGGGGCCTGGAGGATATTCAGAGAGGTGGCTGAATAAAGCCTGGCCCCGCCTCTGGTATTCCAAGGAGGTCTCCCATCCAAGTACTTGGCAGCGTCAACCCTGCTTAGCTTCTGAAATCTGATGAGATCAGGCTTGCTTGGGCTATCCAGGTCAGGGCAGAGCTCTGTATTCTTCAAGGTGAATTGAGGGGACCCTCTGATGACCCCTCTCCTTGGCCTGGTAAATTATGGCTTCTTCTGTTATAGGGCCATTTAACCATCACATCTTACCCCAGCAGGTTAGAACTATGATAGCTGTGATGGTTTAATGTAACTTAGGCTGCAATCACACACACAATTCACCCCAACATAGACACGAATGCTGAGCGAATTAAAGGAGCACGATCAGACGCCAACATCTGGCAAGTGCCCTGCAGCTGTCAGCAACCTGTTTTGTTCCACCACACATGTGGAGAAAAAAAAAAAACACCTCAGAAAGTCCAGGCCACAGGCCACAAACGGACTTTCTTGTGTCTGATCGCACCAGCGTGCTCCCATGGCTACGGGGATAGTCTGATCAGGCTATCCGGATGCCAAGCCATTGTTTTTTCCCCCTTCTCAGTATGTGCATCCCCCTTGCTTAAATTGAACAGTAGGATAGGGGGGAGGATCACCGAGCTTTTTATGGCATGATATCCAGTTGCATCATAATCAAACAATGACATCCCAGCCTAGAGGCATTACATCATCTGAGCAAACACACTTGCTAATCAGCTCTGCAGGGCAGTGATATATTGCCCATTAGCTTCTTGGCTGATCCTTTTCATGGCTGATGGCAGGTACCACCACACAAATCTCTCTGAGGAGGTGCTTCTGGCAGTTGCTGAAATTTGCATTTCCTTTATTAAATTGTCCTAAATGTCAGTTTCCCTGAAATATTTCTCTTACTTTCTCCTATATGTAAAGACTGTTAAAAGAAGAGGATTTTGTTCTCTTTCTCTTAGAAAAGCTGTGGGCTTTGCAGGATTTTTTTTCCTAACAGGAAAATATTAATTTTATTAATCATAATCTGAACTTTAAAAGTTATCTTTACGGGAAATATTCAGTATGTATCCTCTTTACAGGAAAATACAGTACACTATGTATCTCAAAACTGGAATTTCCTATATAATGCCTTCCCCCCCACCCCCAATATTCTTCTGAGGTGCCTGAACTATTTTTCTAGAACATGGAAAATGTTATATGGTAGTGTGGAGTATGTGTTCTTACCTCCTTCCCCCACACCTTCTTTGCCTTTTCTTGGTGTATGTTTTTCCTCCTTTGGAGCCTGTTCAGGAGTTATAATCCAGATATAAATTTCAGTGCTGAATGGGCCATAGGTGCAAAGCCCTTCCTCCTTCCTTCAGAGAGAATTGGTATAGTGTAGTGGGTAAAAAATAGGGCTGTGAATCAGAAAGTCTCACATCAAATCTCACCTCTGTCTTGAATTTAAAGATGGCATTCCAATTCACACATTATGAAGCACACAGGCTGAGCGCAACAGTCTGATGTGACGTGTTCTCTTCAAGTCCCATGCATGTATTTGAGTCCATCAGTCTCAAAGAGGCACACATTATACAAAGATATGGCTGAACTGCAATGGTACACTAAACTGGTTATCTGGGTCCATGATTAGGGTGCTCACGTTATTGGTTCTCAAACCAAAGGTGTTGTGCCAACTGCACTGGCTGCTGATTGAATACCAGATCTGGTGCAAGGTTATGGTTTTGACCTTTAAAGCCCTATGTGGCCTGGGACCATCATACATGCGGGACTGCCTCTCCCCTTATGAACCCTGGAGAGCTTTCAATCAGCACCTCCGGGTGATCCACAGCCCGAGGGATGTCCACAGCCTCAATCAATGCAAGGCCCTTTTTTGGCTCTTGCCCCAACCTGGTGGAACATGCTCCCGCCCAAGATCCCGTCCCACCCTGGTGGAACAAGCTCCTGTCCTGCCCTGCAGGACTTATTACAGTTCTGTAAGCCTATAAAATGGAGCTGTTCAGCCAGGCTTTCGGTTGAGGCAGTGGACGTTCAACCACTCCAGCCTCCCCTGTTCATGGCCCCCTTCCCAGTGCTCTGCTGCTTAGATAACATTACTTGGGCACTGGAGCTTTTGTTCACCTGACATGAGGCAAGGGTCCTTTCTGTTATTGTTTATTGTGCCATCTGTCATTTTATTGGTTTTATGACTTTTATTGTTTTATGACTCTTAAGCCACCCTGAGCCCACTCATGGGATAGGGCGAGGTATAAGTTAAATAAATAAATAGATAGATAAATAAATAAATAAAAGGTGCAGCAAAGCTACCAAAGATGACAGATAACCTCAAAAGAGGTAACGTGAATTATAATATGGGCTGTGGCTCATAAACCCTTAATCAAGGGCATGGGATTTAAATCTGTTCAGGGAAATAAAGGGACAAAAATAGTTTAAATCCACATATGAAGGTTATTGTGGATTGTGGATCAGATTTGTGTTCCACATTAAAAGCTTTAAAAGACATTATTAGAAAATGTCAGCTTATTTCCGGCAGAAATATTTGTGTAGAAGCAAGATCAAATAACCATGTGCTCGCGAAGGTCCCCTAGTGTGCCAGTGGTCTGCATTCAGGGGCAGAGAAAAATCAGAGAGTATTCAAGGTCAGCCATTTGCAGTTCTGACCACTGTACCTGGAATCGAGTGAACAAACGAAGGACCTTGTGTCCTTGCAGGTCCAAACATTTCTGGAAAGATCTTGTATATATAATATTTAGTGTCCAGTGATCACAGGTGCAAATTAGACCCTTGCATTCTGAACCTCATTTAAGAGTTCTCATCATGGACAATACACTCCAGCGGAAGATTAAAAAACAAACTAATAAAAACAGGGCACTACTTTAAGTCACATAGAAGAAGAAGAGTAGGTTTTTCTCTACCTTAAGGAGACTTGGCTAATGATCCCCTTCCCTTTCTCCCCCCACAACAGGCACCTTGTGAGGTGGGGCTGAGAGAGTTCAGAGAGAACTGTGACTGGCCCAAGGCCACCCAGCAGGCTTCATGTGGAGGAGCGGGGAATCAAACATGGTTCTCCAGATTAGAGCCCGCCACTCTTAACCATTATATGTGTGTTAAAAGTGTCAATTCACTTCCAACTTATGGCGACCCAATGAATTAATTTCCTCCAAAACATCCTATCATTAACAGCCATTCTCAGAGCTCGCAAACTGAAGGCAACTTTGGTGTAATACAGGTTTGTACTCTTAGGGTGCGATCACACGACGTTTATTGCGGGCCTCACGGCTGTTCCCCATCGCAATTAAAGGGGCTGACTAGACGGCCGCATCTGTCTCCCGTCTCGAAGCCGCCCCCCCCCCCCCGCACTCAAGCTCGCTTTTCCAACCACCAGGAAAAACAAGTACCTTCCGTTTGAGCCATCGCGCTTGAAAGAGCAGCGCGGGAGAACCCGGGTTTAAATGCCCGTGTGATCGCACCCAGACTCTCAATTTGTGAGGCATGCAAGAGATGCAAGGTAGAGATTTGATTAAATCCATCTCTGTGTGAGGGTATGCAAACCTACAACGTTCTAAGATACGGGGAGATGAGATTGGGTTGACCAAACAATATGCATTCAATTAGCCTGTAGATGTCTCCTTTGAGTCTGACACTTTGTTGATAGTTCCTCGGCCCTTTATGGGCATGCATACAATGAAGTAGCCAGTGCCAGCAAATAGATATTGCAGAAACTATTCCAAATGTTTTCCCCTTGGGTACTTGGGTACCCCGCCCCCAATATAGTCCCTTGCCTTCTAAGGGAGAACTTTGCAGCAAGATGACCTTTGCCGCTTTGCCTCCTGCAAACTTTGTGTAGGCTTTACGTTGGCTGTGTGGAGTTTGTTTTCCACTGCAGAATAGCAGGACTGGGCTTTTGCTTCTGCTGTCATTGGTCAACAGAATTTTACTGCCATAGCTAATGATCTGGTTATTGTGTGGACTGCTGAAGGTAAATTTGCAGTGGACTTATTTTCACATTGCTCCCAGCACTGCAAATCTGTACAAACATATTTTCAGTTTGCTGAGACTGTTAATGCTGGGAGAGGCCTGCAGAGTTATAGCATCTTTGAAGAATAAAGAAATTCCTTATAATTTTGAACAGAGACCATCTATGCTAGTGGGAAAGCAGCTCAACTAGATCAGTTGTTTAAACTGTTCTTATAAAGCAAACCACTTCCTCTCTCACCCTTCTTCCAACTAGGGCCTTTCAAGATAACCATTGAATGGGAAGGTGAGGAGAACAGATTTTCTACAGAATGGAAGAGGGAAAACCCTTCTGCTACACTGAGGGGGCTGTGGTAGTTTGTGTAAAAGGGGAGACATGCCCTGGTGCTGGATAGTACATGCCTAGTAAACTGCTGGAGGGGAGAGCCTGGCTGTTTTTGCCATTCCCCCCCCCTTGTATGTTGCAACAATATTGCAGTGAATGCTCAAAAAAGAAACCACACTCACACCTTCCACACACAACATACAGCAAATGATCTTTTGTTTTTAATAATAAAATGGTGTCACTTGTCATTAAGTGATGGCATGGTAACTGGTAAATGGATCCCTTGACAATTGCAAAACCGCCTGGCAAATCGCACTTTATATAGGCGCCAGACTTTGCACGTAACTTTGCAGGTTGAGTGTGTTGCAGCCCATGCAATAACAGCAATCTGGAAAGGACTTAGGACACCAATAACTACTGGGCACCAAAAGCACAAGGTACAGAGAAGCGATCTGGTAGGCCACAAAGTAAGATGTAGATGATAGATATCTATGGATCAATCAATACATATGCATCTGGAAATAAAGAGCAGAACAAATTCTCCCTAGCATACTACTGGCTCATGGCTAGAAATAGATGCATCTCCTTTATGGGATGCTTGAAGTTTTAATCCACAGTGCCTGCACTACAATATAACAGAAGAGGAGGAGCTTCAGCCAATCATGTTTTAACCTCAAGATCTGAGAAGTGGTTTTATTTCAGACCTTGTGGCTAAAAGATTGTCAGGGCTCTTAATGCTTCTGCTCAACTTACAGCTGCCTGTAAAATGAGACAGCTCATGGGGTTACTTCACAGGGCTTCTGGCTCCAAGGCAGTCTTTTAACAACAAATCCATGAGAGACAAATGCAGACATGTCTGGAAGGTGATTCTCCCACTTTGAGCTGGAATTCTTCAGCAGGGGTCTTCTCCTTCTCTTAGAGTTACCCAATTTGCATTGATATCATCATCTCCAAGAAAAAGAATGTGTCTGGCTACTCTGGACAAGAACCCAGAAACTGTATTTGAATGACAATCCGATCAAATCTGACATCTCCACCAGAAACAATGATGTTCTTAAGTAAGAATGTATTTGTTATACAGCCTTAAATAATAGCATTGTTTAGATTTACAAAAACTTGCCTTCTTATTAAGTTTTGTTAGCCTGTTACATCACGCAAAATGCTGACCTGGATGAATCACAAGCCAGAATTACGTTTGCTGGGGAAAACATCAATAACCTCAGATATGCAGACGATACCACTCTAATGGCAGAAAGTGAAGAGGACCTCAAGAGCCTCTTGCTAAGGGTAAAAGATGAGAGCACAAAAGTTGGCTTGAAACTCAACATCAAAAAAACTAAGATCATGGCATCTGGCCCCATCACTCCTTGGCAAACAGAAGGGGAAGTCGTGGAAGCAGTGACAGACTTCACCTTCCTAGGATCCAAGATCACTGCAGACAGTGACTGCAGCCATGAAATTAAATGACACCTGCTCCTTGGAAGAAAAGTGACAGCAAACCTAGACAATATAACAAAAAGTAGAGACATCACCCTGCCAACAAAAGTCTATATGGTCAAAGCCATGGTATTCCCAGTAGTTATGTATGGCTGTGAGAGTTAGACTATTAAGGAAGGCCAAGAGCTAAAGAATAGATTCTTTTGTATTATGGTGCTGGAGAAGACTCTTGAGAGTCCCTTGGACTGCAAGGAGATCAATTCAGTCAATCCTAAAAGAAATCAACCCTGACTGCTCCCTGGAAGGCCAGATACTGAAGCTGAAGCTCAAATACTTTGGCCACCAAATGAGAAGGGAGCACTCACTGGAGAAGACCCTGATGCTGGGAAAGATTGAAGGTCAAAGAAGAAGGGGACAGCAAAGGATGAGATGGTTGGACAGTGTTACTGATGTAACAAACATGAAATTAAACAAACTTCAGAGCATGATAGAAGACAGAAGGGCCGGGTGTGATGTGGTCCATGGGGTCGTGAAGAGTTGGACTCGACTGTGCGACTGAACAACAACAACAAAGCCTGTTAAGAAAACTCTAAAGCTTTCCACAACTTTGGCAAAATTGGAGAGATTATAACCTTTTAGGGGATCTCCTTCAGTTGGTGTGGAGTATTACCAAGATGTTGCAGAGAAGTCCAAAAAAACCATTTAAAACAAACTTCAGTAGAGAACAAGATAAATAGGTATGCGTAAAGTTACATATATCAGGGCAAAAGATCCTGATTTTAAATACGCACTGATGAGAACTGAGCTGGCATTGACTAACCAGGAGAGTAATTTCTCTGTGGTTGTTCAAAAAGTCAACTTTGTGTGTGCCTGTGGTGAAAAGGACAAATTCCATGCTAGAAGTTATTAAGGATGGACCTGGAAGCAATATGACTGGTGTTGTAATGCTTTTTGAATACTGTGTACAGTTCTCATTACCATATCTCCAAAACAATATTGTGGCAAGGGAAAGAGTATAGGAAAAGGCAGCTAGAGCATGTTTCCTTATAAGTAAAGGGAAAGGTATTTGGGTTTTTCTGCTTAGATAAAAGGAACTGAAGGGGACCTGATAGAAGTTATAAAATTATGGATGAGCTGGAGAGCACAAATGGAAAGGACTTTCTCTTTCTCGTCTGTCGGTCTAGAGCCTCTGGATACCCAGTGAAACTACAGTCAGTAAATTTAGGACACAGAAAAGAAAGTACACCTTCACTCAAACTTGTGGAAATCTGCCACAGGATATAACGATGGCCATTAGGTTTAGCTGAGTTTAAAAGGGGATCAGATAAATTATTCAGAGACACTAAATACCAGTGCTGGGGGGTGGGGGGGGAGAGAGGAACCTGCTTGTAGGCCTTCTGGGGCTTGTGGTTGGCCATACTCTGTGAAACAGGATGCTGGACTCAATGGACCTCTGGTCTGATCCAGTACAGTGGCTCCTAAATTCTTATGCCGAAATTTCATGAGATAGCAGATTTGGTAAATGGCATATGGTAAATGGCATATGCAGACAACACTTAGTTATGTGAATAGCTGTACATTATAGATGTTCTTCTGATAACTTTGACCAAAAGCATCCTTCCCTTTCTCTCTCTCCTCTATATCAAATTGTTGGTGTTTTATAAAAGAAATTCAACTTCTACCATTCAATATGTTGTTAATCCTGTTACCTATGTGGGACAGGGTTACAAACCTCCAGGTAGCATTTGGAGATCTTCTGCTATTACAATTGATCTCCAGGTGACCAAGATCAGTTGCCCTGGAGAAAATGGCTGCTTTGGAGGGTGGACTCTGTAGTATTATACCCTGCTGACATCTCTCCCTTCCCCAAACCCCGCCCTCCCCAGGCTCCACCCCCCAAATCTCCAGGAATTTCCCAACCCAGAGCTGGTAACCCTAGTATAGGAATATATCAGCCTTCCCCCCCACTACAAATTTCTAATTTTAAGAAGCACTTACCTAGGTAAAAGTAAAGGTTCCCCTTGCTTGAAAGCCAATTGAATCCGACTCTAGGGGGCAGTGCTCATCTCCATTTCCAAGCCGAAGAGCCAGCGCTGTCCAAAGATGTTTCTGTGGTGATGTGGTCGGCATGACTAGATGCCGAGGTGCATGGAACGCTGTTACCTTCCCGCAAAAGCGGTACCTATTTATCTACTTGCTTTTCTTGCTTTCGAACTGCTAGGTTGGCAGGAGCTGGGGCCTGAGACGGTCTCGAACTGCCAAGGTACCGATCTTCTGGTCTGCAGTTCAGCGTCTTAACCACTAGGGTCACCTTTTAATTATTTTCTTTCTTCTTTATTCAATCCATGCTATAAAACGTTAATCAACACGTTTTTTTCAGTTGTTTGTTTATTATATAGACAAATCAGTGTACATGGTGCTTTACCGTGTGACACATGAGAAAGGCAGACAATGTCCCAAGAAGCTGACAACATATGTTTAGGCCATGGAAGATAACAGTCGAAAGGGAAGGAAAAAAGGGACCATTAATAAAGAGACAAAAAGAGGGGAACAAATGAAATGCAATTGCTTATTTCAGTAAGAGAAGTCCACTAGGGCTCAGTCCAAAATCTTCACACCAAAGGCCTTAAACTTAAAAGAGAGAGAAGGAGGAGAGAAGGATTAAAGGCAAGTGCTCACAAGCAAGTGGTGTTGCTCGGGCATATGACCACATGGAGAAATCTGAATATGAGCTAGTCATTCATACAGGGGAAGATCTGCAACAACTGGAACAGAGAATGTAAATCTCAAAACCAAGGCCAAGATCGGAGCTGCCTGGCTGTAGTAGCATTTTGTTGTCCACATAGGAAGCCAAATGAGTGAACGGCAGATATGGCAGGAATGCCTCAGAGAAACCTGGGAAATGATCCCAAGGGTGGCCTCCCACGTTCTTACAGGACCTAGGCTAAAGAGCAAAATCAACAGTTGCAGACAGTTGCAGTTTGCTGCTTGGAGCAAAACTGTCGAAATTTTTTTTACCAGTCTACAGCTGTAATTATCTCCCTTGGATGGCGTCAGCTCCTCTCGTCACCTGTGCATGGCATGTATCAATCTTGACCAAACTCTTTTGGAGAAAGCAGTCATTAGATGACTAGAAAGATATGCCTGTACTATGAAGCACAGGGATAAGAAATGAAGCTATTTCCTCTCAGGGAAATTTCTAAACTCCTGATTAGAAATTTGATCTTCTTTGCATCTTCTCAGGAGAGAAGTTTTCCTTGATTTCCTGTGCTGCCATTCCTAATTTTATAGGGTAGTTGTCATTCTGTTCACTTCCTAAATTAAGAAGTGCTTAATCTTTGCCTTCCACACAAGCCTGTCTTTTCTGTCCTAACACTGTTGAGCCTGGATGTGGTAACCTAGCTCCAGTTCATACATTACAAGTGGCAACCTTTTCATGTTGGAGAGCAGACAGGGGCTCTTCCCCTCCACCAAGCCCGGATGTGTCAGCTGGGGCAAGGTTTGCCAACCACCAGATGTACGAACAGGCACCTGAAGGTTTTGGTAAATAACATCCCATTCAGCCTCCATAAGACATTTTTTTCTCCAGGCAGCTGTCCACCTTAGCTGGGTCCTCCCCGCCAACCAATTTATCTACCTCACAAAGAGGAGGGGGATCAATGCAAATGGGTCTTCCGCACCCCAGCTCACACATCCTTTCAAGTGTTTGGTAAAGGGGAATGACACTGAAAATTAAATTTTGCTCTGCCCTCAGGCTACAGAGGGAAGCTGAAAAATACCTTCTGCTAAACTATCAGATGAAACAGTTTATTTCTGTTCACCATTGCAGGAAGCCTTTAAAGTCACTGTTCTTGGGTAAGGAGCCACAGTGGCTCAGAGGTTAAGACACTGAGCTGCAGACCAGAAGGTCAGTAGATCGGCAGTTTGAGACCCTAGTGCCGGAGTGAGCTTCCGTCTCTGGTCCCAGCTCCTGCCAGCCTAGTAGTTCGAAAGCAAGAAATTGCAAGTAGATAAATAGGTAACACTTTGGTGGGAAGGTAACAGTGTTCCGTGTGCCTCAGCGTCTAGTCATGCCGGCCACATGACCTCGGAGAAGTCTTCAGACAGCGCTGGCTCTTTGGCTTGGAAACGGAGATGAGCACTGCCCCCTAGAGTCAGATTCAAACAGATTTTGAGCAAGGGAAACCTTTACCTTTACTCTTGGGTAAATGTGGAAGCCTTTCTGATCGACAGATGAATAGATAGATGTAGATAATATTTGTGTGCAATGGTTAGACTGTCAGACTAGTATCTGGGAGACCCAGGTTTGAATCCCCACTCATACCGTGAAAGCTTGCTGGGTGACCTTGGGCAAGTCACCCACTCTCAGCCTAACCTTCTTCACAGGGTTGTTGTGAGGATAGAATGGAGGAGAGGAGAGTGATGTAAGCTGCTTTGGGTCCCCGTTGGGGAGAAAGGTAGGATACAAATGAAGCAGAGAAATATTTATGTATATTTTGTGGTTTTGATCTGCTCTGGCAGCTCATTCACACATGCAAGTTACCACTTGATGCTGTGAGCATAAGAAAATAACAAACAGAAATGTAGAAACCAGGCTTATGCTTCCAGTATAACCTGTAGGTTGGCATCCTCTGTGGTTGTTTCAGATTAGGGTTGCCAAGTCTTCAGAGCCAGTTTGGTGTAGTGGTTAAGAGCGTGGACTCTAATCTGGGAGAACTGGGTTTGATTCCCCACTCCTCCACTTGCACCTGGCTGGATGACCTTGGGCAAGCCATAGCTCTGTACCAGCTGTTCCCTCAAGGACAGCTTGGGAAAGCTCTCTCAGCCCCACCTACCTCACAGGGTGTCTGTTGTGGGGAGGGGAAGGGAAAAGGAGTTTGTAAGCCGCTCTGAGACTCCGTGAGTGAAGGGCGGGGTATAAATCCAATCTCTTCTTCTTCTCTTCTTCAAAACTCACCGGCGGGGGGGGGGGGAGTCCTCCTCTTGCCGAGTTTCTCCTGGTGTGCGCGCTTTGCGCGCGCGCCCAGTGACGTCACCAGAAGTGACGTCAGCATGTTGGGGGCGTCGATCTATTCAAGGTGGGTAGCCATGTTGGTCTGAAGCGACAGAACAAAGTGTGCCTTCACACGAAAGCTTATACCCAGAATTAAACTTTGGTGGTCTTAAACTTGCCACTGGACTCAAACTTTGTTATGCTGATACAGTTAATGTGTTTCTTATCACCATGGCTTGTCCTCATTTTTTCCCTCCCAGCTCCTTTCTAAAATCAACACCCATTCTCTCCTATTGTTTGGCAGTACTTGTACATTACAAACTATAATGTCTTTGCATTCCATTAACTACTTCCTGAATGTCAATAGTGTTTAATGAACTACTGGTAATTAACTGTTCTAAAAGCAGCTGTCTAGTTGGTGGAGGCTGAAAAGAAAAATAATAACTGGGGAACTGTGATTCCATTCTGCTATGAGTGGAGTCTTCCTCTGGTGCAGAGAGAGCCTTCTGCAGGCACAAGAAACATATTTATTTTACAAAGTGTATAACCCATCTTTCTGCTGTCACAAGGGAAAAAGAAAAAATAGTTGGTTTTATACCTTGCCCTTCACTACCCAAAGGAGTTTCAGAGTGGCTTACAATCACCTTCCCTTCCTCTCGCCACAGCAGACATCCTGTGAGGTAGGTGGGCCTGAGAGAGCTCTGAGAGAACTGCTCTTCAGAGAGGGGTGACTGACCCAAGGTCACCCAGCTGGCTTCATGTAGAGGAGTGGGGAATCAAACCCAGTTCTCCAGATTAGAGTCTGCTGCTCTTAACCACTACACTAAGCTGGCTCTTACCAAGGTGGCTGACAAATTAAAACATACATGATAAAATCATATTTTAAAATCATTAAAATCAATCCCCCCAACATGTATCTTTAAAACAATTAGAAACATAGCTAAAGTATACACAAAAACATGAAATATTGGTCAGAAAGGAGAGACTGAGGAAATGCCAAATGAAATGAGAAAGTCTTCACCCACTGGCAGAAGATGACACCAGAAGAGGACAGACAGATCTCCCTGGGGAGAGAGTTCCAGAGCTTTGGTGCCACGACCAAAAAGGCCCTTTCCTTCACCTAATCTCAGAAGTTAGGGACATCCAAAGCATGGCATCCAAAGATGACCCCAGTGGTTAGGCACATTCATTCCATTGCCATCATATGTCTCTGCTGGCAGAAGGCACCTTGTACCACAGTAGGGCTGCCAAGTCCGCTCGGGGGGCGGGGGATCACCGCTACAGGGGTCCCCAATCTGCTGGCCTGGATTTGGCCAGCGGGGGGAACCCCACCCCCGAAGTCGTCCAGGCACGTTGCCCGGGCGACGCTCTAGCAATCACCCCAAAAACTCTATGCTACCATAGGCCGGCTTCCTTTGCCTGGGAACTCCCAGAATGAAGAGGACTCCCCTCCGCCAGTAGAAGGTGAGTTCTTGGCAACCCTATACCACAGGAAGGCTCTGCTGTCAGTGGAAATGAGTTATAGGCTCCAATCCACTATGTTAGAATGGTACACTGTAAAGTTTCTTCTATCGCTATGCTATGGAGTCCAGTGTGATGTTGCAATGCCCTGATTCCTTAGGCTCTTGAGCCCATTTTTGGAAACTGTCTTTCAGAAAAGCCACCAATTCTGTATTTCAGACAGTAACAGTACAATCTTAGATATGTTTACCTGAAGTTCCTCTGCATTCAGTAGGGCTTACTCCTACATAAATGCACAGGAAGGATTGCAGCCTAAGCCCATTGAGATACCTAATATGAAAACAAGCAATAACTTAGCATAATTACATTCACATTTGCCTTTCCCCCTTTGCTCAAATCACCTTCAGTAGGCTTCTTGTGGACTGAGTTTTAAGTCAAGGGAGTCAGAAAATGAATTCACCAAATGATGAAGTATGCATGGACTCACTCACCCCACATTCTCTGCCTTTCAGTGCCTAACTGGATGAACATCTAGACTGAGCTGTTTTGTTGGGGTCATCATCTGAATGCTTCATAGAGGACACAACTTCTACCCAAGCCCACAGCATTATGCCTCTAAACATTGGCCACAAATGTGCCGAATGACGGTATGGCAAAGGAGAGTTGAACTCTGAATTTTTCTTGGGGTGGAACAATCACGTGGTCGCATCAATATAAGCTCAACTCACTTCAGGTAGATATAATCAGTATCCGCACAAGGTGATGACTATTTCTTACTTTACTTTATCAAGCTCAAAATAAAAATCCCTAATACTTCTAAACCCAATCACACATTTGACTCTTGTTTGGATAGATAAAAGGAAGGGTAACAGACAGTGTTCCCGCTAAGCACAGTTTTTTAGCCTCCAGCTCACACATTTTTGTCTTAGCTCAGGAAGGATGGCTCCAGAGCAAACTAATTTATGCAGCAGCCAAATAGTTCGCTCACAACTTTAATGCCAGTAGCTCACAAAGTAGGATTTTTGCTCACAGGACTCCACAGCTTAGAGGGAGCATTGGTAACAGACAATGATAATATTCCATCTTCTCATCTTATCAGCACAAAGATGATGTGGTCTGGGTCAGCTATAGTGAGAGAGGTCCTACCACTAGTAGACTTCACCACTGCACAATCACTGTAACAAAAGGTTTTGGCTGAATGACAACTGGAAATTATGACATACCCAGAATTCCATTGTGCCTGCTTGGTTCATTTGTCAGAACTATGTTGGGGGGGGGGGATATTTAATTGACAGTACTGGTTTGCACAAGAGAACATCCTGGTGGATTGTGCCGATGTTAATTGTATGAAACCACCAGTGTGATAAATTATGGCAGTGAAAAGACTTCAAGACAAAAGGTGACATTTTGTTTGCCCTGATCTTTTGTCTGACACTGATCCTTTGTTTTTGCTGTGGCCTTGTCAATTGTTGAAGACAAGGGATGAAGAAAGAAAAGAAAATATCAGTTTCCAGGGTATTTTCTGTGAATATCACCAGAGCAGGGAAGAGAAGGATACAACATTTCTAAAAGACGATAAAATATTTTTCCCCTTCCAATTTTGCAGAGTACATTTATAAAAAGTGCTGTGTAGAACAAAAATGATCACAAACATGTTAATAGATGTAGGTTTTGGGGAGGTTTCAAATGCTTTTCAGGCCCACCCAAAAGCTTTGGAGAAGAAAGCAAACACTAAGTAATGTATTAAGAATGAAAATCTCTCCTTGCCTTTACTTTTGCAGTCATTTTTTTCAGATGGAGAGAATTATGCTTTGGCTAAGTGAGGCCAGATTTAACACGGTGCAAACAGTTGTTGAGGCTTTCGGAGGCCAAAGTTGGCATTAGGGCATGTGTTTGGACTAGTTGAAATCGTTCCTCATAGGCCAGACATAAAAGGTCGCCGCTGGAAACTGGTTATCATGAGTGTGGGACATATCCTGTGGAGCTGCACAGGACCCAATCATATCCTCCATGCTATTCAACCTCTACATAAAGCCCTTGGAACACATCATTCACAGTTACGGGACTGGCTGTTATCAATTTGCTGATAACACCCACCTCTATATCTCCTTATCTGAATCTACTTGTGATGCAGTGGAGATCCTGAATTGCTGACTGTCTGCTGTGATTAAATAGCAAAGTGTGAACACATTGAAACTGAATCCTCACAAGACAGAGGTAATTCTGGTTGGGGAGGCAGAGATCTTGAAGGACACTGTGCTCCGCCCCTCTTTGATGGGGTTCAGCTGACCCTTGCTGACTTGGTTAAGAGCCTAGGGGTCATACTGATCCCAGCATTACTGCTGGAGAAGCAAGTTAATGCAGCTGGGGGGAAAAAACCACTTTATTTTAGCTCAGTTTAGTGTGGAAGATGACCTCCTACCTTGATTTGACTAATCTGGCCACCTGGATCCACACCATGGTGACTCTGAGACTAGACTACTGCAGCGCAGCCTACCTCGGCCTTCTCTGGAAGTCAGCTTGGAGACTCCAGTTGGTGCAGAAAGCTGCAGTTTAGCTGTTATCCGGAGCTAGGCAGAGCGTGCATATTGTTCCCATTCTACAGTCACTCTGTTGGCTACCGATCAGTTACCAGGTTCAGTTAAAGGTATTGGCTATCACATATGAAGCCCTTCATGGCCTTGGACCCTCATTTCAGTGGGGCGTCTTGTTTCCTTATGCTCAACCACAATAGCTTTGCTCATCTGAGCAGGGCCTTCTGCAGGCGCTGCCCTACAAATAGGCAAGAGCAACAACTGCATAAATATGTGCATTCTCTGTTGCAGCCCCCCACCTTACGAGGCCCAGGAAGGCCTCTAC
Source organism: Lepidodactylus listeri (assembly GCA_029233225.1). Taxonomy (NCBI): domain Eukaryota; kingdom Metazoa; phylum Chordata; class Lepidosauria; order Squamata; family Gekkonidae; genus Lepidodactylus; species Lepidodactylus listeri. Next base: position 53,212,742 of record JARCFY010000003.1, on the reverse strand, counting down.
TCTCCTGGCATTCTAAGAACTATGCAAACCTGAATTATTCAGGAGGGCATTCTTACACAGGTGATAGGGCTATACTATATTCATAAAGTAAGGGGCTGTGGACTATTCCACTGTGTAGTAGTAGAGTATGTACTATTTTGCTTAATGTATTATTCTACAATGTAGTGTCTGCATCATTTAATATGCCATGTTAATAATACTTATGTTTTGTTTCAGCTTTGTCTCAGATTTCTGCTTGGGTTCAGATTTCTGCAATCCTAACCCTATTACGTTTCTTATTGGACGCCCCATCCTGTCAATTGTACTGATTTACGCACCTACACTGTTTAATCTGCCTTGTGTCTCAGTGAGAAAGGCAGACTATAAATAACATAAATAAAATAAAAATAAAATAAAGCTGGACGTTGGAAGTAACATGTGGCTTCCAAACAGTGTGTAGCTGGTAGCATCCTCATTAGCATGTTGGATCCAGTGTCTGGGGCAAATGTAATGTTTTAGCAAGGCATAATTTTATGCAATATTTATTGATTTATCATTCTTTCCCATCTGAGAACTCTTAATTCCCAGACATGCCTGCTGTTTGAATTGCTCCCTGGCACCTAACTGGCTCAAAAGGAAGAATTTAACACTAACTCATGAAGGGGGGGGGAGGGTGTCACCTAATTAATTGGATTAGCTGGGGAGAGAGAGAGAGAGAGAGAGAGAGAGAGAGAGATGGCTTCTTTCAGGCTGCCCAGCTGAGAAATAAAAGCATTTCGGCCACTTAGGCAAATTAAGTTTAAATAGCTTTTCTTGTATTTTCTACAGTTGTAATTACAACCGAACACCTACAGGGGCCAGATTCAGTTTTAAATATAAATCTCTTATTCTTTCTGTCATGTATTAATAGCATAACATTCACAAGAGACATTCTAGATTAAAAGGCATTTTTAACATCACTTGTGAGAATCCCTTCGATTTGTTTGTCTCAGAGGCAAAGATCATAACCCAGCATCGTTTTGCTGACAGAACAAAGTGTTTGCTGATTTCTGGAACCCACCTTTCTTGTTGACTTGGGGATTTTTAAAATAATCATCATCTCTTCCTCCTCAGCAAATAAGCCTGGAGGGGAGGGGGTTGGGGCCAGAAGTCGCCTTGCACTGATATTTTAGAAGGGAGAATTGCCCTTGGCATCTGTGTTCCAATGGTCTTGGAGTAACCTGAGATCTTGTTTGCACCTACTTTAATTAAATTCTGCATAACACGTCCTGTGCTCCTGTATTTGCTTCACATTCTAGTTGATACAGTGCTCTGGGAAACCCCAAAGATTGCTCATTGATTTATGACATTTTAGTCAGCCCTTCTACATGATACTGTTGGTTTTCAGTTTTTCTAATAGACTAAATGCATCTCAGAATCCACAGCATGCCCTCAGTAAATACTGGCTTTTCAGATATCCTGACCTGAAATTATGGGAGCATTTGTCCATGTAGGGTCCAGAACAGCAGAATTGCCTTACTTTCTGTATTTGATGAACAAGCTTTATCTCTTCCCCCTCATGTACAGATGCACAGAGACCAAAAAATGGTTACCCCCATATCTTTCATTTCTTTTTCTTTAAAGCTGCAAGTCTCAGGATACCAAAATCACCATAAATTCCAGCATTTAACCCACAGGTGTGTTCTCCATCTGCCCCCCAACACGCATAGCTAAAGACAGAAATATTCCCATGTCCGCCATTTCTTCTTCTTTAAAGGTGCAAGTCTCAGGATAACAAAATCACTTTAACTTCCAGTACATTGTCTGCTTTGGTGACCCACAGGTTGAAAGCAGGGGCTTTAAGCAGAACTTACAAAGATCCCAAGGAAAAAATAACATAAGGCAGTGGAGGGGTACTCTTATGTGACAAGTAAATGCCTCAAAGTCCCAGAGAAAGAAACTGGAATTGGCATTCTTTTTACCGGTAGGGAGGATGAGACCCCACAGTTGAAGCCTAACCAGCTTCTTGACGCTACCTGGCAGCCCCACACTGCCCCCTCTGGGAAATCCCAGGGGTGACTTGAGCCCCACTGCCCCCACCATAGTTAATGCCCCTGGTTACATATGACTAGTTAGATTTTAGTCCAGTAGTACCTTAGAGACCTACAAGAGTTTCAGGATGCAAGTTTTCAGGAACCAAAGCTCCCTTCAGACACAGCAGAAAAGAAGTGGGGATCTGAGACCTTTATCTTAGTCAGAATGTGGGAAAGGTATTGTAAAGAATGCAGAGGTACAATGCATATTGTAATCAGCTTGATTAGAGCAGAAGGCAAATGCTTGGGGGCAGAAAATTAGCATCTGTACTGAGATAAAAATCCTATGTCCCTATTCAGCCCCGTGGGGTCCATTGTTCTGAATGAAGTTGAGTTCAGCAATCTTATGTTGTAATTTCCCTTTGAAATTTCTTTGTTTGAGGATTGCCCCTCTTGGGTCATCCGTGGAATGAGCCGGAAGATTAAACTGTTCTCCCACTCACTGGTTTTTAATATTGAATTTATGTCTATTTATTCCTTAGCATAGGGACTGGCCTGTTTGCTCAATGTAGAGAGAGGAAGGGCATTGCTGACATTTGATGGCAGATGTTATGTTGGAAGATGAACAAGTGAATGAACCTGAGATTATGTGGTGTTGTTAGGTCCAGTTATTGTGTTGTCTGAGTGGATACGGGGCAGAGCTAGCATCTTGGTTTGTAGCAGGCCCCGATCCCAGAAACTTTTCCAGACATAGTGTCGTTTATATTTTAACATTTACTCCGGCCCATAGCCAGAAAATTTTTTTGGTGGGGCAATTTTTTTTGGTGGGGCAGCCATTATGTATCGCTGCTTTTTTTTTTTTTAAGGTTTGTTCTTCACCCCCCCCCCCCCCCCCAGGAGCTGCTGCAGCAAAAAACAACAACAAACCTACCCCCAACCCAGGATTGCTCCTATCCCCGTGTGAATGGAGAAATGGGAGGGGGAGCTGTTCTGGGTTTCAGAAGGGAGTCTCATTTTGCCAACGTTCACTCAAGAACTGAGAGCGCCTGCAGAGCATCCAAACCTGCCAGGAGGTGTTGTGCTATTTCCTCCTTGGAAAGTTTTCAAAGCAGCAACCCCTACAACCCCTGGACCTACTTGCCACCCCAGCCCCGATGAGAATGCTGGGAGCCAAGAGCAGAGAGAAGAGTTATTTGGAGTTGGCTGTGCTGCTGCTCCTGGCATTGGAATGTAAACAGCAAGAAGCAGCTCTTGGTGCAGTGTGATTTAAACTGATTTAGGAAGAGGAAGGAGGGGCCCCCCACCTGTTCACTGGCCACCTCCAGCTGACTCACTGCCCAGCTTGCATCACCCAAGGAAAACCACGGCAGGCAGGAGGGAGGGCAGTCTCCAAGTCTGAGAAAGGCCCCGGGCTGTGGTGCAGGCATGTGCTATCCATCACCCAGCCAGCTTCTCCCGTAACTTCTCCGAAACCCGCCACCCCACCCACAATATCAATGAAATAAGTTGCATTCAAGGACTCCTGGCCGGCTAATCATAGCCTGGGGCCTGGGATCGGTGCGGGAATGAGAACAGCCAGGGAGGGCAGGGCTGGCGAGGTCAACAGAGTAAGTCAAAGGCTTGGGATCAATGCGGCATGGCAAACACGTTGGCAATAATCTTTAAAAAAATTAAAAACGGGGGTGGGGTTGTTTCAGCATTAAAACCAGTGGAGCGGGGCCTGTAAGCAAGGGGATAGGCCCCTGAAATGGCCAACCATAGTTACCAGCCGCATTTACTCCTTTGCATACATAGAATCGCACAGCACTGTGAGAATGTCATAAAGCTGACAGCATTAAAGTACAAATGGTAATAAACAAGTTCCGCATCCACACCTTCACTAAACTCACCCAAAATTAACCACTTTGAAGTCCCACTACTTTCTAAGGAAGAGATTTATCTGCACTTAGCTCTGCCCTTGGAATCAGTTGCTAAATTTCTGCTGGACCATGTCCAAGTTTCCAAATACTATTACACCCTTGTAATATATGAATAGACTCTAAGTTATCATTGCACATTTTAATATACTATTTTAAGAATCTTTCAGTAGACTTCCTTACTTAATGGGGGAAACAGTTATGAAGCTTAAGGGTCTTACTTCATGGCTACCAACTGCTGGTAAACATTTATTTCTCAGGAAGAAAAACGCAGTATTCTCCCTTTCCAAAGGACCCTTCTGAATGGCTCTTAACGCAGCTGGTTCCAAGTCTGTGCTCAAATCCAAATTCATGAGATAAAGAGTGAGCTGAGGTATTACATCTCATCTGAGCCAAGGTACTAACAATATGAACCACAGTATATAAGCTGAAAATAAATACGTAAAATGAACAAGTATTTTCATTCACCAATTTTGATAATTGGATCTGAGCCTAAATATTATTCTCCCTCTCTCTCTTTCAGCAAACACTTTACATAGGCACACCTCTCTGTTTTGTGGACTTGCGGAGAGGAGTGGCAAAACTGGCCAAAAATATTCACTCATTAAAGCTGAGAGCAGGAAACATAGCCTTCCCTCTGACATTGCTTTGTGGCAATATCAGATAACCAAATCTGATTGGGTACATTGCCACCATCAGGAAGCCCATTCAGAGCAAAGGCAATGGTGATGCCATCATCAAGACAATTTTGATTACATGCATGAAAACACAATACGATAACACTGTCTATGTGGTTTCTGACTGTCTAGGATCACCTCAGGAAGAAGAAGAAGAAGAAGAGAAGAAGAGATTGGATTTATACCCCGCCCTTCACTACCCAAGGGAGTCTCAGAGCGGTTTACAAACTCCTTTCCCTTCCCCTCCCCACAACAGACACTCTGTGAGGTAGGTGGGGCTGAGAGAGCTCTGAGACAACTCTCTTTGGGAGAACAGCTGGTACAGAGCTATTGCTTGCCCAAGGTCATCCAGCAGGTGCACGTGGAGGAGTGGGGAATCAAATCTGGTTCTCCCAGATTAGAGTCCGCACACTTAACCACTACACCAAACTGGTTCTCTTGTTGGTTTTAAAACCCCTCTTGTTGGTTTTAAAACATGTTGCTGGTGTTGAAGAAAGAAAATACCATCTATGGCCAACAAAAAGTGCATGAACAAGATAAGCAAGGGGCTTCTTGAAACATTTTTTTCCCTTACCCCTTTCACCATAAATTTTTTGTGAACAAACTTTTTCTAGATGTTTCCATGTTGATTATTGGGTTTTTTAAAAATATGTATGTGTGTGTGTGTGTGTGTGTGTGCACCTGGAAGTCATTGTGACCTCTGGTGACTGACCCCTACTGGGAGCCTGGAGGATATTCAGAGAATAACTCCTGCCCCCACCTCCTGGCTCTGGTATCCCAAGGTGTTCTCCCATCTAAGTACTTGCCAGAGTCAACCCTGCTTGGCTTCGAGATCTGACGAGATCGGGCTTGCCTGGGCTATCCAGGTCAGGGTCACATTGATTATAGTTGTTGGATGGTATGTGCCAAAAGATAGATTATTAATCTGTGTCGGGAGAAATAAAATAATTGTCGGTGAGCGAAAGCTAATTTCAGATAATCTTCCTCATCAGCCTCTAGAAACCATTTTATTCTTGATCATTTTGCTTAGAATTGTTTTCTCTGGCAAGACAAACCAATTAATTGATTTGAAAGGTCAAATTGATCTTTGATCAGTTAGTATAGATGGACTCTGGGTTAAACTCAGACAAGCAACACTGATTTACTATTAATATAAATATCAGGAGCTTTACATGACAACACTAGAAGTAACACTGGAATGTGGAAGATCTCTTTCTGAATCTGTCTTCGGGTTGACCATGGCCTCATATCCAACAAGCACAGCATAAAACACACTTCAGTTGGGGCAGAGTTCTCTGCTAATATCTTGAGAGGCCTAGCAGTTTGGCTTAAGTCCTGGAATTTAGCAGGAAGGAAGAAATTCCACAGAAACCCAGTGTAACAAGACGAGCACTTTACTGCAATCAGGACTAGGGATGGGCACGAACTGGGAATATGCAGTTCAGTTCGTGGTTTGTGGCACACCAACAAACTGAACCATGGACTGTCACAGACAAAAACCCGTCTGTACGAACTGAACCGGTCTGGGAAGTTTGTGATGTGATAGTTCGCTGGAAAGGGGGGATAGAAATGCAATAAATAAATAAATAAATCAATAGAATGCCCCCCAGCATGCTAGAGACACCAGACTCTCAGCAGATCTATAGCTGACTATCCCCTACCTGCCCTCCAAGTTTGGCAAGGATTGGATTTATGGGTTCTGAGTTACAACCCCCCCCCCCAAGAAGGTGTCCCCATACTCCATTGTTTCCGTTGCAGGGGGGGGCGGTTAACAGCAAAAAAAGCAAAGGCAGAAACCCAGCAGAACAGAAACAGAATCAAAGCCCCTGAGAATCTCTCCAGTAGAAACTGAAGGTGGGAGTCATTTTTGCCAACCCAGCAGAACCAGGGTAATGTGCCTGGAGACCACCTGAGACCCAAACCCAAACCAGCATGCAATGACATATGCAGATGTGGTAGCTTCAAGCCCTGAGACCTACGTAGATGTGGTGGCTTCAAGCCCTGAGAAGTAAATAGACATGATGTCTTGAAAGCCCTAAGAAGTAAGTAGACATGGTGGGTCGAAGCCCTGAGAAGGGAGTAGATGTAGTGGATCGAAAGCCCTGAGAGATGGTTAGACATGGTGGCTTGAAGCCCTGTGAAGGAAGTAGATGTGATGGCTCAACAGCCCTGAGTCCACCCCTGACTTCCCAACTCCAAAGCGTGCAATGTATGTAGATGTGGTGGTTCCAAGCCCTGAGTTCACCCGACACCGAACTTCCAAAATGTGCAATGATGTATGTAGACATGGTGGCTGGAAGCCCTAAGGTGGAAGTAGATGTGGTTGCTTGAAAGCCCTGAGTCAACTCCTGACACCTAACCCCAAAGTGTGCAATGACATATGTAGACATCCTGATGTATGTAGACATCCTGAGTCCACCCCTGAATCCCAACCCCAAAGTGTGCAATGTATGTAGATGTGGTGGTTTCAAGCCCTGCATCCACCCCTGACACTGAACCCCCAAAGTGTGCAATGATGTATGTAGACATGGTGGGTCAAAGCCCTGAGATGGAAGTGGATGTGGTTGTTTGAAAGCCCTGAGTCAACTCCTGACACCCAAACCTCTAAGCATGCAATGACGAATGTAGACGTGGTGACTTCAAGCCCTGAGTCCACCGCTGACACCCAAACACAAACCAGTGTGCAACTACATGTGTTGATGTGGTGGCTGGAAGCCCTGAGAAGGAAGTTGATATGGTGACTTGAAAGCCCTAAGTCCACCCCTGACACCCAACCCCCACAGTGTGACTACCCCCCACCCAGAGGTGAAACATGCAGCCAGTACTCAAAAGAGAGGTGGAACGGTGAGCACCCCTTGACTTTTGATGAGGAACCCCCAAAGTACCCCCACAGCTGCAGGGAGGATGTAATGAATTTGGGTATTCAGCCAAGGCACCAACTGGCCAGGGCAGAAAGAGACAGGTTGCAGAGCACACCTACCAATGGGGGAATTATTTGACTCTGCACCAGGGGCCAGAGCACACCCAGCTGCTCATAGCCCCCCCCCCCCCCATGGCTGAAACATGCAGCTAGTATTCGAAAGACAGATGGAAAGATGGGCACCCCCAGAGTTTTGATGGGGGCTCCACAAAGTATCCCCATGGCAGCAGGGATGGTATAAGGGTACTCAGCCGAGGAACCCACTTGCTAGGGTGGAAACAGACAGGTGCAGAGCACACCCACCGATGGTGGTGTTTTATTTGACTCTGCACCTGGGTCCATAGCATGCCCATCCATCATAGCAAATACTTCTACTCTGCAGATAAATGGAAAGATACATAAAGCTGACAGTGCCACCCTTCAAGCCTAAAAATACCAGTTACTAGGGTCAGAAAGGCATACTGGGCATACCTAGAGTTTTGATGGGGGCTTCCCACAATGATGCCACAGCAGCTTGGTGGTCACCCCAGCCAGACACTATGAGGAAAGAAGTGTGGCCAGAATGCTCCCAGGCCCCCTCAGGCCCAAACACAAAAATCCCCTGGTCATGGCCCACCCCTAGTTGAAATTTCTGGACAGTTCTTCACCATTAGCGGAACACATGGTACAGATAAGAAGTCATGTATTGTGATTGTGAATTGTACAAATGCAATAGAAAGGGGAGTCAAACAGGGGCTTGCTTGTACAGGCAGATGTGTGTAGAGGTGGATGTTTGAAGAAGAAGAAGAGATTGGATTTATACCCCGCCCTTCACTACTTGAAGGAGTCTCAGAGCAGTTTATAATCTCACTTCCCTTTCCCTCCCCACAACAGACAGGTAGGTGGGGCTGAGAGAGCTCTCTTGAGAACTGCTTTTGAGAGAACAGCTGAGAGAACTTGTGACTGACCCAAGGTCACACCAGCAGATGCATGTGGAGGAGCGGGGAATCAAACCCGGTTCTCCCAGATTAGAGTTTGCGCTCTTAACCACTACACCAAACTGGTTGGATGTTGTTTCATGCGGTAGGTGTTGTGTCATGAAGTAGAAGTTGGTTGGTTCATGAGGTAGATGTTTGCTTATGAGGAAGATGCTGTCTGGGTTGGCTGTGGGGCAAGCCCAACCCCACCCGGCAGAGGCGGCCATCTTCCCACTCAAGGGCCAAGGGCATAACCCATGGGCTGCATGCTGGATCACACAGAGAGGGGGAGGAGACACACAGGGGGACAACACTGGGATGCCCGGGTCTTACTCCGGCAGGTCCAAAGCGGAGTGGCTGAGCAGGAAGGCCAACTTATCCTCCCTGGCTGGGTCCAGGTGGGAGCAGTGAGGGCTCAGGAGGTCTCCAAAGTGGGAGAACACCTGCTTGCTCTGGACACTGGTGAGAGGGCAGGAGACAAGATTCATGGCCACACAAGAGAGGTCTGCCCATATGACACCCTTGTGTGAACAGTATTCAAGGGGATCAGCCAGGCCGGGCTTGGGGGACTAAGTGAGGTACTCTCTCACTATCACCTCTGCTAAATCCTCTGCCATTTATTTATTTCATTTATATCCTGCCCTCCTCGTGAATAGGCTCAGGGCAACTTACATTGGGTGATACAAGTACTGTAAAACCACATAAAAACATTTAAAACATTTCAAAACATTCAGTTAAATCCTAAAGTGCTAATAATAGTAATAGTTCTATCATGAAATAGGATGGCGTGGTATATGATGTAGCAGCAAACAATTTCCGACTCGATGATCTTCAGACGTCCATGGTGGTATAACTCGAGCTCAAAGCTGGGCCAGCCTATAACCTAGGTGTTGGTGGTAGTGGTGAGGGTGGCTCCTAGTAGAATGCCTGGTGGAAGAGCTCCATCTTGCAGGCCCTGCGGAACTGTAGAACATCCCGCAGTGCCCTGATCGCTTCCAGGAGCTCGTTCCACCAGTATGGAGCCACCACTGAAAAGGCCCTGGCCCTGGTGGCTGCAAGCCTAGCATCCTTAGGGCCCTGGGAGGGCCAGTCTATGTTGTGACCCTGACCGTAGTGCTCTCTGGGGTATACATGGGGAAAGGCGGTCCCTCAGGTATGTCGGACCCTGGCCATCTAGGGCTTTAAAGGTGAGTACCAGCTCCTTAAAGCGACTTCAGTATGCTATTGGCATCCAGTGCAGTGCCTTCAACACAGGCCAGATGTGCTCCCATCTAGGAAGACCCATCAGAAGCCTGGCCTTTGCATTCTGCACTAGCGGCAACTTTCAGATTTGTGATAAGGGCAGCCCCATGTAGAGAGTGTTACCGTAGTCTAGTCTTGAGGTGACCATCACATGGATCACTGTAGCCAGGTCGTCGTGGTCGAGGAAGGGAATCGGCTGCCGAATCAGCCAAAGATGGTAAAAGGCCAACTTAGCAGTGGCGGCTACCTGTACCTGGGCCTCCATTGTTAAGGAGGTATCCAGGAGCACTCTCAAACTCCTAACCTCCAACGCCGGCACCAATGGTGCCCCACCGAAGGTTGGGAGTGGGATCCCCACCCCCACACTGCCCCGATTCAGGCACAGGAACAAGATGTCAGTGTGATCCCTGATTCCAGAAACCCAATGGCAGACAGCAAATGAGATCACTGGGGGGGGGGGGATATAAAGGATATAAAGACATCCAGTAGCTAAGCCCCTGTGCTCAGCATGAGTGCAAAAACAAGACGTCAATCTGGTCCCTGAACTGAGAAGCCTCCCAAACCCCCACAAAAGACAGCAGACGACATCAGTAGCAGGAGGGGGGAGATAGAAGGGCACCCAATAGCTGAGTCCTTGTGCTCAGCATGAGCACAGGAAGAGCAGAACCAGATCCCTGGTCCTAGAAAACTCCCAAACTCCCACAGCAAAAAACAGAGCAGATAACTAGCAGGGGAGAGGCACAATAGCGAAGCCCCTGTGCTGAAAGCCAGAGCCCAGAGTCCACTGCACCCTAATCCCAGACCCCAGCAACAGAGAGCAGATTAAGCAAACAGAAAGCAAAGGAATGAATCAGCTCTGCTAGCTCTGTGCCTCTCTTTTGCTTCACCAGTCAAAAAAGAAGGGAGAAGGAGAAGAGCTCACTCAATATATAGCCTTCTGAGCCCATAAACCACAATGGGAACTCTGTTATTGGCAGCCAGCATTGCAAGTTAAGCTGTGGAAAGCTCCTAACAGTGCCTGTTAAGCTTTGGAAGGCAGCCAGCAGTGCCTGAAGCTTTGGAAGGTGTTTCCAAGGGGGGAGAATTCCACCCCACGGTTGCCTTGAGTTTTGATTGGTGCCAGTTTGTCTCTGCTCACGAAGCGCCACGAACCACGGCAAAACTTTGTGAAAATTCGTGATGATAGACCCTCCATGGAGCCCCCATGGACATCACTTCACGGACCATGAATCAGCCAAAGTTTGTCACGAATGTTAGTTCGTGAGCCGGTTCGTGCCCATAGCTAATCAGGACAGGGAGATTCCTGGCTCCTGCCTGGATAATAGTGAAACTGTCAATGACAGGAAGGAAAGTTAAACTGGTCAAAAGGAGCTCCTTTCCCACTAAGAGGCTATCTCAGATCCAAACACAATTCTAAAAGGGAACATCATCGACTTCCCGATTGCCCTCAATTGAAACTCTTGGGATATAACTGTTCATATTGCACTTTCCAAATGCATATTTCTGTAATTCTTTTCAGTCCCAGGAGGGTCAAGTTCATTTCTAGGTTAAGAGAAGCTAATGTAGTTCTTGGTTGCCTGCTGTCTTCTGACTTGGAAAAAGGCCTGGCTCAGTCACAGAAACAAACTGATAGGGCACCTGAGGGGTACCCTATGAGGTTTTTGTATCATGTCCTACAGAAGCCCCAACCAGTTTGAACTGGGCTGAGGATATGCCTGCAATTACTGGTTTTGCTGACACTGTATCATTTATAACCCAGCAAAAAAGAATGTCAGACTGAGTGAAAATGTAACATACAGAATACTCCTACTAAGCAAATAATTCATCCTTCCTCAGAAGAGGCAAGACAGGATCTGATGGAAGCTTCCTGCTGAGGTAGATAGCTATTTCAGGTTTCTAGGCACATAACCCTAGACATTTAAGCAAGAATAAAATTAGCAACAGTGAAAAATATGGAGTGAAAGGGATGTGTTGGGGTACAAATCCTTTTCCAGCTGGCAGGGCTGATGGACTGGGTTATCCACCATTTCCTTGGCGCCTTTCTTATCTCATTATTTTTCTGTCAGACATAGAGCTACAAAATGTAAACTTCAAGGGGGGGGGGCGGAGGGGCGGAGGGAAGGTTTATCGTTCCACAAGAATACATTAGATTTGCATCCAGAAGGTTTATATTTCCACAAGAATATGTTAAGTTGTGTCCTTGGAGAACAAGATTTTCAGGGAATAAGCTTTTGAGAGTCTAAGGGAGCTTTGATGCTCCTGGAATCTAACTGTTGCTCCTGGAATTTAGCTGGTGCTCCTGGAATCTAACTGTTCTACTGCAGACCAGCACAGCTACCCTCTGAGCCAGTTTAGTGTAGTGGTTAAGTGCGCGGACTCTAATCTGGGAGAACCGGGTTTGATTCCCCACTCCTCCACTCGCACCTGCTGGATGACCTTGGGCAAGCCATAGCTCTGTACCAGCTGTTCTCTCAAGGACAGTTCTGGAAAGAGCTCTCTCCACCCCAACTACCTCACAGGGTGTCTGTTGTGGGGAGGGGAAGAGAAAGGAGTTTGTAAGCCGCTCTGAGACTCGAAGTGAGTGAAGGGCGGGATATAAATCCAATCTCCTCTTCTTCTTCTCTGAAACTAGGAATATTTCAAGAAGCCTAAGATTGTCATACAGTTGCACAAATTGTGGGAAATGGTACAGAAGTTACTGCTTTTTCTGAAATACTTCTGCTTTAATTTAGATCCCACAACAAGGCAGTTTGGGATGGGGGAGGTAGTTAGTGTGGCCCTAGGGTTCAATTTTGGAGGTTTTTTAGTACTAAGCTGGTACCAAATCACATGACATTTTTTAAAAACCCAAGAGATTATTTTTTCCTATTTCAGTTATATAGTGTTTCACAATGTGAGTTCCAGCCACAACCCTCTATGTCAGGGGTGGGCAATTGTTTTGGCTCGGGGGCCACTTTGTGGGAGTGGAGGTTAGCGGAGGGCCGCACCTTTTAAAATGATTGCATTCATTAGTTAACTTTGCAATTCAGAAAAGATATAAATTGTATCATAAAAATCAATAAATATAAATCAAATAAAATAGTAGTAGTTTTATTCAATTTATTTATTGTGCTAATTTCATATCATCTATAGCTGCAAGGACATTTAATTTTAGAATCAGTTTAATGAGACAAATGTACCCTATCACACTCTTCTACAATTTTTTGGAAATCAGGAGATTGCTTGTTGAGAAACCTCGTGGCCGACTGTCTTGGCGGGCTGCAAAAAACTCTGCGGCAGGCCGCATGTGGCCCCTGGGCCGCAATTTTCCCACCCCTGCTCTATGTCTTACCACTCTGCTCCACAAAGTATGACACTTTCCTCCAGTTTAAGGAGACTGTCCAGCTTGAGCGGTTCTTCTGCCAGGCAAAGCTGAAGGGAGACTGTTTAGGCTAAAGAAAGGCTTCAGATTTTGCTGACCAGTGTGGTAGGATACAGGCCAGCATTCCCAGCCACAAACAAAGAAGTACAGCCATTTTCTGGCATCCTGAAACTCAGTGGACATCCTAAGCATATGCATGTGTGTAGTAGCCTCATAATGAACGCTACCAGGTTAACATGAAACCTGGGTCAAAAATATGACTTTCCAAATGGTTGTGCAAAATAGAGAATTGTTATTGTAAATTATATGAAGTTTTTTTTTTTAAAAAAAACCCTGTTCTTACCTAACTTTTTTTGGTTAGGAAATGTGAACTTTTTTAACATTAAAAATGTTAAGTAGTTGAGACATAAATCAGTTCAACAGACCAGTCCAACCTTGATCACCTTTGCTGGGCAAGGCAAATGGTCCCAGATGCAGATCACTGCGGGGGGGGGGGCTGTGGCTGAGCATCTGTTTTGCATGCAGAAAGTCTCAAGTTCAATCCCCAGTTTCTCCGGTTATAAAGGGATCAGGTAGTCGATGATGTCAACGCTCCACCTAAGACCCGGGAGAGCCACTGCCAGTCTGAGTAGACAGTACTGACCTTAATCGACCAAAAAGTCTTATTCAGTATAAAGCAGCTGCATGTCTTGACGTGTCCATTATACCCCCCCATGTAGGGTTGCCAGTTCTGGGTTGGGAAATTCCTGGAGATTTGGGGGTGGAGCTTGGGGAGCATGGCATTTGAGGAGAGGGACCTCAGCTGGGTATAATGTCATGAAGTCCACCCTCCAAAGCAATCAGGGGAACTGTTCTGTGTAGCCTGGTGACCAGTTGTAATCCTGGGAGACCTCCAAGCCCCACCTGAAGGTTGGCAACCCTACCCCCACATCAACAGATACACCCACCAAGTTCACTGTCGTTCCGATGAGCATCTGCATCCACAATCCACACAAATTGCACACGTGCAGTTCCTTGGCTGGATCAGGGAAGAAAGGCTACCATGCAGCGATACAATGCAGAAGCCTACAGACTTTAAACCATTATCAGAAGTGAATTAGGAATCTGAGTCTGAATGTTATGTATAAATGAAAATGTAACATATGGATCTCATTGAGTACTGAAACAATTTGGCATGGGAAAGTTTTGACCTCTTATTTACTAGAAAGCTGAAAAACGTGAGTCTGTTAAAAACATGGTTGAAGACATTAATCCATTAGTCAGTGATTAATTGGTTTAGCTCTTGATTACAGATTAAGCACACAGCTGTAATTAATCAGTATAGGCCTTCTGAAGTTTCCCGCTGGCACCCCAGTTACTTGATTCTCAGGCGGATGTTTGGAGACTCTTGAGAGAGACAGTATGGGAAGCCACCAATGGAGAACATTTTTCACCCAAGCATCCTCTTTTCACTTGGTGCCCATGCTTGAACAGTGTAGACCAGGTTGCTGAGTGCAAGCCCACTGCACAGTTGTGTACATTGCTGTGTAATATAATGCAGGGAAACAAAGAGAAAATGGACAACCCCTCCCCTTAGCCACCCCAGTAGATATCATGGATGGAGGTGACAGAGCAATCCTGTCAAAGTTATTATTTATTTTGACATTGCTTTGTAACGTGTAGATGTACATGTGGGAGAGGACATTCTGAGATCTAGAGTGAGATGAGGTGTCATCAGTATGCTGACAACAACCACAGAGTTTTGCCCAAATCCTAGAACACTGCTTCGTCATCACACTGGCATCATGACACCACTTTGGGGTATTCACTGGAAGTGGATTTTTACCTCTACCTGCCCTGTCCGGAGGTCCTCACCAGGTCCACCCCCCAAATCTCCATGAATTTCCCAACTCTGTTCTTAAGAACCGACTGTGCCTATGGTCAGTTCACTGTTTTTATACAATCTGTTATGGTAAGGTAACTGATTTGGGGCTATACAGGCATTAATGCTAGAGAGATATGGACTCCCACTTCAGCAGAAGACCTCACACTGAATGCAAACTCCCAAGGTGGCATATCACGATATTAAAATGCAGTGCAAAACACAATATAGATAATTAAAACAGCAGCCAATAAAACCAGACCAAGGTCAAGAGCTGTAAAATAATAAAACAGTATGTTCAGATTACTCTAATTATGTTGCTAGGCTGACAGGCCCTTTCTTGGATCCGAGGGGACCCACAAAACCTCTTATGAATTTGGAAAACCAGGTTTGTTTAGAACTGTAAACCTTCTCCTCAGTTAGAAGCTATTATTAGGTAGCAAGTGTAAAGGGTTTGGGTTCACTGCTGTGAGGTAAGTTTTGTGGTGAGCAAGAAGTACTTAAAGATCACTGAGGCAGGAGTTGTATGTAAATAACAAAGATTTATTTATTTATAGGTTTCTTTAAAGAACAGACTGGCAGCACAGGTCTCCAGATAGTCAGAGAAGAAAACTGGCTGAGGCACATAAACTTAAGCTAGTTATGGCTTCAGAATGTGTGTGAATTCTCTTCAGTGCTTGCAGGTTCAGGCTTTCACTGACTAGCTATCAGTTGAATCCTTTCACACCAAACCTTATAAAATGTGCAATAAATAAACCTTTATCCCCTTTAACTAAAAAAAAGTTTATAACTGACCTGTTTCTCCTGAATAGGCATAAAGCCTGTGTGATGCCTGTGATGCTAATCCATCCTGTGAGCAACATGAAAGTATCTAAGGATTGGTATTTGTTATTTTCCACAAATCTGACAGACTTCCTTCGCTTTAGCAGTAGAAGGTCCGTTGTTCTAAATTTGTGAATGAACTCGAGGTCAGCAATCTCACACTGTAATCTCCCCTTGAAGCCTCTCTGTTTGAGAACTGCCATGCTTGGGTCAGAAGCAGAATGTCCTGGAAGATTAAATTGTTCTCTCACTGCTTTTTGGGTGTTGTGATTTTTGATGTCAGATTTACGACTGTTTGTTCTTTTGTGTAGTGACTCACCTCTTTTTCTGATCTAGAAAGCAGCAGGGCATTGTTGACAGTTGATGGCATATATACCATTGGAAGATGAGACCGTATGGTGGTGGTGTTAGGTCTGGTGATTGTGATGTTCAAATTCCATATTAGGTATGTTTTTGTCTATGTTGGGGAAATGAGGGATGCAGGAACCTCTTCATGCACCCTTATTCCCAGTGTTCATTTTGGGGAGGGAGAGAAACTGGTTTCCCAATTGCAGAGAGAGAGAGAGAGATGTTCTAAATCAAGACACAATTTATTCCATTACACACTCTTTAGGTCAGAAAAACATTTTTGTAGCATTTCAATCTTCAGCATAGAATATTTCAGCACAATCCCAATACATAAACAGTGCACTTGTAATTTTATAAAGGATATCCTTGGTTGTTCTACCAAGACCCATAACTGTGGGTAGTTGATCAGAACAACCAGGAACAGGACTAAAATCAGACATTTAAGTACATTCTTTCACCCACTGAAGCTAATGTAACTGTCAATCAAATCTATGACAAGCATTTGACATGCATCTGACTTATACAAAAAGTCAGCCCCTGCCTTTCCATCTCTGGAGTCAGGAAAGTGAAGGAAAGCTGGGTTAAGCCAGGGTTACTCACAGAATAAGGGTTAACTAAGAGAGTCCCAGGAAGCTAGCTTCAGTTACCCTATCTATTTAGAATTTGATAGTGACTTCTGACTGCTGTAAAATATAAAGATTCCCAGTGTGCCCCAAAACCATGTGAGCCAATGTCACGTACGGTGAAGTACAGTGCTCAGCAGGGTCCTGAAGGTTCCTGGGAGCAGAACAGAGCCAGAGTTTCAACTATATAGTCTAATTACTATAGATATTAAAGTATTATAGGTGTATCAGAGGTTTTGCAGAGTTTTAGCAGAGGACTGATACCCAATCCAGCCCTAATTCCACAACAATATATTATTTCCTTTTCTATTGTTGCCATGCTATAACTGTTTCTGGACAATCTCTTCTCTTTGTCTTCCTGGGCAAAAGCCTCCAGAATAGCCAGTGTATGTGACTGAGAATGCTTTCCATCTTGAAGTAATGAATATCTATTGTACGAATGCCTGCATACGATGGACAGACCGAGCATGGCTTTGGTGGCTTAGTGTGGGACTTGTTTGTAGCCTGAGTGTGAATGATGTCAGGGGTTCACAAACTGCCAGATTCAAACCCTTAGCACAAAGAATGCTTTGGCCTAGGAAACTGGTGTCCTTTTAAACAAGGAGTGAAGAAAGCGAAAGACAGATCCAGAGATGGACAAATGCATAGAGAGGAAAATGCTACTGAAGTTCCAAATATGCAGTATGAATGTTGCATTCCTTTTATTAAAAACATAATAGTATTAGAAAATGTCATTGTTACGCTTGCTACTTGGAAAAGCTGGTATGGTATAATCAGGGGTCATTTCATAGAAAAAGAGGTGCAGGAGCTCATTTGCAGAGCTCATTTGCATATGCCACACCCCCTAACATACCGGAAGTGTGTCAGAAGGCAATACCCACCCCTCAGGCTCCACTCCACAGGTGAGTGAAACTGACCTGCTCTTCCTCCATTCCCTTCCCCATCCAATACTTTGTGCAATAAAAATAAGCGTAAAGAACACACCCTCATTCTCTTCCTGCTCCCTTGAAACCACCAGGTTTCAGGTAGACTTGAGATACCCAGGACATGTGCACCACCCATCCCTTCCCCTTCCCCTCCCCACAACAAGACACCCTGTGAGATAGGTGGGGCTGAGAGAGGTCTTTTGAGAACTGCTCATGAGAGAACAGCTCTGAGAGATCTTGTGACTGGCCCAAGGTCACACCAGCAGCTGCATGTGGAGGAGTGGGAAATCAAACCCGGTTCTCCCAGATTAGAGTACAACTCCTGACCACTACACCAAACTGATGGGGTGGAAGCTGCTGGAGGGTTGGTGAAATTTCTCCAGTACTTATGTGCCATGTGCCCAGATAAAAAATGGTATACTTAGAAAATGTATATGCCACCTTGAGAAAGTCTCTGGAAAAGCAGCACACAGTCATAAAAGGAACAATGATAAAATTATCAATATTAAAACAAAACATTAAAATCAATAAAGACCCCAGCAGGGCTTTCCCCGGGGCGCTGCACCTCTGCACTGCTTGGGGACGCTGAGGAGGGGGTGGGGCTTGGTCATGTGCCCGCCCCCTGGGCTCTTCACTCCCGGAGCTGCACTCCTGTGCGCTCCCACTCCAACGGACCCCTGGGTATAATAGCCAGAAATGATTGTGCTACATGCTATGATTTTACTGCAATGCAGTCCTTTTATTAGGACCAAGCAAAATGACAACAGTGTGCAAGCTTCGGGGACCACCAAAACTCTTCATCAGAGTATTTCCCCAAAAATAAAGGCGGGTGGGGGAGCAGAGGTTGCAGGCCATGATCTTCAGCATTCTGCGTTTAACGCTGAGCAGGCCATGCAGATTTAAAATGGGGCTGGTGTGAGGTTGCACCCTGGCTTTATGGAATCAAGAAGTCAGAAATAGTTTCTCTCCACTGAAAAACACTGGCTAGCAATTATCTTTGTACCTCTAACAGGCCAGCTCCACAGACCCCTCATAGGCAGGAACAAAGGATTCACTTCATAGGCATAGTATTAATGCTGGAAATAGATTTAAGGTGATGCGTGAGGTGTAAAATCAACAGACATCAAATCGAGTAGTTTTACCTGGTGCTGTGTGAATTCTTACACCCCTAGTCTCTCTCTGGTCCTCTGCTCCCCCAGCTGACACATCTCTTGATCACTGAGTGGGTTTTTACTCAAACTAGGCTCTTTTGACTTCACTCCCCTTCTCCACAATCTGTAACCTGAGAATAATGGTCAGGCTTACTGAGATAATAGATGTGAAGAATTCTGAACACTGCCAAGCACTATGAGAATGCTAAGAATCATATTAAATGTGTGTGAGGGTGCTTCTTCCACTGTACTAATATGTTTCTGGGGTCTAACCCTCTCTCCCTGGCTCTTGGATGACTCGTACATTCTAATCCTGAGTAATTCTGCCTCACAATTGGGATTGTAACTGAAATTTCTGACTCAAATACCCATATTTGCCCTCATTCCTTCTCATACAAATTCACATTAAGAAGAAGAGGAGAAGAAGAGATTGGATTTATACCCTGCCCTTCACTCAGAGTCTCAGAGTGGCTTATAACCTCCTTCCTTTCCCCTCCCCACAACAGACACCCTGTGAGGTAGGTGGGGCTGAGAGAGCTCTCTTGAGAACTGCTCTCTCGAGAACAGCTCTGAGAGAACTGTGACTGACCCAAGGTCACCCAGCTGGCTGCATGTGGAGGAGTGGGGAATCAAATCCGATTCTCCAGAGTAGAGTCTACCGCTCTTAACCGCTACACCAAACTGACTCACAAAAGTTAATTTTAAAGGTGGTTTCGAGTCCTCATGATGATGCTTTGAGCGCTAGCTGGGGAGAAAAGCAGGATTAAAAATATAAATACATGTCAATAAATATATGTAACAATACATCTTTAACATACAAAGTGAACGAAGTGCATCTCCTACCTGCCTGCCTTCATACTGAGCTTTTTTGTGTTTGTAGGGCTGTTAATGCCTTTGCTCATAGTGTGCTACTGCTAATGCATGTTTTTGTGCATTCATTGTCTCCGGTCAATCATTATTTGCAGCCTCTTGTTGGGAAGGCAGTGTATGCCAGCGTCTCCAAAGGGCACTGTTTGCATAATATGCTCTCTAAAGCTTGGATTTGTTTTTACTCTGGACAGAAAAAAAACACACAAACATTGGAGCTTCCTGAGAATCTCAGCTTGCTTGCCAACGAAATTAGATTTCTCTAATTTGAATCCAATTAGCTAAATCAGCTGCCTGGAATTATGAGGACGTGACATGCATTTTCTCGTTATTGAGTGCATGGGGTAGGCAGGAGTGGAAAGGCTGGGAGATGAGAGCCGCTTGCATGGAATAGCGGGCGTTCTGTGTTGAAAGTAATTACCATGCTGGTGTTTAGAAAAGACCTGTCATTAATCCCTCTGCTTGTACAAACATGCAGCATATAGCAAAGCTAGTATCAATTATCCATAGACTTTCACTACGGGTAAAGCTGTCAGAACTTAAAAGTTATGCTATAAGAATTTTAAAAAGCATTTTGTACTAGGTTAACTGAACTTAACCTTAAACATAAGAACATAAGAAGAGCCCTGCTGGATCCATCTAGTCCAGTAGCCTGTCTCACACAGTGGTCAGCCATTCCCTCTGGAGGGCCAGCAACAGGGCATCAAGCCTGAGACCTTCCTGTGATGTTGTGTCCTGGCACTGGGATTTCAGAGGTTTAGTGCCTCTGAATGTGGAGGGTTCCTTCAGACTCAGTCACCGTAGCTAGTAGCCACTGATAGACCTGTCCCTTTTAAAGCTGTTTATTCCTGTGGCTATCACTACATCCTCTGGCAGCAAATTTTAACCACTCTGTGTAAAGAAGTACTTCCTTTTGTCCATCCTGAATCTATTGCCCATCAGAGTCATTAGATGCTCTCAAGTTCTGGTATTTTGGGAGGGAGAAAATGTTCTCTTTCTCAATGCTCTCCACCCCATGCATAATTTTATAAACCTCTATCTGGTCCCCCCTTCCTTAGTCCTTTCTTTTCTAAACTGAAAAGTCCCAGACTCTTCAGCCTTTCCTCATAGGGAAGGTGCTCCAACCCCCTAACAATCTTGGTCACCCTCCTCTGGACTTTTCCCAGCTCTGCAATGTCATTTTTGAGATACAGTGATCAGAACTATACACAGTATTCCAAATGAGGATGCACCATAGATGTATACAGGGGCGTTATAATATCGGGCATTTTACTTTCAATCCTTTTCCGAATAATCTCTAACACAGAGTTTGACTTTTTCGCCACTGCAGCACACTGGGTTGACACTTTCATTGCGCTGTCCACTATGACCCCCAAATCCCCCCCCCCCCGTCTAAGAACGTTCAGACCCCAGGAGCCTATACTTGAAGTTGGGATTTTTTGTCCCAGTGTGCATCACCTTACACTTGCCAACACTGAACTTCATTTGCCACATTGTCGCCCACTCACCCAGTTTGTGAAGATCCTCTTGGAGCTCTTTCCAGTGAGCCTTGGTTTTCACCATCCTGAATAATTTTGTGTAACCTGCAAACTTGGCCACTACACTACTCACCCCTAGTTCCAGATCACTGATGAACAAATTAAATAGTACTGACCCCAGTACCCATCCTTGTGGGACCCCACTGCTTACTCCCCTCCCTTGTGAGGACTGTCCATTTAATCCTGCTCTTTGCTTTCTGTCATTTAACCAATTTTTAATCCATAAGAGAACCTGTCCTCTTGATATTAATGTTATATAATTAGAAGTGTCCAATTATTATTACTATTAAAAACTGACACCTGTGCAATTTATGCTGTAACAGAGATTCACCAATTTTGTTCAGAAACACTGTGAATTAGTTGCCAGTTTGTGAAAGTATAATTAGGCTTCTGGATCAGGACATGACAACGATTCATTTATTGTTATTTTCTTCATTTATACCCTGCCTTTCACTCCGATGGGTACCCAGGGCAGCTTACCTCGTTCTCCTCTCATTCATTTTATCCTCACAATAGCTTTGGGAGGTAGATTAGGCTGACAGTATGTGATTTGGTACAATAAGTTTCCATGGCAGAATGGATATTCAGACCTTTTCTCCCAAATCTTGGGTCTGCACTCTAACTACTACACCACGCTGTCTTGAGTAGGAGGGGTCTTTGCACCACTAAATTCATATGAATTACTGCTTCAGACCTGCAGGAAGACATTGCTGAGCACATGTGTTATTAAGGGGCCATAAACGGAATTATATCTCCAGCATGAAGCAGAATCTTACATGTGGTTTTCAAATAATCTCTGTGAGGTTCAGTAGACCCAGAGTAGGGTTTTTGCTGTATTTGTCTGAGGCTGAGTGAGGGACTTTTGATGAGGCACAGGACACTTACTCTAAGACAGAGGTCTTTTATCAGTCCTTTATTCCAGGCTTCTTTTGAGATTTTTATCCAATTTTTTTTTGATATGTTCACATAGCAATAATGCACAGCTGATAAAGCTATCCAAGGAATGAAAGTTGATGCGTAGGAACTCAGGAAGATCCGGCCAGCTAGCAGCAGTTGAATAACATCTCACTGATTTTGTTTCTCCTCTACGTCTCATAGGTACTTAGGGGCTCTTATCCTTTGGCTCGTAGTGTGGTCCAGGGAGGAAGATCTGCTAGTAATGGGAAAGAAAGAGAAAGACTTCCTTCACTTTTGGAAGCCTTCTCCTGCTGGTTTTTCTGTTTGTTTTTATTTTATGTTTGTATTGTAACCTACTTTTGGGTTCCCATGGGGAGAAAAGTGGGATATAAATAAATAAGCTGGAGAACCAGTTAATTTCCTAAGCAAGTATTTTGGTTAATATTGTGGTAATTTGAGAAAGTGTTCTTGGAGTTGCACTGTTAATCCAGGAAAACCAAATGAAAGGCTGAAATCCAGATTGCTCCAAATAATTTATTTGCTGCTGTGAGAAAAAAGCACCAGAAGAAACTGTTTGCCCAGACTGAGCCTGATTTTCCTATCTGCTTTAATGGTAGGGAGTTCTTGAAACTACGCAGCTGTATGCTTGGACCCTACTGTTTGCCACCCATAAGGGGGAGCCGGTGCAGTTGTTTCTAGTCTGGCCTGTGTGGACATCTAGGCAGTACAATTTCAGGGTCTCAGATAATGTGAATGCATTTTGATACTTTTCCAGATCAAAGCTAAAATCTCCATTGTTTGATTGGCAGATACATCCTGGCTAAAGGAAGCATAGACATTCTATAGTCGACAATCTGAAATTCCTTGCTAGTGGAATGAAGATAGCCTGAAGAACAGAAATGAAGAGGCAGGAGGACATTTACAATGGAATTCCATGGTTTTCTGATGTTCTGTATCTAGAACAGCTTGTTGAATGACTTTGCTTGTATGCAGCTTGCTGCTGTTTTGACAGTGGGGGCAGCTTTTTCTGCCTTTGTGTGCAACCAGCCCAGGTTATAATTTTGTTTTTTGAGATAACAATGTCCGCATATAATTCCAGGTGGTCACCCGTGTTGATCTGAAAATTATTTCCTTGCATAAGATTATTTCCTTGCATTGTAACAGGAATCCTCATTCCATAGCAATATATTGTACGAGAGGTTTCTCCAGTGGCGTGGTTTCAGATTTTCCCTAGTTCACATTATATCCAGAGAGGTGGCTTGATTGGTTTGAAATGCTTGTCGGTTTTGGAAGAGAGCACTCTGGATCATCTGAAAATATTAGGGCATTGTCTGCATACAGTATAAGCTTGCGTTAAATATCTTCCAAATCCAATTCTCTCATCAGGTGTCAGCACTCACCCAAGTCTATCCCAAAGTTAAGTTAACAAAGGCTGCGGTCACACACACTAAATAATCTATTTTCAATCCACTTTCCAACTGGATTTTGCCAGTTCACTCAGTAAAATCCTGTTGGAAAGTGCACTGAAAAGTGTGTGCGTGTGTGTGTGACTGCAGCCATTGAATTACAGCCAGTTCTAAGATATGCTGTGGAAGTTCCTAAGTGCTTAGAAGTGAGTCCTCACCTTCAGTAATACATCATTATAAAACAATACATTAGCACTGAGGAAACATTGCACCAGCACAAACACCAAAGAGTGTATTCATGACGTTTCATCTTAATTGGCTCACTTCAACATTTCCTGACCGATTTCCCAGTGAAATCTGTGGAAATATTTCAAAGCAGTTTATGGCCTGATTCATATTTTGCTTTAATTTACATTATTAAAACATTTATACTTTGCTTTTCCCTTCACAGCTCAAGACAGTTTACAATTTATTCCATTAAAAGTATAAAATAAACCATTTTTGAAAACATTCTTCACAAAACCCCAGACTTGCAGTTCAATACCCTGGCAAGAATCACAGCCTTGCAGCCCTTTCTAAAATCTCAAAAGAAAGAAACCTTCCCATTCCATAAAGTGGGAGCCACTATTGAAATGCCACTAACTTTCGTAGATTTATTATTTATTTATTAATTCAATTTATACCCCGCCCTCCCCGCAAGCAGGCTCAACGCAGCTCACAGTGGTCGGTACATAATACCATAAAGCATAAGATGCCAGATGAACAACATATGATGATCTGTCATATGTTCCCATGGGACATGTTTGCTGCTAAGGACCCTGACTATGTGGCAGCTACTCCAGCATGTAAACCACTTGTGTAAAGTATGGCCCATTCAGTAGTATTGTACATGAGTAGTAGTTCTAAAAAATGGCTCCTTGTAGCATTTTCAGTCTTGACAATGCATGTTATTATTACCCAGGCTGAAGCTGGTCAAAATGAACTGAACAGTGAGAGCATCTACATCTAAACCCAGCAGTCTATTGTCTGCCCCATATTGGCTATCAGTAGTTCAGGTTAACTGGTTTATTGATTGGCAGCTTGAGTCTCATTAACATCAGAAGAACTCCATTGAATCCCCCAAATTTGTTCTTAATTTTACATTGATTTTTTTCCTTTCTTGTATTAATTGTGTGTGTTTGTGTATGTGCGTGGTGAGCTAGCTTGCGTAATTTATTGATTTTAAAAAAGTAATCTATCTGAGAAATACCTACTAGAATTTTATCATGATGGTTTAGAACCACAAAGAAGGAAGGAAACGATGATTGTGCTTCCTAAGGGGTTACAATGAATATACACAAAAGATATGTTTATTTCATATTAACTACTAAGCAAGATATAAAACCCTATGAATAAATACATTTTTGTTTGTTTCACACTGATTCAAGATCTGGCAGAACTTCAAGGTTTCTGCTCAGCCATCTTAAATGATCCAAGGGGTAACCTGAAAAATGCCAGCATCTTGTCCAAAAAAGATGACTGTTTAGCGATATGTTATCAGTAGCCAATCATTTGTAAACTGAGGCTTACACACATTTCTGAAACTGGAGTGGGGCTTTAACAAAGAAGGGAAAGATTAAATGTCTGTATTTGACTTCTAGAGTTTGACTTGTAGCATTTTCATACATCGCAGAAGAAGACTTAAGAGGATTGCAGAAGCAAACAGACATGGGTGATCCAGGCTTGCAACTACTGCCATGACTGGTTATGCTGATTTTATTAAATCAATGCAATACATATTATGTATGTTTAAATACTCATGAAAATCAGCTTTAAAAAATATATAGGTAGACTTAACACTTTAAAAATTCAACGTACCAATAAAAGCGTTCTAAAAAGTTGCATTTTTTAAAAAAGATACAGGGAATGAATGAAAGGATCTTCTATTTGGATATTTCATTTTCTCCTGCATCTATTACTGTTATGCTTTTGAAAACACATAGCAGTTATTAGTCAAAACTCCTCTCATCTAATGTTCTCAGAAACAACAGGGCAGTTAAGGGCAAGAGTAGAGTTCTAGTTCTACTGGGGTGGATCCCACAATCCTCCAGGAAGCATTCCTCCAACTTAAATGGCTCTGAGGAAGGCATCAAACTTTGCTCAGTGCTATGGTAGGGTAGGGGTAGGATCCATCCCGTATTCGACAATTTATCTTAGTTAGGCAATCAGGTGTACCATGCCTTGCAAACAATGGAAAGCATTTCACAGTGCCATCTGAAACAGGTCGACTCTGGGTCCTTCTCAGATCTATTCAATGGTTCTCACTCAGAGGAAAGCACTCTTAGGATTGTACTGTCAGTGCCCTTAACAAGATGATTTGAGGCCCTAACACTCCCACCAGAGCATAGAAAGTATTCCTAATATTTGGCTACTACCCTACTCATAAGTAGGCAGATTGCTTTATTCAGTCCAGTAGCACCTTAGATATTGATCAGATTTCTGGGGTATAAGCTTTCGACAGTCAAAGCTCCCTTTGTCAGAATATCTGGTGAAGGGCACATTGACTCTTGAAAGCTTATATCCCCCAAACCCTTGTTGGTCTCTAAGATGTGACTAGACTGGACTCTAGCTCTTCTGCTGCAGCAGACCAACATGGCTACCCTCTTAAAATGCTTTTATTCAATTGCACGTAATAGGTAGAACTATTTTTGAAGCTGACTTGCAGAGAACGGCTCAACCTGTCTGATAATCATTCTGTGCAGTGCCCAGCTTTAGAATATAGTGGCAAAGGGCTGCTTTGTGACAAAAGTTGCAAATCTTCAAACACTTCTTCACTGCTTTTCTGTGAAGGCCACTGCAATGAAGAACTTTCCACTTTCAACATGCAGCTGCCCTGGACTTACCTGTGGCTGCATTTGTGGCCACGGGGCTGGGAGCAAGCCAAGGGAAGCCTTTTCTAGGGGCTCTGAGCTGTACTGAAAAACCTGGTGGGCCGGCTTCTGTAGCAAGCCCAGGCTGGCCCATCAGCTTTGCTGGGACCAGTGGAGGGAGGCAGAACTCTGGGTGGACCAGGAGTTCAGAGGTTTCTCTGGTCCGCCCCCTTCCTATTTAGTCAGGTGCTGCCGGCACCTCTCCTTCAAGGCAAAAGGAAATGAATACCCAGGTTATTAGAGAGGAGAAAGAAGACCAAATCCGAGTATAAGGCAAAGCCTTGCAGAATTTTTAGATGCAGGACTTCCTGAAAAGAAACAAAAACATTCAAGGGCTGGTTGGTACAGGAAGGTCTTTCAGAACAGGGTTCCGCTAGAAAGGTCGGAAGATTCTCCCTTATATTGGAGAGGAGAAAGAGATGTGTTTGTGATCTACCAACAGTGTCCTCCTCAGAGCTCCCTAAAACTCCACGAATTCCAGCAGCCATAATAGCCTGCTGCAGTACAAACAAAAGGGTCTTGCAGTAAAGATTTATTGTGCCACAAGCTTTTGCTAAAGAAAATGGGTTCCAGCACATGAAGCATGTGCCACAATAACTGTCAACTTTCAAAGTGCCTCAAAATGCTAAAAATTAAGCTTCCTCCTTCCAGTGACCCCATTCCCAGTCCAACACTTGATTAATTCATGTTTGTTTTGTTTAGAGATGTTGACCTGTGAAGAGAGTCCCTTCTCTAACTGGCCTGCAAGGCACAGGAGGGAGCAGCAAGGCATGCTGGAAACTGTTTTCATCCTCCTATTATAAACTAATTATCATAACTTGTATACAGGAAAAGGTCTTTTAAGAAGTCATGTACATTATATTATTGATGAACATTCTGTTTGGTTTGCACAGGATTTCATGACTCCTCCCTTGTTTTTTCAAACTCACAGACCGATAATTCCTTACTGTGCCAAGACATTTATTGCACGACAGCTTACGCAAGTTAACTTCTTCCAAATGTCCCTTAAACCTTGAACGAAAAGGGTTTACTTTGTGAATAAATATTTGAGCTTTTTCGGGGGGGGGGGGGGGGGACCTACTAACACAAATGCTCATCTACCCACAATGTATATATAAAATACACTTTGCATTACTGATCTCTGGGAGCTGCTATTACAAGCGCACTTGAAGAAATATTTAAATGCTAATTGATTTGTTACCTAAACAAATTGGTTTCAAACTTACATTGTGTAATTATCTAACAATACTGCAGTGGGCATTTTCTTGTCACCAAATACATCTACATGAGTGGCCTACTTTCATGCTTTATGACTGCTATAATTCAGCCTTTTCACCTAAAAAAGGAAGGAAAAATATATGATCAGGAGAAAAAAATATAAACCCTACATTAATATTGAGTTGTAGTTGAATAAAACTCTGGAAACATAAAAAAGAAAACCCCAGAAATGAAGGGTCATTTTGAAGGGATTAAAATGAACAAACTGTTTAACTATCCAGGAATCCGGGGATTTTCCTTCTGTAGAAAGTTGGTATTTTAGAGTCTCAGAATTGCTTGTGGTGAGTAATGGCGACTGGAGTGACTTAAATTTATGGGGAACACTTGATGCTGCAAGTCAGAAGCCTTCTCTCAATGTTAACATGGGGTAGAATATATCAGCAGGTGGAGTAAGGGGTGGGAGAAGGGATAGCAGGATCACGGCAGTGATCTCCACCCCTAACTTATGCATGCTCCTTTGAATATATGGAGAGAGCCTACACAGGTTCTGACGTATGCATGTATGCCTTTTTCCTGTGATCAGGAACCCAGCTTTTTCAAAGCAGAAAAATTGTGTGGAGAGAGCCAGTTACATACATTCAAGCATGTAGACTTGATACATCATTCAGTTGTAGGGTTGCCAGCCTCCAGGTAGGGCCTGGGGATCTCCCGCTTTTAAAACTGATCTCCAGCTGACAGAGATCAGCTCCCCTGGAGGAAATGGCTGCTTTGAAGGGTGGACTCTATGGCACTGTACCCTGCTGAGGCCCCTCCCCTCCCCAAACCCCGCCATCTCCTGGCTCCACCCCCAAAGTCTTCAGGTATTTTCCAACCCAGACTTGGCAACCCTATTCAGTTGAATATGCACAGGTTGGTGTCAGAGATTGCTGTATCAGTTCTGTTCACCACAGATGTCTTAATTGTACCTCATTCTACAATCAGAAGAGGGCTACACATTAGGAGAGTGCAATTTCCCCCCAGTATTTTCTGGTTTGGGTCTACTGCACCTGAAAAAAAATCTCAGGATTCCCGAAAAAATCCAGATCCCAATACTGGTAAAGTATTTGGCTCCAGGATTTTTTGGAAAATCCATTTTTTTAGTGGTCCAATAGACCCGAACTGAAAAACACCAAGAAAAAAAGCAGCAGCAAGGCCACTAAAAACAGCTGAGAGACAGCTCGGCTTGGGGGGGGGGGGTCTTTTGAGCTGTCCTTTTAAATCGGACTGCCCCAAAGAGGCACCAAGCAGCTGATCCTGTGGGGAGAACTCTCCCTGCAGGCTTCACTGGGGCTCTGCCAGGCAGCTTGGTTTAGACTGGACTGCCCAACAAATCCTGTCCAGGAGCCGATCCTGTGGGGACAGTTCTCCCTGAAAGCTCAGCTGGGGCTCTGCTAGGCAGTTCGGTTTTGCCGGTAATTCCTGATTTTTCCCAGGATTTTTTTTGGTTCTTGGATACATTTGGGAAGCTGAAATATACCCAGAAAACACTGATAAGGTGTTTTTCAGGTATAGTTCCAGTTTGGGTAGGCCCGAATGCACACCCCTACTACATACTGTAGGCCCATGTTTCTTTTAACATTCAGGGCACACACTTCTCTCTAATTCTTCTCAAACACTTGGTGGGCTTTGAGGAAGAAAAGCACTGAAAAGGTAACCTGGAAGTAAATGGGTGGTATTTTTGTTCTGACTGCTCAAACTGTATGTATTCCAATGAGAATTAATTGCTTGCATCATCTAGTTTCCTATATATTTGCATGTGGGTCTGTGTGTCATCCACACCACTGACAGGCAGAAAATACACCCTAAAATTAATTAGAATTTAGAACCAGAGTCCTTTAATAAACAGAAACCAGACAAAGCACTTAGTACTTTTTATTTTTAAATCAGCCCTAATCAACCCTCAGCTGCTTAATAAGAGCACAGAAAACGAACCCTCCTGTTTTGCTGCACAAGTGTTACATTGTTCTAACCAAAAGAAATGAGCATGGACAAAGCGAGTGCAGATGCAACCACTGAAAATTTTAATGAAGCCCCTGAAGCTGAGTGTGTTTTGCAGGCACCAAGCATGTTGCTTGTTTATATTACGCAATTATGTGGGACGGATTGTTGATAACTATCTGAATGATTTGAAAAGTTCAGTGCCTTCAAGGAGATAAGGCAGTTTACCTATCTTCACTATAAAATAAACATTAGAAAAGCGAGATTGCATGTGTAATTATCAGTAGCTATGAGTAATAACATGCCAAAGTGATATCTTAAAATAGGGTTAGATTTGAAGTTCTATAGCAATTTCCCTGTTGATGGGAACTTTTATAGAATACAGAGGTGGAAGGGACCATATAGGTCATAGTCCAATCCCCTGCTCAATGAATAATCAGCCTAAAGCATCCCTGACCATTGTTTGTCCAACGACAATTTGAACACTGCCAGTGAGGGCGAGCTCACCACCTCCCTAGGCAGCTGGTTCCACTGCTGAATTACTTTTATTGTAAAAAACAACAACACCACAACTCCTAATATCCAGTTGGCACCTGTCTGCCAGCAATATAAACCCATTATTGTGAGTCCTATCCTCTGCTACCTGACTTGGATAGCCCAGGCTAGTTGGAAGCTAAGCAGGGTCAGCCCTGGCTAGTATTTGGATGGGAAACCTCCAAGGAATACCAGGATCTTGGCATGGAGGCAGGCAATGGCAAACCATTATCAGCTGTGACTTGATGACACTTTCTGTCACAACCACATCCTCTGCTGCCAACAGGAACAGCTCCCTGCCCTCCTCTAAATGACAGACTTTCAAATATGTAAAGAAAGCAATTATGCCCCACCTCCTCCTCCTCCTTTCCAGACTGAACATTCCCAAGTCCCTCAGCCTTTCCTCATAGGGCTCAGTCTCCAGCCCCCTGCTCACCTTTTTCACCCTCCTCGGCAACTGCTCCATTCGGTCTATACACTTTTTGAAGTGAGGCCTCCAAACCGCACACAGTACTCCAGGCGTGGCCTGACCAATGTGGTGTTCAGTGGGACTATGACATCTTGCAATCTGGATGTTATACTTTGTTAATTCAGGGAAAAATTGCTTCATTTTGTGACTGGCAATTGTAACAATCCAAAGTAAAGAGTTTTGATTACCAACTGCTGACTGGCAGGAGTGGTCTCTACCCCCAAGCATAATCAAAATTAGTATTTTGGCAGTTCTTATTAAGGCTACACTGCCATACCCAGTGAGAAACACTGAAATAAACAGACCTATGCACTAGATTGCATCCATTCTCATATTTCACATGTGCAATTTAAAGTACTACCCAAAAAAGGACAAAATTCCTCTCAGTCAGGAACTAAGCAGTAACCCATTAGGGGGAGGAGACTTGAAGATAAAGTTTGCTTACTTCTTTTGACTTTGAAGAAAAAAAGCAGGCTTGTTGACATTTGGGATTTCTACCAGAGTTACTCACAATGGCTGGAAGAACTGAAAGCTGAGTAACTCAGACTCCTTTAGCAGAGCATGATACTTGGAGATGCATGAAGTATAAGCATTTCACAGCTGTTTAGCCACAGAGGGAAAAACAGCTCTATTTTCACCTTTTACATAATTCCTGGGCTGTTTCCTCAAATCAGATTCCTTATTTGAACACTTCCCGCCTCCCAGCCAGCAGTGTCAAGGTTACACTGACTGATAATTCAGACCTTTTGTGAGAGGCTTCAGCTTCTGAGTGCGAGAAAGCCACCCTGTGCCTTTTAATGCTGCATAATGGAGCTTGTTTTTCTAGATTGCCTCAGGTGAGGGAGCTGAAGTAGGGAACAGAAAATTAAGAGTGCAAACACTTTTCTTTTTGTTGATGGTGCTCCCCTCCAGTACACAATCAAATGTGCAGACAATTGTTTTGCAAGGCATTCATTTATATTACATTTTAGAATAAATTAGTTTGTACTGTTATACTGGGGTTGGGTTTTTTTTGTTCTTATGAATTAGATTAGACTGTTTTTCACTACAAGAAGGCTTCAGCAAAGGGCATATTTTTGTGCTTTGGTCTATCCCAGAATTCTTTCAGAGACACATTATAGGCATTCTTCAAATTCATGCTTGTCTTGTACTTCAGGAAACATGGAAACTGCAGTTTGTATTTTCAGAAGCCTAGGGGGGGGAAAAGGACTTTAAGAATACTCTTTCCATTGCTAAGAGAAACAAGACTTCATTTTAGTTCTTTTAAAAAAAAGAAGAAGAAAAAAGGATCCCAGAAAGCAAATTATCTGCAATATTACACAGTTGGAATTATTTTGCTTGGAGTACAAGCTAGCATGTAACTGTCCCTCATAGTACAGTGTACTTTCACCAAATATAGTTCCCTGATGTATTCTCACAAAGAATAACATGATGTGCACTGCCCTAAGCTCTCTGTAGGAACAGTAGGATAAGTAATAATTAAAAAAAAATCATTTTAAAAAGGAACACGTTATCTATTGAAACTGATGAAGGAATATGAACAGATTGTACTCACTTTTTGGATTATGTCAGTGTAAAAAAAACCCTAATTGTAAATATTTCACACGTTTGTGACCATCTTGATCTCTGCTAATACGATTGCTGCATTCAGACACCACAACCAGCTGTATTTAAACTGAAGTTGGGTACCACAAACATAGCTTTTTACTGTGATTGTGTGCCCTGTATTTCTTCCGTCTCTCTCTCATGCGTGCAGAACGTGATTGAGAACATCAGTTCCACCAAGCTCAAATTTGCTGTCAAATAAATATTCTAATGTTTTAACTGCAGTTTACTGAGGTACCTTTATTTGGACCTGACAGAGAATTTGAGCTTGATAGAACCAGGAAATTTGTGATTAAGTTCTGCCCACATGAGAGAGAGGTGGGAAGGAAGAAGGGAATGCTTAAGAATGGCAACAAGCTTTGTTTGCTCATGACTGTTGATTAATTACAATTTGTTGTGATGTCTGAATGCTAGCCGTCACTTAAGGCAGATATAATAAACCACAGCTCACCAACCATGGCTTTATTAAATTCTGGTTTAGTGTGTGGTCTGAATGTAGGCTGCCCAACAAGCTGTGGTTTGTTAATATGGGTTGAACCAGGATTCTAAACCACAGTTTGTATCTAGTTCATTAAATATAATTTGCTTTGACATCTGAATGCAGACATCTTAGTTCGCATTACAGTCTCTTTTACTTTCCAGAGAAGCAACCAAATTATCTCCAGATCCCTTTGCATTTAGCTACTGAAGTTTTTATAGCACACTCCTGTTCCTCTGCCTTTTTTCTATACACCTGCCCCTCAGGTAATGATGGCTGTCCTCTCCTGCTTGAAAGGAAGTGGGACAAAAGATCTCACTTCATCACATGCTTGTATTTGTTTCCAAATTAGTCCTCAGAAATTGCTCCACACAAACCATTCTACCAGTCAAGAGCAGTTCACAGGTCACCTATTTCCAACATCTTCCTCTCCATAAACAGAGCTCTCCATTCATATCCCCCCCCGCAGTAAAGTTTCCCCCCACAAGCTGAGAAAAACGGTCAGGGAATGTGCTGGAATGGCAAAAGACTGGATGAGGGCTGTAAAATATCTGTTTTGTTTCAGAGTACAACTTGGGGAATACCCTGCCCTATCCCACAATGCACTTCTGGGATAGGGTTGGGTATAAATTGAATTAATAATAAATGAATAAATAAATAAATAATGAAGGATGAGGGGGCTTGGCTTGCCCTAGGCTTCTACCCTCCTTGTTACCCAGAGGGCCTATACCAAGTTGGTCTGTCATAGCAAAATTTTGCGAGCAGATGAGAAAATGTAAAGGGAATTCATAGCACTCAGGGATTCTGCTTGGAGATAGGCTGCAAGTCAAGTAGCAGACTGATTTACGAACAAATTATAGTCTGTTCTGTCCATCTTGTAGACAAACCAGGGTTTGTGCAACAAATTGTGATTTAAACAAACCATTGTTTATTGTGATGTCTGACTGTAGTCTGTGTTTAAAGGATAAGTTTTAAAAATAGATAGACCAGCTAAGATTACCAGTACGGCAGAATGGGAATAACTGATAATGCCAGATAACTCCCAATTCCACATTTTTTTCTACTACAGGTTTCTGATTGTAGATTCCAACTAAAAGATTCCTGTGCAAATGATGGTGATAGAAGTCCTCTACACTGTCTATTCTGTCCTCTGCAATATGAAATTGCAACTTCAGTTTCTGGAGGGCTCCTGCCAGATGTGGTGGACTGTCCTGCCATTACCTTCCTACAGATGGGATCTGCTGTTTATGAGGCAGTGGAGGGCATGCAGTAGCTCACTGCAGTCCATAATGCAGCTTAGTCTCTCTGCCTCTGCTGTTTCGGACACAAAGGCTCAGCAACTCCACACAAACGCACCCCAAAGACGTTCCCTTTTCAAGCTACATAGATCCACCAGCCATCAGTGATGTCTTTGTAAATACAAGCTAGAAAGCAGAATTGCCCTATGAGGACCCTTAATGACTGTCTGCAGGTAATGGCAGTCTATTCCTTTACTGGGACCAAGGAAAGGAAAAATATCATTGGGAGAACATTTAACTGGTGTTCCAGTGTCTATACTGAGTCCACCTTTGCTTTCTGGTTGACTTCAAAGTGCCAATTATGACTTCTAAAGTCCGGAATAGCTTAGGTCTTCTTGGGAAGACGGGTTCTTCTCTGACATCTCATTGCAACCTCTGAGACAGACTGTAAACAAGCTCTTCAGTTTATTATCTGTACACTGAGTTTACAACCACAAAGACTGTAGAGATGTGGTCTTAACAACTGTTCTGTGGTTAAGAAATTCCTTTCCCCTGTCGCTCACCAAACCCCAAGTTTCTTTCAGAAGTGTTTTAAAGACACTTCTTATATTACAGTAGAGGATTAAGGTTTCTAAACTATTTTAATTTGGCTAACTCAGTTCTGTTTCCATCATTAAATTTACCCCATCCTTGCTTAGAAATGTCCCCATGAGTCTCAGTGCAAGCACATAAAACAAATATACTAAAAGGCAGCAGAAGCAGTCCAATTTGTGAGAAAGATTTTACGATCAAGTCTGTGGATGTGGGTGAGACAATAGAAGCAGGACAGCCCTGATCTATAAGATAAGGAGAGGATGAGGGAGTGACTGTAATGGCTACATACAACTAGCTTGTCTCTCTTAATAGCTCCTTTTCAAAAAGGGTAAATATGGTGTGCCATTAAAATATATGGGAATTTTGCAATTGATTTTAATAGGATGTGACTCCATCAATTGAGACTTTTAAAGATACTCCCATTGTACTTTTGTAAGGAATGCATGAACTTGTTTCCCAAAGGCTTGGTAAATGATCAAGGAATTTGGGGTGCTTCTCTCTTTCTCTCTCTCGTTATTGAGAAGCTTGGAAAGCAAGGAGTAAAAATGTGACTGGAAAATTCAATTTTTAAAGAATTCTGAACACAGAAAGTTCCCACAAAAGGGTTTCTGGTGATATGGAGGCTACAGATGATAGAAACTGCAGGTCACCTGCAAATTGCCATCGCCATTAATGGAGTTGTTGCAATGCCAAGGAATGCCCATGAACATATTAATGGATGATGGGCAAGGTGCCAGCAGATAAATGCAAACACTGTTGAAGGATGTAAAATATTACTTTGACTTGGAGAACACCATTTAGAAGCTAGGGATGGGGAACTGTATGCTGTTGCCAGGAAGAGAACTGAGGGGGGCTACAGAGCAGCACAGGGAAAGGAAAGTGGAACAAGGTTCATAGGTAGATGGAAGGACTATGTTCTTTCAGCAGAAAAGCTGAAAGAAAGCCAGAGTTGTATAGTGGGTATATTAAAAGTGGGGAGATTAAGCTCTGTTCAGCCGTGAAGCTCACCGGGCAGCCTTGCGCCAGTCACTGTTTTTCAGCCTTAACCAGGGCTCATTTCGTAGCAGGAGCTCCTCTGCATATTAGGCCACACACCCCTGATGTAGCCAGTCCTCCAAGAGCTTACAGTAGCCCATGTAAGAAGAGCTCTGTAAGCTCTTGGAGGATTGGCTACATTAGGGGGTGTGGCCTAATATGCAAAGGAGCTCCTGCTACGAAATGAGTCCTGGCCCTTAACCTACCTCACAGTGTTGTGAGGATAGCATGGGGAGGGCAGATTCATGTATGCCAATGTGAGCTCCTTGGAGAAAGGATGAGATTAAAAATGAGGCAGAATCAGGGGTCCTTTGGGGCCGGAGCCAGCCCAGGAGTGGGCACTAGGGCAGCCACGGGCCGAATCAGATTCTCTGATCTAATTCGGCTGCCACTGCATTGCGGCCGAAATTTGGCGGCAACTTTAAAAGCTACTGGAGGGGAGGGGGTTTGAGGGAGAGGCTCCAAACTTACAGGGTAGCTGCTGGGGCCTCTCCTCGAAATACCCACCAAGTTTCAAGAAGATTGGACCAGGGGGTCCAATTCTACGGGCCCCCAAACAGGTTGCCCCAATTTCCTCCATTGTTCTCTATGGTGGGAAAAAAGTAACATTTTTTCCCACCATAGAGAACAATGGAGGGGATGGGACAACCTGTTTGGGGGCCCATAGAATTGGACCCCGTGGTCCAAACTTCTTGAAACTTGGTGGGTATTTCGAGGAGAGGGCCCAGCAGCTACCCTGCAAGTTTGGAGCCTCTCCCTCAAACCCCCTTTCCTCCAGCCCCTCACATACCCTTTGAGTTTTTGCCATTGATTTCAATGGCCCATAGGGTATAATGGGGCTGAAACTGACATTCCCTTTCTGACACACTTCTGGTGATGTCAGGGGATGTGGCATATGCTAATGAGTTATGCTAATGAGCTCCTGCACCTCTTTTTCTACGAAAGGAACCCTGGACAGAATGAATACTGAGTAGGCAGAGAACAGAAGGGCAGAAACTCGGGAGAGATGGGTGAAGGCATGGCATTATAACTGTGTGCCATCAAGTTGCAACTGGCTCACGGTAACCCCAGGACCATGGGATTTTCAAGGCAAGATAGGAGGAGTAGAGGTGGTTTGCCACAGCCTTCCACTGCATAGCAACCCGTCTTTTTAGGTGGCCTCCAGTCCAAGTACTAATTGTAGCTGATCCTGCTTAGCTTCCGAATTCTGATGAGACTGGGCTAGTCAGGGCCATTCTGGCTGTTACATTAAGTCCTGTCAAGTTTCAACCGACTCATGGGACCCTAAGACCATGGAGTTTTCAAGGAAAGAGGTTTGCCGTTGCCTTCCCCTTTGGCCCACTCCCTTTGCAAAGGGCGCCGAATGTCAGTCAGGGCAGCTTTGCACTTTTGCAGCCTCTCTGGCGGGCTTGGGCAGCTTGCAATCCAGTAAGCATCCTGCGGTGTGTATACAGACCTGGGTGCACAGTGTATGCGCGTGTGCATTCAAGGGCATGCAGTGAGCCAGCTCTTCTCATCGCCTTCTAGTTTAAGTTTTATTTTATTATTTTTGGTGACATTGGGAGTGACGTCATGCCCCCCCAGTGCCGTCCCCCCCCCAAATTTTCTGGCTACAGGCCTGTAGCTGACCCTGCTTAATTTCCGAGCTTTCCCAAGCTTGGGCTAGGCTAGGTTATTTGGGCTTTTTGAATATAGCCAAAGGAAAAGAGCGACAGAGGATGAGGACAAAAGTCTATTAAGAGAAGGGCCTGTGTACTGTTAGCAAGGAGGGCAGGCAGAGTGCAGGAAAAGCCAAAGGATACTAAAGACCAGGAAAATGAATGAGAAGAGCACCTGGAAGCAGTCAGAAGAAAGGGAAAGAAATAGCCAAAGAAGCAGGACTTGTTGAAAGAACAGACATAGGAGGCAGGAGACTGAGGGGAAGAGTTGCAGGGCATGGAGTTGATCACAATAGTAGCTGGGAACAAGAAGAAAGAAAGGCTGGGGAGAATTTTGTGTGGTGACTTCAAATAGGAGAGGTGGATTGCTCTTGAAGCCAGAGTCAGTGGTAGCATTGCCAACTGCCTGGAGATAGAATGTCCTGTCCTTTCCGTAGAGGCTTCATGGAATGTTATTTACGCTCAGGCCGTGCAAAGCTGCCCATTTTTGCCCTCTGCTCCCTGGCTCTTACTCCACACAGATCCTGCGTCCTCAGAAATAAACCTTCCTGGGGTTGGGAAGAACTGCTGGGGGAGAGAGCTGCAAAGACTGGGAATCCTTACATGGACCTCTTAAGGTCCTTGAGCTCCAACCAACCATAAATCTCGCATCATCTCACCTGGCTACAGCTCTCTATTTTGGGACTGTTGAGGAGTGATCAGCTCTGGAACTGAAAGGATAAGATACTGATTTCTGCCTCAGTCCAAATTCTAGATGTAATAAACACCAATTTTATATTTGGGCACACTTAACTTTATCATGACAATGCTCTATTACATTCCTCTCGGTATATGTATACACTGAACATTTGGGTATTTGATTAGTGAACACAAAGAAAGAAACCTTTCTATAATGTTCGTAGTAGCTTTAAAATTTATAAATCCATTGCCACTGGCAAGAGCAGGCAGTATGCACGGGACTCCTTATTTTATTATTATTTACACAAACTAATCACTTACCTGATTTTGAGTGCGCTCAAAACAACCCTTTGACTTGTTCTGTTTCAGGGTCAAGGTCGATATCATAGAAGCAAGGCCTTGTAGGCAATCCCGGCATAGTGCTCATCTAGGGGAACAATGAGTGAAAAGTTACAGTCCTGAAACTGTGAGCTGATAACCACTTTGCGCACATATACCCATGATGAAGTGAAAGACCATATAGTTCTTTATGGACCCTTAACTACAGATGCATTTAAAAGACAAAACGAATCAAAACATCTGCTACTACAGTCCCCCCCCTTTGCTAAATTCTAATGCTTAAACAGATTCATTCGCGCTTCAGAATCCTTGCAAAGGTACACAAGAAGAAATTCAAAGAAAGAAAATGAAAAGCAATACTTCGTGAAGCTCCATGATACAAGGATCTAAGAAATAATGCATAGTTCAAGATTATGATATTAGGAAAGTAAATTATTAATAAAAAAACTGAAGCCATTCAGATAAATACTCCATGTTATCCAAAGTGTTATTTTAGGGTACTACTGGCAATACTCACACAAAAGGATTTTAAATATGAACATCAACTCTATCAAATTAAACAGATTCACACTAATTATTATTGGTGAAATATGCTTGTAATGTGAGTTTCTAATGTGATGTGAGAGCCAGTTTGGTGTAGTGGTTAAGTACGCGGACTCTAATCTGGGAGAACCGGGTTTGATTCCCCACTCCTCCACTTGCACCTGGCTGGATGACCTTGGGCAAGCCATAGCTCTGTACCAGCTGTTCCCTCAAGGACAGCTTGGGAAAGAGTTCTCTCAGCCCCACCTACCTCACAGGGTGTCTGTTGTGGGGAGGGGAAGGGAAAAGGAGTTTGTAAGCCGCTCTGAGACTACAAGTGAAGGCTGGGGAATAAATCCAATCTCTTCTTCTTCTTCTTCTTCTTCTAATGCTCACAATCACAATTTTTATTACGTCAGTCTTTATTTTCTCTCGGTTATTAATTTTGACACTATTCAAAACAAGTTGCATTTTGAGTTTATGTGTTGCTTTGGGGCATCATCACACCAGACAGCTGGCTAGTAACTCACAAACTCACAATGATCTGGATGCTCTTTTTCTGGGTAGGAGAACTAGGAGGAATAGCAGTAAGCTGATCTCTAGGAGCAGGAGCTTCTCAACTCCTGTCACTGATGTCAAAGCTGCTGCCGCCTTTCACATACATGTCCACACAGCCAATCGTGACACAAGTCATACACAGAAGGAAAGGAAGCACTCCTTGACTGCCTAGGCAACACATTGTCCTTCATTGTGCTAGAATTCTCAAGGGCCAATGCAACAATGTGTAGGCACAAAATGAAATATTAGCCACCCAACTCATAACTCTCAATAAAAATGGATCCTTTTCTGTGGGCTTTCAGATGCCGCTCATAATTGGATGACAACTGGCTTCACAATTACACATCACAGTTATAAGTATAAAGGGAAAGATCATGCAGCACTAATAATTAAACTATTAAAAAGTCAACAATCAGCTGAAATTATTGTTGTTTGGACCTGAGTAGTTTAATTTATGCTTTAGCAATAATATACATGAATTAGCCATTCGATGGCAGAAGGCCTGATCAAACTTTCTATGTGGATTGTACCCAAACTCTGCAGGTGAGCCTACAGTTCACATTCCACTGAAGCCAATACAACTGTTCAAAAAATGTAAGGACTCTGCCACTTATACTTTTGCTCACAATGTTCAGGGTGCTGAAGAGACGGTGCCAAGAAGACTGGGTGATGATATCTTTGAGTACCCTAAGTGGTTAGAGAGGAGAAGGGAAGGAAGAGGGGCAAAGGCCACTTGATGCTTCCACAAGCCTCTCTGCCATCAGTTAGCACACAGGTAGACAATAACAGCCAACATAACCTGCAGATTTGGAAGCAGCTTTCATACTTGGCATGTCTTGCAGCACCCCTTGCTTGCCTTGACAATGCTGAAAGTGCCTTTAAAAAAGGAACTAGAGGAGAGGTTAGACAAGGGGGTCCACAGCCTTTTAGAGCTTGCAGGCACCTTTGGAATTCTGATCTTGTGATGGTAGTGATACTTTGATGTGGTAAAGACCATTTTACCTGTGGGACAGACTCTGCATGGTAACCACTCCACTGGAACATAATTGCTTGTAAAAAATATTATAGTGTAATAATTCAGGTGGGTAGCCGTGTTGGTCTGAAGCAGCAGAACAAAGTTGGAGTCCAAAGTTTCATCCAAGGTATAAGCTTCCATCTGAAGAAGTGTGGGTGGCACATGAAATCTTATACCTTGAATAAAATTTTATACCTTGAATAAAATAGTCCACAAACTACTCCTGTCCAGTGCATCCACAAACCTAGAAGAAGAGGAGATTGGATTTATACCCCGCCTTTTGCTACCCAAAGGAGTCTCAGAGCGTCTTACAAACTCAGAGTCTCATACAATCTCCTTCCCTTCCCCTCCCCACAACAGAGGTAGGTGGGACTGAGAGAGCTCTGAGACAACAACTGGTACAGAGCTATGGCTTGCCCAAGGTCATCCAGGAGGTGCAAGGGGGGGAGTGGGGAATCAAACCTGGTTCTCCCAGATTAGAGTCCGCGCACTTAACCACTACACCAAACTGGCTCCTAGCGTTGTTCTGCCAGTGAACTAGGGTTGCCAACTCCAGGTTAAGGAAATCCCTGGAGATTTGAGAGTGGAGGGTGGGGTTTAGGGGAAGGAGGGACCTAAGCAAGGCATAATGCCATGGACTCCACTTTCCAAAACAGCCTTTGACCTGATCTCTGTAGTTTGGAGCTCAGTTGTAATTCCAGGAGATCTCCAGACCCCACCTGTAGGGTGGCAAGCCTAAAAAATCATATTCAGCATACTAGTTCTGCAGGAAGGCAAGTTGATTTCCATGGGAACCTAACCTTTAGGAATTGACTGCAATCCAGTGTGGGAATAATTGTTGGACATAAGATATTGGTTCAGGCAAGATTTTGTATAGATGAGACAGGAAATAATGTTTTTATTGGTTTTGTCAAAACTATTTTGACAACAAGGTAAACAGAATAAGAAGCAAAAGGTGGATGTGGCTGGATGACCACACTTCTGGTAACATTGGGTGTGGCCTAATATGTTAATGAGCTGTGCTGTCAGGGGTGTGGCCTAATATGCTAATGAGTTCCTGCTGGGCTTTTTCTACAAAAAGAGCCCTGGATAAAAGTGAGCACACACCGGAGACATTGTACTTTTATAAAATGCAGTCCGTTTACAAATATACAAGCAGAACACAGATGGAGGGAGGAACATTCCTACAACACAGTTGATCAATTACCGCACATCAGATCCTGTACACCAGTGAGCAATTTCTCAGCATATTCTCTGATTTCTCTCAGCAAACTGTAACCTTTTTCAAGTTTTTGATGGGTCTTTGAACAAGAGAACTAGCGAGCTAGTTGGAGACCATCTCCTAACAATTAGCTCTTGTTGATAAACATCAGCAGACCATTCTGGGTCATTAGCCTAGCAAAGCAGTGATCTGCCAGAAGTTATAATCATATGTTTCATTAAAAGTCAAAGTTTCTTGGCAGAAATGAGAGTGTCACCAGTCCCTTAAAGACACTCATGTGGCAAATTTGCCCTTATGGAGGCAGCAACCACTGGTTGTACAGAATTCCCTTTGGACATCACAGCCTTATAGATCATTACCATAAGGGCCACTGACATAGGGGACTGGGGGGGACAAAATTCGGAGGACCCAAGTCAACTGGAGGGCCCTTGAAGCCAATCTCATGCTGCATCTAGCTGAATGTCTTTCCATTTATTTTAATGCAGTTCTGGCTGCAGCCACTAGGCACACAAGGAAGCCTAAGCACAGTAAAATGTGCTCTGATACTGGCTAGACTTCCCTTTCTCCAAGACTGAGGCAAACATGCCTAACAGATCATGCTAAACCCGCCAACTAATCCAGCAATGGAGCAAGACAAGCCACCCGGGTGGATAACTGCTACACATAACGTCGGCCTACAGCCTGATTACCAAGGTCATTTTCTATAATAGTCTAGCCTTTCTTGCTTCCTTTCCTTGCACCCAGCTCAGCCAGATTTTATGAAGCAATACTTAAGGTGTTGCACTAAGATAAAACAACCTTTCCCTTAATTTATTTCCCTCTTTTCTGCACTTTTCTCATCCATTTCTATCTCCCTCCACCTAATTTTTCTCTGTCCGTCCCCCCCCCCCTTTATTTTCACTTCTTGGTCTCAAGACCTTCTCCTTCCCATCCTCATTGGTGAGAGAATGTACTTAAGAGTAGTATAGTAGCAAACCTTATGAACAGAAGGGGGGGAGAGCTAATATTCCCCCATGATCTAACAAAGTAGTAAACTTTCCCCCTCCTCTACCCTTTACAAGCTGCTTTGGGTTCCCACTGGGGAGAAAGGTGGGATATAAATAAATAAATAAACAACATGGGCAGACAGGCCAATTCTTTTATTACTATAAATTCATGGTAACAACAAGCCAAGAGATTTGTTTGTTTTGTTATGATTTTTGGTTTGGATCAGGTTCATACTGGGGGGGGGGGAGATGGAATCTTTGTCTGGGGACCCATGGTGGCTCTCATCAGCCCTGTTACCATAAGCATCTACCTATAGGTGTATGGACACCAATTTATAGGTATTTTAGTTTTACAGTTTAATTACACATTAAAAATTTATTTATATTTATTTATTTGTTAGACTTTTACCCCTCCCTTTCAGCAAAGCTGGCTCAGTACAATAGTACAATAACTCGAATACAATATAAAATCCATAAATACACACTTTAAAACCACAAAATCTCAAGAGAACCAATACAATCTCAAGAGAACCAATACAGGGGGAGGGGGAGAAATACATGAAAGGCTTTTAGTGACTTTTCCAGTTACTTTAACATTTGTTTGCTTTATTAGAATAGGAAGACTTTTAAACGTAAAGAAGGGAAGCAGAAGGGATTGCATAGCAGAGAACGTCTGAAAACTTGATTCAGTAACTTGTTCTCTTTAGCACCATCTAAGAAACCCATGAACTAAACAGATTCCTTCACTTAATTAAACAATCTAAATCTATAATGAGTCAAGCGAAATATTTTATCTTTCTTAAAAGAACATGGAAAATGTATTAACTATGAACAAACAGAAATGTTTCCCAAGCGGTTTCCAACCTAAGGAGCTGATGCATTTACAGCCAAAGCTGGTTTTTTTTCCTGCCAAAAGAGTCTGTAATAAATAAGGTAATTTCAAATACTCTGATATTTTGGCACTGTCTGGAAGATGGGCTAGGAGGAAAGAACTGACCTAGAGGCCTGGAGACAACAGGCATGGGATGGGCTGTGGCTGTGACA
Organism: Lepidodactylus listeri; assembly: GCA_029233225.1. Classification (NCBI taxonomy): domain Eukaryota; kingdom Metazoa; phylum Chordata; class Lepidosauria; order Squamata; family Gekkonidae; genus Lepidodactylus; species Lepidodactylus listeri. The sequence goes on along the minus strand of JARCFY010000003.1, from coordinate 53,169,161 downwards.
GATAGCCATACAGCTGGAAGAGACAGAAAGTATCATGGGCAGAAGAAGAAGAAGAGAAGAGATTGGATTTATATCCCGCCCTTCACTCACTTAAGAGTCTCAGAGCGGCTTACAAACTCCTTTCCCCTCCCCTCCCCACAACAGACACCCTGTGAGGTGGGTGGGGCTGAGAGAACTCTTTCCCAAGCTGTCCTTGAGGGAACAGCTGGTATAGAGCTATGGCCTGCCCAAGGTCATCCAGCCAGGTGCAAGTGGAGGAGTGGGGAATCAAACCCGGTTCTCCCAGATTAGAGTCCGCGCACTTAACCACTACACCAGACTGGCTCTCACACCAGACTGGGGGCCATGTAGTACATTGTGCCACTGAGCTAAAACAGTGCCAGTGAAGTAAATGGACCCATATCATCCAAGCAAATCAGCTAAGATTATTATTATTTATGTGATTCATATCCCACCCTTCCTGCTGAGGCGGGCTCAGATGCATATTAAAGAGAAGGATAACAATACACAATATGTCAATAACAATAACAATACACGTATGTCAGAGATGACACAATATGTCAGAGATCCTCAGAACTGCTAGCTTTCAACAGCCATTGCTTTTGCACACTCAGTAGGGAGAAGACTTAGGAAAGCAATATGGCAGAGATTATGAACCAGGTTATGCCGGGCTTAATTGCTAAGGCATTAGAGCCAATGCAAATGAAACTGGATGCACTCACACAAAATTTAACTGCCCAAATGGAAGAAGTCAAAACACAAATTCTTGAAAATAGACAAGAAATTATTAAGTTAAATAAGGTAAGCAATAAGATAGAGGCAAAAGCAGAAATAACAGACCAAAAACTACAAGAATTGAGTGTTAAATGTAATGAAATTGAGAATTCCTTGATGATATTAGAAACGGAAAAATCAATGATGATGCTCAGATTTCAAAATGTGCCAGAAGAGAGAGAGGAAAGTATTAAAGAGGTTATGGTCCAATCACTAAAGGAATGGTTGGATTTAGAAATACCCACTGAACTAAGTAGCGAAATAGAGACTGTATACAGGAAAAATACAGCATATGCAAAACGCAATAAAACCCCAAGAGAGGTACATGTAAAATTTTATAAGAGACACATCAGAGAAAAAATACTGGAAACATCTAAAGTTAAACCTTTGACTATTCAGGGGAAAGAAGTCCAAATATTACGGGATATACCGTGGAGGGTTAGAGAACGTAGAAATGACTATAAAATTTTAGCAACAGCTTTAAGAGCAAATGAAATAAGTTATAGATGGCTTCACCCAGAGGGAATCTCTTTTTTCTATAAAGGCACAAGATATAGTCTGACCTCGATTTTTAAGCTAGAGGATTTTCTGAGGAGACATGGAAAAGATCTTGGGGTTCAAGGGGGAGAGGACAGTGAATCAGAGGAAGAAGTACAAATGACATTTGAGATGGAAAAGGAACAAACTAAAGAGGGGAAAAAAACCAAAAAAATAAGGTGCTACACACCATTAAAAGTGGTTACAAGGCAACAAATAAGAAAGGATGGGTACAAAGAAAACAATCATGGACAGGAAAAAGATTAAAATAATATCGATCAATGTAAATGGAATGAATATACCTCAAAAGAGGAAAAAGTTTTTTATTCAAATGCAAAAATTGAAAGCAGAAATAATCTGCATACAAGAAACTCATATTAAACAAAAAGATAAACATTTACTAGAGTGTAAGAAATTGGGTCAAAAATTTGTAGCTGCAGATAAACAAAAGAAAAAAGGTGGAGTTGCGATGTATATTAAGCAATGTTTATTTCCAGAACTAGTACACGAAGCAGAGGATGGCCGAATTCTAATGGTAAAGGTTACTATACAATCAAGAAAATTATTGGTAATAAATATTTATGCGCCGAATCAAGGACAAAGATTATTTTATGAGAGACTTAGAGATCTGATAGCTCGACAGACGTTTGATGACTTATGTATAATAGGTGATTTCAACGCAGTTTCAGATAACCAGTTAGATAGGAAATTAGTTAATAAAAAACTAACCAAAGGCAATGAGTTGCCCCTAACATTTTTACAATTGGCTGAAGAATTCCAAATTGTGGATATGTGGAGAACTAAAAACGGGAATAAAAAGGACTATACATTTTTTTCACATAGGTATAAATCCTGGTCCAGACTTGACATGATTTGGGCATCCTTAACAATGTTAACAGGAATTAATGAGGTGGAAATATTGCCGAAAACATTTGCCGACCACAACCCAACAATGTTAACATTATTTGAAACGTCAAAATGTTTTAGATGGACAATGAAGATTCAATTATTGAAAAATGTTAAGTTTGTGGAACACTGTAAAAAAGAATTTGTGGATTTTTTTTAAAAGAAATATTATCCCTGAAACAGATATAGACATTGTATGGGACACTTTCAAAGCTTTTGCAAGAGGCAAAATGATTTGTCATGAGAGTTGGACTAGAAAACAGGGAAAGCTGAAATACCAAAATATAGCATCACAAATTAAAAAAGAAGAGAGTGAATTAAAGAAAGACCCTCTTAAAAAAGAATGCCAAGATAAATTGAGAAAGTTACAGCATGATTTAAATTGTATGCTATCAGAAGAACTGGCAAGAAAAATTAGATATACAAAACAATATACGTTTGAAAACGCAAACAAACCCACTAGGTGGTTAGCTTATAAGGTGAAAAAAGAGAAAACGGATAGATGTATAAGAATACTAAGAAACAAAAGGGGTGAAGAAAAAATAACGATGAAGGAACTGAAAAACATCATAGAGACCTTTTATAGTGAATTATATAAGCAACATGGGAGCAAGAAAACTGAAATTAAAAATTATCTAGATAAATATGTTAACAAAAAATTCACAGAAGAACATAAGAAATTGCTTAATGACCCAGTAACAACAATGGAAATAATAGAGGCAATAAAAAAAGCCAAAAACAATAAATCCCCAGGTCCTGATGGAATACTATCAGAATTTTATAAAATATTTGAAGAACAAATTACGTGTCCACTGAAGAAGACAATCCAGTTTATATCAGAAAAGGGGAAAATGCCCGCTTCATGGGAACAAGCGACAATTACCTTAATACCGAAACAAGGGTCTGACCTAAAAGATATTAAAAACTATAGGCCAATTTCATTGCTCAACACAGATTATAAAATTTACACCTCAATATTAGCAGAGAGATTTAAAAAAGTGTTGGCACAGACGATCCGAGACGATCAAGCAGGATTTTTACCCCGTAGACAATTGAGAAATAATATTCGTACTGTATTAGATATTTTAGAATATTATGAAAACCACCCGGGTAAGCAGTTGGCATTATTTTTTGTAGATGCCGAAAAAGCTTTTGACAGGCTTAATTGGGAATTTATGTTGGCACAATTGAGACAGTGGGAATGTGGAGAAAGATTTTTTGAGATGGTTAAGGCTATATATGTTAATCAAAAAGCAAAAGTAGTATTTAATGGAGACGTAACCTTAGAATTCCCTATTCAAAAAGGGGTTAGACAAGGGTGTCCCCTGTCTCCACTTTTGTTTATTTTTATATTGGAAACCTTAGGTGATGTGATTAGAGAGGACGAAACAATAAAAGGTCTAAAGATAAAAGGCGAAAAGTATAAAATCTTAGCTTTTGCGGATGATATGGTTTTTATTTTAGAAGAACCGTTAAACTCTATAGATAAACTGTTAAGCATTTTGGAAATATACGGGAATGTAGCAGGCCTTAAAATAAATGAAAAGAAAACAAAAATTATTACAAAAAATTGTACAAAAGAAATTGAAAACCAACTACAAGAAAAGACAAACTTTGAAGTCGCTAAGAGAGTAAAATATTTGGGGATTACACTCACGAGCAAATGTAGTTCATTATTTAAAGACAATTATCTAAAAGCTTTGACGGAGATAAAAAGAAATTTGGAAAACTGGGGAAAATTACAACTTTCATTATTAGGGCGTATAGCCCTAATTAAAATGAATATTTTACCACGAATTATTTTTTTGTTTCAGACCTTACCAATTATTAAAAACCAAATATTTTTTAGGGATTTGGAAAAAAATGTGTCCAAATTTATATGGCAGTCAAGAAAACCACGAATTCGACTTAAATATTTGCAAGACAAAATAACAAGAGGTGGTTTTGGTCTGCCGGATTGGCATTTATATTATATGGCATCTGGAATGGTTTGGCTGAGAGACTGGGCCAAACTCAATAATTTTAGAGTTTTGAACCTTGAAGGATATGATTTAGCAACTGGATGGCACGCTATCTTTTGGTATGGCCAAAAAAATAGGAGTTTTAAACAACATATACTTAGAGGCTCATTATTAAAAATATGGGAAGAAATCAAATTTAAATATTACACCAAAATACCAAATTGGGTATCCCCTCTTGAAGCCTTCGTAAAACCCACCCTAATAGAAAAGGAAAAGATGGCGAGCTATAAAGAATTATTAAATGAAAAATTAGAACTAAAAAACAATGAGACCTTAAAAGAACAAGGAATTAACCTTTCTTGGTGGGAAACAATACAGTTGTCATCTAGATATAAAATAGATTCAAAGATAGGCTTTTATAAAAAGCCAGGGGAACTAGATAAAATATGGCTATTAACAGATGAAAAACTGATTAAAAAAATATACAACTATTTTTTAGAAAATAAAATGCAAGACGAATGGGTTAAACCTACAATGGTAAGATGGTCCCGATATATAGGATACAATATTGATTTAGACACATGGACAAGAATTTGGAAGAAGAATATAAGAATTACAAGATCGAGCACATATAAGGAAAACTTATACAAAATGTTTTATATGTGGCACCTTACTCCAGACAAGCTATCTAAATTCTCCAAGACAAAAGAAAGGGTATGTTGGAAATGCAAACAGAATCAGGGTTCCTACTTCCATATGTGGTGGATTTGCCCCAAAGCTGTTAAGTATTGGAAAGGTATTCAGAAAATACTCCAAGAAATAATACAGACAAGCATTCCGTTAAAACCAGATTTATTTTTGTTGAATATAATACCAAATAATTATGAACAAACAGATACAAAGTTAATCATACATGGTATTACGGCAGCTAGATTGCTATTTGCTAAATATTGGAAATGTGATAAAGTACCAGAAGGAGAAGAATTTATTCAGAAACTTTTAGAAGTTATAGAAATGGATAACTTGACTCTGATCCTTAAACATAAAAAAGAAAGTATGTTTACTTTGACTTGGGAAAAATTTTATAGATGGTACCAAAACAAATATGGGATATGAAGGGGATCTAAGACAAATGTATAATTTAAGGTTGTTTTTCCTGACAATATTTTCTTTTCTGTAAGAAATATTCTCTTACTGTAAGAAATAGTTTCTTTTCTGTAAAAAATATGGGATTAATGGTGAAATAAAAAAAAAATTCAAAAAAAAAAAAAAAAAAAAAAGACTTATACTCCACTCAGAAGCTCTGTTGGCTATTGATCTGAGCCTCTGTGGAATAATGCCCACATTATAGGACCCACGGGCTATTTTCTTCACAGAACTGAAACTGCTTTGTATATGCACATTTATTTATCCCAGAATCCTATCACTGCATCCTTAAATTAGCACAATCCGTTTGAGCTACGGTGGCTGCAAAATAATTTCAGCACTAGTCAGTGTGTGAAATATGAAAGGAAAATTGTTAATAAAGAAGTAAACAGAGCATCATTATGAAAGAGAGGCATGATTGAACTAAGATCATATAGTTCAGCTTGAAAAAGCGGAGGAAAAACTTTTAAAAAATGATTCAGGAGATATCCTGAAGGTGGCATTGGTAGTCATAAGTGGCCACCAGCCTTTCCCACTCCAAGAAAAATAATCCCAAAATTTCAGATTGAAATAACAGATGCCTACTAGAAGCAAAATGGAATTGCCTTGCAAAAGGATCAGCTTTAAGAATCTTTAATAATTTCAGTCTTTCAGACAGCATTCTTTTCAAGACCACAAAAATAATCTCACTATATATTCAGTGCCTCAAAATAAATACATAGATTATAAAAGCAGCCTAATCACAATTTTTAGTTAGTGTTTAAATGAAAGTTTAATAATAAGGTTTTATGAAGATCTCAGATTTGGTTCTGTTTGGGAAAATAAATATACAAAACCAGATCAACCCAATGAAAATAGTCCATTGCTACTCTTGGTATGCCGTTACCAGCCATTATTAAAATATTATTTTTCATTTTTAAATGGCGTAACTTCACTTGCTGATTTTCTGAGGCATGAAGTCAGGCAACAGGTGCTGGCTTTCTCTAGTGATTGATTGCTTAATTTAAGCAAAGGTTTGATTAGTAAGTATAATTGCAGTCTTGTCTAGGTTCGGAAGTATTCTATTTCTTTTATTCTTTTAAACGCCACCTGACATTTAAGTTGCAACAAAGAAAGTATACTTCCATAGCACAGGGTGATCTAAATCCTTCCCTTTAGCTTATGTGAAGTGGAACTCCAATCTTGTCAGATCCTGGAAGCTAAGCAGGGTCAGCCTTAGTAGTTTGATGGGAGACCACCAAGGATCTTCAGGGTTGCTACCCAGAAGCAGGCAATGGCAAACTACCTCTGAAATTCTCTTACTTTGAAAACGCTAGGGGGCTGTTGTAAGAGCTGCGACCTGATGTCACTTTATACATGCACACTGAACTGATAAGGCCTGATCTAGATCTATGCAGAAAATGAATTGGTAATGAGGTGGTAGAGCGGGATGGTATTATTTCAGGCTGCGGGGAAAGCAGTGCATTTTTTCAAAGGTCCTCTACATTAATACTAGCACAGAGTGCAAAAGGCCAGAACCTTTATCCCTGATGTACTACTTTTAATTTGCAGGGATTTTTTTTTTACGTGGGGGATTACTGAGCATGTGATCACTCTGCTGTACAGTCTGAAGCGGTACATTCCATTTTACCATTCTGCTGCTTCTGTAAACCAGGCCCAATTCCCTCTACATAGGGCTGCCTTTAACAGATCATATAAAGAGTTTGTGGGTGCTGTTGGACTCAGCCTTTCTAGTGGAAATACCAGTTGGTGTCATGGCTAAGAGCAATTTTTTCAATTGAATCTTGCTCATCAAGATTTCCCTCCACAGGCTCTTCTGACCTAGCTATTCTGATACATGGTAGGTGCTCTCTAGATTGGAGTACTGTAACACACTCTACACAGGGCTTAAACATTGTTATTTGGGATGACCCATTGGGAACACATAACATCTGTTGTGAAACAACTACATTGACCATTATTTGCTTCAATTTACAGTCTGGTTCTTAACTTTAAAGTGCGTCAAGTTGTGCCTTCTGCTAAGGCTGTTCTTGGTGGATGACGCTGAGGATTCTATTTATACTGATATTGGTGGTTTATGTCTTTGCGATTTTACATTACCTTTCTGCCACATTAGCACTGATTCTCTGCAGAAAAAGAAGGATTCTCATATTTAAAGAAATACAGAAAACTGGTGCAAAAATGTGGCTGAAAGGCTTTTGACTGGTATAGTAAAGGTGGACACATCATACCAGTTGGTTGGCTATTTGCTCCCAGGTCCAATTCAGATTTCTGGTTCTTACCTTTAAAGCTCTAAATGGCCTAGGAACATGGTGTTTAAAAGATCATATTGTCCCATATCATTATGCCCATCAAGTGATATATTCTTCAAGGGTACTGTTCTGTATGCTCCCCAGTGTCCAAGATTAGCTGCGGGGCCACAAGAGACAGGGCCTTTTCTGTCACTGCTTCATCTCTGGAATACCCTTCCCTGCAGTTATTATCCTAGTGTTTCATCTGTCACGTTTTTGGCAATGTAAAGATATTTATCCATGGCTTTCCTTCAGGCCCTATACCAAGTTGTAGTTATTATGATTTAACTTGCCTCCCTTTCAGGGCTGACTGAATTTTCTTTTTTCCATTTAATGCTGTCTAATGTGATGTGGTTGTATTAACTGTACTTTTTATGTACTGCAGTTATAAACAGTATTTTGCTGTGTTTTTAAAGACTTTTAATATGTTGCTTGTATAGAATCACTTTATTTTTATTACTCAATGCTGGTTTGTAGTAGCTGGTCTTTTTAGTATATTTTTTAATGTTACTGAGGTACTTTATTTAGTATGAAACTGCTGTCCCTTTGTAACATGCTTCAGTAATCTCTGAGTGAGAAAGGAGGACAAAAATACTTCAAATAAATAAAATTCTATGTTGGAATTACAACAACATCTCTTGGACCAACATTCACTAGTGCCTAGTTAAATAGCTTTTTAAATTTTCCTTTTTGTACTACACAAGCATTATTACCTCAGCAGTCTAGGCTTTCTCTGGAAAAACAATAATTTTGGACTGATCATACCAAATACAATTTATTTTTTTACCAGTTCCCTCAAAAACAGATGGGCAAGTAGGCCACTTCTTCAGTTTGGAACACAGACACAAGAGATGGCTCTATTTTAATATTTAAGGGAGATAATAAATTACAACCCCCCCCACAAAAAACTGAACATGTGAATTAAAACTATAGCCTTACATCACTTAACCAAACACCTTCAAGAAATATGTTCTTGGGACAGATATGAATTAATTGCATAGATATGGTATTTTAATTTTAATGCTGCTTTTTATGCAGCAGAAAAAGTTATTTTGCAAGTAACCAAAATGCACCTAGCAAGACAAGTCTATGCAAAGACGTCCATGAGCCATACATGTAGAAACGGTCGAAGTGCACTAGAGCTATTAAATATTGAAAAACGCTAGCAAAAGGAATCAGGCATACTATTTATTTATTTATCTATCAGATTTATTTATTTATTTATTTATCAGATTTATTAAAAGTATACACAAATTATTACTGTTAAATTATGTAGCTACTATTCCAAGGAAATTTCGGGAGATACTATTATATGTCATAGCAGCTGCTACATTAATATGAGCTAAAGTGTGGAAAGTGAAGAAAATACCAATGAGGAAAACTTTTCTAGGTAAGGTCATAGTTTTTTTATATGCATGTAAAACTTTTGGCTTTTCAAAAAGATGATGATATGAATAAAATTGACTCAGTGTGGCAAGAAGTCCTACGCTGAATGGAACAAGCAATATCAAATTGGAAGGCTAAATATTTGTCTTACAGTATATAGCAATATATTATTTATGGTATATTAAGACTTATTTTCACCAGGTACTGTGTAACTTGACTGACTGTGCAATCTTATACAGAGTTACTTTAGTCTACTGGAGTAACCCTTAATAGGATTGCACTATCTATGTATTTTTTAATTTACATTTTGTGACTGTAATAACTTTTTAATAATACTAATAACAGTAATAAATTAGAAACATATAGAAACTTTCTGCTAAAAAACAAAAACAAACTGTTCTACACAGGGGTCCTTTCGTAAAAAAAGAGGGGCAGGAGCTCATTAGCATAACTTATTTGCATATGCCACACCCCCTGACATTACCGGAAGTGTCAGAAGGTCACACACCCCTGACGTCACTGGAAGTGTGTCAGAAGGCAATCCCACACTCAGGCTCCACCCCAAAAATCTCCAAGGTATTTCCCAACTCAGAGCTGGCAAGCCTATCTAATGGCAAAGGAAGGAAGAAGGAGGGAGGAAGGGGGAAGGAAGGAAGGAAAGGAACAGGAAAGAAGGAAGGAAGGTAGGTGGGGGGAGAGAGAGAGAAGGAAAGAAGGAAAGAAAGAAGGAAGGAAAGAAGGAAAGAAGGAAAAGAAAGAAAGAAAGAAAGAAAGAAAGAAAGAAAGAAAGAAAGAAAGAAAGAAAGAAAGAAAGAAGAGGAAGGTAGGTAGATAGGTAAGTGGGGGAGAGAGAAGGAAGGAAGGAAGGAAGGAAGGAAGCAAGCAAGCAAGCAAGCAAGCAAGAAAGAAAGAAAGAGGAAGGTAGGTAGGTAGGTAGGTAGGGGGAGAGAAGGGAGGAAGAAAGGAAGGCAGACAGACAGACAGACAAAGGTAGGTAGGTGGGGGGGGAGAGAGAAGGAAGACAGACAGACAGAGGAAGGTAGGTAGGTAGGTAGGTGGGGGGAGAGAGAGAGAAGGAAGGAAGGAAGCAACAGGAAGGTAGGGGGAAAGAGAGAGAAGGAAGGAAGGAAGACAGACAGGCAGACAAGGTGTTTCCCTCCCCCCCCTTGCTTGGGCCCCAGTGGCTTAACGCCACTCAGGCCCAGCTCTTCCCTCACTACTTCCCCCCCCACGACCCAGGAATGGTGAGGAGGGGAAGGGCTGGAGGCTTGTCCCTGGCCCAGCGGCTTGCCGCTGGCCAGGGAGGGAGATCAGGGGGGGGGACGGCTGGGTGCTTCTCTCTGGCCCGGCGGCGTGCCACTGGCCAGGGAGGGAGATCGGGGGTGGGTGGGCTGGGGGCTTCTCCCTGGCCTGGCAGCGTGCCCGCTGGCCAGGGAGGGAGATCGGGAGGGTGGGCTGGGGGCTTCTCCCTGACCCGGCGGCGTGCCATGGGCTAGGGAGGGAGATCAGGGGGGGAGGGAGGGCTGGGGGCTTCTCCCTGGCCCGGCGGCCTGCTGCGGACCAGGGAGGGAGATCGGGGGGGGGAGAAAGCTGGGAAGGGTGAGCGGAGGAGGGAGGGGGATTTCTCCCTGGGCCGGCGGCCACGCCACGGCCTGGGAAGGGTGAGGGAAGGGAAGAAGCTTTTCTCCGGCTCCGCACCAAAGCGCGGGCTGGGGAAAGCGAGCTGGGGGGCGGGGCTTGATTATGTGCCCGCCTTCCTGCCTCCTCTCTCCCGGAGCGGCGCTGCGCCGCACCCTGGCTCCAATGGAGCCCTGGTTCTACACCAAGAGGTATAAATATTCAAGAGATTAAAAGATATATTTGGGTAAAGGATATTTTTACATTTGTTAATATGGGATGTGGCAGATATACTTTTAAGGCCACATGACAAGGAGTTCTGGATCACTGAAGGAAACATCACAATGTGAATTCTTAAACCCTACGAGAGAAAAGAAAATTGTTAAAAACCTTATGAAGAGAATTGGAAGCCTGGAACTCACATAAGCTACCTTTCAGTGTCTATCCAGTCTGAAGTACAGAGAAGTAATATTCATCTATGAGTCTTCTTAATAACTGCTAAAGCTCCTATAAATACTGTCTTGCAATTTCCCTCTTTATCTGTATTTCACAGCAAATCCCTATACAAACAGGTAGAACTAGAAGGCAAGGGAGCACGGCACGAAAGCCTGACATTTAACAGAACTAGCGCTTTTACTGTTTTGTTTCCATGGAACACAAATGACCATGTAACATGGTCTGTGCAATGAGTGTTGGACTACCACACACCAAATTCCCCTCCCCCCATAGCTCAGGAGACTGTGCCCTCTGAGAGGATATATACTGTTTCCTGCATTGCAAATAAGATTTGAATAAGGAAGTGGACCCCAAAATAAAGTTTGGACCACTACATATCACCCCCCCTCCACATACAGGGCACTCTGCTCTCCAAGAGGACTGTGACGGATTGCACTTCTTAAAAGCTTAGAAGTGTTGTACAAACAGCTGAAGGACTGTGTGAAGGGTTAATTCTTTCCAGAGCCTGGAGCCTTGAGTGACAGGTTGTTCCAAGAGATCTGACTGGTTAGCATCTGCTGAGCAGAGACAGACTTTACAGCTGAATGCTCAGGAGAATTACTTTGGAATTCAGCCCTGACGGAGAGCAGTTTAACACAGACAGGAGAACTGGGGAAAGTTAGAGAGGATGAATGGGTAGTTCGATGGAGACTCCCATTTGGGCCAAAGAAAGGGGATAGATCTTCTAATGAGAGAAGAAATTCCTTACCCAGTCAAACAGGGATTTAGCTCTGAAGAGTGAAGAGATCCCTGGTCTGGGGTGGCCTTTGATGACCTTAAGAGTCAGTTAAAAACTCAAGACGAGTACTGGTGTTTCAAGAGAAGGCGTTGGGGTACTGGAAAGAGTGTACCAGCCTTCTGGAAACCAAAAGAGGCAGAGAATACTCAAAGAAAGTGTACTGGAGTGTTTGGGAAAACACTGAAAGAAAAGCCTCTCAGCATAAAGATTTCTAAGTAACTCTAAATAGCTTAAGAAACTCTCATTAACCTGAAACATAAGAACTAAAGTCTGTGCATGTACTGGTTTTACCACAGAAATTTCAAGCCTTGATTTCACCTGACCTTTCCCTTCTATGTTGAATAAAATATTTTGTTATTTTGAATTTCAAAAGGCCTCGAGTGCCAGTTAAATTGTTTAAATTAAAGGGGGCTCTGATCCCTCTCTCAGGTTCCTGGGCTGAACTAACAACTAAAATAACATACTGTGACAGGGTGGGACAGCCAGAGTTCTTCAGCAAAGAAGAAAACACATTACTAGAGCAGCTCCTCAGTAAAGGGAAAGAAAATGGAGGGAAAATCTTACCTCTGAGGGAGGGGACGGGGCAATCATCAGGCTATATGCTGTCTCCTGGTCCAAAGCCCTCTTCTACTACTACCTCATACTGCTTCTTAACTTATTAGTTTTAAGCAGATTACTAAAATATAGAAAAAGCTAGACCCCATTTAAACGGCTGTGAAAAACTATCACATAAAACTTCGCAGCTAAAAGAGTGATAGGCCTGCTATTATCTTCTAATAAAAGAGGTAATGTCTACATATGATCTATATTTTGGAGCGAAAGAAAAATTAAAAGATTTCTAGGCTCAGAAAAATGATTGCGTTCAAAGATCATGTGATACAAGGTGTCTATACTACCTGTACCACAGTCACATACTCTGACAGAGCACGGTATCGTAAGATACCTCCCTTGCAAAATTCTAGTTGGTGGAGCATTAAGGTGTGCCAACAGAAAGGCACGCTTATAGCAGTAAAATATGAGCAGTAATCAAGAAGCTCACTAGGTAGAAGAATACCAACAAATTCAGTAGAACAAACACGTTATGCTCTACAGATTGTGCTGTTATAATTGTACTTAAATAGATGTTTCCACTTCTTGGGTCAGCTGCTTCAAAGTGGGGTGCCCCCAGGACAAATGAATATGCAGACTCACCAAAACAATCTTTAGGCCACATCAAATCACACATCCCCATACTCCAGATACTGTCCCCTACAGGAAGACATACAATGGTGCCAACCCAAACACTGGTTCTGGCACCACAAGCTTCTACCTAGAAGCCTGTATTGCAAAGAAGATTTGAATAAGGGACTGGAGAGGCTGCATGCCCTCTGCACCCAAAACAAGGTTTGGACCACTACATATTGTACACCCCTACATTCATGGGACTCTGCCCTCCTAGGGGACCTATTCTGTTTCCTGATCCAAAACCCAGTTATTGTGCTCCAAAGTAGGGTGCCTCCATCACATACATGCATGAAATGGTGTGTGGGCCAAATATGGCTTCTGGTACCAAAACCTCCCATTAGAACCACAGAGAGCCATACTTTCCATTGTGCTAGGTATCCTAGGTCCAACATCCTAATCATAATTATTTTAAAGTTATTATTTTGTGTAAAACCCTCTGCTACTTGGAAATTTATTTATTTTACTTATTTACAGTTTTCTACATTGTCTCACCAGTGTGGCTAAAATTTTGAACAAAAATGTATAAAACATAATCCGACACTGATATTTGTTGTGGTATCTGTAGGTTTATTGTCCCCAATCATAACTGTCCTTCTCCTTGCATAGTGCCTGGCCTAATGGCAGCTCCTATGGTAGCAGCAGCTGTTCTATTGTTGTCACCAAGGTATGCCAAAGCCACCTCAGGTTGGGACAAAACCATGTGCTTCATACCTGGGGACTGCAGGGACCATAGGTGTCAGCTATGGGGGGGGGCTCGGGGGTGCAGGCCACCCCTGAAATTTCCCAGGGGGGACTGAGCCCCCCCAGCGAAACAAGGCGCCCCCCGGTGCCCCCACTGTGCCTCACTCCCTCCCTTCCTATGCCCGCCCCCCCACCCAGCTCCCCTGAACCCACTCGCTCTCTCCCTCCCTCCCGGGGCCATCTGGGCAACTGCCGGGGTGACGCTCTGGCAATCGCCCCAAAACTCTATGGCACCAGAGTTTTGGGGCGATTGCCAGAGCATTGCCCTGGCAATGTGCCTGGCGTGATGATGTCACTTCCGGGTGATGTCATCACACCAGGCAGTTGCCCGGATGGCCCCAAGAGGGAGGGAGGGAGGGAGAGAGCGAGTGGGTTCAGGGGAGCCGGGAGCTGGGCGGGGGGAGGCTCTGGCGGGGGTGGCTGGGACATCATCCTGGCACATGCACAAAGCGCACACGTGCAAGAGCCCCCCCTGCCCCTGGCAGGGACTTTTCTTGTAAGTGAGCCTGAGAAGAAGAGGAGTCGGAGTCGGGGGATTCACTCAGAATCTCATACAATCTCCTTCCCTTCCTCTCCCCACATCAGACACCCTGTGAGGTAGGTGGGGCTGAGAGTGCTCTGAGAGAATTGCTCTTAAGAGAACAGCTCTGACTGACCCAAGGTCACCCAGCTGGCTGCATGTAGAGGAATGGGGAATCGAACCTGGTTCTCCAGCTTACAGTCCACTGCTCTTAACCACTAGAATGATCATAGCCAAAGCGCCCTTGTATGCCAATCATGGCCAAAGTGCCCTTGTATGCCATGTGGATGTGTAGGTCTGCATTTGGAAGGTTCCACCCACAGTGGTGCCATTCTCCTTGCCCCAGCTCCCCGCAAAAGCCATTCCCTCTGCCATCAGAGGGCTTTAAAAAACATATCATGATTTCATAGATCTCTACAGCGCAATACTGTCATAACGATTTGTTACCATAACCTATTAGCTTCTCTGAATTCCCAGATTTCTTTTTAAATGTCTCTAAACCCTTTTGTTGCAGAGCAAAAAGGGCTAGAGGCTTACTGTTGTTAAAAGAAAAAGAGAGAGAGAGAAAAAGAAAGCTAATTCAGAAGAACTAATGGATTGTGGCAGTACACTGATTTAATGTTATGGTGCTATAATGATCTTGGAATTGATAATTACCAAAAGAAAAGAAAAGCTTTCCAGGGACAGATAGGGGAAATGGCTGCTGCCATGTAGATGCTCTGTTCCCACTGTAAATGCATCTGTGTATCTCATCTGATAAGTAGGAATAGCAGCCTCCCCACCTCACAGGGATATCCTTGCCAGGGGTTTCCAAGGAAGTTCAGGAGAACTTTTCACTCACTTGGTATCTTTAGTTCAGCCTTTCAATTTACCAGTTGTCTGCTCAACAGTCAACACTGTCTGCAGTTCTAACTTCCGGAAGCTTTGCGAAGAATGGCGGACGCCTCTCACCGCACCAGCGGGAGAGGCGATCCGTGCCAGGCGGGAAGAAGGGGTCCAGGACTGGTGCCGGACCCCCAGGGACCCCAGTGAGGGGGCTCTGCCTGGGGTGGCACGGAGGAGACCTCTCCCGTCGGTGGCGATCGCGGGTTTGAGGCTCCTCTCATCACCCCCATAGGTTCCCCCACCTTGGAAGCCGTAATGGCTACAGCGCAAACCCAGAAGCAGCAGAGAGTATGAAGCGCAAGAAGCAGAAGCTCCCAGATACGCAAGGTGAAATTGTGAGTCTCGAAGTTAAATAAAGCAGAATCAAGCGGGAACGCTGCGGGTGGAGGGAATCCCCCCCCCTCTTTTATTTGTATCGGCGTACTTACGAGGCTCCTTACACGGCGTTACTGAGGAATAAAAGCTTGTACGGACTGCTAGAAGGCAGGATCGTGTACTTGAAGATATAAACTTTAAAATGATATAAGTGCTGGTTGAGAAATCGTTCCTTCTGTCCTCCTTATCTAACTGTAAACAACACAGTGGACTCAACAATGGCGGGGAAACCGAAACCTTCCCCCAAATTAGGAAGTTCAGCTCCGAGTTCAAAGGTTGATACCACAGAGATTACTACAATTTTCTCCTCGTTATTGCGACCTCTAGTGGACCAAATGACGTCTCTTAACACAAAGATGGACAAAATGCAGCTGGAATTAAAAGAGTCGAATAAAACTACAGAAAAGTTGCAGCGGGACCTCATGGAGGTTAAAACGTCAGTAAAAAATCAAGACTCAAGATTACAAAAAGCAGAGAAAGACAAGGATCATCATGACCAACTTTTAAAACTACAGATGGAACGTGCAAGTTTCTTCCTAAGACTTCAGAATGTGCCAGAGAAGAAAGGAGAAGACCTTAAAAGCTTGCTGAGTGCAGCGTTGGAACCAGTAACAGGTTTAAAAGCAGAAACTCTAAAAAGCGACATGGATATGGTTTATAGGACCTATCCAGATTATATTAAAAAGAATAGCCTGCCTGGTGAAATCATGATAAGGTTCTCCAAAAAATCGACAAGAGATGTGGTTTTAAAAACCACAAATAAGACGGTTCTGAAGATCCAAGAAGAAGAAGTGAAAGTTATGAAGGATATTCCATTTGAAATAAGGAAAAGAAGAAAAGCCTACAGAAAACTAACAACCTGGCTTCAGTCTGAATCTATTATATATCGTTGGAATACCCCAGAGGGACTAAGCTTCAACATCAAAGATAAAAAATATAAAATTGACTCTGTTGACCAAGCGAAAAAATTTCTGGAAAAAAGCAAGGAAAAGAAAACAGGAAGAGAATCAGATGATTCACTAGCTTCGCAAGAAAATATGTACGGTTTTGACAGTTCAAAAAGTGAAGAAGAATCGGACTCGGAAAAAGGAGCAGCAGCCCCAAAAATACAACTTGAGACTGTAAAAACAAGAAGAGGACAAAAGAAGAAATGAGTGTTTTAAAATGTTATATTAAGCATATGCACTAATGTGACTTATAAAATGTATTGTTAAGCGTTTTTCTTCAAAGTATGCATACCTGCCAAATAGCTTTCTCAGTTGAAACAGTAACAAAGTAATAAGCTGTAAACCATGGTCTTACTTATGCTTCTTAATTTTTTATTAATAACTTGATACAATTAAGCGTTTTATAAAGTACTCTCTGTATAAGGTATATGTAGGCCGAGGACAGACTGGCAATCTGAAGCGGGGCAGGCACGCTTCGCAAATGGAGGAAAGGAGCACGTTCAGACATGCGCATCTGCCCATCGGCTCCGTTGCGTACTTACCCGTCTCCCAGCCGCTTTCCTTCCGCTTTACCCGGACACCGGTTTTTCCCGGTGTTCAGGGGCCTTCCTCCGCATGCCTCCCGCTTCCAAACAGTGTGAACTGGAAGAAGCGGGAGGCATCCGAAGGAAGTGTGAACGCACCGGCAAAAAGTTTTGCGCATATGCGCATGTGTGCATATGCGCATGTGTGCATATGCGCATATGCGATAAACATCAAAGGAAAACAAAAAAAAGTGCAGCGGCACGCGCGAGCCGTGCGCGCTGGCTATGCGGCAGTCTGAACTCTCCGTGGCAGTCTGAATGCTCCGTATCGCCGCTGATCCGCATTGCTCTGGCCAGTGTGAACGGCCAGCTCCGTGGGTTTTTTCCCCCGCTCCAGTTCTCTCCGCTTTGCCTCCGCTTCAGATTGCCAGTCTGTCCTCGGCCGTAGTTTAGTTTTGTAGCGTTGTAGAAGTAGAAAATAGGTAAAACCAATAAAAATTAAAAAAAAAAAACTGTCTGCAGTTCTAGAGTCTGTTCTCAATTAAAAGACCTTGGAGGGGTGTGAGACTTTAGGGACAGGGCACTGGAATGGATGACCATCTCTTCTATCCTTATATGTAAGGCTGCTCTAGTGTCATTTAGATGTTAATGCTCAGGTTGTCTCTGTTTTTAGGCATCATAAGGGAACCAGGATAAGCTGAGCTAGGGGTGTGTGTGTGGGGGGGAATGAATAGATCAGATATGTTAGATGCAAGCATCCGAGTCACCTCTTCCCCCAATGCACAAATATATATTTTAAATAACATACTGTTAATGGTATTGATTTTTTGACAAATGTTTTGATGTTCCCATATGAACTTTAATTATAAGCATAGTCCATGAGGCAAAGTTCCTGCGAAAATGGCTTTAGCTACTTTTTCTGCATTCCATGGCCTTCCTTCCATGAAGGCAAACATACCTCCCTCATACGTTTCCTACGAATACAAGAAAGAAAGAGAGACTATAGCTCTTTCAAAATACATATTTTGTTGTGACTGAAACTGTCACCTGAGCCAGTGTTATGTTGAACAAATCAGTTGGGTTTAGACTACATTCTTATATTTATGTCAAAGTTCTGACTATGAAACCTGAAATTAAGAAAATAAAGGTCTGTATACAAACCAAAGCTGATGGATCCACTTCCACTTCTCTTAACTCAAAAGAAGTTAATTTCACATGAAACATTTTTGGCATAGAAGCCTTTCTACAACTGTTTAGCCAGGGGCATAACAAGCCAGAAACCATCTAGAGTTCAGCTTGCCTGTTTTTTACTCCCCCACTTCTGTGACCTCAAGTAAATGAAAGTTTTCGATCATGACAGAGTCTCAAGTAATAAGCAGCTCAAGGGTTTAAGAAATTCTGCGGCATATTTAAGAAGAAAGATGCCATCGAACTCCTAAAGTATTTTCCCACAGAAGGTATCCAAGAAAGTTCACAGCTCCTAGAACTTAACTCTCTGTAAATTGCCAAGAAATACACCAGCCAGGATATTTAATCACAGTTCATTTGTATTGCTCTTGGGTAGGTATCTTTTGATCTGAGCTTCGACAAAGTATGTCAGTTTTTTTGTACTTGCATAGAATATAGCTTTATAGAATTAATGCACTGCAAAGTAAGTGATCCTAAAATACAGGGTTATGACCTGTGAAATAGGAATGGAAGGAATTGATGGAACTGGTCACACTGCACTGTCACTCCCTGCTCCTGAGTTAACAAGACCTTCAGTGTGGAAGACAGTATAGGCAATAAGGAAAACTAGTAGATATTTCATAAAAGAGGGACAATTTCTGCCCAGAATCTTAAACTCTACCCTACTTTCCCCCAGATTGTCTCCAAACCTTCAGGATCAAGGGGGAGGGGCAGCACAAGAAATGAGAGATCTGTTCCATTAACCCCTGCCCTGTTAAGTTCTGTATGGCCTAATCCAAAGTAACTGAAGGACTGCCTGAGCCTGCATGAACCAACTCTGGTCCTGCAACTGTGCAGGGGAGGTGGCCTTATTGCAGGAAACCACCTTTTCCTAGGATGATGGGGACCCAGAGCAGGGCATTCTGTGTTGCATCCCCAAGACTGTGGAAATCCCTTCCCCAAGAAGCATGACTGTCTGCTCTTTAAGGTCTCCTATGAAAATTTAAAGACTTATTTATTCCAGAAGGCCTTTGAGAATGTTAGTGCTTTATTCTCTGTCCGGACCTGGGCATATCAATGTCCTTAAATCTTTTGTTTTTGTGTTTGTATCGCTAGTTACTTTGTGTGTTATTTAGTGGACAAATAAGGTAACAAGGCTTCTAAAATAAATAACTCCCCTCACAGAATACAACCCATAAAAATTCTCACTAGGAAAGAAATCCCCAAACCTCTTGCTCAAAGTAGTCATGGGGAATTACAGCATGTGCTCATTGGAAAGAAAAAAGATTTATGCTGATGCTGTTTAGATTTACGTTGCCGTTAGCTTCTGAAGCTTAAGTGTTAGCACTTTGTGAATATAATTAGGACTTTTCTCCTTAAGGGGGGAAAAAGTTACAGACAGGCATCAGATCTTCTGTGAAGACTAAGACCCCCCACACACACATTGTGATGGCACGGACACTATCTCAAGTGCTTGGTGCATTAGTGGGAGGCATGTAGAACTGCAAGGAGCTGTTGAAGACATTATGTGTTCCAAGCAGTCCAAGAGCTTGGATTCCAGTTTGTATAAAACGAGTTTTTGAAGATTTATCCTCAAAAAGCTCAGTCAGTCTCAGAATCTGAAACAAACCAGGGCAGGGCAGGGGTTGAGAATTCACCCATTTGTACTGCTGGTGCTTCGCTCCCCCAATGGGTGAACCAGGGTGGAGGAGGAAGGAGAAGCAACAGAATGCCAGCCCCTATGTGTAGCACACTGTTGGAATTGATCTTGAGAAAAGAGCTCAAAGCCAATGTTGGATCAGGTCAATGGCACATCCAGTCCAACGCTCTGTCACACAGTGGCCAAAAATACCAGGCGCCATCAGGAGGTCCACCAGTGGGGCCGGGACACTAGAAGCCCTCCCACTGTTGCCCACCCCCAAGCACCAAGAGTATCACTTGCCCCAGACCAAGAGCTCCTATCTATTTTTTTTTATTTCTTATATTTATACCCCGCCCTCACCGCAAACAGTCTATACCTTGTGGCTAATAGCCCACTAATGGACCTCTGCTCTATAAGTTTATCCAATTCCCTCTTGAAACCGTTCATGCTTAAAGCTGCCACCACCTCCTGTGGCGGTGAATTCCATGCACATTTGCAGTGTTGAGAGCCTTTTTAAAATGTACATCTGCGTGCAACATGTGTGATCCTGTGGCTAGAATGTTGGTTTGAATAGGCTCAACCCAAATTCGAATCCCTGCTCAGCCACAAAGCTCACTCGGCAGCTGTGTGCAACATACTAGCTCTCAGCTGAATATTTGTCATGGGATTGCTGTTCTAAGTGGGTAGCTCACAAATAAAACTAATACATGCCAGAAAATTCTCTCACGCTAAATTCTCCTAGCATGCCCCTGGAAGAGTGTTACACGCAGGGAATAAGAACCTCCTGGTGGTCCTCAGCCTGAGTGAGGTCCGGCTATCCTCAACCAGAGCCAGGGCTTTTTCAGCCCTGGCCCCAGCCTGGTGGAACTCTCTGCCGGAAGACATCTGTGCCCTGCAGGAGTTGTTACCTTTCTGCAGGGCATGAAAGACAGAGATGTTCCACCAGGCATTCAGTTGAGGACAGTGATAGGGACAGCACGACATCTGGCCCTCTCATATACTTCCCTATCCCTCTGAACTCCTCCCCCCAAAGAGGCTGGGGAGTTGAATTTTTCTCCTCCATCTTTTGTGTGTGTGCGTGTGTGTGTAGTTTTATTTATTGATCTGTTTTTAGGTGGTTTTAAATGTTGGTTTTAACTTAAAGAACTTGGTATACTATTTTGTTGTAAGCCGCCCTGAGCCCTGCTTGTAGAAAAGGGTGGCCTAGTAAATCCAACTTAATAAATAAATAAATGAATAAACTAGCGATTCACCATATAGAAACAACATTCCATGCATATACAGGTCTAACTGTACCTGAAAGCAAAGGAAAAATCTCTTTGGATGGCAGATTCATGGGGAGAAGCCATCTTCCTACCTCCAAGCTCAATTTCTTTGTGCCACTGGAAATTATCTGGATGTAGACACATCATTTAGGCTTGTAACTTTAAATGTTGAAAGGTTAGTGGCTAGCACTAATGCGGTTATTCATAACAAGGTCACTGACAGGTTTGTCCTTTATATCCCCTAACACTATGTACCTATTATCTCACTAATGTCCATGCCTTTACTGATCAACAGCAATTCAACATCTCTAGAAAACAGGACTTCATTCTATCAGAATCATGTTTTCATTTTAGAAAAATTTGTGAACTACTGTTATTAAACGTGAACACTTAAAATGGCATAAAGAACTGTCTACATTACACAGTTTCAAAGTCTTCTTTCATCTGGTTTTTCAGATTTGCTGGTTTAGTTTAGAAGAATTTTAGGTTCCAGCGGCACTGTTGAGGTGGTTTTGCTCTAGCCAAAGGCATCTGTGTTCTATACAGCATAATTAAAAGCCTCCATTTCTCCCCATTTCTTTGAGGGGTTAGTTTGGAAGGAGAGGTTTAACGTTTGGAAGAGTTATCAGAACAGACTGTAACAGTTCTGAAAGGAGATAGCTGATGAATTTATAAAGTGAAAGGGGACAGGCATTTTGGAAATACTGTACACAATAACTGTTAAGCACAGAATTTTTTTTGACTATTATAAACTGTAGAAGATGAGTGTGGGGTTACAATACATTTACACAAAAGGCAATCATATACTGACCAAGATGGGACGCAACTTGGTTAGGAACAGTCCTGAGGGGTTTTTGCCCAAGCTAGTTGCACAATGTTCCTGTGTACACAGCTGAAGTGGAAGCCTGTCAAATGTGCAGAATAGCCATGTGGTCTGCCACGGATAGCACAGACTGAATCTCTATGCATGTAGGCTGGACTAATGGTATGCATGTAGGCTGGACTCTTTCCCTTGTACATTCCTGCATTTGCTAATGAGCACTACAGCATCCATCTCACACCTTCAAACCCCCCCAAATCCCTCTATATTTTGAAATGCAGATTTCTATTTGCTATAGACCATCTCATGCAGTAATTAGTCACTGAGATAGAAACAAAGTCCATCTCTTTTTTTTTGAAAATTGATTTGATAATTTTTGCCTAGAGCTGGTCTACAAGGCACCCAGCTGTTTGTTTTGTTTAGTTGCAACCAAATGGGCCCAATAAAGGCATTATATATATTTAAAATCCCACTACTGAAATATATGTCCTATGCGGAATAACTTAGTATAGTGCAACTTCTAATGTTTTTATTAAGTCTTGCTATATAACAAATGACATGTTTTTAAGTTGCTTTTTGAACAGAGTTTCTGAAAGGCAGCAGGCTAATCTACATCCATGTAACCTGAAGTCTATATCCATATTTAGTCTTGAGAAGGGGGGCTGATCACATACTCCCTTGGGTCAATATTAATACTACAATACATATATTTATCTCCCTTTACCCAACAGATAGCTATAATTTCCTGCACAACGGAGGGGATGATTGGAACTAATATATCTATTTGGATAGCTGTGCAATGCATTCCTTTTATATTTTCCTGTACTGAATTTGTAATCAGAGCTCTCTCTCAAAATTCAATTAAAGAGAAGCTAATAAAAATTAACTAACTTCACCCTTTGACAGCACAATGCAGTATCTCAGAGAAGGCATTCCTTATTCACAGTCGACTAGAAGAAGTATGCTCAGTACATCCCTCCTGGGTTTCTTCCTTCAGTGCCCCCTTCTTAAATTATCTTGGGTTATGTGGGAGTCACTCTGTTTTAATTCTCTCCCCTGCCACAGAGGTCAAGTCAAGAGGGCTACATGGAAAGAGCTCACAAGGCAGAGTTTTTGCACACCATCATTGCCTTGTTCTGGACGAGGCTTTGCTAGGATTGACAATGTAATTATTTTAAATAAACAATAAGACATCGGGATTCTGACATTACCTCCATTGTAAATAGTTCCCTCATCATGAGGGCAGCATAAGTAAGGCCCTTAAGAACTAGTTTTGCTTAAGATAGCTAAACCAAGGATTATTCACGTGCTACTTTGTTGCGGAACACAAGCGCATTACAGAATGCTATGTTTGATGGCTGGAATACATTACAGGGTCTGGAAAAGAAAGAAAAGAACTTGATTGCCTCTCTAAATTGACCTTCTTGGAAGCTGGATTTAATCTAATGACACCTGTGCCGATGATGACCTCAAACAAATGCTAAGTTATCCAGGTCATAATGTCCTATGGTTGCCAGCCTCTTGGTGGGGCCTGGAGTTCTCCCAGTATTACCACTGATGTCCAGACTACAGAGATCAGTTCCCCTGGAGAAAATGACAGCTTTGGGTGTCAAACACGCAGCCCGTGGGTCGGATCCGGGCCCTGTGGGGGTCAAATCTAGCCCACAAGCAACTGGCTCCCTCCTGCTCCCTTCCCTGGGGCTGCTACTGCTGCCACGTTGCAGCTCACTTTTACCCAGCTTCCTTTCCTGCTTCCTGGAGACTTGGTCTCTCTCTTACAGACACACTCTCACACACAGCTCTTTCGGTCACTGCTTCCTTGCATGGGAGTGATACAAGCCAAGTCTCGCTTCCCTCCATTGGCTGAACTCTCCTCCTTTGGGAGGAAGGGAGGGGGCAGGAAAGAGCCAGAGGAAGCAACGTCCATGCCTCCTTTAAGGCCAGCACAGTTTTATTTCAGGTATAAGCTTTTATGTGCACGCACACTTCTTCTGAGGGAAGGAAGGAGGATTCTTCTGACAAAAAAAAATTACATTGAGATTGTTGTGCTCAGCTGTTTTCTTTGAGACTGATCTCTCTCACACACACATACTATGTGTGTTAAAACGAAGGGCATGTTGGGATAAGGGGAAAGGAGAATTAAAAGGAAATTATTTTGGCTTATTCTGAAATTATTATTTTTTTAAATTAGATTTCTCTATTTTTATTTTCTTTCAAAAATTCCCTGATTAGGAATTAGAACACTTGGATGGATTCCATTGTTTAATGACTGGAAACAGATGGTTAAGTATTTAAAATATATCTATGGTTCCATATGTTCCAATTCAACAGGTCTCCCTTTCTCTCCTCCCACTTTGCTGGCTGCTTTTCTTTTCGCTCCCCCTTCGCTTTTTAAACTGTTTCATTATTATCACTACACTGAGTGGATTTTGCTGAGTCTGAAATGAACACATTATTTCACTTGGAGAGATCCCCCTCTCCAGTTTAAACATATGAAGAAGAAGAAAAAGGAAACCTAACAGCACAGCTTGTAATCTTTATTAGTGGAAAGGAGCAAGAGTCCAGTAGCACCTAACAAAATTTGTGACCGGGCATGAGCTTTCATGAGTCACTGCTCACTTCTTCAGATACAGCTAGAATGTGAGTCCACTGGTCCTTGTAACTCGGAGAGTGGAATGATTTCAGATGCCAAATGACAATAGCAGGCATTGGTAATGAGACAGGAAACCTAGGTCTCAATTTAATCAACTGAGACCTAGGTTTCCCCTCTCATTACCAGTGCTAGTCTCTCTGCACCTACTACCCCTCTGCGTATCACACTTAATCCAATCAAGCCTGCTATTGTCATTTACCTGCAATTGCCATTTGGCATCTGAAATCAACTTTATAAAGTTTATATCTCCAGTACCTCTTGTTACATTTTATACTATAAATTTATAGCATGCATGGCCCGGCTCGACAAAGTGACATTTATGTTAGATCTGGCCCTTGTAACAAATGAGTTTGACACCTCCGCTCTATAACATTACATCCCTGTTGAGCTCCCTCCTTTCCCTAAACTCCACCTTTCCCACACACTGCCCCACCCCCCAATCTCTAAAAATTTCCAAGCCGGAACTGGCAACCCTATAATGTCCTCAAGTAGTGCTGAGCTGAAACAGGAAAGCATATTTCGTGAACATGCCGTCCTTAATGAAACGGACATTGTTTTCAGCAACTGTTCTCAGCCCTTACTAAAAGAGTGCAGAACTGTTCACAGAGGGGTGGATGTTGGGAGGGTGTCAGAGTGGGAACATGCCTTCACTGCCAAGCATGTCCCCTCACATTGGGACATGCATTGGGACACGCATGTGTCCCCTCACACTGGGACACACTGGGATTTCCCACTGAATGTAATGCAGTACAGAAGCAAATAATGAAATCAAATGGGCAATTTGTAACACTAAACTATCCACCCTGCCATGTTATCAAAGAGAGGAGAACAGGATGGAACCAGGCACACATGCAACCATTCTATAGTCATTTTCTCCTACATGCAAGCCACTTCTGCTAAATTAACACTTGTTCTTAGACTGAGGCATGCAAAGGGAATCTCTGTGCATTACAATTGCTGTTGCTGATGAGATCAAAATGGTGAGTGAAGTCTGAAGTAATCTCAGTATAAATATCCCCATTTGTAAGACCTATCGAGTTTAGAGTAGCATTCTGCTTGTGGATCCCGTGAACATGGTGAGGATCGACTATGGAGGCAGATGATGAGGATGGGTTCTTGAATCTCTCCTCCTAGAGTCGCCAGGCCTCCCACTGTGGCCTCCTGTTGGTGGCTCTAGTTGCTTGCTGCCACTCTGAGTGGTGACAGGATTTTTTTTTTAAAGGCAGCAGTATCTAGGCCAATCTATTATTTCTGGGGAAAACCCAGAAGTTACATAGAGTAGCTTGAAGAACTGAGTTTCCAGCAATTCCTAAAACTACCCGACATTACTTCCGAGTTTCCCCCGAAAGTGACATAGCAGTGCAGATAATGTGGCAACTGCCCCCATGTTCCTGCTCCCAACCCTCTTGCTGGCTGAATTTCCAAAGGAGCATCCTTCACAGAAGGAAGTCACAGGAGTACTGGCACAACTGCTGCAAGGTATCTATGGGAGTTTGTTAATTTTATTTATTTATAAATTAGATTTTTAAACCGCCCTCCCCCATACTTGGGGCTCAGGGCGGTGAACAACATT
Source organism: Lepidodactylus listeri (assembly GCA_029233225.1). Lineage (NCBI taxonomy): Eukaryota > Metazoa > Chordata > Lepidosauria > Squamata > Gekkonidae > Lepidodactylus > Lepidodactylus listeri. Next base: position 53,142,973 of record JARCFY010000003.1, on the reverse strand, counting down.
TTATGAGGATACATTCAAATCAGGGTTAAAACAATTCAAAAACAGTAAAACAGATTCATTAACCATTCCAGATGGCACCTTTAGAATGGGCCAGAATTATAGTTCTTGCCCCATAGGGGAAAAGGCAAGGAAGGGTCTGACTGAGTAAAAAACATTGCTGTATTCAACCTTAAGCCTGGCAGAACATCTCTGCCTTGCAAGCCCTGCAGAACTGCACTATGTTCCACAGGGCACGGATATTATTAGGCAGAAAGTCACACCAGATCGGAGCAGGGCCAAAAAAGCCCTGGCTCTGGTTAAGGACACCTGGATATTTTTCAGGCCAGTGATCACCAGAAGGTTTTTCTCTGCTGAGTGTAATGGTCTTCGGGGGACATACCAGGAGAGACGGTCCAGGAGATATGTTGGTCCCAGACCATTTAGGGCCTTAAAGGTCAGTACCAAAACCTTGAACCTGCTGGTATTCAACCTGGAGCCAGTGCAGCTGGTGAAGCATTGGTTGAATATGTGCTGTAGATGGGGTTCTGATGAGAACCCCGGCCACTGCATTCTGGACCAGTTGCAACTTCCGGGTCAATCTCAATAACAGCCCTGTGTAGAGGTAAAAATGCCCTCCCTTCACTTGAGGAGTCACTCTGCCCCGGTGGCACACCTCCACCAGTGAGGGAAGGCATGCCTCCACAAGTAAAGGGAATGCCTTCTCCCATCTGCGCCACTGTTACTGCGGTGGCATGACTGGGCGATATAGCTGACCTGAATAAAAGCCTAGTTAGCTGCAACCTCGGTACCTGATACGATCTATTTATATCATTTTACGAAGGTCTTTTCTTTCATGTCTCACAAGCTTATAGGTATAGGATGGGAATCTGGGCCAGTCATTCCTTTCCTTAGTTCATCATTATACCATGGGTTGCTGTGTAGACAAAATCAGGATGGGAGAACCATGAATGGTGTTCTGAGCTGGCAGGACAGAAATCAAACAAATAAGAACCTGGAGTTGTCTCTGTTACAAAGAACAAGAATTGCCACTGCTGTTTTTTTAAGGGCAGTCATGGTAACTATGTTAACGGGTTAGTCCTTGTACTCTGTGAACCTGAAAAACTACCATATTACACAAAAGGGAATATTTATAAGGTCACAGTACAACACAGAGGTATGTGCTGAATATGCCTGCTGCACAGATCCTTTTTTCAAGTATCTGAGATAAATCGTAGAACTTTGTTCTTTCATCACCTATGTTGCTCTACTTTTGAACGAAGTCTTAAGTCTTCAGAGGTGTCAGGCTAACAGTTCTCAGTAGGAACACTCAGTAATTTTCATCCTACAGAGAGATCTACATTCAGCCAGATCTTTTGAGTGATCAACTCATTTTTCTCCCTGCTTAATAATATTTTTTTTAAAATGCAGTTTTTCTGAATTTGGGCTGACTCACTTTCAATCAATGTTTCACAATGGTGAATTCTACATGTCTCTTATGATCGGATATTAAAAGAAAAAAGAGCTTGCAGTGGAAGAAAAATGGTCACATGAACCCACCATCAAAATCATACTTAGAAAGAAGTGTTTCTGGCAAGTAGAAAACTTTGCCATTATAAAATAAAATATAACGAATGGCTGGTTAATAGTTTGCAGCCATCACAGATGCCACCTACATATGTATCACTGTAAGAAAAGTCCACATTTTGTTCAAGTTCCCAGACTGCTTTTCAGCACATTCAGAAAAACCTTTTCTGTCCAATACAAAATCTTTACCATTACCACCAAGTAAGTTGTGTGGATCCATCACATATTCAGTTGAATAGCTATTATTCAGCATTATGCAAAAAGATTACCTGAAGTATTTTCATGGGAAAGCTGAGCATGCTTGAGATCTTTGAGCAGATCATGGTCTGCTTTTGGTAACTGTTAGCCACCTCTGTGGTCTATAGACTGAGAGGGTGGGATATAAATATTTTAGATATATAAATTCCTTATGGATTCCTGCCATGTAACGACTAGAAGCAAAGATATTTGGTAGTGTGAACTGACCATAAACAAGGAAATTAGTTGGGCTGAGATAGAGACAATCTACGTCCCCAGCTACCTGAGCAACTGCTATAGATTTAAGGGCTCAATTGCAATTCTGCTCAAATATTTCAGATCTATAACTTTTTTCAATCAGGGGAAAAAAACAACCAAAAAGCATGTTTCTGAAATTCAGATTTTCTAAACAATGTTATCAGTAATCAATAAGAACTGACTGATTAGAATGGAATTTAACCATGTCTACTTTGAAAATTAAGTTAGGATGCCCAAAAATGTCCAATCCAGAACAGGGGCTATCCTCATTCCTGGCTCAGACCTTCCCCCCCACCCATGGCACCTCCATTTTGTTGGGCTTAAATTTCAGTTTCTTGGCCCTCTTCTATCCCAACATTGCCACCAGGCACCTGCTCATATTCTCCACAGCTTCCCTGAGATCTGCTGGAAGTACAAGATAGAGCTGAGTTTATCTGCATATTGGTGGCAACTCAGCCCAGATCTCCAGACCTCTCCCAGCAGTTTCACGTAGATTTTTTTTAACGGGGAACAAGATGGTACCTAGCAGGGGTTCCAAAGGCCAAGGGGCTAAGCAGCAGTCCCTTAGCACTGCACTCTGAAACCTACTTTTAAGGTAGGGTCAAAACCATCACAGAATAGTGCCCACCAGTCCCAACCCTGAAAGGTGTTCCAAAAGGATATCATGATCAATGGTATCAAAAGTTGCTGAGAGGTCCAGAAGAATTAACTGGATCATGTTTCCCTGTACATCTTCTGGCACAAGTAATCCACTAGGGTGACCAAGGCCCTTTAGTCCCATAACCAGGCCTGAACGAAGACTAGAATGGATTCAAACAATTTACGTAATTTAGGAATCCCCGAAATTGCCCAGCCACCAATTGTTCAATCACTTAGCTCAAGAATGGCACATTTGAGATTGGATAGTATCTATTTCAACTCTTCTGGGTCAAAGTACGTTTCTTCAGGAGTAGACGCACCACTGACTGCTTCAACGCAGGAGCAACCACCCCCTCTCAAGGAGGTATTTACTGCCTTTGCCAGTTATGCAGCACATGGACACAGGTTTGCATTGGATATTACATATGTATTATATTGTACTTTTTGATGTTGTGTGCAGCATTGAAGTGTAGAATAATTATTTCTTACAACTTAAAAGCTTTCCTTCTTTTCCTTATAAATGAAAAAGGGGTAACATTCTAGCAAACCTTGATAACATCTGGTAAGGCCACCGCAGGCCTCATAAATTGCATGAAGGCCAGATCTGTCCCACTGGCTGGATCACTCTAAGCTTAGCTCAAAGTTGTGGGAGAATCATCCTGTCCTCTATTAAAGAGGAAACAGAAAATCATTCCAGCTGCCTTGTAACTGCAGGACATACACAGAGAAAACGTTGTGTTTAAACTAATGCTTCCTTTTATAGTATACGATCTATTTCACATATATGTAATTAACAGTTATTTCCAAATGGGTAACATTAATTCTGATAATGAGCACGGTATTTTAATACCATTAAAATAGTCCAAAGCTCAGAAAGCACAAACAAGAGACATCCTCTGCTTCTTTCTCTCTTCTCCAGTTTAAGGAACATTTTTTCCAAGTTCTCTGGACTTTCCCCTATATTACTGCCAGTAACCTTTTTTTTCCTTTGAAAGAGATGTGGTCCATGCATCTATAGCTTCCCTGCCATTCTCACGGGTCCTGGCTTCAGATACCATCTGGAGTCTATCAACCTTTAGAACTTGCATTCTGACATGTGCATAATGAGTGGCTAGGGCTGAAGATAAAAAGATTAAAGGGGAAATGACTAAAACAGCAAATAATTAAGCATGAAAGGATACCAGCACAGCTGGCTCCAAGTTTATCAGGGTTCTTGGACAAGACAGCTTCCATGGAGAATCTTAAAATATGAGACCCTGTCTTCTCCTTGTGCCCAGAAGGAGAGGGTGGGCTGGGTGAAGGTAGCAGTAAATAGGCAGTAGATTCAGGATGGACAAAAGGAAATGCTTTACACAGCGAGTGATTAAAAGGTAGAATTTGCTGCCAGTCGATGTAGTGACAGTCACAGACATAGACAACTTGAAAAGGGAATTAGACAGATTCATGATAGGTCTATCAGTGGCTGGCTACTAGCCATGGTGACTCAAGGGAACCTCCATGTTCACAGGCAGTAAACCTCTGAATCCCAGTGCCAGGAGGCAATATCAGGAAAAGGCCTTGGCTTCTATGTCCTGCTAGACCTCCAGAGTAACAGATTGGCCACTGAGTGAGACAGGATGCTGGGACTAGATGGACCTCTGGTTTGATCTAACTGGGCTCGTATATTCATATGCCACCAGTCCAGCCTCCTCTCTGCTCTCTGCTCTGACTGCCACCTCTCTGTTGCCTGTCCAAAGCTGATTTTATCAACCTGCTCTTCCTAGTCCTCCTTAACAACCTGTCCGCTTACCCCCTCTCTTTGGACAGCAAGGAACAGAGGCAAAAGCAAGCAGGATGATAAAATGATTGCTGGATGAGTGAATGGCAAGGTACAACTGCAGCAAGAATAGTAAGAAGGTGGCAGTAGCTCACTCATTTCCATGTCCTGCCTGGGATTTCCTAAAACAGGTGAGCAAGTTCAGTTAGTTGAGTAATGATTGTGGCTCCGTCACATCTAAAATGTCACCATGTTGGCACCAAACCCGACATCTGCCATTGTGCGGCCTTCTCAGAGCACACATACAAGGCAATTTTGGGGGCTCCAGCTGGGGACAGCTGTGGGCCAGGACTTGGTGCCTTAAAAATGCCAGTCAGTCTGACTGCTTACAAACAGATTTTTTTTTCATTTATGTGTAAAAAGGGAACTGAACTAAACTTTTCATTTGTTGTTATGAAAGTGAAGATGATTACGCAGAAAAAGGTTGGATGTAGCATTTTTGCTTTGATCATGCTTGCATTCAAATGATTAATGAGGCAAACTTCACAACCAAAATTAATGGCATTTAATATGCCCAGATTTTCAAAGTTGCTGGATAATCTTCCCACTTTTTACTTAAACAACTATTAAATTCCTAACTCACCTCAGCAGCTTTGGAAATATCAGACTATCCATTATATCATTTCTGTCATTAGTTTCTTCCCTCAAAAAAGCTTGCTTAAAACAGCAAGAAAGAATGAAATTCTGGAAAGAGACAAGGGATTTTGTAATGATTCTAAACTTCTTTGGAACTCATGAAAAGAAACAGCAAAAATCTTTTAGCTATTACAGAATCTTTTTGTTATTTCAATTTACTATGCAACTTTCTCAGATGCTGTTTAACAAGAAGATCCTAACACTGTATTTGTTCAAAGGAATTTGTGGTAATTGTCACAGAAACTGAGAAGCAATGGCACTTGGTAGATTTCATTCTGCGGTGATTCACTATGCATTGGAGCCGCTGCCATGTGATCTGTTCCCATGATGCACTTCTTTATACAGCTGATAACTGTATAAAAGCAGTTGGTATAGTTGTTTGCCATGCTGTTGCCACTGTGTCTCTTCTTCTACCATACAATTCTAGTATAGGGATGTTACTGAGCCTGATCACATGGATATGCTTTCTATCTCACAGCTGCAACCCGCCCTGGTTGCTAACCAGCAATTTGGCAAATGTATCTTTGCTTCTAATGAAAAATACTCACAGTTTTAAGCAATGAAACAGCACCAGAAGTAAGCATTAAGTAGTAATTAATCTCAATGCTAGATAATTGTTTTTCCAATGATATTAAATGGGATCATGTTAGAAGAGAGATTACCATTTGCACAAACATAGAATGAACGCTCTTGAATGAAATATTATTGGGCCAACAAAGCCAACAGAACAATTTGGCTATGTCTATGGGCTCTGAGAGTTCCTCAAAATTGAATTAGAATCCTTATAACACACTGAAGAGTTTCTGAAGCAGTAAAGGGTGAACTTCCCCAGGCTCAATTCACCTAAAATGAGCTAACTGGGCCTTAATTCAGATTAGTTATCTGATTCCTTTGCAGAGATCTAGAAACCCTGGGAAACTAGGGGATCCTGATGCTTGGGAGGTAGCACCCACAATGCTGCTGCAGGACATTCTGAAGGCCAGAGCAACTTTCCTTGTTACTGCCACCAGACTTCAGTAATAAAGGAAGGCTGGTTTTGGGACTAGAGATGAACCTAATTACAAACCAAATCTAACCTTCAGAAATACCACATCTCTCTGTTTACTCTCATTTTCCAGCTATATTCTTCAGGTAGCTTTCTCTTAGGATCGCCTGTACAGTAACAGACAAATTATGGGCTTTTTCTGTGTAGGTTTGGTTCTCTGGAATGGCCTGCCAGAACAGTAAAGAGGGCGCTTTGCTTGTTGCATTTAGGAAGGTGTATAAAGCAGTGTTATTTCAAAGGGCAGGAGGATAAGCTGTTTTGGCAGATGTGGCAGCATTTTTAATTGCTGCATTTACAGTCTTGTTGATAAACTTTTTGGTGTGTGTCCTTGCAACTTGTTGCACTGCTACCTAGAGTCTATGGTAGGGGTGTCAAAGATACAGCCTGCGGGCCGCATCTAGCCCATGCAGGGCTGCAATCTGCCCCAAAAGCAGCTGACTCTGTGTTGCTTGCTGGTTCCTGTTTGTAACATCGCAGCTCCTTTCCCCATCTCTCCTATTTCCTGCTTCAAGAGGAAAGAAAACCTTCCCTCCATTGGCTGAGGGCTCCTCCCTGCTCCCCCTCTGGGGAGGGAGGGGGAGAAAGAAAGCACACAGAGGGGAAAATGGTATCTTGTGGAACTTTTCAGAAGACCAGGGAGCCAGAGAGAGAGAGAGAGAGAGAGAGAGAGAGCTGTGCTTAGACCCCAAAATGTTTTTTCCCAGGTGGTTAGGGGGAAAAGTCCTGTGTTTAGACCAAAAAATGTTTTATTCCAAATATGGGGGGGGGGGGAAGAGTTCTGTGTTTAGACCCCAAAACATTTTATTCCAGGTATTGGGGGGGGGGGAAGAGTCCTGTGTTTAGACACAAAAACAATTTATTCCAGGTATGGAGGGGAAAGAGTCCTGTGTTTAGACCCCCAAAATTTTTTATTCCAAGTATGGGGGGTGTTTTTCCTGTGTTTCAGACTAAAAAATGTTTTATTCCAGGTATGAGAGAGAGAGAGAGACAGACAGACACCATCCCATGGCGCTTGAAGAGATCCCCCTTTCCATTTCTAACAGATGGTGGGGGAAAACTTAACAGCACAGCTTGCGTTCCTTATTAGTGAAAAGGGAGGAAGAGTCTAACAGCACCTTAATGACTAACAAATTTTGTGGCAGGGCATGAGCTTTCATGAATCACTGCTCACTTCCTCAAATACAGCTGGAATGTGAGTCCATCCGTCCTTATATCTTGAAGTAATGAAGAGTGTGTGAAGTAATTTCAGATGCCAAAAGACAAGAGCAGGCATTGGTAATGAGAGAAGAGTCCTAGGTCTCAATTCAGTCCAGGAGTTTGCATTGTCTTGAGCTTAATGATCAGTTGCAATTCAGTAGTCTCTCTTTCTAATCTCTGTTTGAAATTCCTTTGTCAAAGAACTGCTACTCTTAGCTCAGCAACTGAATGCCCTGGAAGGTTAAAATGTTCCCCCACTGGTTTTTGAATGTTGTAGTTTCTAATCGTGGCAAAAAGAGTAAGAGTCTAGTAGCACCTGTAAAGACTAACAAAAGTGTGGTAGGGTATGTGCTTTTGTGAGTCATTGCTTGCTTCTTCAGTCTTATTTCCATTTATTCTTTGCATCCTCCTGGACTGAATCCTCCTGTACCAAACTGAGACCAAGGTTTCCTGTCTCATTACCAATGCCTCTGTGTAAGCAACAGATCAGCCAGCGCCTGCTAATGAGGGGGAGGGGCCCACAAGAGCAGGGGAGGCATTTAACAGAGGTGAGAGAACAGCTGGAGGCCGGACTGACGGGAGCAAGGAGTGAACTCTGGAGGAAGAGGGACGGCACAGAGGAGAGGGGAGGGAACCAACCTTGGAGGAAGAGATGATGGCAGAGGCCAGAGAGGGACTGAGACGGCAAACAGATAATGACAGAGATGCTGGGGAAGGGCCTCTCTCCAGTGTCAGAAGACAGATGGCAAAGCAGCCAGGAGGGGTGTGACCCACTCAGAACAGCCAATGGGGAAGCAAAGCTGACGGGAGTGTTAGAACTCCAGAAGAGCCTCCCTACTGGCTTCCCAGGACTCAGGTTGGACTTGAGGGGGGAAGGGCCTGCCCAAGGCTGCAGGCTTCACTCTGGGGAAGCAGAGACAGAACTGGGCACTGTAAAGAAACTGGGTAAGGGAGCACTGGAGATAAGAAATAAACAAGAGACACATGACTTGTGATGACCATTCTAGCGGGATGCTGTAGGGACTTCCTGCAGCTCCTCTAGGACTGAAGCCATTAATCTCTTATACACATCAATGCTGGTATCTCCACCCCTCTGCATATCACACCTAATCCAATCATGCCTGCTGTTGCCATTTGGCATCTGAAATCATCTTTATAAAGTTTATATCACCAGTACCTTGTGTTACATTTTATGGCACACGTGGCCTGGCCCGACAAAGTGATATTTATGACAGATCTGGCCCTCGTAACAAATGAGTTCTACACCTCTGGTATAAGGAGTTGAAGTAGGGGTAGATAAATACATATTGTAAACAAACTGATTTGGTCTTGGCTTGTAATTCATCTGGAAGACCTTTGTTTCCACTGTTACGCTGACAGTGTGATTCAAAGGAGATTTCTTCCCTTATAATTCCATTAAAGTCAATAGGTTTAGAAGGGTGTAACTCAGCTGAGGGTTGCACTGCGAAGTGTGAAATGATACACCACTTTTAATGTCTGATATTTCTCTCACACACATTTACTTTCAGACAGTCCCCTGATTCTCTTAAAGTAGGCATTACTCACCTTGCAATATTCTTAATCTTCCTTTCCCCTAAAACGAACTGAATAGCAGCAAAGATTGCTTGGTAACTGTGAGAACTAAGAAGCTGAAGGAGGGAATCCTGGGGGAAACAAGCCTTTCGCATCAGCACGAAGGCGTGCCAAACCTTTCTAGCAATGGATTAGATAAGAAGTGTGAGTTGACAATTTCTCTGGCAGTGAGCAAATAAAGAACAAGTAATAAGATATGAGCAGCAGACTACAGCAACAAAATGTCGTGAGTAGGTGGAAGTTTTGAAATGGTTCAGTTTTTTTTCTTTAACTAAATTCCACTTAAAAAAAAAAACAGAACACCAATAAAAAGGCTACCCGGTGGTCCTGTTTTGTTTATTCTCCCTGCCCCTGCCCACACAACAATTCTGTTGGCCTGTATCCTAGCCTCCAGAGGCTTCCTCCAGAAGAAGAATCACTTCAGTGGGAGGAAGGCTCCTTAGGCTGGAGGAGTGGCAGGATACATGATATTATGTCAACCATCACGGCTCATTTTGTAGCAGGAGCTCCTTTGCATATTAGGCCACACACCCCTGATGTAGCCAATCTTCCAAGAGCTCACAGTAGCCCCTGTAAGAAGAGCTCTGTAAACTCTTGGAGGATTGGCTACATTAGGGGTGTGTGGCCTAATATGCAAAGGAGCTCCTGCTACAAAATGAGCCCTGTCAACCATTTATGCTTATTCCTGATGTGGGTAAACATGGCTGTTTCCAGATTGTATGATTTTTTGCTCTTGTACTCTGATTGAAAGAGACAGCTTAACTCACTGAAGTCACAGGACGCAAGTCAGCCAATCTTAGGAACTTTTATATTTCACTCAGGGCAAGACATGTAAGACATGAAATCAATGTGGCTCCAAATCTCTCAGCTTTGGATGGACTGCACTCATACTTCTTTTTCTTTTTCACCTTTACCTCTGCTTACTTATATTATTTATATCTATATGTAATACAGATGATTTCTGAGATAACAGAAAAGGCAAAAAGAAAAAAAAATGCTGAAATTTGCATGTCAGTTTAGGTGCTTGAATTCTGAATCAAAGCTAACGTGTGTGTTAGAATTATTTTTCTGTGGAAAATTATTCATGTAAGTTTTACAAAGAATTTGTACAGAACTTCCTGTGGTTTTTCTTGTTCTTTAACGTGACCCATGCAATGTACAGAAGACCTCAATAAAAGGTCGGTGAACGATGATGCCCCAACGTAACAAGTGTGTGTTGCCCTGACAAGTCTTAACTTCTGGGAGTCATACGAGAGCCTCCATTTTGTTAAGTGCAGATTTTGTTTTAAGTAGGCCCTACTTAGTTGGGGGGGGGGGAGTTCAGCCTTTTTTCTAATAGGTAAATCCCCAAGCATCCTTTGCCTGTAGAACTGACGTTTGTGCAGTCCTTAGCCAACTCATGTGGCATTTGTGATGAAGAAGAATCTCTTGGGTCTGATTTTGCACACATCCGCATTTTTAAATTCACCAGTGGGCGCTGGGGAGAGAAAGTCTTGTGCATGCAATTTTTCATATCTTTCAGCTTTTCCCTGAGACATCCCTACAGTTCTAATTTAGATACAATAAGGTGGTGGCAACATGTATGTTTATCGCTAATGAGTTCAATTTTTCTCCCTCTGCCTTCCTATTTCAAAGCTGTTATTCTGCAGTGCTATTATGAAACCAGTACACATCACGAATGAAGTTCTTCCATGTACATCAGTAAATGAGTATTAAACTGTGTTGGAGGAAAAAAGAATCCCACAGAGCCAAGGTGGAGATGTCTCATTTTTCTTTACCTTTCCTCTTATATTCCTGGCCTCCAAAAACGAACACATTCCATTCTTTATGTCAAACTTATCAAAATTAAACTATCTCCAGCTGCCAAAACAGCTACAAGAAAAAAATCATTGTTGTTATATTATAAAGTGCGGCTAGCTAGCTGTGGGATTTTCTCCTATTGACTTCAATGTTACACTATAATAAAATTCGACATACGCAGCAAAAATAACACACACACACCCACCAACAATCCTCCATGGAGTGGTGTAGTACATGCAGCGATTAAATAATAAACATGTATGTTACCCTAACACATTGTATAATTAGAACCAATTGTCAGAATCAACTCAAAGTAGCCTGGAATGCAAAGCAGGAAATGAGAATACTGCTGACCTATTAAGAGTTAGTACAAATGACTTTTATAATGCAATTATGCTGAAATATAGTCTGCTCTTCTGCTCAAGGTTATTACAAGAAAGCTTTTGCACAATCAAATGAAGCTATTTATTCAGCTTCTCAAGTCGAATATTTCCCCATCATATTTACGACTGTTCACAAACACAGAAACTGAAGTTTGGTCACCCAATATGTTTATCAGCAGGCTGGGGTCAGATGTGCTAAGGAGAAATAACGGTGGTGGTGGTGGGGTGTGTGTGCGTGCCTCCGTGTGTATAAAATATCAACAGAAGAAATGATCTACTGGCTTCTCTTTCAGACATTGTTGTGATCCTTTCAACCAATGTCTTCATCTGAAATCTGAAGGGGGAAAACCAGTACAGTGTAGTAGGAGAGGGGCTATTTAACCCCCTTCTCAGTGAAATTGATTGGTTCAAGCTGCTTTATGGGCCTGGTGATGCCCCCCCCCCCCCCCAAAGTATCTTTTCTGTAAAGAAAGAAAAAGTTAGTTGATCATCTTATGGAATTAGACATGTCTATTTTTGACCTAGGAGACAGTGTGCATTTGACAGCAAAAAAGGATTACATTTCCCCCCATATGATGTTGCTCTCTGTAACATTTGAATCAAAACTTTGTATAGCATAAAAGGAGCATATAGGACCTACCTCTGCTTATGGACACCCTGGGGACATAAGCACAGTGCCAACACCATAGTGCCAACACCATCTTCATGACTGAGAATGTTCAGCATTCTCAATTATGGAAACAGAGAATATGTCCACAGTGTAGTGACTGCATGTAGGCTGGCCTCAGGCCAATATGCTTGTTTTCACTTCTCCTCTACATGTTTTGTGGTCAGCTATATACACTGTCTGACAAAGGCTACTATAGCCATGCACAGAATGAATTTTACAGCCATATCTGCAATGGCATCCTATACGAAGTAAGTGGAGCTAGTTCATGGACAATACGTCCATCAACGGCTATTAATCACAACTACGAAGAGGTAATGCACCTCTGAACAGCAGCTGTTGTGCAGCAACAGTAATTGTTACCAGGTAATTAGGAAAAAAAGGGAAAATAGTGTTTCGTTTTGTTTTTAAATTGGTTGGTAAGAGTGGCTCCAAATGCTGGCACATTAAAATGAGGTTTATTTGTATGCAGGCAGACAGGAGAACATTTTCTTTTGTTGCTTCTTAATCAAAAGCTGACTCTGGGAGAAGCCAAGATTGTCTATGTATTGTGCGGCATACAGTACTAATACCACCACTAAAGCTGTTTAACTAAAATACAAGAAAGAACAAAGCTGCAGGTATTTTGGGGTGGGGATGAGTCTTTTCACATACACTGGAGGATCCAATAAGTCTCCACCCAAGCATAACTCATAAATGACCTCGCCAGTTTCCTAAGCACACTCAACAAGCCTTCCTGCCTGTTCATGGTATAGCCAACATATGATGTCAGCAGTCCACCTGCAAATATGCTGCAACGCCAGGGTCAGGAACACAGAGAGATAATATAAAAGCCATGCCAGCGTTAATTAAATTTGTTTTACTGCTAATTTCCTATGATACATATTTTTCCCTAGAAAGGCTGTCCCGTTGCTTCACACAATTTTTGTTAAAAAAAATTCAGGCACTGTTTACACAATGCAACGATTATATAATAATCATGCAGTATTGTAAGAGAAGTTCAGAAGAGAAGTTGCTTTGAATTTTCAGATTAGAAGAATATAAAATAAAATCAAGCCTCTTTTGTTACTGCTGGCTAACACAGAGCCAGTTTGGTGTAGTGGGTAAGTGCACGACTCTAATCTGAGAGAACTGGGTTTGATTCCCCACTTCTCCACTTGCACCTGCTGGATGACCTTGGGCAAGCCATAGTTCTGGCACAGCTGTTCTTGAAAAAGAGCAGTTTCTGTCAGAGCTCTCCCAGCCCCACCCACCTCACAGGGTGCCTGTTGTGGGGAGGGGAAGGGAAAGGAGTTCGTAAGCCGCTCTGAGACTTCTTTGGGTAGTGAAGAGTGGGGTATAAATCCAATCTCCTCCTCTTCTTCTTCAGATGAAACAGGAATTACTATCTCATCAGCCAGTCTGACAATTTATTGGCATAAGAATTAATAATGCTGTTTTAATAAAGCAATGGCAATATACAATTTAGAAGCATTTTTTTTAAAAAAAGAGAGAAGTCTGAAGTTGAATTTTAGAAGCTGCCAGTAATGATAGGAATGTCATCTTTGAATACATTTTTCTGAACAGCTTGTGATTCAGACAAGCCATATATCCAGGCAGGGGCATAGAGTTTGTGATTTTTTGGGGTGGGGGCTCTTGCGTGCGCGTACAAAGCGTTCGCATGCCGGGACTATGTCCCCGCCGCTGGCGCCAGAGCCTTCCCCCCCTGCCAGCCCACCTGGCTGGCTCCCAGCTCCCAAGAACCCATTCACTTGCTCGCTCCCTCCCTCCCTGGGCCATTCGGGGTGACTACCCAGTATGATGACATCACACGGAAGTGACGTCATCACGCTGGGCACGTTGCCAAGGCGATGCTCTGGCAATCGCCCCGAAACTCTATGGTGCCATAGAGTTTCGGGGCGATAGCTAGAGCATTGCCCCGACAGTCGCCCAGATGGCCCCGGGAAGGAAGGAGGGAGGGAGTGAGCGAGCAGGTGGGTTCAGGGGAGCCGGGGGGGGGGAAGCGCGGGGGCGAGGGCGGGCAGGCAGGTGGGTGCCCTGTTTCGCCGGGGCGCTCAGTCTCCCTGGGATATCTCAGGGGTGGCCTGAACCCCCCCACAGTTGACACCTATGTATCCAGGTCACCTCTATTAGACTTTTTCCAGTTCCCAGCAGTGGGAGAACCAAGTCAACAGGGTGAGGGGAAAAACAGAGCATTGCTTCTTCCTCTCTCCCTTGAAATAGCCAGCTTCTGTATTGGAGGAACATAGGGCTAGAAACATATTCTCTTCCTCAAGCCCAAGAATTGGCTTCAGCTTCCTTCCTTCCATTCATACTGAACTTGGCTTGGAGCGGAGGGCCTTGGTCTTGCTTCCATCTCAGTTCCGACTCTGGCAAGTCTGGGGCAACTTAGGTCCACCAAAGCAGGCACAGTCATAGCAATGAGTGGAGAGGTGAGATGGGACAAAGCCCTGGACTTCCTTATCCTCCTATTCCTCATAAAGCTTTTCACTAAGGGTAGAGCAAAGATCTGCTTCTCTCATCAGGATAGAGAAGCTACAGATGAGAGGGGGGCTAAAAGAAGGCATTTCAGTAGAGAGTGGGGATGATGGGTGAGGTGGAACAAAGAAGAGTGAAAAGGACGGCTGGAAAGGAAAAATACATAGCTTCCTTATGCTAGATCAAACCTCTGGTCCATCTGGCTCAATCCTGTATAATCGGACCAGCAGCAGCTCTCCAGAGAAGCCTTTCCCAGCACCTCCCACTTGAAACCCTCCAACTGAAGATGCCAGAGATTCAACCCAGGACCTTCTGCATGCTGCTGCTACTGAGCCATTAACACCACCTTAACCCGCTAAACCTTAACCCGCTAGTAAGAATTCACAGAACTTTCACTATTATATAGCTTATAAAAGATATAATAAATTATTGGAGCAATAAATCAAAAGATCAAACTAATTTTGGAACAGGTTTTAAATGTCAGATCCTGTGAAGCAAATTAAAAAGTCAGTTACGATATGTTAAAATAACCAATGACATAGCAGGGCAATTCCTGACATAGGCCAACTCTGGAAGTCAGTCGACAGATAAATAGTTTACAAATGGCCAAAAGTAGTCATATTTTTGGATGAATGGTGAATAATAACTACAAAGGACAGCAGAACATTCTTGCAAACGTGGGTAAATATACCATATTTTCAATAAAGGAGTAGCAGGCACCATGGATACCTAAGTATGGATTACTCATGTTGCATCATCTTTTGGCATGAATATTTTGGCTAAATTATTTGCACATAATCTCACTGACTCAACGTAAAGGTCAGGAAGCCAAAAGAGCACTTTGCAGGTTTGGAAGAGGATCAGACCTAGGGCAGCTAATACCTTGGTCATCTCAACAATGTTATAATTTAGCATTTAGCCTTACTCATAAATTCCAGAAGACATGAACTAGTTTCCCAAGAGTGCACAGAAGGGTTGAAGTCACATTATGGATTACCACTCTCATAGGAAGTGCTAACAGTTCACTGCACTTGCAGTGAAAGGAATGTTTCCTGGCCAGATACGTAGAAAGAATACCCCCAAGGCCTGAGAGTCCCGATGACGGCACTTCCTGAATGCCAAACACACATCTACTCAGGAATCCCTTCCTTCCTCGCTGCCTTTCAGTGGCAATGCAGAACAATAAGTCAGACTTGCAATCAGCTTTCAGTGTGCTGCCACATGTGAGGAAGCCAGGCTATGCACTGGGAAGATTAGATAACCCCAGAAGAGGACTCTCTTTTAACACAGATTGGTTCTTAGTCCACATCTGTAGTACGGCTACATGTGTCATCTTAACCATTATTAATAAGCCGTGCCATACTGCCCCCCCTCCCCCAGTTGATGGGGAAAGATCAACCAGAAACTAAAAAAAAGGGAAGATGTTTTACATTATAAACCATGAAAAGTTCTCTCTAGCTAAGAACAATGGCCAGATTCCATCACACACAGAGCTTTTGCTAGCCCAGTGTAACTTTTACTTTCTCCCCCCCCCCTTAGGATGTATTTTCATGACATGTTATAAATTGGTTCGTAAAACAGTTTCAAATGTAGTCTATCATGATCTTTTCATCTGAGTTGATGCTCCTTCACTAACTGTCATGGAGCCCCCTCCCTGGTTGTATTATTATGTGTGTTCATATATTTTATTGAATTTAATATTTTATGTATAACTTTATTTCAAAATCATGTTTTAATTTTTCTTATACTTTTAATATTTGCCACGCTGGGGATCCTATTTGGGCAGAAATGTGGGACAAAAAAACTTTGAATAAATACATAAATAAAGGTGACATGCAGTGCTGTTGTTAGAGAAACACAAGTGTAAAGGCTCTTACTCATGAAATTAGCTCTGGTTCTTTGGATTTTGGCCAATATGATTTGCTAATCTCTCACTGATACTACCCTTGCCATGTAGGTAGTGTCTTAGGGCCAAATTAAATAGGTAGATTCTTGTGTTTAAACTGAAAGCTGCTGCAGTCACGTGGGAGGTATGTGTGGGGGAGGGATCCAATTTAAAGAAGAACAGAGATGCCCAGGTAAGAACTACATAACTCTTACCTACAGTCCCTTTTCCTGGGCACAGTGACAGTGGAAATGAGCCTGGCTGAACATCGTTTGGAAAGAGGATCTGCAGGAAGGGGGTGGGAGTGGGGAAGGAGCCATTTTGTTTGCCCTCTCTTGCATTTTGTGACCTAAATCAGATTCCTCGCATTCGTATATGGCTGGAAAAGATCAGGATTTGCCATTAACTAATCTAGTTTGGCCCTAACTCTCTACGGTTCCCCCCCCAAGTAGGATATATATATATATATATATATTGCGTTTAACAAGTTACAGACATATAATGGCTTTTTGTCCTCATTGTCCAAAGGAGACAGACATCAGAATAACTTTTAAAATAATGAAAATGAATCAGTAAGTAAAACAAACAAACCTACCAAAGCTCAGCTGGCAAAGATATTTTGCTGACCTTGGTAAAAGATTCAAAAAAAGTTATCGCAAGAGTTTTTTTTGGTGTAAATAGAAAAAAATAGAAGCTAAATAGCTGTATCAAAATTGAGGACACATGACTCACCGTCCCAACGAGAGGATAAATGAAACCCGCTCCGATGCTGGCCCTCACATCGCTAATAGGCAGAATGAAACCTGTTGGAACGCCTTTCCTTTCAGGCATGTGTGAGAGAGAGAGGTGAGTTTTTGCCATACAGATTGGCAAATTTCCAAATCCCTGAGAGGGAACAAACAAACAGAAGTCCAGATTACAGTCAAGACAGTGTGTACTCTGCGTTTAAAAAGAAATCCTGACCCAAAGAAACTCAAGTTCTCTGACCGGTATCAATCAGGTCAGTTTGCAGTATCTCTCTTAGTTTGATTCAGGTGGGGTAGCTGTATTGGTCTGAAGCAGCAGAACAAAGTTTAAGTCCAGTGGCACCTTTAAGACCAAGAAAGTTTTATTCAAGGTGTGAGCTTTTATGTGCATGCACACATACCCAGATACAGTTTTGAAGGTGTCCCTGGACTCAAACTTTGTTCTCTTAGTTTGAGAAATTGATTCTGCTTCTCTCAGTGCCATCCTAACAGTTCTACTAGAACCCTACTCGACAGAGCATACTCCCAGGAAAGTGTTCTTAGGATGGCACTATATGAGTCTTAGGAAGAGGCAAGTTGTATGGTGCATTGAAGCTCTAGCCACAAGTGCAATTTCATGCATGGGGAAGAGGAGGAACTTACAGTTAGCTGAACAATGTAGCCTTCAACCAGGAGTGTGAGAATTCGCCAAGGGCTTACTATGCTCTGCTTGGGCAGTTTCACTTGCAATGCCACACTGGTTTAACATTACATCAGATTCAACTGTGAGCCTCAGGACTCATTGTCTCCTTTTGAACTATCAATTGGGGCTTGGAGGACAAGCATGAACAATAGTTTGCCTGTTTGGATAAAATGGTAAATTATGATTTCTGCTAAATAAGCTATAACTAATCAGACCAAAAAAAAAGGGCACAGAAAGGGCACTGGGAAATGCATATGACTGAGGCTCAGTTATATGTTGTTGTTGTTGTTCAGCTGCACAGTCAAGTCTGACTCTTTGCAACCCCGTGGACCCCATGACACCAGGCCCTCCTGTCCTCCGGAGTTTGCTCAACTTCATGTTCGTTGCTCCGATAACACTGTCTAACCACCTCATCCTTTGCCATCCTCCTCTTCTTTTACCTTCAGTCTTTCCCAGCATCAGGGTCATCTCCAGGGAGGGCTCCCTTCTCATTTGGTGGCTAAAGTATTTGAGCTTCAGCTTCAGTATTTGGCCTTCCATGGAATAGTCAGGTTTGATTTTTTTTAGGATTGACTGATTTGATCTTCTTGCAGTCCAAGGGACTCTCAAGAGTCTTCTCCAGCACCATAATTTGAAAGCATCTATTCTTTGGTGCTCGACCTTTCTTATGGTCCAACTCTTGCAGCCACACATTACTACTGGGAATACCATTGTTTTGACCATATGGACTTTTGTTGGCAGAGTGATGTTTCTACTTTTTATTATGCTGTCTAGCTTTCCTCCTAAGGAGCGGGTGTCTTTTAATTTCCTGGCTGCAGTCACCGTCTGCGGTGATCTTGGATCCCAGGAACATGAAGTCTAGGACAATGGAATGAGTCAATGGATCCTTTGTTCCTGGATGTAGGAAGTCCACAGTGCATATGACACAATTCTCAGCCATCATTCAAACAAATAATACGTAAACTAAGGGGAGTCACACCTATGAAAAATCCAACTGCACACATCAATGCTGCTCTTACCTGTTGGCTGTAACGATCTATTTGAGATTGTGCTGTTGGAGACAGCTCTATATCTTGAGCTCCATAGACCTTCTGTGCTATGATCCTTATCTTTTCGACAATGGGAAGCTGTGGAAACAAAGTGAACGACAGAATTATTAACACTTGTTAGCAAGAACTTTACTATACTCTCTTGGGCTGCAAGGTTTGTTTGACAGGTTTCTGAAGCAGATTTTGCACTGAGGTATGCAGGTAGAGAAACAATACAAAGTGTTAATCATTATTAAAGGTGTTTGTGGTGATAGAAAGTGGCTTCTGATATTGTCTTTTTCGTTGGGAAGAATAAAACAAAAGGTTGATATAGATTTATTTATTGGCGAGAGACCAAAGATTCAGAACACGTTGTATGGACAATGAGCACACCACACCATGTGCGAGGATGTTTGTTCTTTAACCATTTGACTTCTTGGTCATAAGTAATACCACAAGTGTGGTGTGATTTTCTTCTGCCATGCACTGTCACATGTGGGAAAAAACTCTGTATTTCTCTCATGGCTGGATGGTCATTTGTATTAATAATCTCTGGCTAGTGGCATAGAGTGGGAAAGCAGTCTGTCAAGCTACAGAACATCACGAACAGACTCTACTTTCAAGAAAACCCCCCCAACATTTTCCCATTTTTCTCTCTGCGATTTTCTGATTTCACCATACCAAGTGTCGTTCCTGTACTGTGAAATACTTAACCTGCATTCTCTGCATTGATATTTTCAAGGTTTATTTTCTTTACAGAGGAACTGTGTTCTTATTTCTCTAGTTATGTTTGTCTACTGTATACTGAGGTGATTGGAGCTGATGTAATCATAGTGTTTGATGTTGACTTTACTGTGTAAAATGGATCTTTCAAAGGATTTCTTCCTCCTTTCCCCCATTGTGCAGTGGTGGCATGCACGTGCACACAATGGAAGTATCTCTTTCGAAACAAACGCAACAATCACTGGAGGAAAGAACAATGGCAGAGAATGTGTGCAAACAATTTAATTTATATAGAGCAAGGGTTTGTTTTAAGTTCCCTTCTATTCATCCACACCTGTAAATAAATAACATGCTGTTGTAGTACTTTTTTCTTAAATAGGTGTTTAACACCTTGAATGCTGGGAAGGACAGAAATGCCAATAACAGAATGACCCACTCTTGGAGAAGGAGAGACAAAGGAGACAGAAGAAATCTTGTTGTAGTTTTTTAAAGCCAGGGTCAAACTCAAGTAAGCTTCCCTGTATGGCAGCGGTTACCTCAGCTACATTTCATTTCTTGATCAAGGAGAAGCTGTACAGAATGCCTGATCATCAGAGCAGAGGGAATTTTATAGCGGGGTACCTTAGAAATCAATAGTGCATCGATCGAACTGTGACTGGCTTATGCTGCACTAGCTGTGATTGCTGCAGTTGTGTCTGTAAAGCACTTACAAGATCACTTAGATGAAAAGAGCCGTAGAAATGGAATGCTTCAATGCTTCCTTGTAAAATGACAGGGTTTAACCTAATCATTATCCAATTCAGGAGGAATCCCGACTACAACACTGCTTTTTTAAGAAACTGAGGAGAGGAAATCTGCTAAAGTCACACTTGCAATTAAAGCTGAAATATATGCATCCAAATAAAGAAGTTGCTTGGTGGAATATTCACATACAGCGAACAGATGCAGCAGATGACTGTTCCCCCTCTGGGCTCTTTATTCATTCACATCCTATTATCTTCCCATTCATCCTAGTCCTGTGTGTCTTGTTCAGGCTATAGATGTTTCCCGTAGCATCTACATGAAGCCAGTGGGAGAGATCATCCTATCTGCCTATCTGGGCTCAAATTGGGAGGTACTGTTTTTCAGTGGTTCCAGTCCTACTGGAAAGTAGATTTCAGAAGGTGGTGCTGGGGGATAGTTTGCTCAGCCCCTTGACCTTTGGCCTATGGGGACCTACAAAGTTCCATCTTGACCTGTATGCTTCTTAACATCTACATGAAACCACTGGGTGAGGTCACCTAGAGATTTGGGCTAGGTTGCTAACAATATGCGAATGATGCTTAGCACTGTGTCATGCTACCAGCTGATCCCAGGGAGGCTGGAGAACACCTGAATCAGTGGCTTGGAGGCAGTTTGGAGTGGATGCAGACTAATAAACTGAACCTTAATCCCAACAAGACAGAAAGTGCTACTGGTGGATGGAAGGTCTGATTTGGGATTTAAGGAGTCGTTTCTTGCTCTCCCCTTGAAGGAAAAGGTCCATAGTCTGGGGTGCTCTTGGACCCAGGTCTACTGCTGGATAAGCAGATAAGCTGTGGCCAGACTGCCTTTTACTAGCTTTGACTGGTTAGCCAGCTGCGGTGTTTCCTAGGTAGAAAAGATCTGGCTGGTGGCAACTGTAGTGTGCATGCCTGCTTACATCTAGATCAGATTACTGCAATACTTTCTGTGTGGTGAGGCTGCCCTTGATAAGTGTTTGGAAGCTTCGACTGGTACAGAATGCTGCAGCCAGGATGTTGAATGGAGTGGGTCATAGCAACCATATCACTCCAGTTCTGGTTCATCTACATGGACTCCTGATTTGTTTCTGGGACCTTCAAAGCCTGATATGGTTTCAAACCAACATATTTAAAGGACCACCTACTCCCTTGTGAACCTAGCCGACCACAACCGTCATCTTTGGAGGTCCTGCTTTGCGTGTATCCCCACCTTCTGAACCCAGGAGAGGGCCTTCTCAGTTATGCCACCAAAGCTCCGGAATTCTTTTCCCTGGTTGATTCGTCTGTCTCCTTCTATTGCCATCTTCTGCCAGTGGGTGAAGACTTTTTTTGCTTCCCTCAGTGATCCCTCCTTCCTGTCCTTTTAATTGCAGTTTTTATGTCTTTGTATTTTAACTCTGGTTTTAATTTGTTTTAATGATATGTATTGGAGAGGTTTGATTTTAATGGTTTTAAAATGTCATTTGATTTTAAAATTGAAAATTTTAATTGAAAATTGGATTTTAAAATGGAAAAATTTAAAAATGTCATGGTTTTGAAGTGTCATTAGCTCCCTTGGTGGCTCTTGTCAGGACAGAAAGGTAGGATGTAAACTTTTGTAAATAAATAATAAATACCCATTTAATGTTATGTCAGTGCTCTCCTTACCCAACAACATTTAACAGTAATATCTATTACTATTATTATTCTTGCTAAGACCCGCAGAATGTAATGTTTGTTCAAAACATGTCTAACTTGAACAGCAATCTCCACTCATCCCCAAACTTCAGGGTAAACAGCAAACCGAAGGGAATTTCAAAAGCAGTTTATAATAGCTGCATGGGCTTGGGTTTAGGCTGTTCAATGAAAAAAGGTCAAAGCATTCTGCTGGGATAACACAAATTCTTTGTGCAATTCTAAGCTCACCACCATTATTATTAGAAAACACTGCAGTTAAATGACAACGTACAGAGTGCCCCTTATTACATAAAACCAATCTTGACAGCTGAAGCAGCCACAATGTGAAATAATGGAATTTTGCTCTTAACACACTGCAACGTCTTCTAACAATTTACTTAGAAATGTAACTTTCAGAAGTTTTCTTTTATTCTTCCCTTTTTTTCATCATCATCTTTATAGAAGTACAGAACCATTTTCCTTAACAGTAACACAGAAGCATCTTTTCCTCTGTTATATGTTTTTAAGTATCAACTAAAATGCTGGTGATGATGGCTGAACTTCTTTTCTATTGTGCATTCATGGGCTCAATTGCGCTTCTGTTATTTAGCAAATTTAGCCTTTTCCCCCTAGCTTGCAAGAGCCACTTTCCTGTGGCCTGTGGCTAGCTCTCTTGTTATTCTCCTGACATTTCATTTCAAAAGAAAATATGCCCAGTGGCCATAAATAATCAATCTACAGAACTTCCATTCTCTGTGTAGCTCTTTAAGGGAACTGCAGGTCACATAATATGGATAATATATAGTTAGCATATCCTCAGTGACAGAATACCTCCCTCTGACTATAATGGGATTCCTGTAACATATTTATTTATTTCGTACCATCTACTGTGCAGTGACAGACCTCCCCCACCCAATGTTCCAGGATCAGAGGAACAAGACCGTAGGTGTCACTTTTTAACTGAAAAAATCAGCCCACTTTTTACTAGTATGGTCTATAGATGAGGCAGCGACAATTCCACCATACTGGCCTCCCCTACCTTCCACTGCTCTGCCTAGCTTAGGTCAAATCTGCATCTGTCTTTCCCGCTGGAATCATTCTAGTTTCAAACCCCCCTGTCTATACCTGTTTCAAACCATACTTGTTCTAGTTTAAAAATTACTGTTTACATTTGTTAATTGCCCTCCTGTGGTCAAGCTAGCATTTTACTACTTTAAACAGATCCTGTTGCTTAGTACTCTTCAGACCCAGGGAGTGAAATTTGAAACCAGCGTGAAATGAGTGTAGAAAAAGACAGCAGTCAAACTACTTCAGAGGGGAGGTGTAAATTGGGCCTTAGCTATGCCCAGCAGCACTACAGTCCATCTTAGCTGCTTACTCACCCACCCACTCTCCTGCTCTGTTTAGATCTGCAGCTGCATTGAAATTGGAATCACATCCTATTCAGTAAATTGTTTTAGCCAGTGCTTCTTAAGATTTTATGTGTATAGCCTGCTTGCGCGGGAGGGCGGGATAAAAGTAGAAATAAATAAATAAATAAATAAATAAAAGTAATAGTGACAACATCACACAGCAAGACGTTCTTGGTTGTGTGATGATGCCAGTATTATTAGGCTGAAAGCACATTTTTATTTCAACAAAATGGTGCGGAAGCAGCAGATTATCATGGAATGTGGCTGCTTGGCATGGAATGTGGCTGCCACTTCAGCAAAAGGTACTTGGGGCGCTTCTTGAATAGGTGTTGGAGGACACTGCAAAGAACATCAAAGGGAGAACAAATGCTTGAAAATGTGCTGAAGTGCTGCCATCAATAAACTGGGACCCCATGACACAGGTGAGAAAATGTTTGTCAAACGTTCTTCTCCATTTCAGGCCAGCCCCAATAACTTATATAAGAAACTGCTTCCAGAGCCTTATCTTGCGCATGCCTGAAGGTTTAAGACTGTGTTTATAATAATCTTCTTTGCTTTAAAGATGCAGTTTATGCAATTATGTGAGTTCTGTAACTCTAGCTTTTTTTCTAATGGGATGCTGTATCATTACCCATATTTAGAAACCACGTGCTTTATGTACGTACAGTTGGAGACTGAAAATGTATAG
The DNA here is from genome assembly GCA_029233225.1 of Lepidodactylus listeri. Lineage (NCBI taxonomy): Eukaryota > Metazoa > Chordata > Lepidosauria > Squamata > Gekkonidae > Lepidodactylus > Lepidodactylus listeri. Next base: position 53,119,080 of record JARCFY010000003.1, on the reverse strand, counting down.
GTTCCCTTTGTAATTCATACTTATAGTAATCATTCAAACTCTAAGTGTCTGTCCTTACTCTGACTGATGGTGGGAGCAATGTTAGGCCCTCAAAATCTAAACTGTAACCTTGGCTATACAGCTGGCATCATAGCATAATTATTCCCTTAGATCACCTCCTTTTTTTTGCATTTTTAAAACATTTTCCCATTTGTGTGTGTCTGTGTGCCCCTGCCTGGAAGTCACGGTGACTCCTACTGGATCATGGAGGCCATTCAGAGAATGGCTTGCCTCTAGCTTCCTGGCCCTGGTATTCTCTGGAGGTCTCCCATCCAAATACTTGTCAGGGGCGGCCCTGCTTAGCTTCCAAGATATGACAAGATCGGGCCTGCCTGGGCTAGCCAGATCAGGGCCTTAGATTGCCTCCTTAATTGGCGCTTCAAATAAAATACGTGTTGTTGCTTTGTTTAATTTTGCCGAGCTAATTCATAAACATAAAACGTGTCAGCAGCACAGACTTCTATAACGAATTAGCAGCAGAATAGCACCAACACAGAAAAAGAAGCTTACCAGTTGAAATAATCTAGCAAAAGAAACAGAGGTTTCTAAGCGCTGTAGGTTATGAGGAAGCGGTAATTTAATCCTTGCTGCTACGTACCTTTTGAATGAGCTGCATCCTAAACTAATGTGGTTAAATTGTATAGGATGATGTTGCCTCTTCATTTGGAGCTTTTCATAGATGCCCTCAAACACAGTGAAATCGAACGAGTGCTTAAGGCAATGCTTCATGAATAGTTTGGGTGTCATTCCAGGAGGCTGTGGAGAGGACTTCAGCTGGCAAGGTTTGCCATAAGAAAATTAAGCTTATCTTGTGACCCTTATTACAATGCTACCATGTCAGCTGTCATTATAAATGAGGGAGAAAAATGCAAAACATCCTCATTAATGTAACTTTAGAGTGTACAGTGGGTACATCCAAGTCATACAATTTGTAATGAAAGATGACATCCCATAGTCAATGCTTAGCACACTCATACTAGGAGAACCTTGCTGCTTTACTGTCCCGCTTAAATAAACACTGAGCAGCAAAACCCATTGCAACAGCAGCATTACGTCAGAGTGATGCGATTCAAACCACATTTTGTTCTGAGTTCTTGTGCCATAAACTAGTTAAAGACCCTTCACCACAGAGGGGCAACTGGCAGCTGTGGGCCAAACTCTGAAACACCTTTGTGCAGCCCCCAATGGCTGTGCCACTGAACCTGTTGCTCACATATTCCAGATATCCAGGGGTCCTTTCGTAAAAAAGGTGCAGGAGCTCATTAGCATAACTTATTTGCATATGCCACACCCCCTGACGTCACCGGAAGTGTCAAAAGGCCACACATCCCTGACGTCATCGGCAGTGTGTCAGAAGGCAAGAAGGAAGAAAGGGAGGGAGGGGGAAGGAAGGAAAGGAACAGGAAGGAAAGTAGGTAGGTAGGTAGGTGGGGGGGAGAGAGAGAAGAAAGAAAGGAAGGAGGGGGGAAGGAAGGAAGAATGAAAGGAACAGTAAGGTAGGTAGGTAGGTGGGGGGGAGAGAGAGAGAAGGAAGGAAGGGACAGGAAGGTAAGTAGGTAGGTGGGGGAGAGAGAGAGAGAAGGAAGGAAGGAAGGAAGGAAGGGGGAAAGAAAGGAACAGGTAGGTAGGTAGGTGGAGGAGAGAGAGAGAAGAAAGGAAGGGAGAGAGGAAGGAAGGGACAGGAAGGTAGGTGGGGAGAGAGAGAGAGAGAGAGAGAGAGAAGGAAGGAAGGGGGGCGCTTCTCCCCCCCACTGCCGCTAGCATTTCCCTTCCTCCCCCCTCTTGCTTGGGCCCCAGGGGCTTCACGCCTCTGGGGCCCGGCTTCTCCCTCCCTTGCGCCCCCCTGGGGCCCGGGAGCAGTGAGTGGGGGAGGGAGGGAAGGAGGAGGCTACTCCGGGGGCGGCGGCGCTCGCCGCGGCCCCGGGAGCAGTGAGGGGGGGAGGAGGGGGCTGGTGCCGGGGCAGATGGCACTCGCCGCGGCCCCGGGAGTTTGAGGGCGGGGAGGGCGGGGGGAGGCTAGTGCCGGGGCCAGCGGCGCTCGCCGCGGCCCCGAGAGTGGGAGGGCGGGGGGAGGGCGGGGAAGGCTGTTGTCGGGGACTGGGAGGGTGGGGGGAGGGCGGGGAAGGCTGTTGCTGGGGCCGACGGTGCTCGCCGCGGCCCCGGGACTTGGAGGGCAGGGACGGCTGTTGTCGGGGCCGACGGCGCTCGCCGCAGCCCCGGGACTGGGAGGGCGGGGGGAGGGCGGGGAAGGCTGTTGTCGGGGCCGACAGCGCTCGCCACGGCCCCGGGACTGGGAGGGCGGGGGGAGGGCGGGGAAGACTGTTGCCGGGGCCGACGGCGCTCGCCGCGGCCCCAGGAGTTTGAGGGGGGGAAGGAAAGGAGGAGGCTTGTCCCAGGGCCGGCGGCGCTTGCCGCGGCCCCGGGAGTGTGGGGGGGGAGGAGGGAAGGGAGTTCTCAGCAGGCCGCGGCGGCCTGCCGCTGCCGGAAGGAGTGAGCGGGGGGCGGGGCCTTGTTAAGTCCCCGCCCTCCTCTCTCCCAGAGCGGCGCTCCGGCGCACCCCGGCCCCAACGGAGCCCTGCAGATATCTTTCATTGCAGTGCTCTCTCATGCCCACTCTGGAAAGGCAAAAGATAACTGGCCTCTTAAGGAGATGTTTCAGGAAGCAAATTACTTGCACAGCCCCATCACATCAAAGGCTTTATACTACTTAAGAATATTCTGCCTTGTATCTGTGTCACCAAGTGACAAAGTTTGGATTAACATGCCATCTAAGCCCCAAGGGCTGGCATAACTGTTGCCTGACCCTTCGGAGTTAGAGTGCATGTTAAAATGCGCTTCTGGTCCTTATTCTAGTATCTAGACAAGAGTATGGCACCCAAGAGTACTGCAATTGGGCAACTGGCCATCCCTGATCTAATCGAAATGAGAGACAATGGCTGAGAATAAGATGCTAAATTTGACTGTTTTATAACTTAACAATATCTAATTCAACTTTCACTAATACAAATCAATTCTATACAGGTAAGTTCCTTATTATACACTTCATGACTAACTAATCTTATTTATTCCAGGAGCCAAAAGCCCCGCTGGTCAGAAATCCCTTGCGACCATGGAAAGCCAAGTCCGAAGAAAGTTGCCAACGAAGACCCCGATTTAATTTTCTTCGTTTCATGTTAAGAAACTTCTTCGCAAGCTACATATGATCCTGTGCCAATATATGCTCTATTATTTAGTCCTTCTTATTTTAAGTCCATCACAGAAAAATCAGTATGCGCACTATTTTATCCTACTCTCTGGAATACTAACAGGCACAATTAATCACAGTAACTCAATACTCTATCATTCATAAGGTGCATTCATCACGCCTTCCTGCAAAGCTATCAGTCCCCTCCATGAATTCCTGCTGCTTCCGGTGATGGAAAGGTGTTCCATGCTGGTACAATTGCTCCAACACACAACCAAAGAGAAAATACATCTACAGCTGTACAGAAAAGGAGAGGATTTGTAACACAGATTGCAGAAGGATAATTCCCTGTGTCATTCACGGAAACATATCTGCTGCTGGTGACCCCGGTCAATCTATCATCTGCAAAATCAGCTGTAATACCAAGAGAAACCCAGGCACTACCTGGAGGTTGGCAACCGCTGCAGGTGGGATTGCAGTGCCATAAAATTGCTCTCTGCTTATGATAGGTAGAAGGAAAAAATGGCCTGTATCCTATAAGTGTTTTCCAATGGCAGCAGTTTTCCTCCAGTGTAGTGAGCTTGTTCCCACCTACAGATAGCTTCTTCTGCCAGAGGAAAGCTCCACTAAGAGCAGGCCTGAGATACAAGATGCGAGCCAATGCATGCCTACATATATTTCATTTTTGAGATGATACACTCACACAGAGAGATCAGTATATATAAAGATACAGCCGCGGAGAATTCTTCTTTATATCTCTTGTTCTTCTGTTATATAGAGCCTAGAGCCGCTTATGTTGGTCAGGTGGGATATAAATCCAAATAAATAAATATAAATAAATAAATAAATAAATAAATAAATGATGTACTATTAAAAAGGCCTTCTTTGTTGATTTTAGTAGTTGTGTAGGGACAAAGGAGGCTTGTTTTACTTTAATTCAGTGAATTACCTCTAAATCAAAATCATAAGCTGCAGTGTGTGACAGACTCAGATAAATTCATTTAAAATAAAATAAAGTATAACTGAACATATGACCCAGTAATTGGAGTCAGCCTTTACTGATCAAAAATACTTCATGTCTGCATAAATGCGTGGAGAATTCACAGTTCTTCTTATATTATGAATTTAAAGAGATGCTCTGTGAAATTTAAACAAAATTTCAGCTGTCAGATGCAATCCTAAATTAAACTTAATGCTTTTGTAAAGCCCACCAATTTCTGGTTGTTTACCAGAAACAATGTCATGATCTTTAAAGAAAAAAAAAAAGATTACAGACCCTATGAATCAAATATTCCAACATCTAAATATATTTTCCTTATGTCTTATGTATCTTCAGAAGGCTTCTGCATGGAATAAGCTATTCATACATAATAATATAACCACAAAAAATTAATCAGAAGTATGCAGTCATTGTGGCTCTACACTTCTTTTGGCTGAGGAAAGCAGCATAGAACACCGCACCTCACATAACACTTCCTAAAATATGCTGCATAGCATTAATTCCCTTAAAAATGCTTCAACACTCAATTCGGCTCATAAGCCGCTTCTTTGGGTTTTTTACTTCTTTGGCTTAAACTCTGTATCAACGGCATCATTTTCCTTAATATTTAGAAGCATTTGTTTAACTTCAGTTAAACTTCAGGACACATCCTGAAAATATGGCTTTTAAGAATCCGGCATGCTGGAGTCACAATACACTTCAGCCTGAAGACCCAACCCACCCTCCTCCCTCTGTCCACACAGCTACTAAGAACCAGCGTGAAACTATATACTTCCCAGGATTGCTTTCTCAAGGTATGTGGAGTGCTCCAGGGAGAAAATTACCTGCCCTATCTTGAGGCATTTCTTGTACTTCTGGATGTGTGTTACATCACCACACTGAAAGTACAAGAAGCCTCCTATTTAGATGTGCTCCAGAATGGTCATGATGTAAGGTTGCATGCACATAGAATGCTATACGTGAAGCTCTTTGTAAGAAGACAGAATGTTAGACCACTCTCCCCAGCCTCACTAGAGTGCAGTGGATGGCACTACTGCTTGTATTAGCCATCTTTTGTAATGGACAAAATAAGGTTGCCCAGATATGCTCACTATGTGAGCTGTATGCTGTATATCAGTGGCACTCCCTCCACAGCTCACGGAGAGCCACTTACCATCGACCATGACTGTTGTATGTCCTGTATGCCATCCCAAGAAATGCACTATAAGATGTATTAAACATATAACAACCTTTATAGTTACCAAATTCCTACTGAGCATGTAGGGTTGGCTCTCCCCTCTGCTGTTGATCCCTAGCCAGTCCATGAATCAGAGGAAGGGCTTCCCTCTCTTTCTTCTTGCTCTTTCCTCAGCACAAGCCACAGCCACTCAGGCAAGACAGTGAGACTGCCAAGGCTCCTGGAGGCGAGCCAGCTGGCTGTGCAGAAATGGAGGTACCCACCTCCTACCTGGTTTTTCTTTTTCCATGTGACTGCCGTGGCGGTGATGGTTTTACTCTCTTCTCTGTGGCCAGGTTGCTCTCCTCCCAACAGCCACTTGGGTCCTTGGATGAGAGTAAAGAGGCTGCGGAAAAGGGGGGGGGGTTGATGGAGAGGATGGGTCCTTTACTTCCATCCCTGGCACGAAGGCTGCAGCTCACAGACTACTTGACCTCCAGTCTCTGCAGTGGCGGCTGTTTCAAGGCAGGGGCCACCTGCCAATCACAAGCCCAACACAGAAATGGCACTGCCCACTTTCCTGGAAAATGGGGCAGGTGCCACATTGGGGCACAGTGCCTAGAAGAGCAACAGGTGGCATGCCAAAGAGCTGCATATGTGGCTCTTGAGCCACTGGATACCACCGGCGTATACATACACCCCCACAGCCTTCAAATCAGCAAACGCTAAACGTGGAAAAAATTATGGTCTCAAAAGTTATCGCTTAATGTGGACTGATTCAAGCTCTGTACATTTATACAGATTACAGATGAGGAATAACAGACTTTTTCGTACTTAATCCCTTAATTTAGGAAACTGCGGTGAGCCTCTAAAATGCTGTATCATTTATTTACAACAAAATACTAGCAAACTCTCTTCCAATAAAAATGCCCCATGAAAAACCTAGTATTAAACAGTCAATGTAAGTTTATATTGAACATGACATGAGGTGTTACAGAGGTCACATTACATGCATACTTGCTAGTGCCTCAGTAGCTCTGGTGCTACTTTGAGGCACAACAGACCCCGTACAGTTTTGCTACGAAGCACGTAGCCTTACTGAGACCAATACTTCAAGAGCAATCTAACTCCTGCAGTGCTTCTCCACTGCGCGCAGAGTGACGAAACAGGCTCTTTCAAATTGCCAGTCACTGAAATTATGCGCAGGATTTACCCCTCAGCTACATCCTGACCCATAATTGCAAGAAGCGACAGCAACACACAACAGTGATAGCTGTGTTTAGAAATATCAGACACAAAGAACTCTCCCCCACCTTCTCATGCAAGGCCAAGTTTCTTCACTTGATGGCCTTGAAAAATCACCGTGATGTAGTAGTGCAATGACTTTCCAAAGCAGTTCCCACTTTTTCACGAGCCAAGGGGCTGCCCGAGACCGGAAGCCAGCTGAGGCCTGACATCATCATCATCATCTGTGACCAGAAGAAAATCCTCATGGTGCATACCACCATCCCCATTTTAAACTAGGTAGCTACCATGGAACAGATCAAGGAGTGGACACACCAGAAATAAACAGATGTGCTGAGATGGAGGGAGTTTGAGCTATCTTTCCATTAACCTACTGGTTGGGACATTAAGAGCTGGTGTCCTTGTGGCGGACATTACCATTTTAAAGTGATTTAAAAATTCTGATTGGGCCTGCAGCACAGCACTCTTGTCCCTCCCACCTTTTCAAGTGCTGAAACAGCTGTGGGAAGGGACATGGTCTGAGTGCGCACTTGACAAGGTGTGGGCGGGGGAGGGGAAGAGAAGAGCGCCTCAGCCCACTGTGCAGCAGACCTGATCAGAATCAAGTCCTTGTGGCATTTTTAAATCACTTTGACATGGTACTGGTGTTTCCATGGGGGGCACAATAACATTGTGATGTATAGTCTGGTCCTAAGTGGCCGGGATCCTAGGAATGACCCTGTACTGCAACCTTGTGGTATGGGGAAGTGCTACTCCAAACTCACATACAAGATTTTTGCTGGAAGTGACGCTGAGAGCCAATGTTCCTCCCCCCCAAATCCACCTGGGGTGCCAGGCTGCATCCCTCCTGATACCACACAGGTGACCTGAGATATCTATACTGAGCACATCTCAGGACACTGCCAGTATAAGGAACCCTCCCACACACACCCCAATCTCAGTGCGGGAAGCCACAAGCACCCTGTCCCCAGTAAAGGGGAACCAATGTTGGCTCACCTGCTATGCTTGCCATTGCACACTTACTTTCTTATCACCTTACAGGAGAAGGGCCTAGCTTCCCTAAAATCAAGAATTGCTATTGTTGGCCTGTGGGTCAGATTCAGCCCTTCCTTGAGGAAATTGCATCTGGACCTTAGCAATCTTACCAAACACTTAAGTTGTACTGTTATTCACTGTGACACCTCCCTCAGTGAACTGTCATCAGTTTCCCTGCCTATCTTAAGTCCCAGAAACTACGCTGCCGCCAGGATCACAGTGGATCCACATTTATTTAAATCCCCATTTGGTAACTACGGTGAACTAGTTATCTCTGAATCCATTAACCTTAGGTTTCAGCAGAACTGCAGTGGACACAGAAGAACTGCTGAGGACATGGGATTTGTAACAAACTTCATTTTAAGAAATTTTATTTTAAAAACCACAATCTGTGCTGGTCCTTGCCCCAGAAAGCACTTTCCTGGGGACATCTTCTTTAGGCATCACAACTCGGATCTCGTAAATCCAATCCTCACCAAACTTGGAGGGCAGGTAGAGGAGTATCAGCCAGAGATTCCCTGCGAGTTTGATCTCTCTAACATGCTGGGGGGGGGGGGGCATCCTACTGCACCACATCTGAATCAGTTCATTTGGCACCTAAAAGTTTGCGAACTGGGGACACCACAAACCCCACCACATTTTTCCCGGTCCATACCCATCCCTAATTTGGCTATAGTGAGATATGAAATGTGGATTTCCTTAGTTCACAGCTGGTATTATCTTTCAAATGCACATACGTCCTTCTCTACAGTTTTTAAATATTTTCCCTAGAGCAACAGCAGCAGCAGCAGCAGAAGAGTTGAATTTATACCCTGCCCTTCACTAGGAGTCTCAGAGTGGTTTACAATCTCCTTCCCTTCCTCTCCCCACAACAGACACCCTGTGAGGTAGGTGGAGCTGAGAGAGCTCTGAGAGAACTGCTCTTGAGAGAACAGCTCTGAGAGAACTGCGACCGACCCAAGGTCACCCAGCTCTCTGCATGTGGAGAAGTGGGGGATCAAACCTGGTTTTCCAGATTAGAGTCTGCTGCTCTTAATGACTACACCAAACTGGCTCTCACTGTGACACTTTCCTCACTGAACTGTAGTTTCAAATTGCATGGAAAACTGATAAGAATGTTGCATCTTTATTCTCCTGGCATTCAACTATATATGACCTTAATGTCATATATAAAATTCCTTAATGCCCCAAAGAAAGGAAAATAAAATGGACCAAAAGGAATGTTGCCCTAGTCTGGATGCCTTATGGCATGTTGGGATAGCTGTTTCACCACAGGCCTAAGCCCAGATATTTCACTGCATGCTGACATGATGATTAAGGTTTCGAGTTGATCAGCAGTGGGGTGGGAAAATGTCAGCTCAAACTGAAAAATCAGATTTTGTGCATGTGATGAAGCAATCACTCAAGTCCTCATTCCTTAAACCGCACTGGGTGTTTGGATGTTACTTCTTTTAACCTCTGTGTCCCATGCATGAAATTGGAAAGAGTCCTTAAGCTTGTGTATTTCTTTCTTATTCCTCCCCCCCCCCCCTTTCTCCTCACCACATGTGGAAGGTAAACCAGGAAGCCCAGCATTTTGATTACTTAAAGATCTCACAGCCCAGCGGTTACCTTCATGGTGAGGCAAGAGAGGGAGGAAAACGGAGGAAGGAGGCAAGCCTGTGACCTGCTCCTGATCTCACCATGTGTACAGCAGCATATGACCGTCATGTGTGAATACCCCCCTCCACCCATAATGTGACCTGCTTTCAGTTTCATGCCAGTGTTCTTCAGTTACAACAACAAAATATTTAAAATAATCTTGTCTGGTTTGTTATCTTTAATGCAAGGAGAACAAGCCATTTGATATGTTCTTGAGTTATGTGGCTTAATAGCTGTTGTTTTTCTCCCCACAAATATTATACAATAGCCTTGAGCCTGGGGGTCAGTACTTCATTTCTCCATGCTGTGGGAGAAATAATAAATAACCACCTCGCTGCTAGCTAAACTAAGCCATCTATATCTTCCTCAGCCTATTGTCAGGAACACAGCCAAGAGAAAATGCACAGTTCAAGGTGCTCTGGATTGATACGGCATGGTGCTAAAATAAAAGCTGACTCTGCACATTTCAGCGTTCATTTCTTTTTGTTGTTACTCTCCCATTAGCTTTTAATAAATCTGTTTCTAATTTTGATCTCTTGTCTTCACAGGTTCTACAGATGACAGGGTGATTCCTACACCCGAAACGCCCTCCTCGGATATACTGTCAAAGGAAAAGATTTTTTTTTGTTTCCTAACGTATCGCAAAACATGAACACTAAAGTGAAACTGCTATGTGAATCCACACCTCTGCCTGTGGTCATAAGAGATTTATTTTCATCTCCTCAACATGCCGCCACTTCCTACCCCGTGTTTGAGAACATGAAAGGAGTGGGAAAATATTTAATAAAAACAAATATTAAAAGCGTCATGCTGTCAAGAGCACACATGAGGGGGTAGTGTGAGAGTAAGAAAGGGACAAAGCTAGCTTTCAACCTCATAATTTTTTGATTCAGAGCAAAAGCACATCCAGATTTCATTTGAAAGAAACTCACTTTAGGGGGTATCGTACACTCCAGTGTATTTGTGAATGCTTTCAAGTGCCATGCCGATATATATTACTCACAAGTCAAATGGCGGCAGCGGGGTGGGGATGGGTGGGGGGCAGGGTGGCCTGTGCTTCAAATGTGATCTGATGGATATTACTGCAGAGGAGCAAAAGAAGACTTTCATTCATCTTTCCAGTATGACGATCATTAGAGAATCACAGAAAGAATGTGGGCCTAGTGCACAACCATAAGATGTTCTTGTGCCAGACACACGACACACAAAAATATTTTGGATATTTATTCATATGTCTTATCTGTAGGACATCTTGATCAGATTTTCAGGGAGGTGGGGGGAGCTGAAGAACTGAGGGAAATGGAGGTGGCAAGAGATGAAATTCTACAGCAAACTGATATATTAAAAACAAACGTCCCCAGGCCTAGGTGGCTTGCACCTGAGTGTTCTTCAGGAACTCAAATGCAAAACTGCGAATCTCCTAACAAAAATATACAACTTCTCACCAAAACTGGTGTTCTTACTGAAAGACTGAAACATTTATAAAACAGGCATCCTAATGAAATCATTAGAGTTCTTTGAAAATTTATTTATTTATTTACTGTTTCAGTTTGGATCCCGTCTTGCCGGACATGCTGGCACCAAGCATGCCACCAAGCACGAGGACTGGACAGATCTGGGTAAACATTATATGCTTGGATATCCAAAAATCTTTTGACAAAGTCCATCAAAGACTTAGTAAACTTAGCCGTCAAGGAACAACAGAAAGGGTCTTCTCATAGATTCACAACTGACTGAAGTATGCAAAGCTTATAAGCGAAAAAGAGCACATAGGCCAAACAGAAATAAAAATACAACTGCTGCAACATAGGGAAATATATAAAGGGTTCCCCCCACGATCCATGTTGGTACTAGCTCTACTTAACTCGCTTATAAAGTGATCTGGAGTCAGGGATGAGCAGTAAAGCAGTCAAGCTTCACAAAATTATTCAGGACAGTGAAAAGCTAAGGAGATGTTGAAGAAGGGAAGAGATTGGATTTATACCCTGCCCTTCACTACCCAAGTGAGTCTCAGAGTGGCTTACAAACTCCTTTCCCTTCCCCTCCCCACAACAGACATCCTGTGAGCTAGGTGGGGCCAAGAGAGCTCTGACAGAAACTGCTCTTTTTCAAGAACAGCTGTGCCAGAACTATGGCTTGCCCAAGGTCAGGGCTTTTTTTTGTAGAAAAAGCCCAGCAGAAACTCATTAGCATAATAGGCCACACCCAACAGCAGAAACTCATTAGCATATTAGGCCACACCCCTGCCTTCCCTCCCTGGATCGGCTTGGTTTCCCCAGGATCGGCTTCCCCAGGTGCCCCATGGCACCTGGGGAATCGAGGAGTGGAGACAGTTTAATCTGCCTTCCCTCCCTGGATTGGCTTGGCTTCCCCAGGCACCCTGTGGCTTGCGAGGCACCTGGGGAACCCGAGAGGGGGGAGGCTGTAGGCGTGGCCAACTTGGAAGCCAGCTGGAACTCTGTTCCTGTGCGTTCCTGCCCAAAAATAGCCCTGCCCAAGGTCATCCAGCAGTTGGAAGTGAAGGAGTGGGGAATCAAACCTGGTTCTCCCAGATTAGAGTCCACGCACTTAACCACTACACCAAACTGGCTCTCCACCAAACTGGTGAAGAGCTCCAAAGACATTTTCTAAGCTGGGTATGGAATAGAAAAGGAGATTCAACATAAGGAAGCGGGGCAAAAATCCAGCCTCTTATACTGAAGTTGTAGCAACTAACCAGGAAACAGATTATAAAGTCTTGTTATGTATCTCAATAAAAGTGTCAACTCAGCGTGCAGTGGCAGTTTTAAAAAGGCAGATTCCATAATAGGGCTTATTAGAAAACGGATTGAAAATGAAACTTTCAGCATCCTGCCTATATATAAGTACGGTACAGATGCATTTGGAATATTGTGGAGCATTTTAATTGAGCCATCAAAAAAAGCTTTCATGGTGTTGGGAGAAAGTTACCAAAAAAGCATCCAAAATGGTGAAAGAGTCAGAGCATTTCCTCTACAGTGACGAGTTTTAAAATTGTGAGTTTTTAGCTTTAAAGAAAGGTGACTTCGGAGCGGGAGTCTGATGGAAGTTCATAAAATGAGGAATGGTGTGGAGAAAGTGGGGAATTAGAACTTTTTCTCCTTTTTCCATAATGTGAGAATTTGTATCATCCAGTGAAACTAATGGGCAGTAGATCCAAGACAGACAAGAGACAGGTTTCTACATCACAAACAATTAATTTACAGAAGGAATTACGCATAATATGGTGACAGCCATTAGCTTAGCTATCTTCAAAAGGGGATTAGAGAAATTCTTGGAAGTTAGTTCACCACAACAGCCACATGGAATCTCTGACACTGAATAACCCAGTTGCCTGGGGGGGGGGGGGAGAGAAATAGGGACCTCCTGCTCATCATCATTAGCTAGCCTTTAGGGGATAGAACTAAAACAAGTTTACGTTAACAGCAAGGAACCCTCAGTTCTGTGTAGGGATGGACTGGCCACTGTGCGCATTGGCATGCCTATGTCAGAACAGCTCTTACCATGTAGAGGAGGTGGCGCATGCCTGACACAGAGCCAAGGAGGAGATGCCAGGCCCACCCAAGGTTAGGAAGGCCCAGCCCAGCCTACCCAAGTCCTGCACAAGGCAAGGGAAGTAGCCTGTCCTGTCCAAGCTCCGCATGAGGGGAGACAGGCAGTGCCCAAACCCACACAAAGGCAATGGAGGCAGTGCAGAGCGTGAGGAGAATTAGGTGGTGCCTGTTCCTTCCTCCCTGTCTCCCCCCCCCCCCAGCCCGAGGGGGGCACAGCCTGGGGCCATTTTCCACACCCAGGTCTACCCTGATTCTGTGGTCTCTGTGCTCTTTAATGGATCTCTTATTTCTTCTCATTTTTGCAGTCAACAGTGAAATCCTGTGTAGAATTACTCCAGTCTGAGCTGATTAATTTCAACTGACTCAGACTGGAGTAACTCTACACAAGATTCCCCCGCTAGTTATTTTAAAAGCATACATTCAGTCTAGCACAAAACCATATTTATACCTATCTGAGTCACTGCTTTTACTTCTCTGCCTGATCTTTTATTCCTCTCTATTGTTGCACACATACAGATGTGCACAGCTGTTGGCTGTTTCCCCCTGCTCTGGGTTAAGTTCCATTCCACTCTTCTTCCCCTGTGATGCTGATACAGATAACAGTCTCCCAAAGTAGTACTGATTTTTCACCCCCTTCCCTGGATAGGGTTTTCACTTAAAAAAAAAAAAATCAGACACCTGTTATATTTATCCAACTAAACATTCATTTGGCCTCCTGTTTTTCAAAAGCCAGTGTTTATTTGTTTTTTTTAACACGAAACATTCCCTCAGTGGGAGACAGGAGGGGTGGGGTGGACAGAGTGATTTTTGCAAGAGCCAGCCAACCAATACTCTGCATAGCTGGAAACAGGATTAACCAGATAACCTCTGGGTGAGGTTTTATGTCTAGCCAATAAGGGACGAGGGTGTCTCCACAGTGGGCTCACCACAAAAATTCTATATCCCTGCACACAGCCTTTGTCTCTTATTCCTCCACTGGTTTCTCAAAGGGGCAATCCATATTTCTACAAACTAGAGTTCTGTTTCCCTACCACCGACGATGCAACTCAGAAACTCCAGTTGGTGCAGAACAGTGCAGCTCAGCTATTACCGGGAGCTAGACAGAACATCTATACTTCTCCCATCCTGCAGTCACTCCACTGGCTGCCCATCAGTTACTGGGATCCATTTCAGATACTGGCTGTCACATACAAAGTTCTCCATGGCCGTGGTCCCTCATATTGGTAGAGCTGCCTCTCTATGCTCTGCTAGAACAGCTTTGCTCATCTGAGTGGGGTCTTCTGCAGGTGCCAACCTGCAAATGGACAAAATCAACCGCTGCCCGTACACGTGCCTTCTCTGTTGTGGCCCCTGTCTCATGAAATGGCCTGCCTGAGGAGGTCAGGAAGGCTCCCACTTTCCTGGCTTTCTGCAGACTATGCAAGACTGAATTATTCAGGTGGGCTTTTCTATGCAGTTAAATAGGGTAGCACTGTACAAAAGCATTTACAAGGTTACTTGGATAAATGATTAGAGACTGTGGTCTATACTACTGTACACTGCTTGCTGTAAGTGGGATGCTGCTATGGAATTTTGCATCATTTAATCTATTTTATTAATACTTAAATTTTGCTTCAGGTTTTTACATTATTGGTTGGTTCAAGATTTCTACAATCATAATCCTATTGCATTGTTTATTGAACCTCCCATCCTGTTCATTGTATTGAGTAGTTCATAGAAACATAGAGCTGGAAGGGACCCCCAAGGGCCAGCTACTCCAACCCCCTTCGCAACGAAGGAAATTCACAGCTACCTGGACACTATACTTCTGTTGATGCAGCCCAAAATTACATTTGCCTTTTTAGCTACCACAACACACTGCTAATTCATATTCAGTGTATGATCCACTAAGACCCCTACATCCTTTTTGCAAGTACTACTGCCAAGACAAGTCTCCCTGATGCTATAATTATGTATTTGATTTTTCCTGCCTATATGAAGAACTTTACATTTATCTCTCCTGAAATTCATTTTGTTAGTTTTAGTTCGGTTTTCCAGCCTGTCAAGATCATGACTCTTGATTGTGTCTTCTACTGAATTTGCTACCCCTCCCAATTTAGTATCATCTGCAAATTTAATGAGCATCCCCTCGACTCCTTCATCCAAGTAATGTACAAAGAACAACACAGGGCCCAGGACAGATCCCTGAGGCATTCTACTTCAAGAGGAGCACTCTTTGAGTGTGACTTGTCAACCAGTTTAAAATCTATCTAACAGTAGGATCCAAATCACATTTTTACTAACCTGCTAATAAAAATATTATGTGGAACCTTATCAAAAGCCTTTCTGAAATCAGCTCCTACTTGGAACTCTCTGACAAATAACATCCATGCCCTGCAGAACAGCTCTCCAGTTCTACAGGGCATGCAAGGCAGAGATGTTCTGCAAGGCATTTGGTTGACAGCTGCAACAAGTACTATTGTATCTCGCACTCCCCCCTTGCTTTCTCTCGCTTACTGCAAGACAGTGATGCAAACTGCAAACTTGTTTGGGCGCCATCTGATGTTGTTTTTAGCCATTTTAATTCCTGGGATTTTAAATTGTACAATATTATGTTGCTAACCACCCTGAGCTCTGTGAACTCAGAGAAGGGTGGTATATAAATTGAGATTATATATAAATAAACTATGTCCACAACATTTCCCTGTGTAATCCCCTGTGAATCCCAGTGAGAAAGGCGGACTATAAATACAGCAAATTAAAAAATAAATAAACAAACTTGAATGAGATTCTAGAAAAATGAATGGATACCCTGGGAACCACAAACAAGTCATATGATAGGATCACAGTTTGTGAACTCAGTCTGACCCATCCATCCATGAAGATTTAAAAAGAAGCCCAATATGGATTGTTCCTAGGATTACGTAACAACTCGCCTCCCCTTCAAATTTTCTAACGGACAGGGCTGCTACACTAATTCCCCAATAAAGACTCTGCCCCCCCCAGAACCAATCCAAACATCACATGAACCAAAATCATATGATTTGCCCAGCTCAATGGGCCTTCACTGTGCCCCATGCAGACTCTCCGAAGTTTGTACTAGTCCCCAAACTGGTAACAGCAGACTTTTATGTCATTTTCTTGGTGATTTGGGGACTTCTGTTTCAAGAATTTTTGCTGCAAAACATTTCTTTCTTAATGAGATGGGCAGTTTACTCCCATCATTTCCTCCGCTTCTAATATAACACCTGTTCTGCTTTATCTTCTTGTTGTTTTACAGCTTATTGCTTCTTTGTGTAAGAGTGGTTCTGCTGGATGAGTTCCTGCTATGCCTTAATTCAAACCAGTGCTTTCTCTATTGTTTTCTGCCTGATATGGTGTACCAGTCTATCCAGCTAAGTTCAGCTAATTGTAGGCCAACTAGTATGGTTTTCATTTTTCAAACTTAGAGTGAAACTTAAGAGTTTCTTAACTTAGAGTGAAAGACAAAATATTTTTGGAAGAAATCCAGATTTAGAAATGTCCTCACTACATTCAGTGCAAATTTAACTTTCCTCTCCAGTGCTGAGCTCTTTAAAAAAACAGTTATGCCAGTTTGCACAGAACCAGTTGAGCATAGCTCTGATTGGCTGATATTTGCATTCTAAAAGCAATTTAATAATTAATAAGGAGACCAAAATGGATAAAACAGATATATGCAAAACACATAACACATTAAAAAGTGCCTATTTTTGCATGGTGTGGAGGACATGATGGACAGTTATACCAGCATTCAATTTCCTCACAAGTACATTTGTCAATCACATTGTAAAGCACGGAAGGAAGCCAGACTTAACTTGTGGCAGAGACTCCCTCTAAACTGTCCTTTTGTATTACATCTGTCTTTATCCTAGATCAGGGGTGGGCAATTGTTTTGGCTCGGGGGCCACTTTGTGGGAGCGGAGGTTAGCGGAGGGCCGCACCTTTTAAAATGATTGCATTCATTACTTAACTTTGCATTTCAGAAAAGGTATAAATTGTATCATAAAAATCAATAAATATAAATTAAATAATAGTGGTAGTTTTATTCAATTTATTTATTGTGCTAATTTTATATCATCTATAGCTGCAAGCACATTTAATTTTAGAATCAGTTTAATGAGACAAATGTACCCTATCACACTTTTCTACAATTTTTTTGAAATCAGGAGTGAGATTGCTTGTTGAGATTCTCATCACAGCCTGCAAGTTAATGTCTGTCAAAGAGCATCTATATTTACTCTTGTTAATCTTCATGTCTTGGCGGGCCGCAAAAAACTCTGTGGTGGGCCGCATGTGGCCCGCGGGCCGCCATTTGCCCACCCCTGTCCTAGATGGTATACTGAGGAGAGACAGTTTATCACACTTGTGGCATGTTTTCTGTACTTTTCAGAAATTAAGAAAAAACAGAGCTGTCCCATACAAGATGACGGCCAGCAGAAACACTTCAGCACTGAATGGCAGCATGCACTGAAAATAGGCTCTACTATTGAAACCTGGGATGCATGTGGGAGAGGATGTATATGATCCTTCCACTCTTCCCTCTATCATCCTGCCCTTGTTATCTAAGCTTATTGCTAATGGTTGATTCGGGTGGGTAGCCATGTCAATCTGAAGCAAAAGAACAGACTTTGAGTCCAGTGGCACCTTTAAGACCAACGAAGTTTAATTCTGTGTGTAAGCTCTCGTGTGCATGCACACTTCTTCAGATACATGGCTAATGGCTGAGTCAGTTTGTTTTGATAAATAGCTCATTGTTTCAATCGAAAGGCTCATTCTTCAAGAAAATTGAAACGAGAAGGGACGTCCTCTTTGATAAGGGAGATGATATGCTGATGTTCTCCATATGTATTCAAACTGATGCTTTAAAAATACAGATTGCTTCATGGTGGGTTCAGATGGCCTTTGCCAACAGCTCTCCCTCTAACAAAGTAAAGGAAACAAACTGTGCAAAGTCAAACATTTTATGTGGGTAACTGAGTGAAGACAAAACCTGTTAATTTTGGCAACTTTTCTGTGTTCTTCTCAAAGCCTTGAGCCAGGTTGCATTTTTAAATACGTCCCTTGTATAATTCCTAGTACTGTAATTTATTTGTATATGTTCATCCTTTCTCATTCTTATTTCTTAGTATTTCAGCCCCTTGACAACTGAAGTAATCTTTCTCCACATCTTTCCCCATTTTTCAGCTTCAAGGCAGTGTGTGGACGTTTCTCTAAACTATTTTCTAACTATGCCAGAAGGTATTATACTCTGACAAAACTAACAGGTAGTGATTTGGAAAAATCTAATTATTTGTTAATTACATATATCTACTTCTCTCAGATTGGCTTGTGACATTCATCAGCTTAACTTCAAGGATGCTACAGAATCAGATGCTCCTAGGCCATGCACCTACTGAAGATCACAAAGACTTGACCAACCATCTTTTCAGGTCTTACTGAACAGGTTTGAAGCTGGAAAGTACAGACAACTTACAGCCAACTTATAGTGACTCTGTAGGTTTTTCATGGCAAAGAGATGAACTGATGTGGTTTGCCACCACCTGCCCCTGCATTGCAACTCTGCACTTCTTTGGTGATCTCCCATCCAAGTACTAACCAGGGATGACCCTGCTTAGAGTTTGAGATCTGAGGAGATCAGCCTAGCCTGGGCTGTTCAGGTCAGGACTGAACAGGTTTATTTTTTATTTGAGAAGGCCTTTGAATTACCTGATGAGATAGACAGCTCTTACTGGGATTTCTTGCATGGTGATATTTTAAACAGTTTGTAATTGCGGCATTTTATAGTTCTGGATATTACTGCATTTTATTTATTTTATCGTCACATTTATATTCTGCCTTCCTTGTGACCGGGCTCAGGGCAGATCACAATTTTATGGTTATCTGTCTTGGGTGCCTGAATGAACAAACATATGGACAAAGAAACAGTCCAGTACCTAATGGCCCATTATTTGTAGCAACAAAAGACAAATCTACCAGGTCTCCCATTCACACTTTCATCTAGTCTTTATGCCATAGAAGAGCAGTGCTGCTCTCACTCTAACACCCTTGCAGGAACTCACGTGATGACCTTGAGCCAGTTGCTCTTACTCAGCCTACTTTACTTCATAGGACTGTTGGGAGGATGAAATGGAGAGAGGGGGGACCCTATTTAAGCTGCCGTGAGGTACCTGGAGAACAGGAGGGATCAAAATGAGATAAAGTTCAACAGAATGGGTAGAACACTTAAAACATTTTCAACCACATGTTTTCAAAGCCCTAATTTTTCAAATGTTTTGGATCTCTACTGGAAGAGCGAGAGGCTGCGTAACTGAAGATACTTAAAAAAATAAATTTCACAAAGGACACAAGCAAACATCCTATTCCAATGGGAGTGATGTACTTTAGCTTCCTGAAAGGCTACTTGCATACCAACATGCTAGGTTTGCTGTTGGGTATTTTTTTACTCCAGAGATCTGTTGCATCTTTCCGTTCTTCTTCTTCTTTTTTGTGCGTGGCAGCATTAATCCCTCTTACCTCCAGGTCATACAGATATCTGAATGTATTCGGCTGATTAGCAGCTCTTCTTACGGCCTGAGCCAGTTCCACAGATCCTCTCCCTCCTTCAGACCAGTGATTGCAAGGCACAGCATCAGAGGCTCCAGACTGCTTGGCAATCTCACAGACCAAATCAATCTCCGCAGGAGAGTCCGTCCTGCCAACAAGAGAGTTATTTCATTTACTACTACTTCAGTCATATTTGTTAAGTGGCTCCTTGTACTTATGTATATTGGGTAAGAGTAGCTATTCAGGGAGAGTGCACACAGTATGGTACCGGAACTTTACAACATGCACATTTTCAGTGCTACAATGGCTAAATATGTCAGACTAGGCAAGCACAGAAATAACTGATACATATGCACGGGAAGGTGGGGAAACCCAGATGTTCATAATGCCATAGACTCAACCCTCCAAAGCAGCCATTTTATCCCGGGAAATTGATCTCTGTCACTCAGACAGCAGTTGTACTTCTGGGTGATCTCCAGCCCTCACCTGGAGGCTGGCAATGGTAGTTCTTGTGGAAGAAATGGCTGGTTTGGAGGGTCTCATTTTTATCTGCACATCAGTCCTGTGAGGTTGGTTAGGCTGAAAGTATGTGACTGGTACAAAATCACCAAGTCAGCTTCCACCGCAAGATGGGGATCTTGCAGACCCGACTTTGAAGTTCTAACTGCTACACCACACTGGCTTTCATAGGGTGGCTGCTGATGAACAGTAGCAAACAGGCCTACTTGAGTCATGCAAATCAGGTGGTATCAAGTCACCCAGAGGGTGCTGCACTGGACCCTGGCAACTGGACCCTGGCAACTGGGCTAGGCTTGCTGAAGAGAACTAGTTTCCTCCCATGTGAGTTACTGCCTGCAAGACCTGACTGGCTCATCCTCTTACTTTTTTAGCTCCCAAGTCAGAGACAATTTCAAGTTAAGCTGATTGCGAGAAAGGTGGATTCATAAAGATTTTAAATAAAATTTAGACAAATAAATATAATTACCTCAGAATTAAGAACTGTCTGGAAGAAGGGAGGATCAGAAAGAAACCAAAAACATACTAGCAAGGACAGGATCTATTCTTTCACTTGTGTACTTAGAAGTCTGCCTTTCTCTGTCGGTCCAAGCTTACCTAAGTTTTGCAAGGGATTTTGCATCCCTTTCACAGTATATTTGTATGCTTGCAAGGTTGGTTTGTTAGCTGTGAAACAGGTATAGTTGAAGGTCTTATTTCTAAAGGTTTAATATAACAGGCAAAGATAATACATAATGAATAAATTGCTATTCCTGCTTCTTGTTAGACATCCTAGAAAGCCTGTTCAACAAGCTGCTTTATAAGCAGAAGTCTAATATCACACAACTACACTCTTTACTGAATCGGACAAAGAAACACGCATCTTTTCAAGGGTGGGTAACACACTGTCAACGAGATAGTCCATCAGGCATGCCAGCCAGCATCACTTAAATCTAGCTGTTGCCAGCCCCCCCCTTTCATTTGCATACCTTCCCTCCCAGCCTGAATGTACATACTGCACGTGTAACATTGTGAGAACTCAGAACATGGAGAGAAACTGCCGTGTTTTGTTGTGGCTCACAGAGAACACTGCAGTGGTGAACACAGCAGAGGATCTTGGAACAACCACCACAGCAAATGCTTCCAAGAAAGTCTTTTTGGGAGAAATCAGGGAGTGCCAACAGGACAACAGCAATTAAGCTATGCCAGGATAGAAGACAAAGATGCTTCGTTCTGTATTATCTTTTACATGATATGCAATCCCTCACCATTAACACAATTCGAATGTTAACTGCCCTGTTACAGTTTGATTCAAATTTTCCCGTTGTCCCCAAAGTTCCTGCCAAATATATGACTCAGCTTCATGTCCCCACTAGTTTTGTAATTGAAAAATGGAATAAAAAGAAGGCTGAATTTGATTTTAGTGCAGAATTGCTTGGAGGACACCGCAGTGAACATGGATTAAAAGGAGAGTGCGGAAAGAGCCCGAGGCTCCCAGCACACAATGGATCCCTCCTTCTTTCATCTGATTTCTTCGCAGAATAGTACAGGTAAGCTTTGCTCCCCCCTCTTATTTTCCAAACCATACTTGCACCACATAGAAAGCTGGCACTTTACTCCACTCTGTTCTTTAGGCCCTCACATCTGGAAGACTGGACACCTCTGTTCCAACTGTTTTCACTTCTCTTCTCTCCTGTTTCCCATTTCCCCACATGTATACCTTTAGCTCAAAGAGAAACTCCTGTTCCAATTTGGAGGAGCTTTGCTGAATGTTTTGTTATTGTTGCTGTATTAGTTAGGATAAGGAATATGTCTATGCTTTGATTTGGTACCGCTGGTATTTGCTTGGGATAAGTTCCCCGCAACTATTGTATTAAATCCCTTAAAAATTTCTATATTCCCTTCAAATCAGGTATCTATCATTCTTTTCCTACTGAAAATTTGCTACTCACAGCCACCTCTTTAGGTAAAAGATCCCAGTTTTATGTTTCCTGCACAAACACAAGCTAAATCCCGACGTTATGAAGATGGGTAGCTGTGTTAGTCTGTCTGTAGCAATAGAAAATAGTAAGAGTCCAGCAGCACCTTAAAGGCTAACAAAATTTGTGGAAGGGTATGAGCTTTTGTGAGTTTCATGAGCTTTCACAAAAGCTCATACCCTACCACAAATTTTGTTAAGGTCTTTAAGGTGCTGCTGGACTCTTACTCTTCTCCACATTATGTTCACTTGTTTGGGGGGTGGGGGGTGGTAACATTGCTTGGACTAAGTATCTTCTTCTCCTTCAGCCACTGACCGCGGCAGTACACTGATGACACTCACCTACGGAATATATCTTTGACTAAACATCCAGAAGCACTCACTTCTGTTCCGGGCTAGTGTCTGTCTGCCATGTACACTTGATGACACACTACACCAAAAATGATGGATGATCTCGTGTCCTTATGTACATATTAAATATCATAGGTGACACCATAGAACTGTGTGGAACAATGCAGAACAAGCTGCTGACACAGAATCTCCAAACACTACTTTCTAGACACTGTTTATGAAAAAAAATATGTAATGGGCTGAAGTGACTCAGCACTAATATCCACATTTTCCAGGCACTTCAATAAAACTGAGGGGTCGTCTGGTTCAAAGGCAGTTGAGAGATCCAGCAAAATTAACAAAGATGTATGTCCCTTATAAATATGCAGGCAGAGTTTGTCCACCAAAGCTCAGGGCATCTTTGTTCCACAGCCAGGCCTAAAGCCAGACTGGAAAGAGTCAAGGGCAGATGAGTCACCCAGGAAACCTTGCAGTTTCTCTGCCACCCTTCTTTGATCTATTTGAAATTGGCCTAACATTGGCCAATCAAGTGAGGGCAGTTTTGTTCAAGCTGTTTGTGGGGGGGGGGGGGGGGGAGACCCTCAAGAACAGAAGCATTAATAAATAGCTCTCTTATCTCATCTCATCTCCCAGGATTCTGGTCAACACGGTTCAACAATACCAAGCTGAAACTATCCATAAGGATCAGGCAGTGCTTCAGATACCTCTACAGCATGTTCTGTTCCTGAACTGACATCCAGACTGGAGCATCTTTTTGAGTTGGGTGGATTACAGTATAAACTCCTCCACAGAATTCCAAATTTCTTAGTGGTGAGGGAAATGTGTTTTGCATAAAGGAATTTTTCTTGCGTTCTTATATCATATACTCCCAAGTTTGAGCCCCAAACTAAGAACAGTACAGCTGAACACACTGAGGCTTAGCACAAATTAATACAGCAGTCTTTACTTGAAATTATACTATTGAGCAGCACAGGAGAAACAAACAAGATAACTTGCAAAGCCCTTCATGGCCTTGGTATTATCCTGATTTCTCTTATCTGTGAGACTGCATTTCCCCCTATGCTCATCCACGACAGCTTTGCTCATGTCAGCAGTGCCTTCTGCGGGTGCCAATCTGCCAACTGCAACTGTCCATACACGTACTTTCTCCCTTGTGGCTCCCGCCATATGGCATGGCCTGCCAGAGGAGGTTAGGAATGATCCCGCTCTCGGCTTTCTGCAAACTATGCAAAACTGAATTATTCAAGAGGGATTTTCTGTGCAGGTGATAGGGTTGCACTGTACAAAATGGTTCACAAACTTATTTGGATAAATTATTAGGAACGGTGTTCTATAGTATTGTGCAATTGCTTCCTATAAGAAAGATCTTATTTTGTAATTTTTGCATTGCCTAATGTGTCATGTTAATACTTATGCTACGCTTCAGTTCTTTTCTGGTGGTTCCAGACTTCTACAATCCCCAATACATTGTTTATTGGATGTCCCATTTGGTTGACTGTACTGACTCACTACATGCCCTGAGCCCCTGTGAGCAAATAACCTAAATAAATAAATAAAACCCACAAGGCTTTCAAAAGAATAACTGGGAATTGTCAGCAGCTTATAGCCACAGTATATCTACCATGTTATGTATATTTTTATTCATGCAGTCAACGTACTTCTTGACCGAACGAATTTGCCATGACTGTCATCATCATCTTTGTCATGACTCTGTCACTGTATGAACTGTAATATATTGAAATGTTTATGTTCTTCTGGATTAAACAGTACGTACATACTAGTTAGAAGAACTTTGTTTGAAATGCTCCGTCAAATACGGTAAATGAAAGAGCTGACCTTTGAAGCATTTTGAAAGTATTTGCACACCGAATGGTTACTATCAACCATCTAATCTCAAATGCATGCTGAACCTGTATTTGAACCACTGGCAAAGGAAGGGAGTTGAATTTTAAGGGCTGCAAGTCACTAAGGAGAGAAACCTCAGTCTATGAAACGGCTCATCAATGGAACAGTCAAGGAGGCACTTCCCCCTGAATTCCTATAGGAAGTAATAACCATAATGGAGATACTTAGGAACCTAAGATATGTGGAATGCAGAGTCTATATCATAAATGGGATTGCAAAATATCCTCCATATCTACTGTAAAACAAAGGGAAGGCAGCATAGTATAGCCCAATCTCATCACATCTCAGAAGCTAAGCAGGGTCAGTACTTGGTAGGGAGACATCCAAAGAAGACTCTGCAGAGGAAGGCTAACCACCTCTGCTTCTTACTTGCCTTGAAAGCCCCACCAGGGGTTGCTGTAAGCTGTGACTTGATGGCACTTTACACACAAACACACATACCATAAAATAAATGTTGTGTAATTACTCCAGGAATCAGCAGTTTGTAGAAGTCACTTTATACAGGACTATTTGAAGCAGAGGTCTGATGTGAGCCAGATGTACTCATGGGGCATAAGTTATCTATCTATTCTAGGCATGAAGGGGGGAGTGGAATGAAGGGAACAAACAAGACAGGGTAACTTGTTAAAACTTAGAGAGAGTAAGTCAGTAGTATGTGGCAAATGCCTGCAGGGAGAAGGCAGGAAGGTCCTTTTACGATGTCCTTGAGCCATCTTCTGTAAGCTAGGCCTTAACACGTATTCTAGAAGAGGCTAGGTCAATAGCATCCATGACCCTAATGGCCATGAATGAATGTGCTAGAGTGTAAGAGTGAAGTAACGGAACCAAAATTTTTGAGAACATAAAATGTGGGACCTGCCTTCTGGAACTCCAGCCTTATTATTATTATTATTTTTACAATTTTTATCCCACCCTACCCCACAAGCGAACTCAGGGCAGCTTACAGCAAGTCATACAGGCACTGTCCCCCAATTTTTATGTAAAGCCCTTAGAAGTCGTGATTCATGGTTCTGGAATAGGGTGTCATCAATATCCTGATGACACCCAGCTCTACATTTCCTTATCCAAATCTCCAGGTGACACAGTGGAGACTCAGAATCAGGGTCTGACAATTATAGTTAAATGAATAAAGGTAAACAAGCTGAAACTGAATCACAGAAGAGAGAGGAAATGTTGTTTGGGAAGCCCAAGGTCATGAAGAACAAGATGTTCCCCACTATTGATGGAGTCCAGTAGACTTTTGCTGACTTGGTTAAGAGCCCAAGGATGATACTTGGTCCAGCTTTATTACTGGAGAGGCTGATGTAGCTACAAGGGCATTCAACCAACTCCACTTAGCTCATAAAATGGCCCCTTACCTTGGCCCTGCTGATTTGACCAAATGCATCCATGCGATGGTTACCTCAAGGCTGGACTACTATAATGTATGGTACATGGATTTGCCCTTAAAGACAACACGGAAACTCCATGGTACAGAATGCCATGGCCGGGCTACTCTTGGGCACCAAGTGGAATCTACATATTATTCCCTTTCTGCAGACACTCCATTGGTTACCAGTCAGTTACCAGGTTCAGTTCAAGATGCTAGCCATCATCTACAAAGCCCTCAAAAGTTTTTGGATCTATACACCTACAGGACCACCTTGTCTACTATGTTCCACTGTGACAGCTCAGCTCATCTGAACCAAGCCCTCTGAAGATGCCACCCTGTAAATAGGTAAAACCAGGAACTGCCATTCATGCACATTTTCTTTGGTGGCTCCTACACTGTGGAATGGTTTACCGGGCTATTAGAAAGCACCCACCACCAGTGTTTCCTCTAAGCTGAGTTAGTGTGAGCTAGCTCACAGTTCTTTAGCCTCCGGTACACACATTTTTGTCTGAGCTCAGGAAGGGACGGCTCCAGAGCAAACTGATTTATGCAGTAGCCAAATCGCTCACTCACAACTTTAATGCCAGTAGCTCACAAAGTAGAATTTTTGCTCACAAGACTCCACAGCTTAGAGGGAGCATTGCCCACCATCACCGCTTTGTAGGTGTAAACAGAAAAGTCTGCATGAGTTCTGTTCCCCCCCCTTTCCCTTGTTCTGCAATCTCAGCCCAACTGCATTATTTCATTTTAATAGGACTCGTTTGCTGTTAGATTCAAATATTACTGTATCTTGTAATCTGCTCACTGTTTGACTGAATGTTATTATCATACTTGTAATCTGCCTTGGATCCCTGTGAGAAAGATGGACTATAAATGGAAATAATAAAACAAAGATCCTTACAATACATGTAGTTTTTCATTTAATTTTTTCATTTAATCTTGTTTAATCTTTGGAATTGTTATTATACCTCATTATGAACAAAAACGTTACTAGCTTATGTTACTGGTACCTCTGAATACCAATTTCATTTTGAAGATTCCCCCTCCCTCATTACTTGGTTGATTGATCAGGCACTTAAGGAATTTATAAGTGAACTAAAGATTAATTGACCCCATGTTATGGAACAGCCTCCTAGAGGAAATTAGAATATTTATATCTCTCTTGCAGTTTTGAAGGGTCTTTGGCTTCTTGAGATAATTGTTCTGTGCTTGCCTAGAAAGACTGTGATTTCTGTTGCATTTTATATTTTAAAGTGTTTTTTCCCCTGCTGGTTGTTTTATTGTTATATTAAGGATTATTCTATCTTGTACTGATTTCATTGTTGTTATTCACTATGGGTCCAGTTACCTGGGATAACTATGAACTTACAAATGGTTTAAATTAAATACAAGTATATTTGCTCTTCTCACAAACAGAGAAACAAACAAACATAACATGGAAGTACTTGGAATAAATCACCTTCAAGATACCATTCAAAATCCCTGGTTGGCTGAATGACAAGCACTGGGATTTTAATTCCAAACTGCTTGTTACAATTTACAATAAAAATAATAGATACAGAGATGAAGAGATAAAGCTAATGGGACGGTACTAGAACTACACGTCCTAACACCACACACTTAGTATATTGGGGTTATTTCTCAGCCGAATAAAGGATGATTCAATTTACCTGAAAACATTTAAAGCAACCACAACAGGAACACCAAAAAGCTCTGCAATTTCAATTTGTTTTCGTAAATTACTGCAGCCGTCAGATACCAGCTTGAGGTTCTACAAGGAAAGACACACAAGTGTTACTGGAAACTAATATACAATTTAGCTTTAATTTTAAAACTAACGGAAAGACTATATTCATCTTAAAGTAGTTATCCCTCAGTGCTGTGGCTTTAATTAAGCCATGCTCAACATCACAGCACATTTATTTCCAACCACCAGGCCAACAGCATGGCAGCAACTAAGACAACGGTTACAATCACTAAAATGCCTGTCAAAATACTTGTCAAAAACAATCGGGGCTAAGAAAAAGAAGGTACTGAGAACTGTACAGGGCTATTGCCCAGCTTCCCCTACTCTAACCCACAGCTCCACCTAAAGGGTTTACGTGGTAAATGCATTTCATAAAGACATTTCCACTTGGTATTTCCTAACCACAGATCCTTATTCGTTTGTCCCATACCTTAGAGATGGCTCTGTTCAACATGTGACCAGTATCAGGGTGGTCACATCCAGGACAGAAACATGAAAACCTTTTTACGACTGAAATATGAAATCCATTCAACTGAAAAATCTCAAGACTATTACACTTGTGTTGCAAGACTAATTTCGGATTCGGCTAACATACAGATCTCAAATACACTTAACTGTAGACTTGGCTGGCAGTGGCTGCTAGGAGGATCCACATCTGCCACTTGCAGAGGACTGGTGGCAGGGTGGCAAGCTCCCAGAGCGATAGAAAGCTATCGCTGACCTTCCTGGAAGCCCACACAAAGATTCTATCATACTTTCTCTGAATCCCCCTGAGACGGACAGGGCTCCAGGCCAAGGACTGGGTGATCACGTGAGGACAGGAAAAAGAACCAGGTGAGCGTTGGGGAGGAAACAAGATAACACCTGAGTGTGAGGAAGGAAAAAGAACCAGGATAGTGCTGGGACATGAGTCTGTACGAAAGAGAGATTACTTCATTGGTTTACATGCCCTTTTATTCTTCTCTGTTTAAAGAGAACCATTGATGGGACTTACTCAAGAACCACCCAAATCATGGCAAGTCACGGCATTAACAAACTGGTGTCCCTGTATCTTGTTAGTGCTATGCACACATTGAGCAAAGCCAAGTACTGCCAGTATACAGAGGCGCATGCCTCCCAGTATATTTGTGAAACGACTTTTGTGGACAGGAAAACTACTTCCATCAAAGTCACGAAGCGAAAAAAAGCAGCAGTGAACGCCACACACTCAGCCCGGAGGTACAATGGAGAAAAACAACTAGAAAGGGAGACCCGAAGAGCATCCTGCTTGCTGAGATGGGAAACAGGGAAACAAGGCCATCTGCATTGGTTAGATCATCAAAGCAGGAATAACAAGCGGTGCTGTGACACCAAAAATAAACAGTGCTTTTGTAGTGCGAAAACCAACCATAAACTCATAAATAATAATGAGACCATAGGGCACAGTTTCTGAACATAACAAGAGAGGCCTGGACAAATGTGTTGCTCTCTTACAACAAATCCATGAAGGAGTTACAGTCATCCTCAATTATGGTAGTGTTTTCATAAATATAATATCTAATGTTAGCTGCAATACGTTTGGTTGAACCTCCTGAGGGGTCTGATTTTTGTACGTAGCACATTTAATCCCCATCTTACCTTACAGTCTGCAAATTAACATCTACTGTTAACATGGATTTTTTAAAAAATGCGCTGTACATTCTGCAGCAAATGTTCTTACCTCTTCTGTGTATTCTTTCTTAAGAGGGGCACCTGCTGTTACCTAAAATCACAAACAAGAAGTTAGCAAAAAATTACCTAATAATTTGGACCATTACCAAATAGTGTTTCATGATTCCGGATTCTTTTTGTGTGCATGTGTGTGTGTGTGTGTATGTGTGTGCCTGAAAGTCATGGTGACCAGTGGCAACTCCTACTGGGGCATGGAGGACATTCAGAGAAGCGGCTTAATAGCCTGCCTCTGCCTCCTGGCCCTGGTATTCTCTGGAGGTCTCCCATCCAAATACTTGCCTGGGCTATCCAGGTCAGAGTCATGGTTCTAGATTCTGAGACAGCCTTTAAAACTTATGCTTTGCCGTATCTCTAGGAGCAGCAAATGTCAGCGTTTTTATATGCATCTTTAAATGCCGACGCGCAAAATGTTAACAAGTGGGAATTTGTTGTAACTTGCCATGTATTGTTTCACTAGGCTTCTTTCGTTCATAAATTACTGTATCTGGGCAAACAAATTATATTACATTATCGTGATGTGCTTTGGCAACCTCCACACTGAAAAAACAGGGCTCGAATCTACATTCTCAGCTAATTTCAACACACCTAAAAATATAACAACTACTATTTATACATATTTTATGCTTCCATTTTGAAATTGAACATTCTGTTGAAGCAGAGACAGGCTGAACCTACACATTACATTGCAAGCACAGGTTTGCTGGATAACGTGAATGAGTGAACAGGCACGTTCAGGGAAGACGTAGAGGATGTAAGAGGGTCTTAAACCTTCTTCTGCCCATGGCTTTTATGGTCAGCGTTTGACCCCAAGATGATCTTTCTCTGCCAGGCCCTGAGAGCAGAAGGAAGCTCAGCTGGGGGAAAACAGGTCAAGAATAGGGACTGCAAGAGAAAGTGGAATCTGAGAGAGAGCTGAATAGACCATTTGCCACTTCCTTCTACTTTTAGTCTGGACTTCTGAGAAAAGTGAGATAAAAATGCTCCCAGTCAATCAATGTCTCCTACTGCTGCATTCACATGCAGCAGTCAGGCAGGCAAAGGTTTTACTCCTTTATGTCAATCACCAACCCCCTGTATGCCTTTTTCATATGTGTGCAGAGCACCTAAAAGCCAATTAGGACCCATGCAATGCTGCAGAAGCCAGATGGGAGGAGGAAGTGGAGAAGAAAATCCAGAAAACTGTCTGAGTCAGATAGGATTTGTGCCTCTAAAGGGTAGGATCCTTTCTTAGGGAACTATAGAGTTCTCAGAGCCTGGCTCTTAGGGAAACCAGGCTAATTTAGTCAGTGCTTTTGGAGGAGACTGCGTCTGCCTCAGAGCCTATCCATATACAGCAGGATTCCTGAAGTTGTGGAAAAGCCAAAGATCCGCTCAAGAGTTTTAGAAGCTTTGCTGATAATTGCTCTCTGCACCAGATAACTGTCAACCAATATAACTGAATGTGCCCAGCAAATGCTGTGACTTCTGCTTACAAATAGTTTCAAACCCTTTTCCCCGAACTTCTTCACTCTCTTATCCCAGGACTTAAATAAAAGTTACTGTTTCCTCTAATTTTCCTGTGAAGTCCTAGGAATGGCAAAGCATTTCTAGAACATAACCTAGGCAGTACCAGAGGAAAAAAGAACTCTAATGCCACCATCACGGTAGCAGACAGCAACACTAGTTTGGCTGCGATGAATTCCCTCATGTGTAATTAACTAACTGCAATTAGAAGCCACTTCAGGTGGAGTCTGGGATGGAGTTGAATCCTGCTGCCTCTGCCCTAACCTCATTTAAAATCCTGTCCTTCACAATCTGGAAGTGGAATAACATGTCATCTCAGCCTTATTAAGAGATTAATGTGGCATCAGCATTAAATGCCATTATGATCTAATTTTAATTACTCATTATAATTGTGGTTGACAACAGATGCCCCTGGGCTGATACCCCTGGTCCATGGAAGAGTTTAGCCCAGGTAAGAAGATGCAGTAGAAACAAGTCTGGAAAAGTAAGGAAGTTGGGCATGGCCAATATTGTGACTAGAAGGCCAGAAGGGGGCAGTAGAGAGAGAAGTGCATGAGTGGTCTTGTTGGGAAGTCATTTTGAGCAGTGGGGAGGAGGAGTGTCTTTGCTGGGTTTGCTCCCTCTACCTGCCTCCTTAAGAAGGGCCACCCAGGATATCTAACCATTCACCTCTGCTTTGTCAGATGTTGAGTATATCTGTTGCAAAAATTAATGACCAACAGGAATAAATCCGCTAAGCTGAATTTGGCCATTTTTTAGTATGGAATCAAGAAAGTACAAAAAGTCAATAAAATCAAATACATTAATTCTTTAGATCCAGCATTATATCTCAACTGGACAGCTAGGGAGAGGAAACGAGCCAGAAATATTCAGGTACTAGGGGAAAAAAGAAAATTTTAGTTTCCAGCTTATGAACTGCACCGCCAGCTGCTTTCCATGCTGAGACTTTAGTGTTTCGTTTGGCCGAACCAAGAAGCAAAAACAAGTTCCCATGGCTGTACTCAGTCTGCACATAAGTATTCAAGCTTTTTGCCCAAGTTCTGAGGGTTTTTTTCTACACAAGTAAGACATATATCCCATAGATCCCAAAAACTGTGGAGATGGGGGTTGGGTGGTTAGCTGCAAAAGACCTACTTGTTTGTGCCCAGCCTACATGTCTCTGGAGGATGTGCAAGGTGCATGAAATAATATCAGAGCTGCATTCCAAAACATACTCACGTAGCAGAAGGTGCCACTGAGAGCAATGGGACTTTACTTCTGAGTAAACATGGTTAGGATCATGCTGTGGGTAAGAGAGCGAGTTTGCAAAATATTAAGCAGAAAAGGTAATTAGCAGAAGGATTTTAAAAAGGGAGAGACGGCAGGAGCAGGACATGCATTCTGTGAGGGAGCTTCAGGATGAATACGGGAGTCCAAGTACGAAGCAGTGAAGCAATTCCTGTATGGAACAGTGGGTGTAGGAGTGAGAATGTGCAAAAAGAAAAGCAGGGGAGGCAATGATGAAATCCTTAAAAGCTACGAACATGATGCTAGATGCAAAAGTAGAAAGGGAGGCCCTGAAGGGAACAGCACACTAACTGCATATGACACCTCTGCAGACTAGATGATCTGAGAGTCAAAGTTCTGGGCAAATGGAAGGTGAAAGAATTACCAACAGCAACAGCCAGTGGAAGAGGATGCAAGAGCCAAGAGAGAGAGAGAGAGAAACAGACAGAACCATCAGGGCTCCAGCTCCAGCAAGACATTCAACTTAGGGAATGAAGTCATCTAAGATGAAAGCCAGACTGCATGCTTGGGTGACAGGCTGAAAAAAAATGGAAGACTGTTGCAAAAGAAAGAGAGCTCAAGCCCCGTGTGCTGCTGCAATCCAGATCAAAAGATGCTAAAGAGACAGTACACATTCTGGCTTAGCGAAAATACCTTTCAATTCTGCAAGTTTCAGTAACTCTCGTATAAAATCAAAAATATTTGACTGGCTGTAGTGAGTCCATAGTTAGGACAGCACAGTTGGGAGGACTGAGAGAATAGGAAATCGAGAGGTAAGAACTGGCAGCATGAAAATGGTAGCTGAAACTATGAGACACCATGAGTTTACCCATGGCAAAATAAAGTACACTGTGAGGACATAAAATAAAAAGGGCCAAACCCTGGGTTAGAATGTAGAAAGAGAAAGGAGACTGCAAACTGACTTCATTCCCCTTCCAATGTGTTGATCATTTTTAAACTTCCCCTCATTTGTATGTCCAAGTCAAGTAATCTCCAAGGATAATGCCACAGAGGATGTCTGTATGATGAAAGACAGTGCAACAAGCATTTCTGCTAATCGCGCTGCAGAGTGAGCTGTTCCAACAATTTAAAAATTAAAACGTTTATACATATCTCAAAACAATAAGGACCTTTTTTAACCTGAGGGAATTCTAATGATTTATTATTTGTTTTATTAAGTAAGTATAACAACTTACGTTTGGCCCACCTCCATGCATCTTCAGTGCTCTCACTGTAGCAACGAGCACAACTACCCTGGGAACCAAGCCAGAAGCTCTGCATTTGATGTTGAAGAATTTCTCCATCCCGATATCAGCACCAAACCCGGCTTCGGTCACTGTAAGGATGAATTTCAACAAACAGGGATGACAGTGTTGAGGGAAAAGATTCCATTTCACCAGGGCTCATTTTGAGCAGGAGCAGGGGTCATTTTGAGCAGGACTTGGTGCCAGCCCCCCCCCCCCCCGGCGGGGAAATGCCTGCTTGTGTCATGGCTGCAGCAAAATGACCCCGCCCCCTGGGAAGGTCCTTGTTCCTGACCAGCCTTCTGAAGGCTTCAGCCACCACTGAAGCTATCCTCCCAGAATAGTGGTATTTCTGAGGCTTGGATTAGTAGCTGTCCCCTCTCTGCCAGTTTGGTGTAGTGGTTAAGTGGGCGGACTCTAATCTGGGAGAACCAGGTTTGATTCCCCACTCCTCCACTTGCACCTGGCTGGATGACCTTGGGCAAGCCATAGCTCTGTACCAGCTGTTCCCTCAAGGACAGCTTGGGAAAGAGCTCTCTCAGCCCCACCTACCTCACAGGGTGTCTGTTGTGGAGAGGGGAAGGGAAAAGGAGTTTGTAAGCCGCTCTGAGACTCCCTTGGGGAGTGAAGGGCGGGGTATAAATCCAATCTCTTCTTCTTTCTTTCTTTCTTTCTTTCTTTCTTTCTTTCTTTCTTTCTTTCTTTCTTTCTTTCTTTCTTTCTTTCTTTCTTTCTTTCTTTCTTGCCTTCTGACATACTTCCGGTGATGTCAGGTGGTTTAGCATATGCAAATAAGTTATGCTAATGAGTTATGCTAATGAGCTCCTGCACTTCTTTTTCTACGAAATGACCCCTGCATTTCACAGTGGTCAGGATCCAGACTCAGATGCTTGCTTGGAGCTCCATGTAAAGAGGGACTCATACCTTCTCTTGTATGAGTGGCATGAATCGGGGTGCGGGGAGGGACATGATTAATTTTATTTTTAAAGATTAGAGCAGGAAACTCAGTGTGCATGCACACAAAAGCTTATGCCCACAATTAAACTTTGTGAGTCTTAAAGGTGCCACTGGATTCAAACTTTGTTCTGTTGCTCTAGACCAATACAATCACCCGCCAGAATTTATGCAGAGAAAGTTTAGGTAATGTCAGCAAATGTACAGAATAGATTCCGGAGCTGTTATTTTCTCCCCGACAATGAAAATGAATAAATCAGTGGATTGCATTAATACTATTCCCTCTGTGTTGTTTTAAACTACAAACATTCTAGACTGCATCTTGCCATTTCTTTCCCCAATCTAGCCACTCTATCCAAACAGTCTGTATGGCAGCTTTGCAGAATCAGTCTGAAACATTCAAGCAGCTTCCACATGGCAGGTATAAATGTGCTGCCGCATGGAGCTTCCAAATTATGTTGCCATTCATCACCCAACTGCTTGTAGGAAGAACTGGCAGTGGAATGGACACTCAGCATGTGGGAAGCCACCTTCTAGATTATTGTTGCCAGAGGCACTGCCTTTACTCTTGGATAGCCCCAATGAGCATGGGCACCCCACTTCTAACCTGAACCAGAGACCCACAGAACTCAGGCCAAGAAAGACCTGAAAACACAGAGCAAGTCATAGCTCTGGAAACAGAGTCTCCATTTTCAGGTGACAAACCAGGCAACCCTTAGAGCAAACCTCCAGTCTTCTCTCCCACATATGGAATAACATGCATATGGAATAACAATGGATTCCACCAGGTGTAGTATCTACATTTCTAAAGGCTATTCAGAGTCCACCTGGCAAATAATCCTTCTGTTTCCAGAACCTCATCCAGCCCTTTTTTGTGATCCCATGTCTATGTGTGATACCTGTTCCTCCTTGCTCCATCCCTCAGGATACCAAGATAAACCAATCAAACATTCAAGTTATTAATGATCCTTCCTGACACTAATCAGGGACCCAACTCCCATCTTTTGTCTGTAACTGGGAACCTATTCAACTGCCTTGGAAGAACCATCAATGGACATAAAATCCATTCAGCTAGCTCCAGTACAGTCATCCAACACTTGACTTCTATGGGTAATCCAGACTCTGCCCCCTCTGAGATCAGTGGTCACATCTAGGCCTTGCCCATCCTGATGCCACACACCCTTGGAACTCATCACTGGCCCAGTTAATCTATTGCTCTCACCTGAGACCAGCCCCCAAGGCCTTCCATTGGTCTGCATTGTTTTCCAATGTCTATATCCATCCAGGCACATGGCCTCAGACTGTGTGCCTCTACCCTGATGCCAAGTGGCAGTCCACCCCTAAACCTTTGAGTTTAGGCCACAATCTCTTCTTCATGGACCTCTGCATGTCTGGACAGGTAATATCACCCCATAACTGATCCCTCTATTAGCTATCAATCACCTCTGCTTTCTTAGTTCTGTATTGTGTGTGTGAATGCTTGATTTTATGTTTGCCGGTTTAAGAATCCTTCAGTAAAGAAATCACTGCTTTAGTAATCCAGCCTCTGTGTTTATTTCTGGGACTGGGAAATCAAACTCCCGTATACACAGGTCTGATCCAATAATTTAATGCCTATTGCCATTTAATACTCTTAATTCCCCATGTTTATTAATAAATTAAGGCAATTTGGCTAACATTATGCCCACAATATAGAACAGGCCACATGCAGTGACGCTGTTTCAGCTGGCTTCTGTGAGCCTGGCATAGCATGGCTACAGGCTCCAAGAGAGTTTTAAAAAACATTTTTTCCCCAACACTTTGGAATGTTCAGAACACTTCCTATACTTTTTCCTTTTGGATTCCTTGAAACAGCCCTATAAGTAGATCAGAATTATGATCTCCATATTGTGGATGGGAAAACTGAGGCTGGGATATAATGGCTTCTGTAAGGTCACCTAGGTGGGATTTGAAGAAGGAACTTTGATTTGTTGTTCAGTCTCTTTGTTAGTACACTGAAACAGCTAATATGCATGGAATAGGGATTCTACCCCTCAATAGTTACTGTGTACATGCAGCTCACGGGTGGTACTAATTCCAAGTTATTCATTTTGTGAATAAAATAAAATCTGAGTTTTACACAAAAAACCCAAAGTAAAATACAACCTTCTGTTTTGCTTCAATTTTACATTACTATGTATCAAGTTTAGTTTAGTTAGATTATTCAATTTATACCCCACCCTAACCCACAAGCGGGCTCAGGGCAGCTTACAACATTGATAAAACAATAAATAATAACTCGACACTAAATGATAATTTGTAAAGCCTCATCAATAGTCTTAATTCTACTACAGCAGGGAGCGGCAAGTTTCAGTCTTGTGGGGTTCTTTTGTTTCACCTTCCAATATGTTTTAAATGGCCAGAATCTTTCCTCTTTAGCCATTTCTCATCTGTGTTGTCATTCTACATATCCACACTTCCTCACCAGCTTCAGAAGCATCCTTCTGGATTAGACCAACATCCACCCAGTTCAGCATTATTTGCCAGAATCCCACCAACTCACAGCTGCAAGATAATCCATGTAAACTGACTACTGGTGTTGCCTAGCAAGGCACTTTACATGCTCTTATGGACTCTTAATGTTCATAAATTTGAACTTTGGACTGTGCTAAGTGTATGCTTAAAGGACTATATTGTGATGCCATCCGCAAACTGCACACATGCTCTCTTACCTACTGCAAGAGGTTCCAGTCTATTCCTGACTGCCAAGAAGCACACTCCCGCCATTGTCCACACAAAGACAGAGACAAGGAGCTGAGGACCCCATTGCCCAAGGGTGTTCCTGTTGACTTACGCTAGGCAACCCCCTCAACATACCTGTGGGATTCCACACATTCCAGAGTGATGCTGAATGAGGTTGCTTGGCAACTAATCCTCAACCCATCAACTGGCCAAGCTAGGGCCATCAAGAGACAATAGGATGGCTCGGTGACTCATAGCAAGCTTGCCCAGGTGTCAGTTCCTGTCTAGCTCCTAGAGTCTCAATACTGACCATCCCCCAGCATCCTCTCCTCTTTCTCCTTTAACCAATGGTAGGGTTTGTAGGGATGGATTACCTGGTAGGTGTGTTAGGGGGATGTGCCCGCCCCCAGATCACCTAATAAAAGAGGTCGCCTACCATGCAGCCGGTCTCTTGAGCTTCCACGACCCCTATCTGCTTTTGCCCCTCTCAAGTCCAGCTTGCTATCCCAATACCCTCCCTCCATCTTTGATCTCTGGGTCTGCAGCCAGAGGTAAGTGTGCTTCTGCCGGTTCAGAACACATTCCCTATTTTCCTTTCAATCCCTCAGTTCTTCCTTTGGAATGGACAACCCATCTCCAGGACAGGTAAAGTATTGCCTAACCATAGAACCTCCTGCTAATGTGAAAGTGCTATTTATCTATCTAAAGTTTCTTAGGAACTGTGTGTTAGTGTGTGTGAATCTGTATTGTGTGCCTGAGAATATTCTTCAGTAAAAACCATTTAAAGGGACCTCCGCCTCAGTGCCTATTTACTAGGAACTCCTGGAAGGGGCGGGACCTTGGTATAGTTGGCTGTAACCTGGTTATTTGCCAATTGCTGACCTTAAAATCACTAACCCAGAGCAATTCGGCTAACACTGGTGGACCATAGTCAGCCCTTTACTAACTAAAATAAAATCTCTACTTCTGAAAACTTTGAAAACCACCATGAGCTAACCAGCCACTTTAAAAAGTCAAAACCAGAATATTGCATTCTGGAAAATAGCATGGAATCTACGCTGCAACAAAACCAAATTGTAGTGATAAAAATGTTACAACAAAAAAGCCATATTTAAGTTACAACTACTGAGATTCTTGCAAGTAATCCACTTGAAAAATCAAACTGATCCTGCCATAACAACCTTTTTTCCATGAACTGCAGATGTGTTTGCAATTTAAAATAAGCTGTATTTCAAGTTTATGTGCTGTTTTGGTGTCTGCAGTTGGTGGTATTCATTACCATTCACTACCAGGCTCATACGCAGCTGGCTCAAGTTCAGAATTATGGAGCAATGTGTTGTGAGCATAACAGTGTTGCTTAGGCAATGCAGTGCTTCCCCCCCCCACACACAAACCACAGTTCCCAAGAATGTTGCCACAAGACCCCCTAAAGCCTCCAATTGGCTCTCCTCTGTCTCTGCCCATCTCATCTAGTTTTGTGGCCAATGGACACAAGGGGTTCCAGTGCAATCTCAGCCCACTTACAAGACAGAAGAGACCAGCAGGAGTGGGAAATACCCTGTATAAATGTATTCCAGACAATGGTGCTACAGTGAAGCTCTGAATTAGGCAGTGGGAAATGTTCAGACCTTCCTTTCTTTGCAAGTCTGGGGTTCTCTGGGATCTGTGGCTGCCTAGATGCCTGCTGCTCCAGATGCCTTCCCCAGACAGTATCAGTCCTCTGCCCCCCTTGCTTCCCATCCCTTGATGTACACATTGCACAAGTGTGTGCGGTTGTAGGAATAACTAGCGTCTCCTGTGGGTATTTCTGCCTGCCTAAGTGTTTTGCTATTTCACCCAATAAACTACCCCTAATTATTTGACTATATTCCGGCCTCCAGTGCCCGCCTCCCTGCTTGTGGAGGAGCTGTTGCCTTCAAGGGCACGAAAAATACCAACTGCCCTGCCTCCCTCCACACCGCATGGATTCATCTGTTGATGGCAGGTAGATTAGCTGGCTGTTAAGTAACCTGGCTTTAAATATTTGTGGTTATTGATGGTTTTCTGTCTGCACGGAAAAGGGAAAAGCAATTTAAAAAGGTCTAAGTATTTTTATTCCAAGCATGTCTCAGTGCGTCACTCCTTTCCTGGAAGTACGTGTGTCACCTAGGGTTACCAAATCTAGACTGGGAGATTTGGAGATGGAGCCTGTGGAGGGCAGAGTTTGGAGAGAAGAGGAAGTTCAGGGGGATATGAAGCCATAGAGCCTACCCTCTGAATCTGTCATTTCCTCCAGGAGAAGTGATCTCTGTTGTTTGGAGATCACTTGTAATCCCAGGAGGTTTCCTGGACCCATCTGGAGGCTGGCAGTCCTAGTATTACCCCTCCTTTTGCCGTCCCTCACACCAGCTGTTAGAACCTAAACCTGCTGCTTCTTTAGAACCAGAGTGATAGGTGGTGGGGAAAAGTTTCTTACTTACGGCTTCTTCATAGTGCATTTGGAACCAGGTAAGAAGTGGATCATTCACATGGACTCATATCTAGTATACATGAGTCCTCCCAAGCTCACATAACAAGGAGCAGTGTAAGAATGCACATGGATGAAGTATCTGTGACTGACTTTAGAGCCCTTGGATTAACACTTGGCTCTCTCCCCACTGAGACTGGGGCTCAGGTAGGTACACAGGCAAGGAGGCACAGAAGAAAGGCACAGAGGGAATACTCCTGGGAGCATATTTTTTCAGGCTTTTCTTGGTTGACTGGGCACCGGGAGGAGAGGAAGGGACACTGTGTTGTGGATTTGTATCTTTCCCTGTACAAAAACCACAGTTCCCAAGTGGCAATGCAAAGAAACTCATGTGCAAATTATTTTAAAAGATGCATTAAGGGCTTATCTCAATAAGAACCAAATTTCTTATTTTAAAGACTCAAGTGGGACAAA
Organism: Lepidodactylus listeri; assembly: GCA_029233225.1. Lineage (NCBI taxonomy): Eukaryota > Metazoa > Chordata > Lepidosauria > Squamata > Gekkonidae > Lepidodactylus > Lepidodactylus listeri. The sequence continues at coordinate 53,079,499 of JARCFY010000003.1, read as the reverse complement.
CATACAGTCAGGACTGCTGGTAGTACAACTTCTGAGAGAGGAAGGAAACAGGATGCAGTATAAAAGTGCTAGGATGAAGGCAACCAACTGCAAAGGAAATAAAATGGAGAGTAAATGTGAAGATAGAGTCTTCTGCCAAATCCATGTACTCTGAAACCTGTTTGTGCTCAAATATTCAGCACAATCACTTTTGTATGATTTCCTGCTTTCAAATCAGAGTGCCAATGAAAACACAAATAAGAGGACAAAAAGGCAAGAAAGATTCACTGGACTTTAGTTACAAGATTAAAAGGTTATTTCTGTGGTTCTAAGAGAAAAACCTGCTTCTTTTCAAGATTCTCTCTCATACAACATACCCACCCCCCCCTCCAAATTATAGGGCAAAATCCAGCTAAAGCAGCATGTTAAAGTTACTTTAACAGGACAGAGTTAAGCACATGTCTGACATCTCAATTTAAATCAAAGGGATTTACAGTACAGTCCCTATGTAGAGTTATTCCAGGCTAAACCCATTGATCTCAATAGATTTAGACTGCAGTACATTGCATACGATTGTCAATTTAAATTTGTTTCTTTGTTTATATAGGCCAATTATCCTTACAATCATACAAATGACTGCTAGGAAAATGCAGAGTTCAAACTTTCACTCTTTACTGCCTGCAAGTACCCGGTACTTCTTTATTTACGTCTTTTATACCTTGCCTTTCTTCCCAGTGGGACCTAAATGACCTTACTGTTCTTCTCTCCTCCATTTTGTCCTCAGCACAGCCCTCTCGGTCTAAGTTGAGGGTATGTGTTTGGCCCAAGGTCACTCAGCAAGCTTGCATGGCAGAATGGGGTTTCCCAGATCCTAATATGACACTCTAACCATTACAACTGAGGAGGAGAACTAACAACAAAACAGAGCGCAATGTCTTTTAACCTATAAAGAAAGATTAAAGCACTTGGGGCTCTTTAGCTTGGAGAAATGACGGCTGAGGGGGTGACATGACTGAGGTTTATAAGATTATGCATGGGATAGAGCGGGTAGAGAAAGAGGTACTTTTCTCCCTTTCTCACAATGAAAGAACTTGTGAGCATTCAATGAAATTGCTGAGCAATTTTGGGTTAGAACAGGAAGTACTTCTTCACCCAAAGAATGATTAACACATGGAATTCGCTGCCACAGGAGGTGGCGGCAGCTACTAGCAGGAATTAGATAAACATATGGAGCAGAGGTCCATCAGTGGCTGTTAGCCACAAGATACAGATAGAAACTCTTGGTCTGAGGCAAGTGATGCTCTGTATTCTTGGTGCTTGGGGGGAGGGGGGAACAGTGGGAGAACTTCTGGTGTCCTGGCCCCACCTCCTGATGGCACCTAGTATTTTTGGCCACTGTGTGGCAGTGTGGACTGGATGGGCCATTGGCTTGATCCAACACTGGCTTCTCTTATGTTCTTATGAGTGCTGTTTTTTCATTTAAAAAAATTATTACTTCTATTGCTATATCTGAGGAGAACTTTCTCAAGATCGCAGAAGAAAAATAAGCAGAAGTCCTGAATTACAAGGATAAAGAGACTAATATATAGGAGAAAAATAATAAAGGGAAGTGCCTTAAACAAACTGATTAAAACAGATGCCATACACTGAAGAATGTAATCCCCTCTGAGCTTCCTGGTGAGATTTCCACAGCACTCTCCCCCAACATTTTGAGGATTTAAGATTTGTGGTTTATATTGCCCATTCTCTCAACGGAATCGTTAACATGCTCTTGGGAAATATATCTTTCCTTTTATAGAACCCTGAATGTCAAAATAAAAATCAGAACAAACAGTTTGTTGGCCAAAGCAGCTGATCAGATTTCATAGCGTTTATGTACATAAAACGGTAACACTGTTCTCCATGCTGCAACTTATAGCAGCTCCACATTAGCTGGAAGCCTTACAAGAAGAGGCCACATGTTTACGTCTACAAGGCTACAAAATGGAGTTGTGATAAGAAAATTCACTTAACTAATGACTAAATCCCTTGTAAACAGAGGTCGATGAAACTGATCCTCCTGCCGTCCACCTTTACTATCAACACATTTAAATCAAAACAAAGGGCGCACACTGGAAGAATCTGAGAAACATGCATAGTAGGCTAAAGTTTCAGGACATCGGATTGGTGGAGGTGAAATTCCAGAACAATGCAAAAGGAAATGGAAATTCTGAATTGCAAGCTGCCATCTACTCTCATGATGTAAACATATCTGTCCTAGTGCAGCTGTCAGCAAGGAAACTCTGGAAAGGAAGAGTTCAAAGTCAACGAAGCACATGAACTTTGTCCCAGTGGATCCAAGGCAGCCTGGTTGGGATGCAATGCTTGGGGCATTTTGCAAGTGACAAAGCACCAAAGAGGACAGCTGCCAGAATAAACTGTTACTACAGCAAGGGTGAATGAACTAGCTGTTTATGCAAGGGGACCTGAATAAAACTCCTTCTTTATTAGACTGACTGTGAATGTCATGCTCCCAGAACTACTCCAGTGTTCCCTATAATTTCAGAAGCCTATTTTTCTACACTCAACTCAACCAATGCCTAAAACTTTATGAGATGCTCATGATTTCCTATCTTCAATCTGGTCTGTGCAGTTAGAAAAAGGCACGTAGCCTATAATAATACTTTTGACCCTCAAGTATCATTACGCAACTGCAAACTATTTCACCTTTCAACAACCCTTACAATGGCTCTTTAACCATATAATAGCCAATAATACTGTCTTGTTGTAATATTTTTATTGAAGCCACGGCGGGGAGGGCGGGGTAGAAATAAAATAAAAATAAATTATTATTCACATATTAGTTAGATTGCTTAATGACTCCCACTGAGCTTATAGCCAAGATGAGATTTGAACTATAGGCTTTTTGTGTCACAGCTCTTAATAACTGTACTGCCACTAACAGAACAATCTTAAGCAAATCTACTCAGAATCCTCTTCAAGTCTACTCAGTAGAGCTTAGAGCCAGGAAACTGTTCTGACGAATATTCTGTCAATCTGTGTTGCAGACTGACAACAGATTTGTGTAGCTGGGTGATGGGAAACCATGGTATCGCCACTTGGAGAACCCACACATTCACAGAGATGATCCAAGGGCAACAGTATGTAAAAACCTGTTCATTATAATCATGTGTTGCCTTTCCACAGAGGGTTCCTAAATAGGGTAAATTCACCTGAATTCCAATTTGGTTTTCTGATTCTCTCTCCAGATGCTTTTTCAGTCCCCAAACTCACCCAGGCTAGTTGTCTTAATGCTAGGCAGGGTTTTTTAGTCTGAAGTGGCTACAGAGAGGTAGCAAAGGGAAGTGCCATGGTGAAGTTTCCCCTTGGCAGCTTCACAGGTCCCCACTACTGAGGACACCTACAGCAACGTATACCTCTCACAAAAGCAACATTGGGAGTCTAAGAATTTGAGTGGAACAGTGAGGATAATGGCTGCTTAACCCCTTCCCATCCGGCCATTTTAATGATTAAAATTGTCCCCATTCAATGCCTTTTCCCCACTGGGGAAAGAGATACATAATAATTTTAGACGGGTAGCCATGTCAGTCTGTTACTCACACATGCTCTCCATTAAGGAGACAAGTAGCTTGGAGGTTTGTGTGAAATTCGAACAACAATAACAACAAAGGGCTAGACAGCAAAGGATTAAGCAGCCCATCTCCCTTTCCATTCCTCCACTCAGTTTTCCAAAGGTACTTTTGTTTTTTAAGAAAATGAAATTTAGGCAGGAAAAATTGCACACATCATGTCTATGTTACCTCTTAAAGCAAATGGAATTTACCCAATGCTTTTCTAATTGTATCTGTAAGTCCGCAACATGGATTGCTGATCCTCTGTGATCCCTTTCTTTGACTATGCATATGCCCTACTGTGCTAAACCAGGAATTTCCACACTGCTGACTACTATATTCAGACATTTAACATTACTGTTTTGTACAACACAAAAAATGTCTGTCTTCTCAATCACAAAATGCCTAACATTCAAAGTTACTTTAAGCGGATGTTCTAACAAAACTATCACACAATGTTCTAAAGGTTTTTATAGAGAGAGGAAACAGATAAAGATTTCTCCAGATACAACACTTCCGTGTACAAACAGAGCGACTTCAGTACTGGGGAATCTTTCAGATGCTTGTTTCCTGTTAGTTCGTATATTTTCACTTTGGCATTATATTCAGAAGACAGTAAATGATGATGTTAAAAGATACTCATACGTATGCCAATTCTATGGAGCACAACCTCAATTTCATATTGTGGGTGTGCAGATTACAGAGAACCTTAACTCTCTGGTTAATCATGAAAAAATGATAACTGAAGCACATTTTGGGGTATACTATATATTTCATGGCTTGCCATAATATCAGATAAAAATGAATGTGGTACGCAGATTACCTTTTCTGTTCTTAAATATCTTGATTGTTAAATCATCAATTATATAGAAGTGGCAGAAGATGATTCAGGAATTTATATGGGCAAAGAAACCTCCTAGAATCTCTAAGAAAACATTTTATAAGCCAAAAGAAAAGGGAAGGTTGAATCTCCTAAATGTTGATTTATATTAAAAAGCAGCAAGGATTAGAAAAGTGTAACTGGTTTACGACACAGAAATATAATCTAATGCTGGAATCATTCTTATATCACTTATTAGGCTGTCTAGTCTGGTTTCAAGAAAGAGCTATAACTCTTAAGATTGTTTCAGAGACGGTTATTATATATAAACATATTTAGCCCTGCGTTTGTCACCCTTTGACACCTGTTTTTTTAAAATAAACAGTTACTGGACATTAAGATTCTGGGAGATGTATAACTACAAAAGGAATTTAAGTTGACTACATTAGAGACTATCTTTAAATATGGGAAATGCTTAGCATGGAGAGAAGAGAAATAATGGACATGAAAAGGTGATTAATTTTCCAATATTGACAACTTTGTCCCATTATTTCTGAGGTAGAGTAGAACTGAGGAACAAGACAGATTTTGGGAGAATAATGGAGATTCGTTCACAATGTAAAAGAGTGCTGAATGTATATTCTATGCTAAGGTCATAACCCCTTCCCAAATTCAAATCTCATTAAGGGCTTTTGCAGTGTTTCGTGAGCAGGCATGTAAAGCAAGATTAAGACAGAGTTTGCGATCTTGGGCCGAGGACAGACTGGCAATCTAAAGCAGAGGCAAAGTGGAGGGAACTGGTGCGGGGGGAAAACCCCACAGAGCTGGCCGTTCACACTGGCCAGAGCAATGCGGATCAGCGGCGATACGGAGCGTTCAGACTGCCACGGAGCGTTCAGACTGCCGCGTAGCCAGCGCGTGCGGCTCACGCGCGCCGCTGCGCTTTTTTTTGTTTTCCTTTGATGTGTTTCGCATGTGCGCACATGCGCATAACTTTGTGCGGCGCGTTCACACTGCCGCCTCTGGATGCCTCCCGCTTCTTCCGGTTCACACTGTTTGGAAGCGGGAGGCATGCGGAGGACGGCCCCTGAACACCGGTTTTACCCGGTGTCCTGGTAAAGCGGAAGGAAAGCGGCTGGGAGACGGGTAAGTACGAAACGGAGCCAACGGACAGATGCGCATGTCTGAACGTGCTCCTTTCTTCCGTCTCCGAAGCGTGCCTCCCCCACTTTAGATTGCCAGTCTGAACTCGTTTGCAGATAAAGCACAAACCATGGCTTTCCAGTTTGGATATAAGGCAAACTATGGCTTGATATTCAAATAAAATAATGGATGATCTCACCACATGAAAGGGAAGGAGGGAGGAGGTTTTCCAGTGACTGACTTAGGCCTAGAATTTGTGAGTTAATATGAAAATGAATATATGTTTCCTAATGTTAGGGTTGTCAATTATGGGTTGGGAAACGTCTGGAGATTTTGGGGGTGGAGCCTGGAGATGGTGAGGTTTGGGGCGGGAAGGGACGTCAGCAGAGTATATTGCCATACAGTCCACTCTCCAAAGCAGCCATTTTCTCCAGGGGAACTATTTCTGTTGTCTGGAGATCAGTTGTAATTCTGGGAGATCACCACACTCCACTTGGAGGCTGGCAGCCATGTGTAATGTGGATGATGCAACTGAATAGCCATATTGTACGTACATTATTCTGCAAAAGGAGGCAAGACTTTGGGTCAGTATATATAATTTCCAATAAGACTTTTGTTCTGCTCTTTCTCTTTGTAGAAATCAGTCCCTTTACATAAAATATAAGGCACAGCAGGAGACAATAGATTAATGGTACCTATTTTTGTAACTGTTGGAAATTATCAGTGGCATCCTCTGAGAGGCCTACATTCCAAAAGCACTGGATGCAATCAGCTGAATGCCAGGGTGCTTTCCTTTGAAGTGGGATAATACTGGAAAAGGAGGAGCCAGAACATTGCTCATCAAAAGCACATGCCCAACAATGTATGTACACAATGCAGTTTTCTATTCACAGAGATCACAGCAGCTGCCAAATCACAGATGGCAGCCCTGAATCAGAATGATCAATGTCTCTATCATTTGGTGCAATCATCCAGGACCCAACAAGTTTCAAGTCATCAATCACAGCAGAGCATGGCTGCATCCCAATTCAAATCTCAAGCTGAATCATATTGCTGAGCTCCTCAACGTGTTCCTTCCCTTGTCTGTTTTTCCCCCAGAAGTACCAAAAATGATTGGAAGAGATACTTTCCTTATATTCTGCTTAACGCTCTTTATTGCAAAGTAAAAGCGCATTCAAGCACATGGCTGGACAAAGGCATCCTGTATGCCACCATCCATGCATAGAATGTGAAGCTTTCTCACATTCTTCTTAGTTCCCGAAGTGTTACTCCCAAGACCATAGAACCCAGGTAGAAAAACAGCTGCACAAATCAGAGGGCTAGAATGAAGCGGGACAAGGGAGTGAAACTGGTCCTCCTTTCTGATCCACAAACACATCTATGCTGAGGGGAGGGGCAATGTTATTCCCTTGTTCCGCCTCTCTTCAACACCCCAAATCACATGGCTCTTTCTTCATCCTGCCTTAAGAACTATTGTGAGCACTTTATTTGTTATTGTAATTTGCTGATTGTTTTAACTTGGTTTTAAATGTTTTATATGAATCCTGGCACTCTGGCCAAGCTATGGGAACCGCCCTGAGCCTGCGTGCGGGGAGGGCGGTCTATAAATGTGACAAACAAACAAATAAATAGGTCTCATGACTCCAGGAACAATCACTCTGTGAACTGGAAGGACTGTGTAACAGTCTGGTAACAGCAAGGTCAGTGGTTCAGTAGCAATGTGTACTTCTTGTGTCCACAAAACTGCTGCTTCTCCCAGTTGATTTTATAGTGAAGTCTTAATGAGCTACACTCCCAGTCCGTTCCTTGGCATTCATCCTAAAACTACTCATCCATTTTGTCAGTTGACAGCTGATGACCGGCCATGAGTCTTGCACTCCTTCTCCTTTCCTGCAACTCTGTGCACCTCTGACAGTTTTGGCGCTGCAGGGGTGTGGGTGGGCTAGGTGGGGTGGGAGTGGCTTCTGAAGACTTGTTTAGTGCTTTAGAGCTACAATGTGATGGTGCTGCAGCCAGTTGTTCAATTACTGGCTAAGGGCTGGCTGCAGGCAGCTCTTCGTCTGAGAAATCTGTGCTGTCACTGAGCACAGACTGACTTACGACAGATTGAAGGAATAAAGAAGAATGCAGGAATGCAGAAAAATCATGACTGCACAGATGGTACAGGCAAGTAGTATTTCCGAAGATTTCAAATGCAGCAACTGAATCTGCATTAAAATAGCAATGTATTAAATATTACGGATGGCACAGCTGAAAAGGCTTTCCATTCATACTGACAGCCAAACTAATGCAACAAATGTTCATGTGTCACTGAAGCCCATGGAGGAGGAGAACTCACTGAAGCCCATGGAGGAGGAGAGAAACCCCATCCTTTACTGGGAGTCTCAGAGCAGCTTATAATCTCCTCCCCATAACAAACACCCTGTGAGGTAGGTGAGGCTGAGAGAGCTCTGAGAGAACTGCTCTTGAGAGAACTGTGACTGGCCCAAGATCACCCAACTGGCTGCATGTGGAGGAATGCAGAATCAAACCCAGTTCTCCAGATCAGAGTCCACTGCTCTTAACCACTACAGCAAGCTGGCTTTCTCCCTTTATTGTGAGGGTCACTGGCAGCAATCAAATATCTTTTGCTGCCCACAAGGCTCAGTCGCAAAACACCATCTTGTTGCTTGTTTTCTTCCTTACCTATAATAATATACTTTTGGTCCTAGCTTGACTAAGCTGAATTGCTTTTGGATTTCCTTGTGTCCAGGTTGGTTTATATATAACCAAGTTGCTGAAGTGAAGAGCAGCTATTACTATTGTTTCCCTCTCATGCATAAATAATTGGAATGAGAGAACTCTATCCTTCTGTGATTTGATAGGAGTGAGTTATGAGAACCAGGACTTTGACAGTGTTGCTGGGTTTGATTTATGAATTCTTCAGAAGAGAGAGAGAGAGATACTGGCCCTTGCCTGTGGGAGACAAAGAATTTCCCTGTGTTAGCTATATTTTAGTTTTGGGGAAAATCTGCTGAAATGGCTTACATTATGCCTATAAATTATAATGAATGATGGCACTGGAGTGATGTTTGTTAGTAGATGTTTAATGAAAAGAACAAATATTCCAGTTATCAGCAGACTGGCAAACATTAATGTTCTATTAAAACAACAGAAAAAACAAAGGTGCCTGAGTGAAAACACTTCCAAAAAAGAGTAAGAAGCCAAAAGTGCTTTATTCGACAGGAACACAGAACCTCAACTCTAAAATCACAAGGCATTCACTAGAAATTGGCAAGGCATTAGGGAATCAAATGGAGATTTATTCATTAAAATATTTATACCACATCTTTTGCCTCTGGTTCAAGCAGGGGCAGTCTTAGTGATTCTGGGGCCCTGGGAATAAGGCCAGGATAGGGCCCCAGAATTATCCCCCCACCCCCGGCCACCATAACCTAAAGCAAGATTCAGCCTCCACTGCTACTCTGAGGCAGGTGAGCATCCTGCCACTGCCTGTGCCCATTGCAAACACACAGATGGATGCAAGAAGTAGACATCGCGGGTGGGGAGGCATGAGGAGCAGCTGCGGCAGATGCCCACTGTTAATAAACATGAGGCATGAGGAATAGTCCCCACCGCTGGCAGCAAACAGGCAGGTGTGTACAAGGAACAGTCACTGCCATAAGGAGGCAGCTGCACCCCACAGGAACCTGCTCCTCTTTCTTTGTCCCCAATGTTGGGGGACACAGTGAGGTGGGACCCTTTACAGGGCTTGTTTGCCTCCCAGTGTGCCCAGATCGCTATGTGAAGTGCTTCAGGGTGGGGGCTGAGGCAATCAGGCTTTATGGTGGTTGGAGGGTGGTCCCTACCACCCAACAGCAGATTGCTGCCCTGAAGCTGCCATTGTCCACTGGGACTGCAGAGAGGCCAGCAGCAGCTGGGCAGTTGGGGTCACTTCAGGGCAGCCCCCCCCCCCCCCAGCACAGGGCGTGGGGCGACTGCCCTGGTTGCCTTGTGGCTAAGACTGCTCCAGAGCTTAAAATTCCAAAAATTATTTATTTATATCCTGCCTTTCTCTCCAATGGGGACCCAAAGAGGCTTACATTGTTTCCCTCTCCTCTGTTTTATCCTCACAACAACCTGTGAGGTAGGTTAGCCTTGGGGCGTGTGTCTGGCCCCAGATCACCCAGCACGCTTCTACAACAGAGTGGAGATTCGAACCTGGGCCTCCCAGATCCTAGTCCAGCACTCTAACCATTGCACCACACTGGCTCTCCATCCCCACCCCCACCAATCCATGCCTGCAGCTTAAAGCCCTTTAAAAGTTCTCAGAAAGAAAATGGGCCTTACAGCACCTCCTGAAATTTTCAAAAGACAGAGCCTGACTTGCCACCTCCCATTTTCTTTCTTCTTGTGCAGGAATCCTAAATAACATATTCTATACAGCATCACAACTGCAACCCGGTAGGCTGTATAACCCAAGAGGCAGCAAACTGAAGAGTGACTAATACAGACTTAACTTCATGCAGTGCAACTCTTACAACAGCTGACTTGAGGGCAAGTCCACATTCCCTCTGGGCATGTCTTAGAGCCTGACACTTACAGCATTCTAAGCTAGGAAAGTTCCCAAGATTGAGCCAACTCCTACTCCTTGCCTTTGGTCTGGGTGTCTCCAAAGACCTGATGTATATTAACTTCACCTAGGATATAAAGAACCATGTATAAATTCCCAGAACTAGATTAGCATCCTGATTCCACAGTCATAACAGGAGATCTGAAGCAACTCCTCCACCCATATTTAGTTGCCTGTGCTCTAAGGCTGGTTGACGAGGCTTTGCTCCAGAAACCCTCAACAGCTGAAGTTTCGGCTGCAAGCCCCTCCCTACAGGCCTTCTAGAAACTCTTAAGCCTTCCTCCCCCCTTGAACCTTGCTGCCATAGGGTCATAGGTTTTAAAATGTATTTTAATTTTTTGTAAGCCACTTGAAATACTTTTTTAAAGGAAAGGTAACATATAAAGGCATTTGTTATAGTGTACACTTTTGAGTACCTAATGGCTTCTTCACACTGGAGGTCTATTACTGCACCACAGCTTGTTTAAATATACGTGCAGCAAGGATTTTTACATGACAGTTTGGTGATAGTGAACAGTGGTGGTGTTGCAGCAGAGCTCTACTCCACTGGATGTACACTCATTGTAAAATGTTCCTACATAAATACACAGTTCCTACATAAATACAAGTGAGGGCATGAAGAGTTTTCCTCAACCTCCATGATCAGGATTCCTTTTTAGAGTTCCCACCAGCAGAGACAGGTGCCTGTATAACTGTGGGGCCTATGCACACTTTACAATAAATGCGTGTAGACTAGCACAGAGCTTGCTCCTCTGAACCCACTTCCACGTCCCTATTCCTTTATTACTATTAAAATGCTCTGTGAAAGGGACTAGAGTGAAGTGCTAGCATGACAATCTATTAATTCAATCAGACTCCTGGAAGTCAGACCTAACCAGCAGTGAGCTGGCGAGATTAGTGTTATAGGGCACAATCCCAAGCAGGTCTATGTAGAAATAAGACCTCTGTCATGTAATGTGACTTACTCCCAAGAAAGTGTTCTTTGGATTTTAGCGGCTGTGATCACATTCACAATTAGCCCTGACATAGGTGCAAAGGCCGGGTAGATTTAATGTGCACAATCAGACCTGAACATCTGGGAAGCATCCCATAGCCAGCAGCAACCTGTGTTGCTCTGCCGCAGAAGTGGAGTAAATAGGCACCGTGGAAAGTTCGTTAGCAAACGGGTTGCTATGTGCCATGGGCGGGCATTCCGCTGTGGGCGGATTGCTCCAGTGCGCTCTCATGGCGTTGGGATGTTCTGATCAGGCCATCCCAACTCCGTGCCGTTGTTTTCTCCCTTCTCAGTATGCGCATCATCTCACACTCCATAGGGAGCCCTCAGGGCTGAGATGTGAATCATCGATCCCTTGTTTAAGCGCATCAGGAACAAACAGCAAAAAAGCAAAACAAACCTGACTCACCCGTGGTTGCGTCTGATCACACAGTGGTGGGCTGTGCCTGCAGCTTCAGAAGACTGTGTGATCGCGCAACTGTGGGTCAACTTCTGCCGGAGGAAACAGCTTCTCTTCCCCCCCACTTTATCTCACGCGTGTGACCGCAACCAGCGAAAGTCTATTTGATTTACATTCTGTAACTTTTCATTGGTTTATATAGGAGGTTTTTTTTAAAACCTGCCCCAACTTTTTAAGATGGATATGGTGGAAAACCTATCTGAACAGAAGTTACAGATGAAAACCAACTCAAAACAGACCATTAGACTTCCTATGATATTGCTTTAAGAGGAGCCTTTTGGATTTGTTCATAGATATGAGCTCCTAAGTAAGCAATCCACAGTCCAGAATGCAAAACAATATTGCCTATCCTAGAAGAAAGAGGGTAATTAAAAACCCCAAAGGGAAATATTAAGTTACTACAGAAAGCTGCAGTGTTAATTTTTTTTAAAAAACAACAACACTAACAGTGCAATCCTAAACAGACTTATACCCTTCTAAGTCAACTGAAAATAATGGGCTTAGAAGGGTGTAACTGAGTTTAGGGTTGCACTGTCATTTATCGAGCTGGAAAAGCTGAAGACGTTAAATGGCATCAATCTCAACTGAATCAACAGCATTGGCATTTACTCCTGTAAATTTCAAGGCTATGGCTCTGCATTAAGTGGTATCAAATTTCATTTGCTTAATCTAAACTTGAGATAATGGCCCAGGAGATTAATTTTTTTCACACCATGTAATGTGAACTATGTTCTTTATAACAAAAAAAAAATAGTGTTACGTAAATAGAGAGGAAACCATCTCTGTTCCTACACAGTCCTCAGCATTTCAACATCTTCTACAACCCATTTCTATACTTTACCTTCCCAGATGTGCAAGCGAAGCCCTGATAGCTCAATGAAGTAATTATAATAAGCTTCAGGAGAGACTTCTTTTTTTCACAGAAAAGTGGTGTGGACACAGGTGCATGAAGTCTTTTCTCACCGACTGTTTTCCCTTGAACTGATACCTTTACATATTACACCACGGCTTTTAGATGCATATCTGGATGCATTTCAGGTGTCCACAGAATAGGCCTAAAGATCTTTAGGCCTAAAGATTCTTTGGATCTGAATGTTTTATTTCACATGTTTTCATACCACAACAACTTAAAGTTGATATATAAGGTTTGGAGCTGGTAGCTTTTTGGTTTGAACAATATACAGGTGAATGAATTGGCCTGTTGATTGCCAAAGCCATTTTCTTGGAAGCTGATGCATGCAGTAAGAATGTAATCTAGTAATACTTGTGCATTTTCGATCTGGGGGTGCAGGAAGAGACCAAACTGTAGTTTTTGCCTTTTTGTGTTGTCATCAGTGCATCCATCAATAATCTCAGCATCACATCCAGTAATGATCTGGCTCCTTCTATTGTTTGGCTTGAGAAGAGACACAGCTGGATAGAATGAAGGAAGCCCACTGGGCCAGTCTTCATTTAAAGTATGATGTCATTCCAAATGATACTCCTTTATAGTGGAAAGAAGATCATTTCCCACAAGGGATAATTACTTGCAGAGGACTTGCTCTCACATTATTGGAGGAGGGGCAGGAAAAAGAAAACAGGGGAAAAGAAAAATGTGTGCGAGAGAGACTGATTGCTCAGGAGACTGGTGCGTTTTGTATTCCCCGATCCTCCCCACTGAATTGGAGTTGCGTTATTTGTAGCACTTGGTTCTTAGCACATTTGCTGACTTCTAAATTTAATATCAAGCCCCATTCTGCTTGAACAGAGAATGTCTTTTATAGAATTACAGCCCTTTGTCTCCCTAGTCTTTACAGCACTGATTCTCAGGGAAGCATATGTGCATGAAACTATGCCCAAGACCTGTACCTTGATTGCTTCTATTTTGAAGGCAGGATAAACAAAAGATACAAGAATAGCCATATGCAAAAGCAGAAGAAACCTACCTTGTGTTAAGATACACTATGCTCAACCTCTGATCCGATGTACAAGCCAAAGTGTGTCTTACTTTTAACACTCTGACTGCCATATGTATAGTACAAGTGTATTCAAGACCAGAACTTGAGAGTATGATATCCATACAACTGCCACTAGTAAGGGCAGCCACGTGCCTAGCTTCCTTTTCCCTCATAACTTTTCACACCACTTACTGATGTCCTGATGACACAATGCCCTGTCCCTCTTCATATCACTGGTGATTGGTACAGGGCAAGGAAACACAATGATGTCAGCACTTGGATAAGTTCTTCTAAACATTATGGAGGGAAAAACTAGAAACATGGCTGTCATTTTTGAATATTGGTCCAGCTGAATATTGTTCCAAGCCAACTCAGAGGAACACTGTTCTTGTACTGTAGTCTGCCTCATTCCATCCTGTCCGGAGACATCCCCTCCTCATTCTCACAGGATTTAAAACACTGCTTGCAATGCATTTGAGGGGGAGAACTAATGTAGTCAGTAGAAATGACAGTTATAAGTCCCACTGTACATCTAGATCTCGCTACACAATATTTTGGATGGCAGCCATTATTAATTTAACATTTGACCCCAAAAAAAGGGAAAGAGAGACTTCTGTTACAAAAGGCATTGTATTTTCTTAACTATGAAAACAAATGGGAGTACAAAAGCTAGACAGGGAATGTTATGACACAAGATAGTTAGAAGTTTAAAAGTCTAACTCTCTGGAACGGTTGGTAGATGGTAACTGTTCAGTAAAGCCAAGCAAAAGAAAAAAACAATCCTATAAAGAATCTTGAGCCATGCATTTCTTAAGGCAGCACATATGTGTGCTTTTGTGCCAAAAGAGGTTTAAGGCAAAGCATTTAGGATTTGCCTCCTTTTTTGGAGAAAGGACCACTACCCAAGGAAATACCACAAAGCTCTTTATAATATATATAAAAATATATTGGAGATTATTCATTTCCTACTGAAACACACATGCGGCACTATTTTTGTAAAGCCATTTATAAATTATTCGTTATACAGTTATAAATGTGGTTGTACATATAAGGCATTCATTGAAATACAACTGTACATGCTGCACAGATAAGCAACCAGCACTGGTTGTTTTATTGTGATAAACATATTCGAGACAGTATAAAGAAAGCCCATTATTTAGGCAGCTCAATAAAGTTTACTTCACCCTAAGCTTACTACAGGCAAAAAGAATGCCAAAGTTTGTGCAACTATACAAAATCCAAGAAAGAATCAAATACAACACCCTTCTCCTAAAAGTTATTTAAATAAGTAACACACTCACTTCTTCCCGACCTGGGAACAGCGAGGAGATTATTAAATCAGGAAGGGGCAAAACTATCTCGCCTAAACTCTCTATTCAACGCATCATGGCCTGGTTGTTTTTTTTTGGGGCGGGGGGGGGTTGCATGACAGTGACATGGCTTCACCACCTTATTTTCCCATTGTAAAACTCTCTGCTTACACAAAAACACTCAAGGTCCCACATTAAAGAATAGGCTGAGTCCTAATAAACTAATGACATCACAGATGTCCAGAAATGTATTTAGGATAGTGGGCAAAGCCTTCTTATTTCTTCTCCCACTCACTTTCTATCAGGTGATATTTTACACCAGTCCAAGAGGTATAAGCCCCAATCCCTGCAAACAGTCAGGACTGCCAGCTGCAAGAGGCCTTGAACTGGGAACCTCTTAGAAGCTGGACTGGCACCTTCTTCCTTGAGCCACCCCACCTTTCTTGGAAACTTCAGACCTCTTAGGTTCCAAGCATTATCAGCTGCTCTTGGCATTGGCCAACCTTCCTCTTATGAAACTGGTCATAGCTTTGGGGGTCAATTTCTGCTAATTTTATGAATAACTAAGCATTTGATAGTCTTTAAGGGGCATTAAGGCTTTGGAGTGGTGGCGGAATTTACTTACATCTTTTGCCTCTACTTTGGACTAGAGCAACTACCTACAGTGCTGCCGCTTATATAATCACAATAATAACACTGTTCTTGATACAAGATTCTGGGTCAGTGAGTTCATGGTATAAAAGAGCTTCACTTCCCAAACAGACCTAATAAAGAACTATTTGTTTAATTGGCACTGGAAACTTTAACTAGTCTTTCATTTTTAGAATCTTTGATGGAAGGAGTTTTAACTTCTGCATGAGGCCTCATGAAGATGTAAGGACTAAAAATCAATTACATCTACATGCGCCCCCTTGCCCAGATTGCCCGGAGGTATGGGCTGGGATGTCACCAGTACGCTGACGACACCCAGCTCTACCTGATGTTGGGCAGCCAGTCTGGCTCCAGCCCGGAGGATCTGGACCAGACATTGCATGCCGTATCAGGCTGAAATTGAACCTGGCGAAGATGGAGGTCCTGTGACTGGGTCCGGGCGGTCTGGGGCGGGGGAGCACACATGGGGAAGAGAAAGGCTGTGAAGGGCTGCTTGTACAAACTCCTTCTGCTTATGCATAGCAGGGTTCACCCCTCAACAAACAAATCAGACAGACAATATATTTTGATTCAGAAAGCAATACCATAACATACTTAAGTAACACTATATAAACCATTACACGTACACACACTTCAGTTATAGATGTCTGAGCACTTACTTCAAACTAATGCTCATGAAATGCCAAGAAGAAACAAGTTTGTACTTACCTACAAATCCATCTTTGCCCACCAATTTAAGGGCAATTTTGTCTGCCAAAACTGAAGAATTACCATGAGCAATATTTGCAAAGGGTCCAGCATGCACAAAAACTGGAGTGCCCTGGGTAACACATGAAAAAGCCAAACAGTCATCAGACCCCAAGTAGGAAATCGTCTTCTGTATTAGACTTATAGACCAGTATGGGAGCTAAGCATGGGCAGACTGGAATGCAGGGCAACCAAAACTCCTTTGTGTGAGATCCCCAAGGGATTTTGGTAGAACAAACTATGCCTCCTGTTTATACCAAGACAGTTTCAGAGTAGAATAGGGTAGGGAGAGCTGCTTGCTGCTCAATAAAGTGGAAGTCCAGAGACATACACTGTTTAAGTTGTCATGCATCCTAAGGCTGCTGCTCTAGCAGATGAAGCAGTCGGTGTTTTGGATGCTAACATCACACTGAAATGGTGTCACACTTTGAATGCTCCTCCACAGCAGTTCATTTTATCACTTTAGATCTTTCCTACCCCACCCCATTCTGCTGCATGGGTAGACCAGGCACTGAAGCAGCACCAAGATCTTTTGATAAACACAGATTTAGCAAGTGAGCCTGATAAAGTGACAAATTATGTTCCCTTTTTGTTGTTGTTTCAAAACAGTAGCATCTTAAATCTAATCCTAATGCACAAGTATATAGTTATTTCAGTGACCTCAGAGTTAGAGAGCCTTTTTAAAAAAGAGAATTTATATTTATTTGCTGTCTAACCAGGATACGCAAGAAGCCATTATTTACTGCTGTTAAAACCACAGGGCTGCATCCAAACCACACGGATCTTCCAGCAAAATCCTTTCATGTACTGAAGGGCACGTTTCGATTAAGACCAGTCCTAACTCTCAATGGGTGGAAAGGGGATTAAAAGCATGCAGATAATGCCACTTCAGATCTTAATGATGTTTCTAGCGCTGCTACTCTATGAAACTCCCAGTGTTCTTAGATTCTAGGTCAGGGGTGGCCAACCTGTGGCTCGGGAGCCACACGTGGCTCTTTCACACATATTGTGCGGCTCCAGGCAGGGCGGCTGGGGAAGCAAAGGGGAGGCATGCTTTTCCTCCCTTTCTCCCTTCCTTCCTTCCTTCCCTCCCTCCCTCCCATCTATTTGCTTTCCTAGTTTCTCTCTCTCTCTTTCTTTCCACTTCTTTAATTCCTTCTTTCCATCTCTCTCTTTTTCTCTCTCTCTCTCAATATCATAAACAAGTAATATCATTATCAATAACCGGTTTTCCTTGTTTGTTTTTATTTTTGGCAGTCCCATTTAATGTTAATAAAAAGCAAATTTGCGTATTTTTAAAAATAAAAATGTGTGTGTGATATTTGTTCCTGTCTTGCGGCTCTCAGACATCTGACATTTATTTTATGTGGCTCTTACGTTAAGCAAGGTTGGCCACCCCTGTTCTAGGTAAACATCCTCTTCGAACAACATACTTTGTAAAATGCTTATGCAAATCCAACATAACAGCAGTCCACTCAGCTTCACCTTCCTTAAAAACCCGTTTTAAATAGTGCACTCTGGCAATTTAGGTACAGTCTTGAAAAGGAACATGAAAGATTAAAATTAGCAGATAATTTAAAAAACTGACTGGAACTCACCTCTAATGTCTGCATCAGTGTTGGTTTAATCGCATCCTTCATCAAGACTGACAAAGCGCCAGTTATTCCCTAAAAAAGGCAAACACCACTTAAGTTAATTGTAGCTTTAATTTTCAGGATAATATCAGAAACAGAAAGATTTCAAGTAACCTAATTTTGAGTAAATCTAAAACTTCAAACATATGATTCTCTCTTCACAGGGCGAAGCTATGGCTATTTCAAAATACAAGAAAGACAGCTTGAATCACTGTAAACTTTGAACGACAATAAGAAACAAGCTTCTGAATTACATAATGCGAAACAACACAGATGGAAGAATACTGAATCAATATACGCAGCGAGAACTGAAAGAGTCACAGACAGGGGTTCAAAGATGTTAGCTTGGTGTACTAGCTGGACATCATAAGTGACTGTCCCTGTTTCCCTTCCCTCCTTCAAGGCTTCTGCAAGAGTCTGTTTCCTTTTGCACAAGAAGCAGCCCAAGAAGACCACATCTTCTTTTCTCTCACACCCGAGCAGGCTTTGAACCGGCACGAGGAAGGGAAACCAGCAAGAAAAGCACTTATGTCCTCCCCCAAAGCCTGGAGTGAAACAAGGGGAAAAAAGAGTGTCTTTTTCTTAAATCCTCCATGCATGGCAGAGGACTCTGGTGAGGAGCAGGGCCTTGTATTATTTCATGTACTGCCTTTGCAGATGGAAGCAGTCACGCAGGTCTCACACTGCCAAGTGAGAGACAGATACCGTGCCCCCCCTGCATTATTTCAAGTTTTCTGCAATTTATTGAGATCCTGAGAGAGGAGGAAATGCCAGTGGCAACATGGAGCCATCAAGAGCTGTTCGCTGGGCGGGCACCTTCCCTCAGCTGGGAACTTTGTGCCCTCTGCTGGTGCTACACTGAAGACTGGATTGTGCAGCTTGTAGAGAGCTCAATGCGTGGCTGCTGGTCTTGTTTTGCAAACAAAGAACTAGCCGGTCTCTCAGTCCTTTCCTGTTTCCCATGGAAGGAGGTACCTTTGGGAATCCAGTCTTCTGCCCTCTTTCCACATCCATTAGTCAAACACTACTTCAGTGCACCCAGTTTTGTGGATAGCCCTAAACTACATAAGATGGTGAAATCCAGTGCCGACTAATTAAAAAAAAATATCTAGGAGCATCTCTCCAAACTGGATGAACCTCTGATGAACTAGCAAGTATAAATCGACACACATCAGAGAAGAACTTTACACTTTTATGTGCTAACAGGCTCTAAAGTGACCACGAAAGAGCTCTTGAGGCTGGAGTAGACAGTTTGCTGAAAACTTCTAATCAGTCTGCAGCAGCAGGCATAAAAAGGTAAAACCAAGGTTGGCAGTGATTAGAAAAGAGATAAAATAAAACTTGCAGTATCAAGTACTTGCTGTAGGTAAATCAAGGTATTGTGCGTGCACACAAAAGCTCTTGAAGAAAACTGGTGTTCTTAAAGGTGCCATTGGACTCTTTGTTCTATCACTGTAGGTAAGTTTATGTTGTATTCGGAATGCTGTGTACAGTTCTAGTCACATCTCCAAAAAGCTAACACTGCATTGGAAAGGTACCGAAGAGGGCAACACCACTGATAAAGAGGTTGGAGTATCTTTCATAGGAGGAAAAGCTAAAGCAAACCATAGACTTTTCAGTATAAGAGAAAAAGACAAAGAAGAGAAGTTTATAAAGATAACTTTCAAAAAGTTATACTAATTTATGGGGATTTGTCAATAGCTTTACAGGGGGGTTCCATTTAGCTAAGAGGCATTATACCCTGCTCTATATAACTGAAACACGTTGCTGCCTTCAGGCCTTGTTTGTGGATTTCCCAGAAGCATCTGGCTGGACCCTTTTGAAAACAAGTGCTAGATGGACCCTCAGTCTAATCCAATAAGATTCTTTTATGGTTATTATGATGACTAGAGGAGGCATTACCAGCTAAGTAATAACTAGACAAAGTCTGTAAACAACTAGTACAGCTGTAATCAGAATAGCAAAGTTCTACAAATGGTGACACTAGATATTTTATTAATAAGGACACTGTGGTCATCTTTAAGAATTTCTTCCCATGGTAAGCCAGCGTGGTGTAGCGGTTAAGAGTGGCAGACTCTAATCTGGAGAACGAGGTTTGATTCTGCACTCCTCCACATCAAGCCTGCTGGGAGAACTATCAGAACGCTCTCAGCCCCACCTACCTCACAGGGTGTATGGTATGGGGAGAGGAAGGGAAGGCAATTGTAAGCCACTTTGAGACTCCTTAGGATAGAGAAAAGTGGGGTATAAAAACCAACCTTCCTTGAATCTTCTAAGGCCTTTTTTCTACTCTCTAGGACCAATATTATTTCTCATATGATACAAAGATTCATGGACAGATGGAGGGTAATAAATTGTGCCTACTGGATGCAGTTTGTCATTTAACTTTGACAATGGCTTTAACTCCAGTTTATGGCTCAAAAGTCCAGATGGGATCTCCAGTTTGTTACCTGATTTATCCAGTATGGAATAAGAAATCTATGATCAAATAATAGGATATGGACTATCACCTCATTCCATGTGGAATAAAGATGGGTCTTTGGATAATTTTAGGATCCTAATGAAGTTAGCCCCAAAGTGACTTAGTCTAGGGTTTCAAGGCAACATCCTGACCTGTATACTATTGCTAAAATGAGCATCTCTGCAGGTGGGAGGGAGATGGAAAGCTGAAAAGTGAGGAGGAAATAAAGGTTGGTTGATGCTTAGCCGGGAAGGAGATACAACTGCCAACTCCAGGTGGGAAATTCCTGGAGATTTGAGGGATGGAGCCTGGAGAGAGTGAGGTTTGAGGAGGGGTGGGGCCTTAGACAGGTACAAGGCCATAGACTCTGCCCTCCAAACCAGCCATTCCCTCCTGGGAACCACTGTTGCCAATCTCCAGGTGCGGACTGGAGATCACTCAGAATTATAACTGCTCTTCAGGTAGCAGAGATCAGTTCCCCTGGAGAAAATGGTGGACTCTGCGTCCTTATACCCTGCTGAGGTTGCCACAGCAAATTGATGCTGAGTGCCCAAGGCCTTGGCACTCTCCCAGAGCCTTTTTCTGGAGCCCGTTGTATTTATTTCCACAACAGGCCTTATTCCTAGTTTTATCATAAAGGCAAAGGTACTTTAATATTTTTAACAGACTTGCACAGTAACCTGAGAAGCTTCTTAGCTAAACAAATAGTTATATATTTATATTCCCTACAGCTGCTGAAATAGAAATCTTGGGCATGCCAATTTAATTTGCTAAGGAGATATGGCATCTGTCCATCAAGTACTTTGCTACAATTCTGCACTCAAACTGCAATCTCATCTTTAGAAATCTGTTCAATGAACACCATATTTTGGCAGCAAATTCTGTAGGCTGAGTTTTTAAAGCCATTACAGAGGGTGGGTTTTTAAATCCATTACATTCATGAAAGGAGCCTCTCAGTTTATGAAATATTCAAGTTATCTTTTCTTCTCTGCCTCCTCCCACTTTCAGCGCTTGCAGCATCTGGTTTTCATTTGCCAGTGTGTATTTTAGATTTTATTACACTACACTGAATATGTGGTATAGCACCCTGAAATTAAGAGCAATTGCATATTTGCAGGGTTTATTAAACTTCATTCATATCTGAAATAATTGAAAGAGAGAAGGAATTAGTGGTTTAGCTTGAACACTAAATAATGAATTGAAGACTACTTAAATTACTACATTGATTTAACATATAGAAAATTAGGGGGAAAGTGTGGGTTTTGAACACAAACTTAAGAATTTATGGCAACATACACTAAAAAGTGTCAGATGGGTGGCAGTATACCAGCAAAATAAAATGTGAGTTCAACAAAATTTATTCCAGCATAAACTTTCACGAGTCAGATCTCACTTCAAGCATCTAATAAGTGTGTTCTGGCTTATGGAAACTTATGTGGGGAAGAAACTTATTTGTGGGTTATCTTCCTTTTTCTCAAGTGGAAGAATCACTTTTTTCTTTTAACCACAAGATCAAAGACTACCTCTTTTCACACACAGGAATTTATCTATATAGGCCAGTGTTTCTCATAACTTCTTTCACAACAGATTCTGGGCCCAACACAACTCTATTCTACCTGTTCCTTAGGACGCAGTGCATGAGAAAATGCACTGGCATTAAAATGGAGAGCAGGCAACAGAGACAGGGGAGGGAGAGAGAAAATACCATTTGAATGTAGCAGGAACGCTTCTCAAATTAGGCAGGAATGATGGGGTGAATGCAGAAGTGGTTGCCTCCATAGCTGCAATGTGAGTCACTGAGAAATGCTTGCTGAAAGGCATTTCAACAAAATCGTGTCTTGGCTGGGGAAGAAGGCTTTCCCTGAAAGTCTGTGCCCTACCCTGAGGCATTCTAAAACCCTGCCCCTGAGCTCTGTCACACAGCTTTGAGAACCACGGATGTAGGACAATAAGAGATTTGAGTAAAAACAGTCTCTAGATAACAAGACACTTCAACCACTCTTCCCATTTGATTCTGGATTATTTAGCTTACACTCAAAAAGACAGGTACTTAAAGGGCATCCTCATCTGGAACAGAACTGAGTACCCATTAAGATGTCACTTTTAGGTATCCATGACGGTAGGTATCCATGAGATGACAGCCATTTTCAGTAACAATGCCACAGTTGTGGAATAGAATGGCAGGAGAGCAATTTTATTTTTGTTTTATTGAATCTGCATGACGTTGTGAGCTGCTCTGAGACTCAGGAGATTGACACAGAAATATTTAGAAATAAAATAAATATATTAAAAACCCTACCACAAAAAGTTAGCTGAATATAGTTTAACTATTAAAGTAAAATAAAAGGTATCTTTAAAAGCAAAACAACCACTTGTAAAAGGCATTCCATTGTCCATACCAAATCCTCAGCTGTCACTGGCTGGCCGTTTTTATCGTTAGCAACTACGATCTTTCCCAATCTCTCTTTCATATCTGACAGACTGGTGGTCAGTGCTAAGATTGCCATGATTTCACTTGCAACAGCAATATCAAACTGTGCCTGAAAAAAAACAAACACAAAGATGCTGAGCTGCAGACTGGAAGGTCGGTAGTTAAGCAGTTCGAGACCCGAGTGCCATGTGACAGAGTGCGCTCCGGTCTCTGGCCCTAGCTCCTGCCAACCTAGCAGTTCGAAAGTAAGAAATTACAAGTAGATAAATAGGTATTGCTTCAGTGGGAAAGTAACACCATTCTGTGCGCCTCCCCATTTAGTCATGCCGGCCACATGATCACAGAAACATCTTTGGACAGCGCTGGCTCTTCAGCGTGGAAATGGAGATGAGCACTGCTCCCTAGGGTCAGATTCGACTGGCTTTTGAGCAAGGGAAACCTTTACATTTCACTTTACACAAAGACAGGGGCAACTGAAACACTAATCCATTATGTTCCTTAAGTGATTAGTCCAAACACACCCCTGGATATCCAGTAGTTTGCTAGATTCTGGATACTCTTACTGTAGCCTTTCCCTGTTCAGGGTGCTTACAGCCCAAGTGGCCTGCCCAGGTGGCACTAATTTTTCACTCTCAAGTGATAGTCTAGCACTCCCAATTTGCAGGCTGCAGATACAGGAGATCTTTAACCAATCACTATCCTCTACTTGGTCACCAAGATGCAGGAATCAGCAGGGTAAAGAAGAAAAACCATGGGAAGCTGCCATCAAAATGAGTCCTAACTAAGGCAAGGAAATGGGACTGATGAAGTAGCTGTTAAGACATGTACCAGGGGCTGCCTGTGGGAAGATGTGCAAGCTCAGCCTATGTGGTTGCATCCAATATTGCCATCCCCTCCACAACTATTTGAAAGACAGTTTTCCATCCCTGCCGTATCTGCCCGCAAATGTGTGTGTACAGGGCTGGGCTGCCCATTTGCAACACTTCAGCCACCATAGCTGCTATCTGTTTCTCATGTGAGATTTGACCATTTTCCCCTAGCCTAAGAGGGAGGAGAGGCTGATCTTACCTGACCCCCTTCCTCACTGGAGCCCTAAAGGTCCAACAATCTCTCACTCCTCTTTCCACCACTAGAAAAATTGGCAGAACGAAACCCATTATGCCTAAAGTAGATCTACCTGGAACACTTTCATGGGTCTAGCACATTAGATTTGACCACTGTAAAGAAATAGGCTTGTAATAAGTAATGTACATGGGAGCTCTTTGTGCTAAAACATATTGAGATTCATAACAGAACTAATATACTTTTAAAAACCTGAGTTGACTTAGCACTGATAACATGATGAGAAATTTAATTTCCTAATTTGACTTAAGATCTGCTTCCCAAGCCCTAACTTCTGCAGTTTAGAGACAGGGCCTTTTCAGGGGTGGCACCTTGCCTTTGGAATGCCCTTCCCCTTGAGGTTTAACTAGTGCCCACATTACTGTCTTTTAGGCATCACAACAAAATGCTGATTTTTAGCTAGGTTTTAGCTAAGGGGTTTTATCTTTTTCAGCTGTTCTATGGTTTGCTTCTAGCCTAAAGACAGTTTTATAGATACTTTGGACTGATCAATGATGGTTTTAAATGGCTTATTTTTAATATTACTAATTTATGTTTATGGTTTTTTTTTCTTGTGACCTGTGGCAAGCAGGCCTTTGGAGAAGTGGGATATACATTCTCTATATAAATCAATTTTACACCTTTGTTACTTTATTAACTCTTACTTTCTAGAAAAATTACTTTAAAGCATTATTTCCCCATGTACTGATGCAATATTGGTCATCATAGATCGTGTAAGTGAATGCAGTCTGAAAGGCACTGATCTAATCCTACCCATCCTGCACTGTAACACTAGAAATCTAACAATTAGCTGAAATAACAACAAGAGAAAAAATGTTAAGATTAAAAGACTTTTATTTTCCAAAGACCATCAGAACATAACTTACCAGACGGGAAAAATTCTTCTCTGTACTGGCTTGTCCAATTGTTATTTTCCTAAGAAATCTGTCATTTGTATCCACCACTGAAATGGGGAAAGACATTTTTTCACAAAAGGACAAATGATTTAAAAATGCTCCACTAATGCCCAGCTCCAAGGGGGCCATCTCCACATACTCTGTTACAGGAATAAATGGCAGTCATGGGAGGCCCCAGTTTGGATCGAGACTGTAGTGCTGGGTGAGGGAAGGTTTAACACTTTCCCCCCAGGCCACCCCGTTCTACTTGTCCCTGTAGCAGGGAAACATACAGGAACTGCATGAGGGTGAGGAGTGGTGTAAGAATCTCTCTTCACCCAGCAGTACAGTCTCTTTTTGAACGACCCCCTGCCCGCAATGGCGGATAATTACAGAAAATTAAAGAGCTAGGAGATCAGTGTCTTGCTTAGTTTGGCCCATAGTTATGTCAGAAGTAGAGGCAAGATCAGTTTCTGTTAATCGCTTTACGGACTGAAACTGCATAGTGTACTCTGAAGGGTTTTTTTTTTTTTTTAAGTGAATCATTTCTAGGTAATCTTAAGAAGGTTTACTCAATTAAAAGTGCTACTAATTTCAGTTGAATTTACTCTCTAGTAACAATGTTTACGATTACATCTTAGACTGCCTCTGGACCCTATGTCAGCAAGGCACAGGCCACTGCATCCACCAAGTCCCCTGCGGCCTCAACCCCGATCTCAAACCAGATTACCTGAGCTGACATGGGACCCAGTGTATGTGTGTGTGTGTGGGGGGGGGGGGGGGGGGAGCCAGCAGAGGCAGCAGAATTCAGGAAGCGGCCAGGGAGTGTCCCTCACAGGCCCAGCAGCTGCTACAGAGCACAAGGGAAGCAGGTCTGGCAGGCCTGAAGGGCAAAACAGGGTTGGCTGCCAGGTCCGAGGCTTCCCGGGCAGCCAACGCCACCCCATACTCCCTGATTACACAGGTATGGGGAGGGGTGGCCCCACACTGTGACAAGGTCTACACAGGCTTTGTAGCCGATCCCAGGGTGGCCGGTGCAGGAAAGGTGGGGCCAATTTGGCAGGCAGGTCCAGGAGAGACAGAGGAGGTGGAATTTGAGGCAGGAAAGGGAAATGGAAGGAGGGCGGGGAACGGAGGTCAGGGAGGATAACCGCTGGGCACTCATGCTACAGCTGAGAGGAGACGGGCCGGATAAGAGCCCATATGTTTGACACTTAATTAAAATTGTATAACAGAGTAAGAACATAAGAAGAGCCCTGCTGGATCAGACCAACAGTCCATCTAATCCAGCATCCTGTCTCACTCACACAGTTGCCAACCAATTCCTCTAAGCAGCCAAAAAGAGGGCATAGAGGCCAAGGCCTTCCCCTGATGTTGCCTCCTGGCTTTGGGATTCAGAGGATTAGTGCCTCTGAATGTGGAGGTTCCCCTCAGCCACCATGCTTACTAGCCATTGATAGCCTTATCCTCCATGAACCTATTTAATCCTGTTTCAAAGCTGTTTATTCCTGTGGCCATCACTTCATCCCCTGGCAGGAAATTCCACATTTTAATCACTTTCTGTGGAAAGCAGTATTTCATTTTGTCCATCCTGAACCTACTGGCCATCAGTTTCATTGGATGCCTCCAAGATCTAGTATTTTGGGAGAGGGAGAAAATTTTCTCTTTGTCAACTCTGTCCACCCCATACATAATTTTATAAACCTCTATCATGTCTTCCCTTTCATTGTCTCTCTTCAAAACTGAAAAGTACTAGACTCTTCAGTCTTTCCTCATAGGGGAGATCCTCCAATCCCCTAATCAACTTCATTGCCCTTCTCTGGACTTTTTCCTGCTCTGAAATGTCCTTTTTGAGATATGGTGACCAAAACTGTACACGGTATTCCTAAAGCCACACCATAGATTTATACAGGGGCATTACAATACTGGCCATTTTATTCTCAATCCCTCTCCTAATAACCCCTAACATAGAGTTTGCCTTTTTCACTGCTGCAGCACACTGGGTTGACACTTTCATTGAGCTATCCACTACAACCCCAAGATCTTTCCCCCTCTCATACTCTGCAAGTTCAGACCACTTTAGCCCAGGTGTCATTTCGAGCAGGAACGTGCAGGAACGCCATTCCAGGAGTAACAGGCCCAGGAGTGGGCACATACAGTGATGGAAAAGAGCAAAAGCATACAAAAGCATACAAAACTTGATCTGTATTTTCATGCTTGTTCTAGGGTAGCTTCCCTGCAAGAACAAAGGAAACCTAAAGTGTCTTTAGTCAAAGTGTAAAGCTGGCTCACCAGCTCTGAGTCGGGAAATATCTGGAGGTTTTTGGGGTGGCGCCTAAGCAGTGGGTGTTGCCTTTTGACACACTTCCGGTGATGTCAGGGGGTGTGGCATATGCAAATGAGTTATGCTAATGAGCTCCTGAACCTCTTTTTCTACGAAATGATCCCTGCCTTAGCCTATATGTGAATCTGGGATTTTTTTTGTCCCAATGTATATCACTTTATGATAATACAATAAAGAGTACAGTAAACGTGTGCAATAAACCTATCACTTCCAACTCTTCAAGAAGTCAATGGGAGCGTACACAAGTAGACTGCCTTAAGCCTTGTTCTCTCATTTAATAGCACATATACTGGAGATGATAGAAATGCTAGATACAGGAACAGCTCAGTGCAGGAGATGCAAGTTTGAGAGCTGCTCACCACACAGATGCTCTTTTTAGGTGGAAGATGCTGCCAGCTGCCACAGAAAACAAGCAATACCAGTGTACAGACTCTCCAAGAGTTTGGCCCATCCACATACAAAGCAGCTCTCAAGCGTTATGCAACTGCCGTCAGATGGAAGCCTTCCAGTGACTTCTAACACAAGGGGTATTCTGTCAGAATTCACCCTCAGGCCGGGTGTAGGAAAACGATATTTGTGAGGCCCACGTTCACTTCAGCATACTTTTATTTCGAGAATAATTTATACTCCAATTAATTTATGGGAGTCAAATATCCTGACAGGAGCAGAGAACTCATAAGTCTAGATGGCTCCTTCCACACAATGACCCAAAACTATAAATAAAAAATGATACAAACTGAATACAGCAGACAACACTGTATTCACAGAATATCTCAACCAGAATCGAGAAGCCAAGCTCTGTTAGCCTTCCTGTCATTCAGCCTGCCATCAGTAATAGCAGAGAGGTATTTCCCCCCCGTTTTGACTTAAGTATTACTGTTTCTGAGCCACAGAAAACACTATAAACACTACCGTATGACCAGAAGTTTAACTGGACTTCTTCAGTCACTGGGCCATTCAAACATTGCTACTGTGATTGACAGGAGTTGTTGACTAAGGTTCCCAGGATTGCAGTGCCTGAATAACTGCAGAAAGCTGGTAACACGCCAGGCTATACAGTGCAGTTCTATTATCACATATGCACACACCCTTGCTCCTTGACTGGTCCCTGGCTCATTTTATTCTTCTGACTGTGTCTTCCCAGACTTGATTTCTGTTCCAAAAAGGGATTTCCTAGATGACTATGCTTTCAGTTCTTTCTAGCTCTAGGTATTTAGCATTGATTATGTAATCTCTCTGCACTAGCTTCCCCACTACGGATATTTTTAATCCCTCAAATGTTGAATACACCTCATTTACAGTTGATCATCAGATGTCTCAGCCAGCTTACATAATATATGATCTAACTGCAAAATGCACAATCTCTTGTGCCTTATAAACAATGAAGCCAAAGACACAGCTCTTTCGGGCATGCCTCACCTCCTGTGCTTCTTCCCTTTCTCCCTCCCTCTCTCCATTCTGGAAACTCTCTTTCTCTCCCTCCAGACTGTAATGGGGGCATCTGAAGTATTAGGGGTTCAGGAACACCAGACTGAAGTCAGAACATGGCTAAGGAATATAAAAAGCCTCAAAGGTTACAGATGGGAAAAAGGAAGATCCCAGCTGTAAAGGAGCTCTTGTGTCAAAACAGGAGAAACTGCAAAGGTGTGGTTAAAATGACAACAGCTTTAGAGGAGGGGTTAGAGACAGGGGAACTGGCATGGGAGAAAGTTTCTCACACACACATACGCCCACACAAACACCCATTCCCCAGTATTGTTGCTCCAATCAAATTCAGAGCTTGCCGCAGCTAATTTGAAGGAAGAATAAAAATATTTAGAGTGCCAGTCATCTGCATGACATGTGGCCTAACCTGATGCCTTGGTGCCTTCATGACTATTAACACCTACCTCTTTGCCATGTTATTGTAGAAGGGTCTATGTCAAGTCGCACAAATTTCTGAATCTCCTCTTCTGTTAAAGTGGCAGGATCCGTCTTATTTATTCCCAGTCGCTGGGGAAAAAAAAGAAACCAGAGGCTTGTTGATTAGGAAGTTCCAGAAATGTATGGAGGACTCGTCACAAGATCCACCTTCAGGGCATGCTGACCCTGTCACGGTCACAACCGTGCGTGCAGAAGTGGTCACATGACTCCTGCCACCACATGCTGAGTTCAGTGCAGTGCAGCTGTCACTATACCCACTAAAGGGCCAGGATACAACTGTTTGTGTTTTTTGGTGGAAGACCATCCTAAATGAGGCCATGTGAGCAAAACTATACTCGTCTTAGCTTCTCATTTTATTTCTTAACTTCTAAAAATGATTAAATTACCAATATATCATGGGGACAGAGCCAGAATCAAACCATCACAGTAAAAGCTGCCATTCTTCAGTAAAGTAAAATAAATGACTACCAGCTAAATCAGCTCAAGCAATTTAAAATCCAGTTTCTGTATTATACAATCTTAAATTATCAGGGTCTTCCACTGTTTTGGGTGTACATTTCTCCACTGGAACTCAGCCATCATTTATGGTGTATTAGAGAGAAAATGAACAGTCATAGAACTGTTATGGGGGTCTGGAGAAGAGGTAATCCACCGAATCCTTCATTGTGAGTTGTGAAGGACCTCACCTGGAAGCCAATGCTCTTATTGTGACTGAAGGCCCACGAGCCCAGCACAGCTACTCTTCATCGTGTTCTCCCTATGCAGATTCCCTGGAGCCACCAGTCAATAATACTTCATTTGGTACTGAATGGAGTGGTTGTTGCTTCACCAGAACAAAATTCACAAGGTGGTGGGGAAATATTGGGATGCACACCCACTGGCAGGATGGAAGACACCCTGCCTGCATCTTGAGAGCATTCAGTGTGCAGTACCAATTTGGCAACAAGAACAGCTGTTTGTCAGATTTAGCTGTTTGATGGCATTTTTCTGTTAATCAGGGCAACAAAAGTGCCTGCCAAAGTTGGCTGGTTTTATTGCCACACTGGCCTCCAGAGGATTCTGTTGTCTGCCAGTTCCCTGGACAACAGGGCTTCCTTTGGAGGTGAATAAGGTCCATAGAGTTGATATTAAAAGTTCCTCATAGGATAGGAACTTGGACTGTTGACATGCATTATCGAAGTCCAATACTTCCCCTTGCAACTGCTCTTTTTTTCTCTCCAATTTCCAAACTTTATTCAGTTCAAGAATGCATAAAATCAGAATGAAAACATCAAAACAGAGCATGGTCTCAGAGTAATGAATTACAATATCCTTGCAACTGCTCTTTAGCAGAAAGGGGAGCTGCACCCTTCTTTGCTAGTGAAAGAGTCTTCAGAGGTGGGAAATGGGGCTCTGAGATATTCCCTATGGTAGGTATTCTTGGATTTCTCCCCCTGCCCCCTTTTGGCAGCAATTTGACAGCCCCCTCTTTTACAACTGAAAGCATCGTTAACACCAATGAAATTTTCATGGGCCACTACTTGTTTCACATAAACTATAAACCTGAATCTCATTAAAATTCCCCACATTTAAGTAAGTTTAACCTCCCTACTTAGATGACTCAAATGCAAACATGTAAGAAGAAACCAGGAAAAAAATTACAACCCGTAAAACAGCAGTTGGAACCGTATCATCAAATGACTACCCCTTCTCCCCCTAGATGTTTGGAATAGCAATGAAACTCCAATGAAAATAGTTTTGAACAGATAAACTCAAATCAAGTATCAGTGAGAGCCACAAACATAGATACTGCCCATGTCCTGTTTCACTTCAGGCAACTGAGTTGCCCCAAACTTTAAAATATACCCTTTAAAAAAACTGCCAATGGTGATTTAAAAAACAAAAAGTATCAGATTTCTAAAGTACTTCATAAGCATCCATTGCCACCCAGTAGTTATCAAATATACTCACTGGTACCATAAATTAACCCCTGGAAGCTGATTGCTGTGAGCCAACATGTCTCTTCCCATATATCAAAGCTGGCCGCAGAAGGAAAAAGTTAGTAACCAGATGCCCCTAATCAAATCATGCTCATTTCCCCTCTTATCAAATTCTGGCACAAATCAGGTGCCCATTCTTTGAAAGCATATGTTTATCAGTGTTCCAAGCAACTGGCAATTATTTGTGGTGGAAAATTCTTCGCAAGTGCAACATACACACACAGTAATATATGACAGCTGTCTCTTCCTACATAAGGTGATAAGAACCATAGTTAAATAGGTTGGACAATTGTAATGTACTATGAGTTGCCTTTACAGAAAACTCAGAAGCTTCAGTTAGTGCAAGCTGCGGCTGCCTGACTTTTAACTACAATGAGTCTCTTTGAACGTATTAACCCGTTCTCAACAAATCCACCAGTTATCTGTTTGCATCTGGTTCACATTAAGGCATAGGCCGTGCTTTAAATTCAAAAAATCAACAACACAATCCATGTAATACCTTTTATTAGGAACAACCCTGTGGCACATAACACTGCAAGCTTTTGAGTTCACCAGAACTCTTGATCAGGTCAGATATTACAAAAATAAAAGGGGGGGGGGGACACACAGATGTTTCCGGTCATGATATTAAGACTTCATCATGCCAGTATATGGTGGATATTCTAGCAGGCAAAAAAGCAACTGATTTCCAATTGCTGCAGGACAAGGGCCATAAAAGGCCAAGACACCAGACTCCCCATACCTAAAGGACCTTGGCTCTCTATATAAGCCCATACGTCTATTATGTTCTTTGAGTCAGTTTCCATTCATGGTGCCCTCTGGTAGAACCACTGATTTTATAGAAGGGCCTACCACACGAGGTCAGGAGGATGCCTCAATGGACAACTTTTAGGAAAACTTGTAAGGCTCTCCTCTTTTAAAGATTGTTTCAAAGGGTAGCCATGTTGGTCTGCAGTAAAACAGCTAGATTTCAGTTCAGTAACAGCTTGGAGATCAACAAGATTTTGGGGGGTATAAGTTTTTGAGAGTCAAAGCTCTGATGAAGGGAGTATCCGACAAAGGAAGCTTTGACTCTCAGAAGCTTATACCCTGAAAATTTTGTTGGTCTCTAAGAGACTACTGGACTCGAATCTAGCTGCTCTTTAAAGAGTCTTCTGGTTTTGCATTTGTTTGTCATTCTTAGTTTTGCAGACAGTCCAATAGGAATTCTCAACCTGGACATGCATTTTTTATTTGTTGAGAAACGGATGTGCTTTTCTGATTCTAATACATTTTTGCCTTTTGGCATATTATTGGCTGCCTTGATCCTTTAGGGAAAGGCAGGATAAAAAGACTGAAATAATGTTTAAAAATAATTAAATTTTAGCCATAGTCTTACCCCCCCCCAATTAACATCTAGGGCAGACAACATGTAGCTTCACAAACCATGTAATGCAGCATTGTTAGTCTCCTTAGCTGCATTGGGAAAACACATCTGCCATTCCAATAAAGAAAATCAGATAGTCATGTCCAAGATTATCCAACCTGTCTTCTCAAAACCAAGGAAGATTACTAGCACAAAGCAGTGCCTGGCTTTTATTTGCAGGTTGCTCCAAGCCCTGATGGAACTCAACGGTACAGGCCTGGCCAAGAGAACGAAAGGTGCAAGGGCAGCACTGGTATGCAGAAACACCTTAGGGAGGATTCAGGCTAGTGGTATTTTCCCTTGATCACACACTTTTACAGACTACCTGGGGGGAACTTGCTAGTTTGTCTAAAAGAGTGCAAATGTAACAGTCTGAAGCTGCCATGCTTTTGATGAGCTGTGAAAACTGTGCGTGTTGAGACTATCATGAACTTGAAGTGCATCATATGCTAACACACTTCAAGGGAAATGCAATTCCATAAGACTATAGAAATCACTATGATACAGTGTAAATAACCTAATTCATCAGAACCCATTATTGTTGGGGGATTGTCTGGTCCCATTTGCTTAAAAAAAATCAGATATCCTGAGACAACTTAAAAATTTAATAGGGTATAGTTTAAAAAAAAATAAAAATCAATGCCTTCTAGAGGAATTACTGGAATATGATTAAAGTAAACTTACTTTCAAGCGTGCAAGCTGTATAGCTGAAAATTTCCTCACTCCGCCAACTAATGGAACCAACCTATTATACAGGGCCTGTAAACAACATACATTGAAAATCATGAGAAAGCCCCTCCGATTCTTTCACTGTAGCACAATCCTGATCCCGACAGGAAACTAAGTGCAAGGCTCAGACATATGTTCTCACACATCTCCAATTTTATCTCCATTCATTATATTCTTATTCATTTAAAAGGGAAACAAACAATATTCCTGTCATCACAATGGTGGACTGGAAGGGCAAGAAGGCTTACATAGGTTAAGGACCCGAGCTCACAGATCACACGCTGCACCTCTCTGAGGGATCCCTGTCAGTATGTCAGGGGTGGATGGCAAGTCTTGCGGTCACTGCAACAGAGTCTCCAAGTGCCACACATCACCTTTCCATACAGGAGTTAATGCTAACCATTCCTTTATACTGGGAGAAATAAGGCCTGAAATGCCATACTAGCTAGCCTGCCAGTTGAGATCTGCCTCTCGAGTCCTGCTCTCTGTGCCCACCCTCAGAGGTGGGGCAGCTGGTGACTAGAGGCAGGGCATTTTCTATGGTGGCATCTTGACTTTGGAATATCTTTTCTTTTGAGACTCGCCTGACACCTCATTTACTTTCTTTTATGTGCCAGGTTAAAACAATTTTTCTACATAGGCTTTAATTAGGGGTTTTATTTTATCAGGTTTTTAATGGTCTGTTTCTGTTTTATGGATAGTTTTTTATGCTGTTATGTTCACTGGCTTGTGTTTTAATATTGTGTTTTTTAATTGTGAGCTCCCTCAAGCAGGATGCTGAAGAAACAGCATAGAAAACACTGTAAATAAATTAGTAAACAACCCCCCCCCTTTTTTTTCTTATGAAACTTGTCTGTGTTGCCAAAAATTCAGGGTGCAGCCAGCTGGCAGGAAAACTCAAAACATCCTAGGGAAGACAGTGAAAGAAAGAGAGATGCCCCAAGTCTGACAATCTTAATCTCCTAACCAGTT
Source organism: Lepidodactylus listeri (assembly GCA_029233225.1). Classification (NCBI taxonomy): domain Eukaryota; kingdom Metazoa; phylum Chordata; class Lepidosauria; order Squamata; family Gekkonidae; genus Lepidodactylus; species Lepidodactylus listeri. The sequence continues at coordinate 53,045,360 of JARCFY010000003.1, read as the reverse complement.
CGCAGAATTACCTGTGAATGGTTTCCACTACATCTTTAGACTGACCCGTGAAGCCCCCCAACTAACCAGGTGAGAGGAAGAGGTCCAGCTTCCCATTAAAAATTAAGCTAATACGGTGACTAAGTGCTAGTTTTCAAATAATCTGTAAAAGCAGCTCCCCAAACCATTGTTCTATTCTGGACCCTCTTTGGAGGAGCAAGGAAGGGGCTGGATCCCAGTATTAATCACTTCTGCAGTTAGGGAATATATCTAGTTAGCAGGGAGGTTCAGAATTGCCTAGGTGGATTTTCTTCAACTACCTTTTAACTTCTCAGTTACATCTGTACATATTCCAGCCTACCTCCTTCCTTTCTCTTTTTTGTACCCAAATTTCTTTGCTTTTACTTGGCATAAGTTGTTGCTACGTGTTTACTGAGGCCTCTGAGCATGCCCTACATATCTCTCATTATTGCTACTTCAGGGAAGTAAGGACAGGGAGCTTTTCTGTAGCAAGTGTTAAAGTTCTTTGCTCAGCCACACAGCTGTCTAGTATCCTGACTGACTCAAAGATGGGCTATGGCACCTGCTTTTTTTAAAGAGAAAAGGCTGTCCTGCTTTTTCTTCATGTTTGGAGGTTTCCAGCTTCTTTTAGCCAATGCCATGACTGAGGGCAAACCCCTCCCTGAGGTCTCCACAGCTTGTTTTGCTGGTAGTCCAGCCTGCCTTGGCCAGCTGCTGCTTGGCTGGAGTGCATGCTAACCAGGCTTGAACAAGAGAGGAAAATACATGACTCAAGTTTGTACTTGGAGGATAAATAATAAGTCTCAGTCCAGAAAGCCAGCTGAATTTTGCCTCTGTAACATTATCACAGTAGTGTTCACAGAAAGTCCACAATGATAAAAGGTGCCCTTACCTTATCAGACTGAGTGCTTTCATGCAAGATCCTAGCATCGATAGCGGCAGCCAGCAAATTATTTGCTGCAGTAATGGCATGGATATCTCCAGTTAAGTGAAGGTTGAACTACAGATGAACGAAAAATGAGAAAAGACATTTGTTTAGCACACTCCGTTAAACAAGGACAGACTGGCAAAATGTGTCCAAGTACTTTCACCTGTGGGATTAACAATGTTACAAATCTTGCAGAAATATTAGTAAATCATCATCATTAGGTTGAAGGGATTTAAAATGAGTTATATGGCCTCAGTTCAACATGACAGAACTTTTCCAATAGACCCTACATACAGATGCATTAAGGCAACTTGGGAAAAGGTTTTTTCAGGATGTGCTGATTTTAGAAGACCTTTTTATTTATTATGAGACTACTGGAGAAAACACAACAGTGTGCTGTGACTCCATATCAAAACAGGTGTAAGAATCAACACTAATATATGTTGGAAACAAAAAACTGGAACTTTCTGTATAATTCAGCAAGGCCCTTTTTATGTTTTTGTGACTGTAACATCTTTTCTGGACACACTTGGGCCAAACAGCCTCAACCAGCTCAAGAAGAGGATATAAGTAATACAATTATTTAAGCAGCTGTTCAACTTGAATCCCTTAAGTAGTTTTTCAGACAAATCCATGCTTGTCTTTCTATATATTTTCTCTGCTCCAATAGCAAAAACTAGAGTAATTTTTTTTAAAAAAAATAACGTTGTAGGGAAAATTTTAGCTTACCTCTTCCATTGGTATAACTTGAGCATATCCACCCCCAGCTGCACCACCTACACAAAAAAGGAAGGGCTCCCATTAAATTAGCATAAACATTCTACAGAAAGGCATGAAAAAACAAAATGCAGGTCAGAAAACCAATCAGACATTTGGATTGTCTAGTAGGAATGATCAAGAAACTAACAAGTTTCAGCAGTTCAAAATGCACAAGTGCTCATAATGTTGAATACTGCTGCCTTTACAATGAACATGTTGAAAAGGAGCAAACTGTCAGCCACCAGTAAGGCAGAGTAGATAGATTCTGAATCCAGAGGACAAAGGATAAAGCCCTTTATAGAAAGCATTCTCTTTCAGTTCTGTATTCATGAACTATTTATATTAGAGGACTCTGTGCTTAAAAATCTAATTTAGTATTGCCTACCCTGACTGGCAGCCACTCTGTAGGGTGTCAGGCTTGGAAAGGGCTTTCCCAAAAATTATTACCTGAGATCCTTTAACTGGGGATGGCAGATACTCAACCTGGGATCTTCTGCATGCATAGCAGATGCGTTCTCACTCAGCCATGATCCTCAACCAAAGAGTACAATGATTAAGAACCACACAGATAGTCAACGTGAAGATGACCATAGCATGTTATAATATAAAACGGCAAGTATCGAGTACCTTTAACACCAAAGGTAGGTCCCTGTGAAGGTTGCCTCAGGCAGGCAAAAGAATTTACTTTAAGGTGGGCTGTTAGAGCTTGAACCAGACCAATGGTCACGGTGCTTTTCCCTTCTCCAAGAGGAGTTGGCGTAATCCTAAAACATGAAATTGAAGAGAATTCAATACATTTACTTATGTCAGTCTAATGAAGGATATGAAAGCTGCCAAATGAAAAGTTTATAATTTCAATTCATGGGCGCTATTGCAAAATAACTAAATCCACATATATTGTGCTTGAACCAACAATATCAGTGCCTCTTCTGGTTAAGCAAATGAGAAGGCAAGGGGAAAATATCAGTTGTTTTAGCAACATGAACTGAAACGAGCACAGATTTACATTTAAGACAAAAGTTTCTCCAACCAGCTTGAAATCTCATTCTTCAAAACCCAGAGGACAATATAGTAAACAGTTTTATCTAGTATTACATGGAAACCGTTATTACCTAATTGCTCCATGCACAAATGGGAGAAAAGGATTAAATTCTGTACAAAAGCAACATGCCTTTTGGTAAAGAAACTACCCTTCTAAAACTATAATCATTTTATTCATGCATGATATTATTTAGCGCACCATCCAGGCTTCTATATATAGCAGCAGCAGCAGCATCACTATGCTTACACATGCATAGCTTTGTGTGCTACCCATACTTAAAGCATCCAACTAAAAGCTTTTGATTTCTGCTACAACCTCAGTCCTGCGTGTCACATATGCTTCTGATCAGTTTAGTCTACATTGCTGCATTAAGGTCCTTGATGGCTGCACATCTTTTGTCCCTTTCAAAATGCAATGGATCGACAATAGTACACTTACAATCTCCATGCACTTAGAGCTAGTGCTACTAAGGTCAATGGAGAGGAACAAGAATGGTATTTGGCTACCAGTGGAGAGCCTCTTCTTTCCATGCGATTCTTGGGAGGCAAAGCGAGCCACCCATTTTTCTGACTACAGAAGTGGCTGCTATTAAGAGAAGTATCAAGGTTGGTATTTCAAATTATATATGGACTAGGAATAAGATTCATTATGGAAATAAATACAACAGGCTCTAGAAAAAGGCTTTGTTTGGGTGGGTGCCCCAGCCTTGGGTACTCAGCATCGATTTGCTGTGGTGACTTCAGCAGGGTATAATGACACAGAGTCCACTGTTTTCTCCAGGGGGACTGATCTCTGCCATCTGAAGAGCAGTTGTAATTCTGAGTGATCTCCAGCCCTCACCTGAATATTGGCAACAATGGTTCCCCAAGAGGAAATGGCTGGTTTGAGGTCCCACCGCTCCTCCAACCCCACCCTCTCCAGGCTCCAGCCCTCAAATCTCCAGGAATTTCCCAAACTATAGTTGGCAACCCTATCTCCTTCCCAGCGAACCATCAACGTACCACTATCTGCCCCTCTGAATTCAGGTTTCCATTTCCTTTCCCCTCCCTGCAGACTCTACCTAGGAAAAGTACAGTCTTTCTTCACAGTGCGGACCAAAGCAGCTCACATCATTCTCCTCTCCCCTTTCGATCTGCACAACAACCCTGTGAGGTAGGTTTGGCTGAAAGTCTGTGACTGGTCTGTGACTCAGCTTCCACAGCTAGAACCTGGATCTGGCAGACCCTGCTCTGAAGCACTAACTACTATTTCACACTGGCTGTCATAGAGGAGCCACCTCCGCAGGGTATAATGACACAGAGCCTACCACTTTCTCCAGGGAAATTGATCTCTGCCATCTTGAGATCAGTTTTAATTGCGAGTGATCTCCAGCCCTCACCTGGAGATTGGAAGCAATAGTTCCCCAGGAGGAAACAGCTGGTTTGGGGGGTGGAGTTTATGGCAGTGTTCCTCTCTGAGGTCCCACCCCTCCTCAAACCCCACCCTCTTCAGGCTCCACCCCTCAAATCTCCAGGAATTTCCCAACATGTAGTTGGCAACCCTACCTCTTTTTCAGACAACCATCAACCTACCTTTATCTGCCCCTCTGACTTCAGCTTTCCACCTCCCCCCCCATGCAGCCTCTACCCAGAAAAAGTACAGTTTTTCTCTGCAGTGGGGACCCAACCTCAGCAGGGTATAATGACACAGTGTCCACCCTGCAAAGCAGCCATTTTCTCCAGGGGAACTGATCTCTGCCATTTGGAGAGCAGTTTTAATTCTGAGTAATCTCCAGCCCTCACCTGGAGATTGGCAGCAATGGTTCCCCAGGAGAAAATAACTGCTTTGGAGGGTGGACTCTGGCATTCTATTCAGCTGAGGCCTCTCCCCTTCCCAAACTCTGGCTTTTCCATCCTGGAGCTGGCAACCCTAGTCAGGACCGGCCCCAATGAATTCCCCACAAAGGCCAAAGTAGGCCTGGAAAGGGCCTCCTGCCTTTTCCTTTTTACTGAGAAAACCAAGTTTGGTTGCCTAGCAACAACCACTGAGAGCAAAGTTAGCCCCACAGCAGGAGGAAAAGAGAATGGTTTGACAGCTGGTGGCTCACCTCAGTAGCCAGCCAGCCACAGAGGAGCCAAGCAGGAGAAGTGTCTTTGTCAGGAGAGACAGCCATTTTGGCAGTTTATTCTGACAGGGAAGACTGGCCAAGCCGGCAGTGGGCGGAAGAGAGGAGTGGAACCAGGATCCAGCCAATGGCTGATGGAGCAAACAGTACAGTCAATGGGAGAGCTGGAAAGTGCCAATACGTTAGGGTCTGTCTGTCTGTCTGTCTATCTATCTATCTATCACGTTTAACTCATATTTTCCCTCAACAGCATCTCCATTTTGTCTGGAAAACAAACACAATCAACTAGAGGCTCATACTTTTAAAAATGCTTAATATTCTTAATAATTCTCTTATGTTGACAAAAAAATCAAAACACCAAATAAAGTTTGCCAATATTGTCATAAAGCAAAAGATAGCAGACTCCAGAATTACTTTGCTTAGTAACAACAACAAAGAATGAGAACTGACCTCCTGAATTTTTCTGATAGTGCTCAAACTTGAAAGTCTAAATCATCATGTTTAATAAGATAATGGCACCCATATTTGAATTGTCAAAATCCTAAACACCCATTTTGAGTTCTGGCCATGTAAGGTCCGAATTACACTGGAATGGAAGCTGACTTTAATTCTGCTGGCCTTCAGCTCACAGTTCCGCAGGGCCGTGAAAACGGAGTTTTTCCGGCAGGCTTTCCGATAGCCTCTGGGCGACCTACAGTTAGAAGCCATCTAGAGTGGTAGTACTGCTGACCGTGTGTGAATGTACTTTATTCAGAGAACTGCCATCGATATTAATGGTTTTAAATTGTTATTTTGATGTATTTTTATATTGAAATATTTATGGTTTTATGTGAGCCGCCCTGAGCCTGCTTCAGTGGGGAGGGTGGGGTAAAATTCAAAATAATCAGTCAGTCAGTCAATCAATCAATCAATCAATCCCTTACGAAGTAAAAAAGAAAAACCCAGTCAATTAAATATTATTTTACTTATATCCTTCTAAAACTAACTTCATCTGTTAAATAACATAACACATCTGAGATTCTGAATGTAGAATGCAAGCTTTAGAAAGTTGAGAGTGTCCACTATTCATTTGACAGAAATCCGTAGACTTGAAATGTTCCTATGTACATTTCTGGTGAAAGGGTGAAAAATTTCACCCAGAAGATAAGAGGGTCAATGGTCTACCCTTGCAAATATTCAAGAATAAACTGCAAAAGAGAGAAAGCAAAAACTATTTTCAGAGCATTTGTGGGTGTTTATTTTAGTCTCTTTTTGTGACCCATGTGGCTGTTGCCCCAAGTCCTATGAGTCAAACCTGTTGACCGGGTTTAGATCAGCAGCTAACGTCCTACTCTGTGAGCTACCACTTTGTGAAGGTACTGGGTGGCAACCAGAATGCTTTTTCAATTATGGCACCTCAGCTGTAAAACTTCCTCCCCAAAGAGATTTACCCGGTTCTCTGGTAACAATGTTTATTCTCTTGGACTTTTTGCTAATGTTGGTGTGTTTGTAGACAGCCCTTGATTAACTTGTTTTACTATTAAAGCAGTGTGTTTAACCAGTCTGCTGAATTGGAATTTTTATATATCTACTGTACTCTCAAGTTTTAATAATATATGAGTAGGTGACCCACAAGGAACCCACTGCTTTGGCTTTCCAATTCTCCAGCCCCTCCTAGGGGTTTCTCCTGACCTAAGCAAAGTACTGTGGAATCTCTCTGACAGTGCAGAGAATAAGAAAGGCTTCCAGAGGAAAGAACAGGTCTTTCTTCCCTGTCAATCCCTCCAAGGTTTAGCACTATGGGAAATTCCTCGGTCCTTTTTCTTGGGAGGAAAAACATGGAAGGAGAGAGAAGACTAGGGAATTCTCAGCTCACCATAGCTGAAGGAAAGCAAGGGGCTTATCAGAATAATCTACAGCACAGTCATTAGAAAGGGAGAATGTATAAGCCATTTTTTGGTCCCCTAATGGAGAAAAGGGACGTATAAATGAAATAAATGAATGAATGACAGGACAGAAATTAACCAGACATTTAGGGATTCTAATCAGGAACATGTTCAAATTCTGAGATTAAATTTTATATCACCTAAAGCTTTGCAAAGATACTGTTCTCAAGTTTTTGATGCCCAACATGTCAGCTGCATGAACTGAAGGGAAGATGGTGCTCTGATGCCGTATGTATTGGAAATATGATGTACTAGAACATTAAACATCCTACTGGAACAGACAAGTGGTCCATCTACTACTGCATTCATGTCTTACACAGTGGCCCAGCAGTTACTTCACTACCCAAGGGAGTCTCAGAGCAGTTTATAAACTCCTTTCCCTTCCCCTCCCCACAACAGACACCCTGTGAGGTAGGTGGGGCTGAGAGAGCTCTGAGACCACTGTCCTTGAGAGAACAGCTGGTACAGAGCTATGGCTGTCCCAAGATCATCCAGCAGGTGCATGTGGAGGAGTGGGGAATCAAACCCGGTTCTCCCAGATTAGAGTCAGTGCACTTAACCACTACACCAAACTGGCAGTGTAGCGGTTAAGAGTGGGGGACTCTAAACTAGAGAACTGGGTTTAGTTTTCCACTCCTCCACATGAAGCCAACTGCGTGACCTTGGGTCAGTCACAGCTCTCTCAAAGCTCTCTCAGCCCACCTACCTCACAGGGTGTCTGTTGTGGAGAGCGGAAGGGAAGGTGATTGTAAGCCACTTCAAGACTCCCTCAGTACTGAAGGGCGGGGCATAAAACCAAGGTTGCAGTCACACATGCCAGAAAAACAGGGGGGGAAAGCGAGGCTATTTCCTTTGGTGGAATTTGACCTGCAGCTGCACAATCACACCTCACTTTGAAGCTGCGGGTGCAGTCCGTTAGTGTGTGATCAGACGCAACTGTGGGTAAGTCAGGGGCTTTTTGTCCCTTTCCCCCCATGTGCTTAAACGAGGGATCGATGAATCACACCATCGCACTGAGGGCTCCCTATGGAGTTTGCGAAAGGGGACAGAAACAACAACATGGAGTTGAGATGGCCTGATCAGACCATCGCAACGCCATGAGAGCGTAGACTCTCTCAATAGATTCTCTATTTCACATTGCGAGAATTTTATCTGGGTGTGTATGCAGGAATACGGGGTTTTTTTGTTTTGTTTTTTACTTTATAATAAAACAGTAAACACTAAAATAACTTAAAACCATTAAAGACATCCCCTGTATCAACCATTGTGCTTGGCCCCTATTCAGATAATAAAAACAGCACAGGGTGGCCAGGCATGAAGGGAGGGATGTTTCGGTATATTTGGGGAAATCCAGAGGTATGCGGCAAATTATGACTTTCACCCCCATTAATGGGGAAGATTAAAGCCTGTGCACGTGTATCATATTGCCATGGAATCCTGGCTAGGCAAAGTACAGGCAAAGGTTTCCCCCCCGCAAAGCCATTAGGCTTGCTTTTTTCTCTATCCCACTGCAACAAGAGAAAGAAGGTGCAGTGAAGGGACACTTCCCCCCCCCCCTTTCTCTTCCTCATCTCCATTTCTCTCCAATTGTACTGATGTACATTTTTATCCCACCCTTTCTCCAAGGAACTGAGAGAGTGTGACTGGCCCAAGGGTCATCCAGTGAACTTGAGAGTAGAGTGAAGATTTGAACTTTCGTCTCCCAGATCAGTCTTCCATTCTCCTCACAACAACCTTGTGGGGTACTTTAGGCTGTGAGCGCGTGACTGGCCCAAGGTCACCCAGCAATCTTCCACAGCAGAGTGGGGATTCGAGCCTGGTTCTCTCAGACGCCTACTCCAACCCTCTAACTACGCACACCACAGTGGTCATAGGAGGAAAAAACCCTCACATCCACATGCAAAATTAAAATATGATTAACAACTAAGAATTCCCCCCCCCCCCCCCCCAAATAAGAGATTTCAAAAGCATTCACTTGGGGCGCCTCTTTTATCTGCCAGAGAAAAATGGAGCTTAAAAAAACCAAACCAAAACAAGATTACGTTTTCATTCATATCACTCCCCCTCAATTTCTAAAGAGAATGCTTGCCAAAATAGGCTCCACTTAACTGTTTAAATCTGCGATACTTCAGTACTTGCAATGAAATAAGTAGTTTATTTAAGGTATGTGACATTAAGGATTACATTTTCATTCCCAGGGACATATAAGCATTCATGCATACACTAGCCAAAAGGGGTAACTCCTACAGCATGACCTCCCGAAGACATAAGCTAGAAATCCACCTCTAATTAGAAACATCTTTCCCTCAGCTACAGAAACTAAGCAAAAGGTCCAGCTGTTACTCTGTATGTTGCAGTCACTCCTAGTAAGGGATATGGTCCGAGATATTTGCTGCAGTTTTTGTTGTCTTTATAAAAGAAAAATTGGACACTTTGTTCTGCAGTTGCTATAGAGCAACATGCTCTGCCTCCTCCTTGGGACATCTGCTCTCAAAGTTGTGTGACATAAGTTCCCACAGGCATAGAGACAAGGGAACCAGGAAGGTGGACAGCACTGTTCCACACTCCACCCAGAACTAAGGAAGATGAGGAATCTCAATGACATTATCAAGACTCAAGCTCAGAACAGAGCTGAACCAGAAGCCATGGAAGAAGGAGGAAGAGGAGGAGGAGGAGATTGGATTTATACCCCGCCCTTCACTACCCAAAGGAGTCTCAGATCAGTTTACAAACTCCTGTCCCTTCCCCTCCCCACAACAGACACCCTGTGAGGTAGGAGGGGCTTGAGAGAGCTCTGACAGAAACTGCTCTTTTTCAAGAGCAGCTGTGCCAGAACTACGGCTTGCCCAAGATCATCCAGCAGGTGCAAGTGGAGGAGTGGGGAATCAAACTCGGTTCTCCCAGATTAGAGTCCGCGCACTAAACCACTACACCAAACTGGCTCTCCATGGAGATATCATGGATTCAGCCAGTGAGCAACCACTCACCAAAGACCAAAACAGAAATTATGCTATGGCTGTAGCTCAAAATCACCATCTTATAGGCAACAGGAGAGTTTAATCTAGCAAAGTGTTTATTTTCTGCCTAGGAACTGTAATCATCACCTCAAGTCTGCCCTTCAGAGGTAAGGAGGGCAGCCACAAGGTTCAGCACTTTTTCATTGTCAGTCTCCCAGTAGTGTTGCCAACTCCGGCTTGGGGAATTTCTGGAGTCCTGAGGGAAGCATCTGAGGTGGAGAGTGAGCTCCATGGGGATGTGCTGCCAGAGAGTTTGCCATCCAGAGCCACCATTTCCTCCCCAGGATCTGATCTTTGTAATCTGGAGTTACAATTATGGAGAAGTCCAGGTCTCACCTTGAGGAGGGTAGCCCTACCTGCTAGAATGAAATACCTCCCCAGTACCATTTTAAAATGTTTTACACACACAAAATGTGTCCACTTGGGTCCCTGAGAACTCTGAAGCTCTTAACATGCTCTTGTTAGTGATCATATCCCACATGTTGATGCCTGATAAACGTAAAGGTTTCCCTTGCTCGAAGCCAGTTGGGGGAAGTGTTCATCTCTGTTTCCAAGCTGAAAAGCCAGCATTGTCCAAGGACTTCTCCATGGTCATGTGGCCGGCATGACTAAATGCCAAGGCGCACGGGACACTGTTACCTTCCCACCAAAGTGGTACCTTTTTATCTACTTGCAATCTCCTGCTTTAGAACTGCTAGGTTGGCAGGAGCTGGGGCCAGAGATGGGAGCTCGCTCCGTCATGTGGCACTCGGGTCTCGAACTGCCAAACTACCGACCTTCCGGTCCGCAGCTCAACATCTAAACCTCTGCGCCACTGCAGCCCCTACCACTAAAAAACCACACTAATCACACAAATGAGTTACAATGTGGTGTGAGTTTTCAAGGAAAACTGCAATCTGAAAGCTTTTCAGAAACTTTTCCAATGCCGTATGATCTGGTTTATCTTAACTGTTCTGAAATACAGTTATTACTATTGAATTTTTAGTTTGGAAATAAGGGATGGCACTACAGCTCATCCTTGCTTACTGTCTGTGGGAAAAACACAAGGACCATTATAGGCTGATCATCATGGCCTACAGAGACGATAAACAAGTTGGGCAACCTTATGGAAAGTCTTTAATTGTGCCAGGAAACTAGTGATCTTTTGATATATGAGAAATGGAGCACTATAAACAAGCCAATATAAAAGCATTCTGAATCTAGTGGGACATTTCAAAAACAGTATAAATGTGATAATTAGTATAAAGAATGCTTATAATGATGGGTATTAAGTTGAATTCTTTTCAGTGTTCTTTAGGGTCAAAACACGAGCCTTCATTCCTTTCTAAAAATGTACCAAGGAGCTAAATTTAGCCCTTAGCAGCTACTGTCCTACAGTTCATATTGTTAATGTCCTAAAAATATTCTACATTTCCTCCTTTAAATTGAAACATGGAAGAATACATTCTCTGGAAAAATATTTATGAGAAATGGTTTCTCCCACCACATACTAGAATAACATGCTATTTATTATATATTCACTGTGCCCTGTCCCACGAGCTCAGATGGGCTTCGATAGATTTTTTTTCAGCATCTACTTCTGGCCCACAAGCTAATAACTTGCCCTAGATTTCGCAGTGGTATCAGGCATCAATGTGCGGGATATGACCACTAACAGGAGCATGTTAAGAGCCTGGGTGTGCCTAGCTGATTGAAAAACACAAGAGTGACTTCCATCAGCTCCACCAGCTTCACCAACTTCCACCCTTCTTAGACTCAGCTGATCCATGCCTTAGTAACACTGTTCTTGAAGAGAACCCAGGAAATCCAGCTGATTCGGAACAAGGCAGCCTAATTATGAATCGGGTATAGCAAAGGGAACGTATCTCGCCACTCTTCAAATAACTCAACTGGCCAGTGTGTTCCAGTGTCCACTTCAAGGTGCTGATTATGACCTTTTAAGCCCTTCATGGCCTAGGACCCACATATCTAAAGGGCTGTCTCTTCTAGGACTGGTGATGGATAGAAAAAAAAGTCCTGTCCTTTTAATAGAGCCTTGATGTTATTTACCTCCATACCACGAAAAGCTTCTGCTGCCCATTTCCACAAATTAAGCCTCCAATAAAGGGATAGGACATTGTTTTCCAGGCTTGTTGGCAGGGCTATTTTTGGGCAGGAACGCACAGGAACGGAGTTCCAGCTGGCTTCTGAGTTGGCCACGCCTACAGCCTCCCCCCCTCGGGTTCCCCAGGCGCCTTGCAAGTGGTGGGACACCTGGGGAAGCCGATCCGTTGGGTTCCCCATGCGCCCCCAAACCGCGGGGCACCTGGGGAAGCCAATCCTGGGAGGGACCTGCGCTGTAAGGGGTGTGGCCTAACATGCTAATGAGTTTCTGCTGTTGGGCGTGGCCTATTATGCTAATGAGTCCCTGCTGGGCTTTTTCTACAAAAAAAGCCCTGCTTGTTGGCAACCCTAGTCTCCTACCATATACTCTCCCTGGGTGTTAACTATGGTCCTCAGGCTGCTGATACTCCCCCACTTAATGAAGCCTAAGCCTTTTCTATTGTAGTTCCCACCTAGTGGAATGGACTCCCTGAAGAGGTAGGGGGACACGATACATTTTAGCAGGTGCTTTAATGCCATTTTATTCGAAAGGGCTTTTGATGGGGTATAAATTGCAGGTATATTTGAGGGGTGGAGGTAGTAATTTGCGTTTCTATTTAGTTGGTTTTCAGTTGTGTTTAATTATGACTTCTAAGCTACCTTAACCCCAAAGAAACTGATATGAATATTTTGCACATGATTGCAAGCACAGAGGACCAATAATCATTTGTCAAAATATCATCAATATATCTAATTCTCAACACGGCCATATCTGTGATGACTTAAATCCACATACTGAAGCCATGAATAGACAAGACAGGTGTTTATACTAACCTGAACTATGCCCCAGGTTTTCTGAAAAGTTTGAAATCTTAAAAGAATACACTGGGGGGTTAACTCTCCCAAATAATAAAAGAAGCACCTATATCTTTTAAAAAATGAATGCTCTCACTGACCTTCATTAGGCAACCTTCAAGCCTTGGTTTTGGTCAGTAAAAGGGGGAGGGGCCAGGACATATTTCAGGGCTGCTTCAGCCTTTAACAGAGGACTCATTGGGGTCAGGCCTGGGATAAACCACTTGGTGACTTGCATGATTCATCCAGGTCTAGTTGCCTCAAGCTATTCAACAACAGCCACTCCATGAAAACCAGTGTAATATAATGGTTAGAGCTTCAGACTAGGATCTGGAAGATTCAGGTTTGAATCACCACTCTATCATGGAAGTTCACTGGGTGCCTTTGGGCCACTTACATATTCCCAGCCTACCTTACCTCGCAGAGTTGCTTGGAGTATAAAATGGAGGAGAGGAGAATGATGTAAACTGCTTCAAAATCTCCACTGGGGAGAAAGGGGGTAGAAATGAAAGAATAAAGACAGCTGAAAATGGGGGCAGATAAAAGGTGGTTTGGTTGGTGGCTGGAAAGGACACAAGGAAGCAGGGAAAGGTGATATGGCGGTTGCCAAGAGGAAGGAAAGTGGAAATAGTGTGAAGAAGGGGATTCACGGCAAAACGAGCCCCTCTTAAGTCATTAAAGGTTCCCCACCACACAAGTGGGTCATCGTTTTCCCAGGCAGAGGCTGCTGGGGAGGGAAGGAGGGACAGCTGAAGACATGGAGGCAGATAAAGGTAGGTTGGCTGGTGGGTGGGAAGGAGAGAAGGAAGCAGAAAAAGGGGAGAGACTATGAGGGCTTTCAAGGAAGGGAAAGAGGAGGTAGTTGGCAAGAGGAAAATTAGATGACCCCAAGTCCTTCTGGGTCTCCCACTTGTTCATGTATATTTAGGCCCAATTTACACCTCCCCTCTGAAGTAGTTTGACTGCTGTCTTTTCCCAAGCTCATTTCACACTGGTTTCAAATTTCACTCCAGGGGGTCTGAAGAGTACTAAGCATTTGTTTAAAGCAGTATAATGCTAGCTTGACCACAGGAGGGCAATTAACGAATGTAAACAATAATTTATAAACTAGAACAAGTATGGTTTGAAACTAGAAACAGGTATAGACAGTTTTTTTAAAAAACTAGAATGATTCTAGCGGGAAAGTCAGATGTAAATTTGACCTTAGAGATGATCACAGAAAACAACCACACAATCATAACTTTGCTACAATCTGCACCTTTTATTTCTCCTAGTCTTTTGAATACAGAAAATGCAGAACACAAAGACCATGCCACAGCTAAGCACATTTATATCTTTTAGTTGCTAGCAGATGCATTGATAGCCGCTCAGCACCATGATATGTAGAATTTAAAAAAAGTCAGTTCATTTTAATAGAAGAGTTAAGTGTGTGCTTAATTCTGTGCTGCTGCAGTCAATGGAACTTAAGTGTTTAACAGTGCACACCTAAGTCCATTGACGTCAATGTCTGTTGAAAGGTTGGATTGTACTTTTAGCTGACTTTGCTGTGTATGAACTTCTCAGCTTTGTTCACTGGATTTTATCAAGCAAGATAAACTTAAGCAGGACGCACAAAACCTTGTTGCACATATCCCCACTGCCAGTGGTATTATGCACATGGTAGGTGGGCATCCACCATCAAAGCAGGGGAAGCACATGCAGCGAAATAGTGAAGCAGAAGGACAGGCAAAAAATCAGAGCACAACAGGAGCATACGTGGCTTACCATATAGGAAGGAGCAGCTTACAAAACACACCTGGCATGCATACTAAGCCTGAGAACCAAGTTGCGCAGCATCTGTGGCTAATCTTCAGGTTTCTGGATTTAGAATAAACCCTGGGATGATGCGCAGTCTCAAAAGGCTTGTGAATTACTTAGCCCTTTGAGGGGAGGGGGGAAATCATATGAGTACTTCAAGGCCTTATCCCCATGCAAAATAAGCCACTTTGGAAGGGAGCCACTTAAAGCACAGAAGTGGTAAGGTGGATGGGGAGCATAACTTTTCCCCTACCCAGTGTTGACTTGTGCCAACAATCCCCCACAATGTCTATATTAGTGGGGTTCCTACTTGCCTCACAAACATGCATCTGAAAAAGGGCAGGGGGCAGGGAGCAGAGAGAGAAGCAGGTGCAAAGAAAGGATCAGCATCCTGTTCTGTCCTCCATCTGCTGCTGTTCCTTCCCAAAGTGGATAGTACTAGAAAAAAGAGCTGTCTAAAGCATGATTTGCACATAGCTAAACAATAGAAGAGGCAGACTGTTATGTGTCATTGGGTCAGTTCTTGTGTTCTCGTTTTTTTATATTTTACTTCTGGACCTCCATGTCTGTAAACAACTTCTTTCTACATTCAAGAACAGAGCGCTCTGCTCATGACAGCACATAATTGGACAGCAAGAACAATGCAGCATGCTGGGGGTTAAGGACTGAGGGTCTGGGAGATGTCAGGAAAGACTGAGAGTGAGAAAAAAGATCTTCAACTGCTGAGGAAAAAAATTCCGTTTATCAAAGCCATCCAGCAGTTTTGCATTTTGGTTTAATTTAATCCCCAAATACTTGTCAGAAATGCAACACCCAATCTTCTGTGCCTGAGTGATTTTACTTAGGAAAGAGCTCATGCAGAACCATGGGTATGCCTTGGGAGCAGAACTATTCTGCTTTAAAAATGGTGAAAATTTTTAGTTGGCACATGGGAAAAGATTTTCAGAGACTCGGATAAGCCTTACTGGAGACATGCCTAGACTGAAAACCCCAGGAATTATATGTAACTTATCTGTTTTCTAGTCAATAAGAATATTTAACAACACCAGTAAATCCTGCGTCACTGTCATTAAATTAAATTATTAATTAAATTATTACCAAGAAAAATACTCCCCAAGCAACAAAATACTTCTGAGCCAACAAGACAAAAAAATCACATTGCTTCAGATAGTTATTTTAAATAGCTTTAAATAGCTTAATTATTAGATCTACCATCCATAAAAATCATTAACTTCCATGGTCACAATTGGAATAAAGCTGCACTGATCTTAAGTAGAAGGGGGAAAAATCATTTTCAGTAATGGAGGGAGAATATTTTTAAATCTTGTGAGTTAAATCTGGAAAAAGCACACCTATTGAATAAAATTCAAGTTGCATGTGTGTTATGTAAGGGAGTGTAAGTGGAAAGAATGAAACTAAATATTTCTTACCCTGCAACCAGCACGTAGTTCCCATCTGGCTGATCCTTTAACCTTTCCAGCAGGGACAGACGTACTTTGGCTTTGGTTTGGCCATAGATTTCAATTTCATTTGTGAGCAATCCTATCTCCCTGGCTAGGGCATCAACAGCTTTTGGACTCTGTCCTCGGGAAATCTCAATATCACTGCAAAAGAAAACAAACTGGAGCCAGGCGATCTCTCTCAACTTTGGTGGTCAACAGCAAAGCAGACAGCAGCAAATCTTGAAAACAATGGAGTTACTGTAGGCATTTCATGGTCCCTTCTCCCATCCCAAACTTAATTATTCAAACTATAACAGTCAAAGCTGATTTTAAAAGACATTGAAGGACATAGAATCATAGAGTTGGAAGGGACCTCCAGGGTCATCTTAAGACATTATGAAAAGGAGGTAACAATACAAAGAAAAACTAAGCTCATATCTCACATATATAAATTCAGAGAGAGAGAGAGTGAGTGAGTGAGAGAGAGAGAGAGAGAGAGAGAGAGAATGTATTTAATAATAGTCTTCATTTTAGAAAAGCCTCCAAAACACGCATTGGTTTAATATTTGTTCTGACAACACATGCATTATTTAGCTACTTGATACTTACAAAGGGAAGTCCAGGGATTCATATAAATGCAACTGAGAAAGATGTTTATACATGCTGTGAGTAATATTGGGGACTGATACTGTGACCTTCAAGCCACACTACTCTGCTGTAAGATGGTATAATTTAAAAATAAAAAGGGAAACAAAAGGCAAAGAAAGAATACTGTCGACATGTCAATTTGCAGAGCGAGCATACTGAGGCTAGGATAAGGTGAATCATTTCAGTTGTATCTGGCACAGATGGAAAGGACAGCTTTGGCTGCCTCAGAAAACATAACACTACCTTTAATCCTGGGAAGGTATTGTTAATGTAGATTCTGGTGTGTGGACAAAGCCTTCAAAGAATCACCGGAAACATTTTCAAGTTGCCCTGTACAGTCTTTCCAAATATTCCTCACTAACTGCAATTGCTTTCATCCTGCCCACCTCAGCATGAATTCTGGCTAAACAAACCTCAAGTCCCTCATGAAAAGGCCATATGGTAGATTACAGCAGGCTGTGAATGGACATTTGGCAGTGTACAGAATGGTACTCATTGACGTTAGTACCTTCACCTGAGCACCTGAGGAGGGAAGGTGGATCTGTATCCCTTTGCCTTGCCAGCATCACTGAATGTTCCTGAGGCAGCAAGCATTCTGCTTCGCTGACCTTGCAGTGCTGCTGGTGGACAGTAAAAAAGCTGGTTACATGGGGCAGTTTTATGGCACCTGATCAAGGGAAGTAGTAGCTGGGTTTCTTCAAGAGAATGAGTGAAGGCACTGAAATCAGTGTTTGTCAAGACAAACTGGGATTCAGTAGCCGTCTGTGAGCCAAATCCTGGTTTCCCAGATCAACTACAGTTAAAATAAAACATGGTGTTCAGTGATGTCTGGATAGGCTTTCCAGCTCCAGGTTTGAAAAATCCCAGAGATTAGGGGGAAGTCAGAGTATAATGCCATAAAACCCACACTCCAAAGCAGCTATTTTCTCCACAGGAACTGATCTCTGTTGTCTGGAGATCAGCCGTAATTCTGGGAGATTGCTGAGCCTCACCTGGAGGCTGGCAACCCTACATCTAAACTGAGTTTACAAGTCTTTTAAAAAAAATTATTAAGAGGTAAAGATTTGACCTTTGCACTCAGAAGTCTCTGAAAACATTCCAGAGTACATCATATTCCAAAATAATCACAAAACTGATGGGTCTTAATCTACTTCCAACCCCCCCCCCCCTAAAATACTGTTCTTAGACCACAGAAACCAGGAATATGTGCTGAGACAACACAGAGAGCCATAATTAGAAAATAAACATAAGTGAAAAGGCAAGATCAGTTTATGATGTCTATAAGCCAAGTCTGTTTCTAAATAAAGACTGAGCTCGGGGGGGGGGGGTGTTGTTGTTGTTGTTGATAAGAGAACTGCTTAGTGATTTATCTTGAAATGTACTTCTTAAGGATGCCTTCATTCAGAGTCTCCTAAGCCTGCTGTGAGGTAGACATGGAAATCCTAGACACACAAGGGCTTCCCCATTCACTGCAGCGTTAAGGAATCTAGCATGCTTATCATCAGTGTGCGTGCAGAACAGCTGAAAGCAGTCACTGGGAAAGCCTGCGACTACTACGCTCTACAGTTATATACTGTAAAAATTCCTCTGCTAGGGAGGGGATGGTGCATGCCATGTCCCTGCCAAGGAAGGCCTGACCTGTGACAAACTGCGCCAATGAAGTGGGCATGGCCAAATGGACAGAACTGAGATTCCCTGGAATTTTCTTTCAGACCTAACTTGCAAGAAGTCTCAAGTTAATGCTGAGATATACTTAGCTCAAGAAACTCTCTGGAAAGGGAAGTTCGTCATGCTGTAACCTCTATGACAGTTGAAAAAGAAGCAAATTGGGGGTGCTGCCCCATCCACTCTCAGCACGCATGCTACGTCTTGCTTTTGGGCTGGACTGTGTCAGCATCAAAATCGCTTTCAGCTTAGCTCTAAATAGTTCCAAGCAAAACTCTGTGCAGGCTCGAGTTTTCATTAGCCTGTACCACAAGGAAGAATTGTTGCACCACAAGGTACCACAAGGTTGCACATCTGCTAGCAATGGTGTGCCATTAACATGGGAATACTTCCTAATTGTGTGGAAGAGGCCAGCAAAAGGCCTGGGATTGCCCATGCTACAGACTTGCTCAAGCTAAGTGGGTGCAGGCCTCACTACTAATTGAGGAGGGAGGCCACGGCGTAAGAGCATGATACAATAAACATTAAAAATGGGGACAGAAGAGAAAGTTTGCAGCTACTTTAAGAATTTTATTATGTAGACTTTTGGAAGGGAAGGTCTGCAGATTTTACTGCACCATCTTTGGAAATACCTCAAATTAACACGCAGAGTCTAAAGCAGATGTTTACAGTTTCAATTCCTATCCTGCGTTCCCAGCCTTTTCAATGAATTACCCATCTGTTTCACTATAAAATTGCATATTATTGAATGAGAATATATGATGTCTTCCATCTGGCCACCAATGTTTCACTTAGATAGAAAAACAGACAGTTGTGCAGTTACAATAGCCAAACAAACAGAAATCCTACCACTTGTAAAATATTTACATCTATTTAATCTAACCTACAACAGGCCATATACGGTTGACCTACTGTTAATTTAGGTGTATTTTAAGTGGTTATGTTTTCTATTTTAGCATGCTGGGAATGTATTTACTGGATCTGTAAGAGCTTCCAGATATTGACTCTCTTTCCTGTAGCCATCTGGAAATGTATGTCCTGTTGGAGGATTCTGAACATTAAAACTACATGTCCACCCCACCCCCCAAGAGAATAGTTTTTAAAAGTGAGGCTGAATACTTTAAAAGTATTTTAATATATATGTTATAAAAACAAGACTTGGCCATATAGCTGGCAGAATTCTCAAACTACCCCATACTAAGTTTCCCCAAGTCAGGAAAATAATATGAATTTCTTCTCCAGCTGTTCATACACAACTCCTCAGGAGGCAGAGTAGGATAGCATGAACAGTCTCCTGCTCCCATCATGCCTACCACTGTAATCGGTGCTGCAGTCATTCTGCCTGAAAAACTGTGGGAGAAGATCCCTTGAATCTTTTGTGCATATGGCTGCCCTGCACATCAAGATGAAGGAAGCGCACAAGTGTTTATACTGTCCCACCATACCTACAAGGTCCAAGTATGTATCAGGCATCCCTACTGCCTCACTCAGTTCATAGCAGGCATCACAATTACGTTAGAAGTCAGTCCTGCTGACTGAAAGGGGATTTAACTCTTAGAACAAAAAATACATTACAAGAATAAGTAAAATCTGAGGTCTATATTATTTTTTAGTTGCAGCCTCCATTTGCTGTAGGAAATATGCTTTAAAACTAGAAAAGGCAGGAAGGGGAGCAGGAAGAGAAAAATGAGTCCCTTGTGTTCTGGGTTTTTTTTTAATATCAGGTTTTATATTTATATATTACACCTTTGTTGGCTGCATTTAGCTTGTGTGGAAGAGTGTATGCCTCTGAGAATTTGCAGGATGCAAAATACTGTCCTCAACCTCATCTAAAATCTGAGATTAGGGCTAAAAGACTGAAGAAACGTACTGCTTCAGGGGGCTTAAATCCCAGAAATTCTTACTAAAGAAATAACCGCAGGGGGCCAAAGTACTGATAGGTATACTATCCAGGCAGGATTAAGCCCTACCACCTCTCACTATAGAAAAATGAGGTCTTCAGGGAGATCTAAGTAAATCTGAGACAAACAAGAATTCTTGTTCAGAATGCCTAGAGGGCAAAAATATGGAGAAAGTTCATGGGTCTTTCCTTAATTATACAGTAACGACACACATCTACCTACCTGCCATAAGAGGCTGAGTTTCTAGGTTGGAGTGAATGCTTTGTGTGGAAGAGTAGCTCTGAATTTCCCATTTTAGTAATGAACACACTGATTAGAAGTCATTTCTCCCCTCCCTCCCTGACACCATGTCATGCTATGCCTAATCCATGAGAGAAGAATATAGGTACACAAGTTAAATACATGAAGGGCTCATGATAGGATTAATTTTTGCATCTTCAAAGTACTAGATACCTATAGAAATGCTAACCTATTACAGAATTTTTAAAGAATTAAGAAATCACTAGGAAAAGACAAGGTAAAGGTCCCAGAGGCTGCGATCACATGCTCCTTTAGATCTGACATAGGTGCGAATGACTGATGGCTCTAAAGAGAGCAATCAGAAAAGTGATCTGGGAAGAGTTGTTGGCAACTTGTGCTGCTCCACCACGGAAGCGGAGTTAAGACACTGTTAAGACACCACGGAAGCGGAGTTAAATCCAGCTCTAACTGGTTGTGACAGGCCACGGATTGACTTTTCTGTCTGATCGCTCAAGCACACTCTCATGCCATCGGGATGGTCTGATCAGGTCATCCCGACTTCGTGCTGTGTCTCCCCCCCCTATGGAGTATGCATATCATCACATAGTCCATAGGGGGCTCTCAGTGCAGAGGTGCAATCCCTCATTTAGAAGAAGAAGAAGAGATATACTCCACCCTTCAATTGGAGTCGCAGAGCAGCTTACAAACTCCTTTGCCTTCCCCACCCCACAACAGACACCCTGTGAGGTAGGTTTATGCGCAAACGAAACAAATGGCAAAACTCCAAAAAAAGGACTCACCCACAGTTGCGGCTGATCACACAGTGGTGGGCTGAGCACGCAGCTTCAAAGGGCTGTGTGATTTCGCAACTGCGTGTCAAATTCCTCTGGAGGAAATAGCCTCTCTCCCCCTCCACTTCAACTGGCACATGTGACTGCAGCCAGAGGAAGCATTCAGTATTATACCGACTCTAGTACCTGATGATATCCGGCCTTGACATCCTCCCTTCTGTCTCCTCACGCATGAGCCTAACTGAAAACCTGACTCCTTCTCAGATGTTCTGTTTGTGAAGGAATACAGGATTATGTATTCCCACTTCTGCATTATCATCATTTCTCGGACCATTTAGAGGTCTTTTAGTTATCTGCAATGTCACTGGATGAAACATCATTACTGCTACTAACAAGCTGGGTTAACCAGCTACCCATGTCTCACTTGTATTCACGAACATGCCCCCTTCCCCAATTAAAAATTGAGTTCAAATAATACTGATTTACAGTGTCATCCTAAAAAGGGTTAGTAACGGTAAAGGCTTCCCTTGCTCGAAAGCCAGTCAAATACGACTCTAGGGATGCGGTGCTCATCTCCGTTTCCAAGCCAAAGAGCCAGCGCTGTCCAAAGACATTTCCGTGGTCATGTGGTCGGCATGACTAGATGCCGAGGCGCACGGGACACTGTTACCTTCCCACTGGAGCGGTACCTATTTATCTACTTGCAATTTCTTGCTTTTGAACCGCTAGGTTGGCAGGAGTTACAGCCTTCTAAATCCACTGAAGTAAATGTGCAAAGATGGGTATAACTCTGCTTTGGATTGTACTGTTAGTCATCTTGCAAATGTATCACAGAGCTGGGACTTCAAACACTTTATAGCGTACCTTTATTAACTAGTTATATGGTTAGGAAAAAAGCACATTTTTAAAAAGAGATCAACACACTTCAGATTGGGTTTAGGTTAACAATTCAGGAACTGTGCAAAAGCAGTACTGTATTATTCTTACCTGGGAACAGGTGAAAGGGGTTGAAGTTTCAAGCAACGGAGATTCCATTCCTTACACTGCTGGGCCTGTACCCATCTCTCACTTAATTTTACCAGATTCTTTTAAGAAGAAAAGAAAAAGTAACTAATTCAACTGCAAAACAGATTTTCAACTCCGTATTTTATTATTCACAATTGTCAAGATACTTTCATTCACATTAAGGTGAATGCTAAGAGCACACTTTCAACTTTGCTCTTTCAGTTTACAAAACCAAACCTATTTTCTGTGTCTACTTCAAATTTATCTAGGAAAGCTTCTAAATTAATTTCAGATCTGCTGAACTGACAGTGCACTTGTTTTATTCGTATGTGACTATCACACACGAGTAAATAATTGCATAGGTTAAAATCACAGCACAGCAAAGACTTTTGTTTGATCAAGGCGCACATGCACTGGTATCAATAACATACAAAAAAAATCTAATTTGAAACCTGGGGCAGACTGCATGTGAGTAGTAGTGTGAAAAAAGACTAGAGATTAGAAACAGAAGAATGGAGAATCATAAATGCATCAGTGCTGCTCCTGAAACAAGAGTAGATAACTACTTCCCCAGAATATGGAGGAAATTTTACATGGGTAAAATTTGGTGCAGTGGTTAAGTGCGCGGATTCTAATCTGAGAGAACCGGGTTTGGTTCCCCACTCCTTCACTCGCAGCTGCTGGATGACCTTGGGCAAGCCATAGTTCTGTCAGAGCTGTTATTGAAAGAGCAGTTCTCTAAAGAGCTCTCTCAGCCCCGCCTACCTCACAGGGTGTCTGCTGTGGGAAGGGGAAGGGAAAGGAGTTCGTAAGCCACTCTGAGACTCCGAGTGAAGGGCGGGGTATAAATCCAGTCTCTTCTTCTTCTTCTCTTTTTCTTCGTAAGCATTACTTGCTCTGACATGAAATTGACCTATTTGCTCTTTAAATTATTTATTTACTTTATTTATATCCTGCCTTTCTGTCCAATGGGGACCCAAAGCAACTTATATCATTCTCCTTGCCTCTATTTTACCCTCACAACAACCCTGTGGGGCAGGCAGAGTGGAGATTTGAACCTGGGTCTCCCAGATTCTAGTCCGGCACTTCAACCATACCACCACACTGGCTCTCAATTTAATGCTTAATTCTTAAATCGACTGTTCTGCTCTGTACCTGGCAAACTGACCAGCAAATCTCCAGGTTCACAGGCAGGCAGGCAAGCAGGGCAGGAGCTGAAGACCAGAATTCTCTACAAAGGAAAGGCAAGACCCGCAGAGCTGGGGCTGCACAGCTCTACACAAGGCCTGCACAGCTAAAGCACAGGCTGGTTGATAGCTAATATTGAACTAGCAAAGGCTGTGAGACTCAACAGCAGGAAGCCTAGGGCTAGACCTTAGATCGTGCAAAGATCTAGAGTAGCATCTTTGATATTGTCAAGATCCAAAAAGCTGTATCTTATGCCTGAGACTGTCTGGAGTGCTGGAAGCCCTGAGCTGCCAAGCATGCAGATCTCAGCTTGGTCCGGGCTCTGCTCTGACTCTCTGCCTTTTCTGCTCTGGGGAGAGACAGTGCAGGAGGTGGACAGGTTCCTGGTCTGCTGGTTCCAAGGGAACTTGATTAGGATTCTGCTGTTGGACAGGAGGAATGAAGTCTTCCCCTGGAGCTTGTAGAGTCCACAAAGTCTTGGGCATAGTGGGAACCAAGGAAAGCTCCTCTTCTTCTTCTTCAGAGTTTTTTTCGTGTGTGTAGGCTGGGCTAGGGCAGGCCTGGACAAAGCCCTTCCCTGGAAGCTTACAAACCTCGGTATTTTGGGGTCTAAAGTAAGTTGTGCCATGTCTTACTAACCTGCAGGCATATTGCCATTGCAAGTTGATTTACAACTTCACCAGGGGTCTGGTCATTGTGTTTTACAGCCTGTTCACCAGAACTATGCCATCCTATAAAATGAAAAACAATGATACCAGTTAATTGGAAGAAACAAAACAAAATGTGCTGAAGAAAGAAAAAACAGCAAAATACTAGTAACTGTCTACATGCCAGTATGTATGAATGAAGAGACAGGTCCAAGTTTATGGCTGGAAAAAAACAACTGCAACTCGGCATATGGGTTTTTTATTGCATGTGTATGGAGTCCAGTGATCCATCAGTGGAAAGCATGAATAGTGTGATGAATGGGCAATGGTCCTGCCTGCTTCGATCTGTCACCAGTCCCCTATATACCTGTTTGGTGTGTGTGTACAAAGCAGCTAATAGCCAATCAGGACCAATGGAAAACTGCAGGAGCCAGATGGCAGGGACAGTGGAAAAGAAAAATCTGTTACACTGTCACCTCTTGTCAGATAGGGTCTGAGCCTTCAGAGAGTGAAACTGGAGGGCTTCTAGTGTCCTGGCCCCACTGCTGGACCTTCTGAGGGCACCTGGTGTTTTTGGCCACTGTGTGACAGTGTTGGACTGGATGGGCCACTGGCCTGATCCAACACTGGCTTCTCTTATGTTCTTATGGAGGGATCCTGTCAGGAGACTTTATAGGTCACAGAGCCTGGCTTTTAGGGAAGGTTTTAAAAGGAGACTGTACCTGTCTCAAAGCCCAGTTTCATGGGAAAGCTAGCTAAAGAACTGGAAGCTCACACTTATACTGCAGGATTCCTAAAGAAGTGGAAAGGCCAAAGGGCTGATTCAGGAGTAAAACCTTGGCTATTAACTGTTCTCAGCACCCAGGAATTAACAACAGAAATAACTGAATGTACCCAGTAAATGGTGTGTGTTATGCCTGCATATAGCACCGAGCCACTTTACTGATCAACCTTATTATGGCCAAGAAAATTAACAAAAGTTATTTTTCTAATTATCGTATGTTTGATCTGAAATAACTGCTATTAGAAACCATTTGGGTTTAGCCTGTCACGTGGAAGTTGGGGTAGAAATGATACTGCCCCATTCCAATGCCATTTAAACAGATGGTCATGGATTTTTCCCACATTCCCCTCCTCCTAGAAGTGTATTTCCCTTCAAATAGCAGTGGACTAATATCTACACAGGTTGTGAGGCTGCAGTGGGAGGGGAAGGGAATGAAATTGTCATTTCTGCCTTTTCTGTCAGTGGAGTTCTGCTGGTGGAAGAAGGCAGAGGGGGATTTGTCCCCCTCCCCACCCCCATTGCAGCCTCCTAACCCATGTAGCCCACATCAGCCCTGTTACCCTGAAAATAACCTCTCCCAGGATCAGAAAGGACTGCTGGCAATGGGGAGAATGCTGTAAACCTCTGGATCCAACCCATGGAAATTTCATCGGGGAAAAAGACAATTCTACAGATTGATTGATAATGAAATTACTACAAAGTGCCTGCCAAGTGATCCCCATAACAGTGAAGCAAAACTATCTTCTACCGGCATATCCATCCATTGTTGGAGATTTTTAGCTGAGAGGTGCTATGACCACACATTCAGAAGACTGACTAGAAAACCTGGAAGAAACAAGTAATTTGTAGTATTGGTAATAACAGTGAACAGCCTCAGATCCACACATTTCTAATAAGTTAAAAATTTCAAAGGCAGCTGCCAGATGTACTTTTATATACCAATCTTACTTTTCTGAAGTCTAGCAGAGCAGTTTGGAGAAGATTTGGTGGTGAATTCCTCCAACACAAGGAGCATTTTGTTGGCAGAAGAGGTATGTCTATTCCCCCACCTGTGCATCTTCAGCAGTTTTTCTGCCACTTAAGGTTTTTAAAATGTTGCATGTGGATAATTCATTGTGCTATAAAATAGCCAATATCATTTTGTGACATTCGATTTGGAGGTCTGGGGCTCAAATCAAAGCCGAGCCATAAATCAGTTCAAATGCACAGCCTAACTAGTACAGTACAGGAAGGACTGAACTATACAGCATAGCCATGCCACATGTTCCAAGTGAAGACCAATTTCCTTTTCCTTACAAGACCTGCATTATGGTGACCCTTTGGTGTTTTCATCTGAACATGGTAGTAAGAATGCCATAACTGACCAACCACATTCAGAGCAAGTGCCCAAGTTCCAAATGCCAAGCAAGAAAAATTCCATCCACCATGTTATATATATCGTATATGTACACAAATTAATCAGATCATGGTAACAACCTCACAAAAGCCATGATACATGCACCAGCCCATAGTATCATAAAAGCTACACAGCAATGAAGGCTAAGAAGCCCATAAAGAAACCTGAGAAGGTGAAATTCAACACAAAAAGAATCCAATGGATTTTTAAACCTCAAACCTGATTCACTATAATAAAGCCAGCAAATCACTCTTTCCGCCATCTCTCCCCCTCCTCTGCTGCCGCCACTTTCTGGTGGGAAAATACAAAGTTCTACAAGACATTCAACAGCTTTCTTTCACCTAAGCAGGAAATTGGAGCCCTTAAACTATTTGCTAGGGCCAATGCAGTACAATGTATGCTGTGTGGAATGTGCATGAAGAGGCCAAGGTTCAGCCCACTACTTTTTAGCCAGAGAAGATCACTGGGCAGCTGGGTGGCAATGGATCACCTTTCAGATGAACTGGAGATAACACACTGTAGGACACTTAGAGTTGCCAACCTCCAGGTGGGGCCTGGGGAATCTCCCACCTTTACAACTGATCTCCAGCTGACACAGATCAGCTACCCTGGAGAAAATGGCTGCTTTGAAGGGTGGACTCTATGGCATCATGCCTCCCCAAACCCCACCCTCTCCCGGATCCACCCCCAAAGTCTCCAGGTATTTTCCAACCCAGAACTGGCAACCCTAAGGACACTGAGGGTTTTCTTGTATATATTTAAACAAAAGAACACAGCTCTCCTAGCTTTTAAACAAAAGGGTGGCAGAATAAATAAATACAGCACCCAAAAGCAAAGTTTAATTGTGAGGGTAGGGTACAGCAGTGACCTTTGTTATGATACTTTGAAGGTATCCACAATGATCTGCAAGGGAAAGAAATCCAAAAGCAACAGTAGGGAATAAGCTACCTGCATTAGGATTAAAACATCCCAAAGCAATAAGCAAAGTTTTCAAGTTACCCCAAGCAATTTATCAGGTTTGATGTTAAACAACAAATAAAAAAGGAGGGGGGAGGAAAGCAGGGGAAAAGTTTCCTTCATATCTAGCCTGAAGAATGGGAAGCTCAAAAGCTTTGTGATGTTTTAGTTGGGTCCTAGAAAAAATAATGCCAGAAAGGAAAAGAGAAGGCCAGACTTCTGCTTTATTTTCCCAGAAAAGCGATTACTCTTCCAACTGCTTTCCTTATGAGACCAAGGGTGTTAAAAGAATGTCGCCGTTTTTATCTATGAAATACAATGTTATATTCAGTCTTAATTACGCCAGAATAATAATCATTCACATGCATTAGAATCCTTTCTAGTGTGCACAGAAATGGCCTTCCCTCTAAAATCAGCCATCATCTCCCATTATTTTCTGTTTCTGAGATGAATATGTGACGAAAGACTGGGCAGAACACATAAAATAGAGGTGCCTCTGTTGGTCTGAGCACATCAAAATATATGACGTGTTTGGAAGATGAAGGCCCAGGAGCCCAAAGCAAGCAAAAGAGAGATCTGATCCGCTTTTGCGCCTTCTGCTTTGCGCCACGTCTCCCAGCTTGAAAGTAAATGTTTGAAACAACCAAACAACCAAACAAAGCCTACAGCCTAACAGTACTCTTCAGAAAAAAACCCCTGAGGATTCAAAAGTGTCCACTGAAACCAAACCCTGACATCCAAAAAATGGAGTCTACATCCACTGACTGAAGCTGGTTGCAGAGTAAACAGAAACAGCATACAGAAAGAAGAGTTTAATTGGGAAAGAGGAGCGGAACTAATGTTTAGCACTTGCCTCTAGTCAAGTCAGCTACTTGCTTTCTGCTTTTGTTTACACAGCCTCACTCATCTTGAAACACTTCCTAAATGTTATTACACTACAAGTCTTAGCTTTTGGTAGCAAAGATAATCAAGCCATTAAAAAAAAAAGATTACACTCCTAACGCTGAACACACATAAGCACAACACCATTTCAAAGGTCTTTTAGTTTGTGTTCGCACTTAGTCCTTCAAACTCTCAGTCTTCTGGAAAATTTCAGTTTAGATTAGTACTTGGAGCACTTCACTGGAAGTTTACAAACACAGACAGACAGAGCCATAAATTCACCATAGCTACAGTTAGGCCACAATGGGATCTCAGCCAGAACTATATGAAAGAGGAGGGACTGCATTACAATCCCCTCCCCCTACCAGAAAAATCTCTGCGATTCACAGAAACATGTCAACCTACATGATTTAATGTTACATGCCTTATTTAAACCAGCACGGAAATAGCATGTGGACATCTTCCAAAGCTCTTTCAAGCACTGCATGCTAAGAGACTTGTTTACCCTTCTGACTGGAAGTACAACTAGCCATAAATGGCTGTGGGGAGGAATAAAGATATCTTTTCCATTTCTAACTATATTAGTAAAGCTTGGTGTACAGCAAATGGTACTCCCCGATGGTAACCACATGCAATAAGAGATTCTCTTTTTAAAAGCAATATGCTAGTTCCCATTGTTGGTGAAAACATATACTGAAGAACCAGCACGACCACAGGCAAGACCTCCACTGAACAGAATGTAAAGCCCACTCCTACAATCTCCTTGATATATTAGCATTTGTCTGTTGGCTGCATGAGCTCTGGAAAGCCCAGGCTATCAGAATCCAAGACCTGACTTGGCTTAGCTAAGACCTTTTTGGACAACTGACAGACGGAACTGAAATGGAGCTGTCCTTCCTTCCTTCCTTCCTTCCTTCCTTCCTTCCTTCCTTCCTTCCTTCCTTCCTTCCTTCCTTCCTTCCTTCCCTATGTGTCTGTCTATGTGTCCCTCTATGAGAACATGATCAGGCAAAAGACAGCATCCTCCTTACACTTACTCCCATTTGCATCCTCCAAAAGCAAGGGGAGACCAGATGTTCAGATATTGTATGGGTTCACTTAGAAATCTTTCTCTGTTTCATTTCTTTTGTTGGCCCATAGTGCTGTAGTTCATATACACTCTAGAGATGTGACAGTAGAGTAAAGCTTGCATTTGTTTAAGATATAAAAAGACTGACTGGCTTCCGACACGTGAGCCTTAGCTGTGGTCAACTCAATGTAACCAAAGAGCCCTGTTTGATGGTACTCCTACCATCAAACTAGAAAGGGCGGGGGACCAGGCAATAGTGACAAGTGATAAGAGAAAGCCCCTCCCCCCAAATCTCTTAGAAGAGGGTGGGAGCTGTAAGGGATTCTTATTGAGAAGAGTAGCTTTCCCTTGGACAAAATTACTTCCCCACGGTTTCTGATAACGGCCTGTCAGATCCTAGGGCAGAAACATTACAGGTGTACACTGAAGCTTGTATTTCTTATATGTCACTACAAAATTACATTCTCATACATCAAGCATTAATCATTTGGACTGCAGAAGAGTATAACAGGGAACTATGGAGCTAATTCACTGATCACCTACATGAAATCCAAAACTAAAGGAAAGGAGGTTGCCTATCTTGACCATCAATGCAAGCTGTCGTCTACGACGACAGCTACATAGTTTTTTTGTACCTTTCAGTAAAGAAATTCATATAGGATTATAAGAATGGGTACATAACATATATCAGGTAAAATCACAGCCACCAAAAAACTCACAGATGTTAAAACAGAGCATTCTTAAACTATGAGATAACTCCAGATATCTTTTTAGAAACGTCAAATAAGAATTTAATATACATACAAAAATAAAATGTACTAAAGGAGTTTGCTGCCTCTTTTGATGCTACAGTTCCAAGCATGCAACTAGAACAGGTATAAATATATATTTTGCAATTAAGTTAAGTGCATTCGTCATGCCAAAGGCATGTGTTTCATACAGATGCATGCATTTAACATATTTCCCTCCCCACTTATGAAATAATAAATACATTGTTTCATAACATTCACGAAAGAGTGTTTCTGCTGTTCTTCCCAGGTTATTCACGCTGACAGGCTATTATAAAAACATGCACAAAAGTGCACTGACATTGTACAGGCAGTGAACAAAACAGATTTCTCTTACTGAGATTTTGTGTGATGTTATTATATGTGCCCCAGCACTGCAACGTGTAAGACAGTTTTAATATGTGATGTTAGGGTCACACTGAATGGTCGTTACATAGATTGCTGAACATGCCCATCTTTGTACCCAAGAAACATAATCAGCATAGACTACTAAAACCCAGGAAAGAACTGAAACAGGAATCACCATTTTCTGTCTTGACCACAATTCACCAGATTTTCTCTGACAGAAAAATACCTGACAGAGGGCACAGGAGGGGATGAAAAGGGCTCTCTGAAAGCTGCAGATATATACACATCGGTTGCATGATATTATTCCGCATGAATGGAACTCACCATCTAAAAAGTCATATGAACAATTCACAGCAGTCATCTCAGACCTCCACATAACTGGAATCTCTTTGGGTTTGGCACTGCCCACAACCACCAAGTCAGCATCATGTAGCTAAAGGTCAAGTGGGGAGGAGGAAATAGACAATAAAAGATAAAAATCAACATATACTTCCAAATGAATGTACAACGTTCAATGCTGATTTTTAATCTCCTTAATTCACATTAAGCAGAAAAAAAGGTTCAAACGAAGAAACTTTACGTATATTATGTATTACCAGACAAAGAATCTCAGCGAAAAAGATCCTTTTTGTATTTTACCAAATAAACCTTGCAATGTTCAAGAAGAAAAAAAAAACTAAAAGGCCTAATTAAACAGAAATTAAGTGAGATGATGTTGATACAGTGGACATGTTGTTTTAGGAATAATCTTTGGGAGTGACCTTCAGGTTCATGCATCCCCCCCCCCCCCCCCACAACTAGGTGCATAGCTCCTAGTTGTCATATAATCATTTTCAATTTCATGTAACCATGTCCACTTTCCAAAAAGTAATCATTTCCACTTCCATGTAAAACTCTAGTCTGGGGTTATGGCTAGGCTACAAACTATGTTTTTTTTTCCTTTCCTACAAACCAGGCTTTCAAAATAGTATGTTTTAAGATGTTGGATCCAGAGTTGTCTTCCTCCCTGATATCATTAAAAATGGGCAGTTGGAGAAAGCAACCTTGGTAACATTAAATTGGTTGGTCTTGGACCATTTTGTTCCCATGCTGTACAGTTTATTTATTTTATTTATTTGTAACATTTATATCCCGCCTTGTCAGTTTTACAACCGACTCAAGGCGGCTAACAACATATAAAAGCATAAAAACAGGTTTACAGATTAAAACATTTAAACATTTAAAACAGCACTAAAATTAAATACCACAAGATGGCGACTTCCTAGCGCTCCGGTGGGTAACTGCAGCAGGGTGCGATCAGTTGGGGATGTACAAGCAGTAAATGGTGAGAGAACAACAAACTCATTAAATAAATATTGGTAGGCGCCCTGAGCCTGCCATAAAGTGGGGAGGGTGGGATATAAATCCCAAAAATAAATAAATAAATAAATAAATATGTGCACTTATTTCATTTATAGCCAAAACTTGTGCTACCGTTTTAATGAATCTGCCAAATGTGTACATCATTATAGTGGGAGAGAATCACAGAATCATAGAATTGGAAGGGACCTCCAGGGTCATCTAGTCTAGCCCCCAAACAAAGGAATGATGGAGATGAAAACGCAGTCCTATTCCACTGAAACGTTTAATGCAATTTATTAAATACTTTTATAGAACCAGTGTGGTTTAGAAGTTAGCGGGTCAGACTAGAATCTGGGAGACCCAGGTTCAAATCCTTACTCTGCCATGGAAGCTTGCTGGGTGACTTTGGGCCAGTCATACCCTCTCAGCATAACATACCTCACACAGTTATTGTAAAGACAAAGGAGAGGAGAGGAGAGGAGAGAACGATGTCAGCCACTTTGGGTTCCCATAATATAAATGAAACCACTTTGGGTTCCTGTGATATAAATGAAACCACTTTGGGTTCCCATGATATAAATGAAGCAAATAAACATTTACTTAAACAAAGCACTGATATTAATGCTAACTTTATAATTTCCTCCTGTGCGACTCTGATACTCTGTGGTTGAGGAGGGGGTTGCTTGTTTCTCGTGACAAAAGCATGCAAAAATATTTGCACATTATTGTGAACGTTTTAGCCTAGTATAAACTTTGCTCTAGTAACATTTTTCACTGTTGGCACAATCCAAGGGGAAACTTTTCCCTGTACTTTCCCTCCATTTTCACAGTGCTTGAGTAGGCGAGGTCCCTGTTGGATACTCTTCTAACTGTTTTAATACTCTTACATATCCATGTCCTATTGAAATACAATTAGTTTGTAAAATGAAAAAAAATCAAAAAGTTAAGCAAGGGCCAGGGCGATGTAATGGCCAGAGTGGCAGACTAAGACCTTGGGTGATCCAGGTCTGAATCCCCACTTCTACCATGGAAACTCACTGGATGACTTTGGGCCCATCACAGTCTCTTAGTCTGGCGTACCTCACAGGGATGTCATTTTGAGAAAACTGGAGGAGGGGAAAACGACGTTCTAAGATGCTTTGAACCCCAAGTGGGAAGGAAAGCAGACTATAAATACATGCAAATGCAAAAAAACAAACGACAGACATGGATACAGAATCCAAAAGAAAAACATGTCATCGAGTTACAACCAACTCATGATGACCCCCACCCATGGGGCATTCCAGGCAAGAGACATTCAGAGGTGGTCTGATGTTGCTTTCCTCAGCATAGCAACTCCGGCCTTCCTTGGTGGTCTCCCATCCAAAAACTAACCATCGCTGACCCTGCTAAACTTCTGAACTCTGACAAACTTGCGCTAAGCTGGGTTAATGCTGCAAAATTATCCTAAGTGGGTCGTAATAACTCGTACTGCAAGATGACACCGTGCCAGCAATAAAATTAATCATCTGTTTGCATCCCACAGAGGATGCGTGCAAGATCAGACCTTAACACTATGGCTGAAAGAATCTATTTTCCACCCTTCTGTCGTTTTAAAGTTTGTAAGATCCAGCCTGATGACAGTATCTAGTGAGCTCAAAAGCTTATACAGTGTTTTGTGTCAATTTGGTTGGTCCTAATGAAAGGTATTACATGGATTTTGTCATCACCGTAAGCCACCTTGGCCGTTTATTTTTAAACTGAAAGGCAGGATATAAATACTCTACTAAATTATAGGATTTCTCAGATTTCGTCTTCACCCTACCTTGCTTTCCCCTCCGCTGTCCTTTTCCTGTTCGACTTGGAATACGATCATGTTAATTTTATACCAATTTAAGAGTACTAGAAATTGTAGGTTAGTGAAGGTGCTGCTGAGATTCCTAACAGTAAAATTCAAAGGGCTCTGGGGAGCAGGGAATTCCTAACTACTTTAAGTATGTGGTGTAGATAGGCTATTATCCTTTCTTCAACTTTATCCATGTGCTTTGTATTTTGGCAAGATGATACGGATATTCCATGGAATATGCTGGTGAAATCTGTCTGAGATTGCTACTGAGGTCTGTTCAGCATTGGCAGAAGTTTTAAAAATCATTGGCATAGTGCACCATGTGACATCACATTTCTGGTGATTCCTAGAGTGATGTGAAATCACTTCTGGTTTCCCCCCAAAGTAACATCCCATCACATATGACATCAACACCCCCCCCCCATGCCCTCCCATCAACCCTTGGCATGACCCTTGCAGAACTACCTTTTTGCTTGCCCCCCGGCACGAGGTGTACTTGTGTTCACTTAAAGAATAAACTCTAATCCTAACTGGAAGGCTTGTTGGCAAACTAATGCAAAGGCTACTCTGCTTCCTGACAGTGCTCCATACAGATGCTTGAACAAGAATACATATTCAGTAAGAGTTAATGTGCAACAAGAAGCCGCTTTAGATAAACTATTCAGTATCTGGCAGAAAGTAGAGAAAATCTGAAATGACGTCTACATGAATCTCACTTTCAGATCATTGTCATTTTTTTTGGTTATGTTTTGGAAACAGTTTACAAAACGATCACCATGTTTTTACTCGGAAGACCCTGAACGAGCTGCCTAATAGACTAGTCTATTACATCAAGAACCATGTTAGAGGTGGATGGGATAATTAAACAATCAAGTTCACCCCCTTGAAAACACTCCATACAGCCTCCAAATGGACCAGACACCTGATGCAAAACAGATGCTTCAGGTAACTGCAGCCAAATGTTCTAAGAAGATACAGAGAAGTGCTAATGTGCACCCAAAGTTTAACTAGCTGCATGTTGTACAATGGGTTTCAAAGATGAGATCACACTGCAAAGAACAGAAAAGTCACACTATTCCTTAGCAACATTTTAGGAATAGAGCAGGTAAGAGTTCTCCATAGGCTTAAGCCTCTTATTGGTACTTTCTTTCTCCAATCTGGGGAAGTTTAATGCCAATAAATACTTCGAAACTTTAGCTAAAAGCAGAATACAGTCTACCGCCAACGAGATTTAAACTGAAGTAAGCTTAGAAGAAACACCCACTCCTAAGATAAAAGTCTAATGCTAAGAACAGTAATGCAGGGACCATAAGCCAAATTACGCAGTTATAATGGCACAGCGTAACTGTATATTTCACAAAATTGCACGGCCTTCCTATCTAGAGGGTTGCATAAATACTGCCTTCCCCTACAGTTGGAACCAATTTCTTAAAATGACACTGTAAAACCCCATGATCAAATTTAGACTCCTTTGTTTGTGAAGTTAAAATATTAATGGGTGTAACGAGAGCATGTTTTTGCTAAGACTGATGTAGGTAGATTTTAAGCTAATAAATATATGACAAGTTGAAAGTGTAGGAATAAAGAACCATGATCAGAAATAGAGATTTTTTTTAAAAAAGGAAAAAATATAATCATTTTAGCCAATAAACCTTTATATTCTTATTTAACTTTATTTGGACTTTGTAGATGGGACATGATTTCAGTCTTCCTAGCCCGGAACATTCATTAGCCCTGTTCCCAAGTTTGAACGCAGTACAGATCTTTCTTTATACATACATTGAGTAATTCTCATGTTAGAGTCAACACATCGATAACTAAACATGTGACTGAAAACCCACAATTATCTAAGCACTAGATCCTCTTTTCATCTGTAAAGTGAACATGCATTAGTTTGTAAACAGGTGTATGCTGTATGCACATACATACAAGCTGCACATGCATTCACTGTAACATGTGAACAGAGCTACTGTGTCTAAAGGTTGGATTCAGTGATCAGTCAGCAGATGCTGGTGATGGTCACTATCCTTTCTTCACTCTCCTCCCCACAGCAGCCATTTCCAGCCCCAGGAGAGTTGATTCCTAGGGTCACAAGACTCATATGGAGTAATAGCCATGTGGGTTAGTGGGCTGCAATGACTCGGGGAAAAAGGGGTGAAATCATCCTTCCTGCCTTTTCCATCAGTGAATATGCTCTTCTATGAGCAGAGTGCCAAGGACGGGAAAAGGAGGAGGGGTGATTCTGTCCCCTTACCCTGAATCACTGAAGCCCACCAACCTACATGTCTACTGTCCCACATGAGTCCTGTGACCCCAGGAAATCAATCTGCCTGGGGGAAGACAGCATTGACAGCATGATATCATTTCTGGGGTGAACCCGGAAGTGGAGTAATGCTACTTCAGAAAATTGTGGCAAAACCATATGGTTTTTACTGGAAGTAACATAAGGCCTCACCCCCATTTCCTCCCAGGGGCTGCTAGCTATGGCCTGGTGGCAACCAATGGTCCCTCTACGCTGTGGAGTCTTGTGAACAAAGATTCTACTTTGTGAACAAAGATTCTACTTTGTGAACAAAGATTCTACTTTCCTGGCATTAAAGTTGTGAGCGAGCGATTTGGCTGCTGCATAAATTAGTTTGCTCTGAAGCCGGAGGCTAAAAAAATGGGTGAGCCGGAGGCTAAAAAACTGTGAGCTAGCTTGCACTAACTCAGGTTAGAGGGAACACTGGTGGCAACCCTAGCTTCTACACAGCAAGTTTCCCTAGTATTTTATTTAAAAAATAGGGAATTTAATAGCATTATATCAATATACTGTTATACTAAGATATGCATCAGCTGTTTGGAGTTCCCAGCTTTTATTTTAAAAAAGCAAGTCCTCTAGCCCAGGGGTGGGCAATTGTTTTGGCTCGGGGGCCGCTTTGTGGGAGTGGAGGTTAGCGGAGGGCCGCACCTTTTAAAATGATTGCATTCATTAGTTAACTTTGCCTTTCAGAAAAGGTATAAATTGTATCATAAAAATCAATACATATAAATTAAATAAAATAGTGGTAGTTTTATTCAATTTATTTATTGTGCTAATTTCATATCATCTATAGCTGCAAGCACATTTAATTTTAGAATCCGTTTAATGAGACAAATGTACCCTATCACACTTTTCTACAATTTTTTGGAAATCAGGAGTGAGATGGCTTGTTGAGATTCTCATCATAGCCTGCAAGTTAATGTCTGTCAAATATCTGTTAATGTCTATATTTACTCTTGTTGATCTTCATGCGAGAAAAACTTTGCTCACAAATATATGTAGACCCAAATACAGAGAACATTTTCCCAGCAAATTTCTTCATACATGGAAACTTTTCAGCAGACAAAGTTTTCTAAAAGTCAACTAATGTCACAGCATTAAATATTTCTTTCACAGTGTGATCTGACTGAATGTCAATAAGTTCAAGCTGCAGCTCCTCAGGTGCTGACAGTGGCCAAGTGTCTTGGCGGGCCGCAAAAAACACTGTGGCGGGCCGCATGTGGCCCCCGGGCCGCCATTTGCCCACCCCTGCTCTAGCCCATTTCATCATGGAAGTATTTTCCCATATATCTCCACAAGGGAAGGCACTAGACACCTACTGTTTTTTAATAAATGAAAGCTGGGAATTCAGAGAATCTGATGCCCATTTTGGTACAATGATATTACCAATACAATGCTATTACATTGATGATTAAATAATAAAAGAAAAACCCTCTGCAGTGGGCAGTGTTCCCTCTCAGCTGAGTTAGTGTGAGCTAGCTCACAGTTCTTTAGCCTCTGGCTCACCCATTTTTGTCTTAGCTCAGGAAGGATAGCTCCAGAGCAAACTAATTTATGCAGTAGCCAAATCGCTCGCTCACAACTTTAATGCCAGTAGCTCACAAGGTTGGATTTTTGCTCACAAGACTCCACAGCTTATTAGAGGGAGCACTGGCAGTAGGGAAAGGAAAGGGCTATCATGGAGGGAACGGCTGCTGTGTGTGTAGGGCCTGGAAAATCTGAACTTTTCCACCACATGGTAGCCACCCAGGCTTTGCTGTGATCTTCCCCTGCAAAGCAAGTTTGGGAGAGCTTGGAGAAAAGCCACAGAAACCCCAGAAGGTGCACGAGTACACCACAATGTTGTGGAGAAGCAGAAAAACCCACTTCCCAACAGCATCCAACTCATATAATCCTTGTGGGAACACCCTCAATCTATGTGGTAGTTTTCTTA
Source organism: Lepidodactylus listeri (assembly GCA_029233225.1). Classification (NCBI taxonomy): domain Eukaryota; kingdom Metazoa; phylum Chordata; class Lepidosauria; order Squamata; family Gekkonidae; genus Lepidodactylus; species Lepidodactylus listeri. The sequence continues at coordinate 53,007,699 of JARCFY010000003.1, read as the reverse complement.
TTTCTGGGGGCCAGAATGACCGCAAGGTGCTGCCTCAGTCCCGTCCCCCCCAAAAATCCCAATTCATCACACCCTCAGTAGCAGTGATCAGATAGTTTGGCCTTTGGAGGCGCTGCAAGTGCTCAATAAGGCTAACTACAAAAATAGCTGTTCCGGAGGATAATGTGCTGCAGCTACAGATGTGAAAAACATGTCTGGGATTTCTTTCTGGGAATTCTGTATACTAAGATGATTCCAAGTGTGCAAAAATCTATGGAATCTGTACATTAAAAAACACCCCCCCCCCCAAAAAAACCCCCTCCCTCCCTCCCTGGCCTGATGAACACGGAGCATGGACATTATTCTACGTATGTACACAAAAGTTGTGCATCAGTGGAAGAGAGAGAAGAGAGGGAAGTGGGGGAACTGGCCTGCTTACATTCCTGAGAGTCTGAAGTAACTTAGAGGGGGGAAATGGATCAGGGGCAAATTTCCCAATTGTTTAACCTTCTCCCTTGGCAATTCCTTGCGAGCCACCAATGTGTAGTTTGGAGTAATAAAAACAAAACAGGAGTATTATAATTTATATTCTGGATGGTTTGTTAGAATTAGTAAGACGTGTCATGTTGTCTACAGTTGCACAAAATGGTCACTAAACTCAAAACTTGAGCACAACATGATAACATAACAGGATAGGATAAGCACCACTTAGTTTTTACTTTAAGGAATTCGCATTGCTGTTGTGGAAGAAGGGGGAGCCTTTTCAAACTTTTGTCCATCACTTTAAAGCACATCAAATGTTACAGTAACATCGCCAGCTGTAAAAACAAGGTCTTGCCAAAGGAGAAATGTCTTACAATCACAGCTGTTCCAATCAGGGAAAACATACTCTGACTTGGAGTTGCAAGTCCAAAATAAAAAAGATAACTTCCATATAAAACCTTTTGATTTGACTGCCACCTTCTGGGAACCTTTGTGAAACACTGGGAAAAGGTTAACTCCAGCTTGTACACGATACGATTTTGAGCGAACCAATTAAGTTACTGTACTTTTCTTAGGTTTGTGTACTACCTATATTATTGGATGCTGAAGGCCACTGAGATTTCATGGGAGGGAGAGGAGACGGCAGTGGGAGGAAAGGCTCTTGCTCACTTTTGCCATCACTCTTCCACTCCATCGCTTCACTCAGTCCTGCTTTGCTCCAGTTCTCCCATTCCCCCTTGCTCCCCGGAAAGATCCTCCGGTCTTTCCCCCCCTTCCCTAGTCTTGGCATGCTCTCCCTACTACCATCACACGCCCTGGTTCACTCTGTTCTCTCTTTCCCCTGTCTTTTAACACCTTCTCTCAAGCACAGAGCTTTACTTTTCTCCAAAGGAATGAATGGCAGTCCAGTGGCACCTTTAAAACCAACAAAGTTTTATTCAAGGTATAAGGTTTTGTGTGCATGCACACTTCTTCAGATACAATGACATGGAAATTACCAGTCCATACACTACAGGTAGAGGGTGAGCAGTAAATTAGCATACAGCATAATGAAGATGTTTAACAGATTTAAGGACCAAACAGGCGTAACAACCTTAGTTTATGTGGTTACCATTTGTTTGGGTTTAATTCCGGGGGGGGGGGCACAGATAGTGAGGAAATAAATATGTCAGAATTGGAGATTGATGGGCACATGTATCCTTAATTGTGGAATGCTGAGAGTAATTAACTGAGACCCTGTCATTATGCTCTATCTGTTTCCTCTCAAGCATGGTGGCCACCTTACAGCATCTTCTTCTTTGATGTGGGGCGATTGGCTGTGTAGAGTTCTCCCCTGTCCCCAGTCCAGAGAAATACATTCCATTCTACATTACATTCTTCTATTCATTACATTACATTGCAATCTACTATTCTAATATATTATTCCAAATAAGACATTTTTAAAAAAAGAGGATGTAGGGCCCTTCTGGGGGACTGGTAAGAATACAGATGTAAAGCTTGAATGAGGTTTGAATATGTAGTGAAATTAGAAACCAATATCACTGTTAAATTCTGGGGATTCCATTGTTCCGAGTGTTGTAATAACTTGCAGCTCAGCAAGTTCCCTTTTTAGTCTGTTCTTGAAGTTCCTTTGCAATAAAACAATATGCATTCTGAACATATGCTCACTGGGATGACTTCACCTTCTAAGTACTAGCATCAGATATAACTTCTGTAACTTCCTTTCATAAGGGATAAGAAGCCCCCGGAGCTCACAGAGGGCAGGGAGGTAATACATCATTTTTAAAAAAGGATTTATTTATGTTGTTTATAGCTTGCCTTTCTCACTGGGACTCGAATCAGATTACACATTTATACTATGCAATGCTCTTGTTGCTTGCAGTGATCAACACTTGTGACAGAACTTAGGCCACATGCTGCAACTGCATCACCAACCAGGAACACAGTAAGTGTTGTATCATTTAGACCAGGCCAGACTCTCACCTGCTCTCAGCATTCTATACCTCCTGGGGCATGCTCAGTTCTCATCAAGCCATGTTTGGAGAGTTTTCTCCTTCTTTCAGGTACTTTACAGAGGCATCTTTTTCAGTATATTTGGGAACTCCCCCCTCCAAGTATACAACCTGCTATCCTTTCTATGGATAGCATGGTTTTGCTGCTTTTGAGATCATAATGGTGGCAGCCAGGGCTTTTTTTGTAGAAACAGCCCAGCAGGAACTCATTAGCATAATAGGCCACATCCAAGAGCAGAAATTCATTAGCATATTAGGCCACACCCCTGACAGCACAGCTCGCTCCCAGGATTGGCTTCCCCAGGTGCCCCGCAGCTTGCGGGGCACATGGGGAACCCAAGGGAAGGGAGGCAGTTTCTGGATCGGCTTCCCCAGGCAACCCACAGCTGCAGGGCGCCTGGGGAACCCAAGGAGGGAAACTGCCTTCCCTCGCTGGATTAGCTTGGCTTCCCCAGGCACCCTGCAGCTTGTGAGGAACCTGAGGGGGGGAAGCTGTAGGTGTGGCCAACTCAGAAGCCAGCTGGAACTCCGTTCCTGTGTGTTCCTGCCCAAAAATAGCCCTGGCAGCAATTTAGAAGTCCCATGGATGAAGGAACTGGGTCACCAGGTCAGAAGGAAGAAGTGCTTCATTCTATCAGAGACTGCTGCAATCTAAATTTTGTCCTTTGTCCTGCAGTCTTTACACCAATTGAGATCAGAAGTGGCATCCTGCTTTGCCCCTGCTCCCTCCCCCACCCTCACACAACACAGAGACTATAAGATTCCAGGGCTGTTTGAACATGGAAACCCCCCTAGCCCTCCGTACCAAAACTTCAACAGCAATTTAAATATTTAGGGCTTGGGGATATCCCATGTTCAGTTAACCACAGACTTCCTGGTTCAAGAGTTACCTTTATACATGTGACTGGGGAATTTGGGGAAGAAGTGAAGAGATGCAACTGAACCCAAAACCTGTTCCAGAGCTCACTGCATATGGATTTTAGGGTAGGACGGTAACAAAATAGTGACCCAAATTCACTGAATGAACAAAAGCTGTTAGTGCAGTGTAGTAGTTAAGTGTATCTGACCAGGATCTGGGAGATCCAGATTTGAATCTCAGTTTTTCTCCCCTTCGACACAGAAGCTTGCAGTGTGACACCTTTGGCCAGTCACAAACACTCGATCTAACCTACTTCACAGGGTTGTAGTGAGGAAAGAGGAAAGGAGAACAACGTAAGCCACTTTGGGACCCCATTGGGGAGAAAAGCAGGGTATAGATGAAATAAACAAACAAACGAATAAATTCAGAATGAATGAAAGAGCTTGCTTAGTACTAAATTTAAGAGCAAAACTAATATTTAATTAGGTACAGCATTTACCATAGCCTGAAGTTGCTTCATTTGCCAAGGGCAGCTCATGGTCATGACTCCTTTTCTTTGAAGAAGGCACTGCAAAGACACTTCTAAGGGTCCTTCAACTCCCAGGAGTAACACCTTTTTCCCATCTAGGGAAGTATTTGCTGGATATTGGAAGACAACAATTTCTCTAGTTAGCTGCATTACCCTTACTGGAGAATATACAACTGAACCGTAGGCTTTAATCTAAGGATATGGGGTTTCTTTCCCCTTTCTGTGAAAACGCATGTGATCTGGAGAATGAGAACAGGATTGCTCGATCAGCTTTTCTGATGCTAAAGACAACCACGCGGTACAAAAAGAACTATGTGATTGACTCTGCCAGATTAATGGACAAAAATCCGTCTTTGTGTATTTAGATAAATAATGACAAATCTTGGCTTCAGAAGTAGACTTGTTAATAACACCTTGCTAAATCAAATAATAAATATTTTACTTGCACACATTTGTTATTTATCTAGCTCTAGTAAGATTTAACCCCACACAAATTCAAATACATTCTACGATTCCTGTCTTATACTCTTCCACAGCATGCAAAAAAATCTCAAGCCATTCTATCACAAACTGCCACCAGCTCTGCCTTTTAAGTTCTCATAATTCCACCAGTCGAAAACTTCAGTGATAAACAACATCTGCCTCCCCCTTTGTATGTGGAGGCATTGAGGAGCTGAATTCGTCATCAGTGTATACTCCAGGCACTGCACCAAAGGTTCATCTGTACTGGTAATACCTGAAGGACTGGGAGGATATCAAAGGTAAAAATAGGATCACAGAATTTGAGCAGTGTCTCCAGTAGTGTTGAATTACACCAGTGTTAAAGCTATCTTAGAATGAGAAATATTTGATCAGGGTTAAGTGTTGCCTTAAGATCCAACTGAAGAAGTACAGTGTGAATTTTAAAAACTTGTGGATATTGCAAGGGTTGTGTCTAGGACAAAGTACTCCCATTTGAAAAACCATAGTTCTATTTTGCTAACAACAGCTTCTTCCCTATCACAAGAATTCTTCCCCTGATGTAGCAGGACAGATCCACACTAATGATTCCAGGGAGCATAGAGACACAGCTGACAGGTAAGTTGAAGGAGCAGGGGTAGGACAGCCTGATTTACTCCACTTCTCCCCTTTATGTCCATTTAATTTCCTTGTCACATTTATTTTCACAACTCCCTTTGGAAGGTAGATCAAGATGGGTAGCCGTGTTTTTCTGTAGCAGTAGAAAAGAACGAGAGTCCAGTAGAACCTTAAAAGACTAACAAAATTTGTGGCAGGCTATGAGCTTTTGTGAGTCACTGCTCAGGAAACTTCATACTCTGCCACAAACTTTGAAAGGTAGGTAACTTTACAGAAGAGAACTTGAAACAGGGAGACAGCTATTTGATCCAGTTCACTTGGCTGAGCTGGACACGAACATACCCAAGTACTGTTGCTGGGGATGGCAAAATAAAAATATCATACCTAGTTTTTCCAGAAGCTGCATCACTGCACTAGCGATGGGGGGGATGACACATTCATTCATGTCTCCATGCACTAATCTTCCCAAGTTAACATCTGTTACTCTGTGACAGAAAAATATATAAGTATGCATCTGTAAGTACATATTAAAAAGTACATTTTTAAAAATACAAGGATTAGAAATTATAATGGGACCAGCTGAAGTCTGTTTGCATGCATTCATGAAACATGCACGCATCAAAAGCTACACTTTGGAGTAGCATTGCTGACTTGTACTTTGTTTGAAACAGCCTGTCACTTCTGGAGAAGATTTTGTTCCTCTCTTCTCACTTTTACTTTCCTATTGCTAAGCACACTCTCCCTCTCCCATCTATCGCCACATTAAACCACATTCAATAACCATTTACACTAATCGTAGCTCCATTAGGGTTTTTTGGGATTGTTTGGTGGTCCCTGATGGATGAAGATGGATAGTTTGTCTGTAGCAGTAAAAAAGAACAAGAGTCCAATAGCACTTTAAAGGCGAACAAAATCTATGGCAGGGTACGATCACTTGTCACTTCTTCAGTCACTCTACTGCCCACCTGAAAAGTCACTTGGTCAGACAGGCTCCACACAAGGGAACAGGGTAAGTCTGTTAAAATTCGTCAGACATAAATAGAAAGTGCTTCTGGGATTGCTAAATAACATGCTTTATTAATTGAATCATTACTAGAAGAGGCCATATATAGGCAAGCTTCTACTGTCAAATTATTCTCAGAAACTAGGATAAAGACCCGATGGCTGCAAATCAAAACCAAAAGAAAGCGGGTCTTAGATGCCACTGCTCCCTTCTTTAGGCAATCATTTTGGAATCCAAAGACATTTTCTTCCCTGTCTCCCAATCTTTTTTTACCCACGTCCCAGGTTAGCGGCTGGAGTGCCACTGTGCACAGAATGATCGCTCTAGGAACTAGGCCCCCCTGCTTAAAATGCCCTGCCAGACTTCTTATAGGCTCCAGAAGCAGCAACAGAAGGAGCGTAAGTTGCCAGGAGAAATGCATATATCCCTTATAGGGGCGGTGAATGTAATTTCCTGCTTTAGATATGAGCTGGAAGCATGAGGAGAAGAAGGATATGTTGCTCTGTTGCCAGTAGGGAGGACCTTCAAGTTAGACCTCAGTCTTGCTGCCACAGGCACCAGCTATTAGGGATGGGCACAAACCATCATTTTTTTTGGTCCGGGGTTCATGGCTAAACCACGAACTGAACATTGATCCCATACGAACTGGGAGGTTGATTTGCAAACTGACTCAGTTCGTATCAGTTTACGAGCCATTTAAAGATTAAACCCCTGCATTCTGCTCCCTGTGGCTTTTTGTGGGGAGCAGAAAGCAGGATTTTTTAAAAAAGAAAACTCCTTTAAACAGCTGATCCATGTGGAGCAAACTGTTCCACGTTTCAAGGGGCTTTTTTGGCAGCCAGCCACAGGGAACAGAAAGCAGGGGTTTCCAAACAGCTCCACAAAGAACAGCTGTTCAAAGGAGCAGTTTGTTCCACGTGGAGCCATTTAAACCACTGCTTTCTGCTCCCCACGAAAAGCCACAGGGAGCAGAAAGCAGTAGTTTAAATAGCTCCAAGTCTGGGGCTGGCTGCCCAAGAAAGCCCTTTTAAACAGCTGAGCTGCAGGAGAAGTTTCCTCATTGTGGCTCAGGGACTGGCTATCCCAGAGGCTGGGTGCCAAAGAAAGCCCCTTTAAACAGTTGACGCAAGCAGATCAGTTTGCTCCAAGCAGATCAGCTGTTTAAAGGGGCTTCCTTGGGCAACCAGCCCCAGACTTGGAGCTATTTAAACCACTGCTTTCTGCTCCCTGTGGCTTTTTGTAGGAAGAAGAAAGCAGTGGTTTAAATGGCTCCCAGCCACTGGCTGACAAACTAAAGAACAGCACAAATTTAAACTCCTGCTTTCTGCTCTTCACGGACCATAACGAACTGTATCAATATTCATGAAGTTCGTGGTGGTTCTTCAGCTAGTGAACATTGCTTCTTCACAAACTGCAAACCGGCCAAAATTTTTGATGAATGTTAGTTTGTCAGCCAGTTCATGCCCTCCCTATTAGCAATTCCTTTAAATTCCTCTTTTGCCTCCGATTGAAGCTAAAGGTGGGGAGGGGACACTATGGCTGTAGTCACACTGGCGGCTTGGCACGATATGGGACTACCTCGAATTGTACCAGTTTGAAGTGTAGCGGGGTATGCTGCAGGTTACCCACACAGACATCCTGTGGTCAAGCAGCCACATTACTGCAGTGCCTCATCCACAGAGTGCACTATTTTCTACAATGCATATGTGTGCATGTACACTCATGAGTGTGCATGTGAGCGGGCATATGCATATGTGAGCACATGCACATATAGGAACGAAAAACTCCACTTGTGATGTGGTGGCTTTTTAACCTGGCTCCAAGTTGTCCAGGATGGGGTAAGTACGCCCAGGGAACACCTGACAGATGTGGCTGTGTGGCTGTGTGACTATGCCCATTTGGTCCAGAGGGGAGGGGTGGCTTCGTCGGGCCAAACTGCTTGTGTGATCACAGCCTATGTCAGAAGGCTTTGGTCTACAAACAACTAGCTTCTTATTACTATTTTAATATACTCAGTCCTTCCACTTTTAGTTAAATAACCTGAGGGGGATATTACCTTAGTTAACAAATAAATATTATAAAGATGATCAGCTGAGCAGGAGTGACATAATACAAAATGCTACCAAGAGACTGGAATTACATAATCAAATACTTTTAGAAAATGATTTTTCTAACTGCGCTTGTGAAATTTATTTTTATTTATTTATTTATTTATCTTTATTTTATTTATTTTATTTCTAAGCCGCTCTCCCTGCGATTGCAGGCTCAGAGTGGCGTACAAGACCTGGTGCTCCAGGATCCAGACCATACTAAAACATTAAAACAATATAAAACATTAAAATGCAATTTAACAATCTAAGGTGCTCAGTTTATAGTGTATCATGTCACTTATCAACATGATTTAAGTACAGAATCCTTATATTTGTTTTCAAATGAATAGGTTGGATTTGTTCCACTGACTGAGGTGCTGTCTCTTGGCAAAAAAGGGCCCTTCTTTCATGCAAGAGGGTTTCCTTGATGCAATTAGTCATCATAGGATGGATCTAAATACATGAGATACAGTAGTGAGGTGGCAGAGTACTGAAGGAATAGAATAGACTGTGCTGGTAGAAAGCACTTCAGACTGGAGGTGAGAGATGACATGTTTCCGCATTCCCCCTACATAAATGATTCCCTGTAAGCAGGAAGTGAGTACAACATGTGAAAAGCTAGGCTAAATCTCTCCCCCGACCCCAAATTTTGAGTTTTGTTTTTAATTTTCAGAGAATTTTTACATGGAGGAACATTAAAAATGTGACCCTTGGAATTTTACCATCTCATTTTGCTGCCCATGTAAACGAGGCCAGAGTTACTGTGGAACCCGTTAGCTAGAAACTGGTATTTTGCTGCATTTCTAATGAGACATTTATATCTGTCAATGGATTTTATAGTACTTAACTTACCCATTCACATCTTTCTCTAGTTTCACAGCGTTCAGTATTTTGCTGGTGTATGACTTGTTAAAGTGACGAAGTACAAGGCCATGAATATTATGATCCTCATTGAGTTTTATGATTTCATCAGCAACCTAGAAGTTAGCATAATAGTTAAACTGGATTTCTTTTTTAAAAGTCAGAAGCCTTCAATACTAGAACAATAAATCAGAATATATTGGGAGCTTAAAAATATGAAAAGCTTGCTCATCAAGAAACAGAATCAGTTATTCTTTTTCACTTGCAGAGGCTGAAGAATATAACAGAAAGGCATTGATAGCTCTGAAGTTCCAGAAGAACATAAGAAGAACCTGTTCCACAAAAAGGCAAACCAGTTGCTCTGTAGGACCAACAAAAAGGTCATAGAGGCAGTGATGGACTGAGAGGCAGAAACAGCCCTGGGAAAAAACCCACACACCAGGTCTGCTCCACAATGGATGGGGAAGGAAGAAGATGGGCCATTCCCACCCCCATTCCCATGGAGGGAGAGAAGGAGCAGGATTGACATGGCTTCTGTGACTGGCTTGTGACCATCCATATTATATGGGATGGGGGCTACTGGCTTGTAGTTGCATTGGCTCCTACCCACTTTGCACCCATCTGCCTGCTGGCTTGCAGTGGTAGTAACTCCACCACTTCATGTCTATTTGCCTTGTCCAGGGGACCGCTGGCTCCCACAAGGCAGAGGTGACTGGTTTGCAGTGGCAGCAGCTCCTACTTCCCTTACAGGGGCTGCTAGTTTGTAGCAGTGATGGCTCCTGCCCACTTTGTTACTCAATGGTTCTGGTGCCCCCCAGGCTTCAGCCCCCCAGAACTTTACCCGGCAGGCTTAATGGCCAGTCTGCCCCTGCAAAAAGGCCAAAGCCTTCCTTTGATGCTGCCTCCTAGCACTGGTATTCAGAAGTCAGCTTCCCACCTAGTGTCATATCTGCTCTTGTACACTCTCATACTTCCATGTCTGCAGAGCACCTCCCAGCAAAGAATGAACTGCAACATACATTGCACCATGCTATGAGACAATACTGGACCACTCTAAAGATATGGCTCCAGATTGTACAGCGATGACTTAAGGGGATGAATGGTAGGAGCAGTTCAATCACAGACACATCAAGATGCTGTGAAACGACAACAATCATAAGGTGCTGAAACTTCCTGAGGGAAGTGCATGGACACAACACTACTTCAGACTTCCTAGTTCAACAAAAAAATAGAAAATAAAGAACATGTTGCAAGGAAGAATGCAAACTACGTGATGTCTTCCAAAATACGGACTCATGATTTTAACAGGACTAGATTTTTTCTGCTAAATAAGTGAATCGTTGTCACGTATTTCCTGCGGGAAAAATTCTACCCACCAGGACATTCTGTGGCAGGGAACAAACCTACCCATTACCGACCGGGGGGGGGGGGGAGGGGGGACAACACAGGCAATGGTTACTGCCTAGCAAAAATAATATGTTTCCCAAACTCCCTCCCTCATTCAGGACGTTGGGAGGGGAGGAAAGGAAGTCTGTTTCCACGCTGTACAGCTTCTATATTGGAGAGAACTTTTTTAACCTTTGGAACCTGAGAAGGTGAGCTTTGAAGTAAAAGGAGAAGGGCCAGGTTTGAAAGAGCCGATCAGTAAAGTAAATTTAACTGTCACTTACTGACGTTGCTAATGCTGTTAACAGTACTGATTTTTAGTGTTTTTAGGATCTAGAACACAGTTGTTCCAGTGATGACATTTTATCAACACTGAGCTGTGGAATATTGTAAGCCACCTTAAAACCATTTGGTTAGTAGCCAAGATATAAATGTTTCCAATAAATAAAACACCCCACATTTTCCCTTAAAGCACTGAGAACCCCGGGTGGTGGTGGGGGTGGGGGTGGTGGCGAGATCATCATACACTAGATGACTGAAGGCATCTTACCTGGCTTTCAGGAATGCACTACCAGCAAAGCCAAATTTCTGACACTGAACTTGAAACTCCCAGTAACTGGAAATGGGGTAAACATTTAGCAAGAACTAGAAACAGTGACCCTGAAACTCCCAGTGACTGGAAATGGGGTAAACATTAAGCACATTAATGGGGACAGTGAACTTGAAACTCCCAGTGACTGGAAATGGGGTAAACATTAAGCAAGAACAAGAATGGGGACTATAAGATATTTCTTTAATTATTTTGTACAGTTTAACCCTCAGTGCTTGCTCAGTCCTGTCTGTCCTTTATGCACCAAGCCAAAATATTTCTTTCTACTCAGACTTTTAACTTGCCATCTTTGTATCTGTTTTTATGTTCTCCATCTTGCCAGAGGACACTTTTATGAACATCATGTTAGGGGGTGTAACGTTTTATGCTTTTCTATGCCAACATGCTGTTTTATTATTCAGAATTGCTTTATGTTGTTGTTTTATTACTTTATCTTATGGGGGGTTAGCCAAAGTGGTGGCATATAAATTTTCTAAATGAATAATTTTTGAATATGTCTGCCTTGTTTCATCTGTAGGAATGCCTAGCCTCCTTTAAAAATTCATTTTAAGATCTATAGCTCAAGCACATCACACAAATATGCACATAAATTTGAGCTAAGATTTGAATGTACCAACTTGCCAATACTACCCTGCTAAGGCTAGCTTTGAAGTACTTCTATATCCAAGCATGTCAGAGCTTGACCAATTAATTAATCAATTAATTAATCAGAGGTTAAGATGCTGAGCTGCAGACTGGAAGGTCTGTAGTTCAACAGTTCAAGACCCTAGTGCTGCGTGATGGACTGAGCTCTTGTCTCTGGTCCCAGCTCCCGCCAAACTAGCAGTTCAAAAGCAAGAAATTGCAAGTAGATAAATAGGTACCGCTTTGGTGGGAAGGTAACAGCATTCTGTGCACCTCAGCGTTTAGTCATCATGCCAACCACATGACCACAGAAACGTCTTTGGACAGTGCTGGCTCTTTGGCTTGGAAACAGAGATGAGCACTGCCCCCTAGAGTCAGATTTGACTGGCTTTCGAGCAAGGGAAAACTAATATCCTACACCTCCAAAGAGAACCATCTAGGGCTGGCTGAAATGCTGGTAAGATATAAGGGACAGAATTCAAATACCAGCCAAAATTTCTGCATGGTTGATTTCACTGTAAAACCAGTTTCAGCCAGGTTTAAAGTGAGTAACGCAATGAATGGCTGTATGAATCAGAGGCTCTTCACCTTTAATCCTCTACAGCCCACCAAGTATCATAAACACTGTGCAAGCCACTAGTAAAAAGGCAGGACATAAAAAATGGCACTCTAGAAAAAGCAACTTTGTTTTCTGCAGGTATATTTATTATATATGAATACAATCAGGAGTCATTTCGTAGAAAAAGAGGTGCAGGAGCTCATTAGCACACCTATTAGCATAACTCATTAGCATAACTGGCTGAATGTCAGTTTCAGCCCTATTATACCCTATGGGCCATTGAAGTCAATGGCAAAAACTCATAGGGTACATGAGGGGCTGGAGAAGAGGGGGTTTGAGTGAGAGGCTCCAAACTTGCAGGGTACCTTCTGGGACCTCTTCCCCAAATGCCCACCAAGTTTCAAGAAGATTGGACCACGGGGTCCAATTCTACGGGACCTCAAACAGGTTGCCCCATCCCCTCCATTGTTCTCTACGGTGGGGAAAAACGTCACTTTTTCCCCACCATAGAGAACAATGGAGGGAATGGGAGCAATCTGTTTGGAGGCCTGTAGAATTGGACCCCCGGTCCAATCTTCTTGAAACTTGGTGGGTATTTGGGGGAGAGGTCCCAGAAGATACCCTGCAAGTTTGGAGCCTCTCCCTCAAACCCCCTCCCCTACAGCCACTTTTAAAGCTGCCGCCGCATTTCAGTGGCAATTTGGCGGCAGGCCAAATCAGATCAGAGAATCTGATTCGGCCTGTGGCTGCCCTATTGTCCACTCCTGAGCTGGTGGAGCGGTGCTCCACCTCGCTTCGGCCCCAGAGGACCCCTGAATACAATTCATAGATGTAAGACAATGAGACCTTTATTGTGCCTGATGTCCATCACATGAATTTTTAATGTTAGGGTTGGTTCCTGTTTGCTGTCAGCCACTTTTTGTAAGGCCCCGGGGAAGCATTTTAGGATCTGAAATCTTATGCTCAGAGCAGGGTGAGAAGTATAACATGACTCTCCACTGCTGACTGTCAAAACCCACTGCAAATGGGGGGAAAGGGCTGCCTAAAATCCCAAACGCCCCCCCCCCCATTTGCTCCCAGAAGTTCTGAATGTTCCCCAAAGATTTGCTGGTAAACCCCAGAGTTTGGGGAGGGGGAGGGGGGGAGAAACAAGGCCCCAGTTAAGAATAACTAGTATAAATTATGCAATTTTTCTATAAATTTCCTTAATGAACTTTATTCTAGGGTAATCTTAGACTACCCATCACTGAAACATAAACTAGGGTCCACAGATCCCTGTAAAAGGGATATCCACCCTAGACCCTCATACCAAGTAATCTTCCACAGAACTGTGCCACATTGCATTAAAAATTAGTTTCCCACAACCTTGCTCATGTAAAAATGCTCCGACTTGCACACAGGTGAAACTTACATACAAGTAGGAATGTTTATTCAGTACTCAAACTCTGAGTCAAATTTGCCCAGTTCATTAATCTCAGGAGGGCAACAAATCCCAAGGACGTTTCCTCCAGCTTTCAGATCTAAACCAACAATGCTGCTATCCACAGTGTCTGCAGCCCCGCTCTGCTTTAACCTTCAGTTCTGATATGCTGCTTTTTAAAGTCTATTTTCCTGGGGCTGTGAGGGGTCCAGAAAGGAAACAGTATACCTCAGCAGTTATGTGCCTGAGAGGCACCTCGCTCAAGCAGAACATTTAGCCCACATATGTGCAGAACGAGATTGCTCCCAATTCTGTGCATAGCATTTCCCCCATCAGACTGCTGGCTCACTGGCTTGAAAAGGCCTTCATTCTATATAACTTGAGGGTTTGTTTGCCTGACCCATATGAGCTATTGGGCATTAGCCTGATGGTAGGAAGAAGCAAATGCGTTGCTCGCAAGCAATGATGGTGCAGAAGGGGAGAAGCAACAGAGGCAACGGTTTTAGTATCTGAGACCAGTTCCTCCTGCCCTGCTGCATGCCTGGATTCATTCAGGAAATGAGCAAAAGCTTCATTTGTATTCTCTGTAGGACAGAAAGTGTGCTGTACCACTCAGGGGACGCCCAAGAGCCAGTCACCATTCTTGTTGTGCTCTATTCTTTCCCCAACATGACAGACAACCCATCTGCTTTGCAGAGTGGAGGCTACTGGGCTTCCCTCCAACACACACACACACACAGACACACACAGAGACACAGAGACACACACACACACACACACACACACACGGTGAGATAATGTTCAGCTCTCTCTCCTTGTCTAAAAACAGCCCTGGAGACCTCAATTGTGTTCAAGGCTGTTCATTCATATGTAAAGTAAGGGTTGTGGTTTTTTTTTTTGCAAGAATAGAGAATGGAGGCAAAAAGTTGTAAAAGCCCATTATCATTGTGCCTTATTCTGCTGTGTGAAGCATTTAATTTTCTCCCAGTAAGCTAACCAACTCTCTGATGAATAGCAGGTATAAATCGATTTAGGCATGGAGCAGATATGCTGAAATGCCTGCTAGATTCCTCTGTGCACAAAGGGCTTAGTGCCCCTTAATTTTTGTATTTAAAGTAGACCTCCAGCTATCCTGGCAGCAAGAAAAGATAGGGTGAACCTCGGAATCATAACAATAATTAATAATAATCGTATGGTATTGTACAGCCAGGAGATCCAAAGATTATCTGGTAGCCAGAAGTTCTGGCTCTTTTCATGTTGTGCACCACTAGGTGGCAAGCTAGACTTGTTTTTAAGGCAAGAGACGTTTCAGAGCTGGTTTGCCATTGCCTGCCTCTGCGTCATGACCCTGGTATTTATTCCTTGGTATTCACCCTTCCAAATACTAGCCAAGGCCGATTCTGCTTCGCTTCTGAGATCTGACGAGATCGGGCTAGCATGGGCTAGAATCATGCCTCTGTGCGACAGATTTCCAATGGCCTGTGAAACAGGAACCCTTTCTCCTATCTACCTGAAATTCAGAAAGGAGGTGTGCATGGAACTATCTCATCTCAACTGGGTGGGGAAGAGCAGTTCAAGAGGGAATGTTTCTCTCACTCAAACCAATGTATACATCACCTCAATTACAATTAGCATCCTCAAAACCATATGGCATAACAATAATGAAGACTGGGGGGCGGGGGGGGGGGAATCAGTGACCACAATTAACCAAACCAGAATAAAATTTCTATTCCCATTTCTACCACATGGAGCGTTTTCAAAATTCCACCCATTACCTTATTTTTTTGCAAAGACAGTGAGGAGAAAGTGACAGTAGCATCGCTGAAAAGAACTCAGAAAACAGCAACTAAAAAAACCTCACAGGGATCTGTTCGTCTGAAAGTTTTGTATTGTTTTTGACAGCTTTCACAAGCACAGAATTTGACAGGTGTCTAACTAGGAATAAATAACAGCAGAATGACAATCAACTGACAAGAGTTCTTTCAGCACAGAAGGGCATAATGAATTAAATGCAGCATGTTTCTTACATCAAGAGCTTCTGAGGGAGATCCCAACCAAACAGCATTACAGCATCTACAATCCTGCTCATGTTTTATGAGAGAGCAAGGGCAAATGCAACCGTTAGCATACTGCTGAGGGAGTGAATTGAGATGCCAAAGATAATCAGTCTTACCGTTGAATTCCATTGTTATTTTTAGAAAGTTGTAGCGTACTCATAGTCAGCCAACAAATTGCTGGGGTCATTTAAGAACTTGGTCTTAAATTAAGTCCAGGCTGTAATCATATGCACTCTGGAGTAAGCACCACCAAACCCATGAAGACATGCTTCTGATAGATATGAACAGCTGTATAGTCAGGTCCTAAGCACACTTACCGGCAAGAAAGACTGACTCCCTCTTAATTGTGAAGTAAGTCCCACTGAGTTCTATGGACTTAATTCTATACAGTCCTATGTAGTTTCAAGCAGCATTGCCTGCTGAAATTTACAAGTAGATGTGTTTTGCTTTAGAACATTTACAAGCTATTCACTACCATCACCTACATAGCATTTGGGGGGGGGGGGGAATGCCACTGATCAAGATATTATCAATGCCTCAGTAAAAAATAAGAAAATTACCTCACTTTCGGTGTAATCACGAGGGAGGCAACTCCGTACGATATTCAGACCAATCTGCAAACATAAAAAATGAAATGATTTGCTACAGAACTAGGCCATCTTTTAATTTAATTTGAAAAATCAGTCACATGGTCGCACCCTTACCTCATCAGCGAAGCTTCTCATTTCTCGCCCCAAATCATCATCACCGACCTTGGCAGGATGACAAAACAACTTATATTAAAAAAAAAACTGTAAGGCAAAAGATGACTTTCTTCGATTGGTGGGACAGTCAGGAGGGCCTCTCCCTGTGATCTTAATACCTGAGCAGTATGGAAAAGACAGTCCTTTGGAGAACCTGGTCCCGAGCTAGGTTAAGGCTTTAAAGGACAAAACCAACACCTGGAATTGGGCTCAGGAGTGGATCCAAAGCCAGTGTAATTGCTGTAGTATCAAGCTCACCTGCTCCCAGTAGCTGGCCCCCGACCAGCAGTCTAGCCGCAGCATTCTGCGCTAGCTGCAGCTCCTGAACACCCTTCAAGGGTAGCCCCAAGTAGAGCATATTGCAATAATCTAGTCTAGATATAACAAAGGCATGGATCACTGTGACAAGATCTGAGTGAACCGGGAAGCTGGATCACCAGCTGAAGCTAGGCAAAAGCACTCTGAGCCATTCCTAAGCTGCAGACCTAGCTTATCAACAGGAGTATAACCCCTTCACATTCTTGAGGCTACATTAAACCCGAGATGGGCCCAAACAAGATACTGGCTGAAACATGCTAGCATGGCACTCAGGAGCATTTCACAGAAAATGCCAAGAAGAGAAGAGAAGGAGAAGAAGAAGAGATTGGATATATACCCCGCCATTCACTTGGCGTCTCAGAGCAGCTTACAAGATCCTTTCCCTTCCCCTCCCCACAACAGACACAGGTGGGGCTGAGAGAGCTCTGACAGAAACTGCTCTTTCAAGGACAGCTCTGACAGAACTATGGCTTGCCCAAGGCCATCCAGGCTGCAAGTGGAGGAATGGGGAATCAAACCCGGTTCTCCCAGATTAGAGTCTGAACACTTAATGACTCCACCAAACTGGCATAGCAGTTTGGTACAGAAATAGCACAGAAGGCCTATGAAGTGTTTATATTTATGCACGACCTGCATCCAGAAGCAAACAACTGTATGGAGACAATGCAGTAGTGAGAACTAGGGTATATTACAGTGTGCTAGGAGTGAAGGCATTTAGAATACCTCCAACGAACATGTTTGTTAGGAGCCAGTTTGATGTAGTGGTTAAGTGCACGGACTCTAATCTGGCAGAACCGAGTTTGATTCCCCTGGATGAATGACCATCTGCTGGATGACTCTGGGCAAGCCATAGGTCTGTCAGAGCTGTTCTCTCTCAGCCCCACCTACCTCACAGGGTGTCTGTTGTGGGGAGGGGAGGGTAAGGGAAAGGAGTCTGTAAGCCACTCTGAGACTCTGAGTGAAGGGCAGGGTATAAATCCAATCTCTTCTTCTTCTTCATGAGGCAACTGAAGTTCAATTGCCTGCAAATGGATGGCTATACAAACTCCAAGCATGGGCAGGTTGCTTCTTACTGAATCCAGGTTCTAGGCATACATGGAAGGAAAAAACCACCCACTAGGTTTTCAGGGGTGGGGAGAGGAAGGATGTGTGCTAATCTCCCCCCCCCCCCCCCCAACCTGCCTCACCAGCTGAAGAGTGGAAAAATAAATAATTCGTTTCCAAGCAGGGCGGGAAGCATGGTGTCCACTGGGCTGGGTAGTCAGCGAGCGGTCTGGGAAGGGCAGCTGCTCAACAGAGGGGATCTCCTTCTCCCAGGAGATCGTGGAGCTGCAAACGCAACATGAGCTGGTTTGGCTGGGATTGGTGCTCAAGATGAGAACAGCTGGTTGTGAGAACCTGAGTTTGCGAGGGCACTGTTGGAGTTCATCAGACATAACCTGCTGCTATGATACCACAGGATGGATGTGGAAGTATGGGGCTCTTTAGCTTGGAGAAATGACGGCTGAGGGGGTGACATGATTGAGGTTTATAAGATTGTGCATGGGATAGAGCAGGTAGAGAAAGAAGTACTTTTCTCCCTTTCTCACAATACAAGAACTCGTGGGCACTCCGTGAAATTGCTGAGCAGTCAGGTTAGAACAGATAAAAGGAAGCACTTCTTCACCCAAAGTGTGATTAACACATGGAATTCACTGCCACAGGAGGTGGTGGTGGCTACAAGCATGGATGGCTTCAAGAGGGAATTAAATAAACATATGGAGCAGAGTTCCATCAGTGGCTATTAGCCACAAGGTATAGATAGGAACCCTCAGTCTGGGGCAAGTGATGCTCTGTCTTCTTGGTGCCTGACGGGGGTGGGCAACAGTGGGAGGGCTTCTAGTGTCCTGGCCCCACTGCTGGACCTCCTGAGGGCACCTGGGTTTTGGCCACTGTGTGAAACAGAGTGTTAGACTGGATAGGCCACTGGCCTGATCCAACATTGGTTTCTCTTATGTTCTTATGTTTCAGCCTGCCTTCTAACAACACCTCCTATGTATAATTAGCAACAGATCAGGGCTGAAGAGGATGCTAGTAATTAGCTTAGGGGAAGAAAAAGCTTTTTACAAATTCACATTTAAAGACTGGTGAATAGAAAATTAAATACCAATTTTAAAAAGTAAAAAGTATTACAACATAAAAGAAGTATCACACAGATTTCATGATCAAGGCTTCCTACAGCTCTCAATATACTTTAAAATTTAGATGCACATCTTTACTCTTTATTCTCCTGGGATATATGTACACATGCCATAACCAGCTGTAGCCTTTCTTCTGCTGGAAAGGCAGCAATGTCACTTTAAATATTATACATACATATATATATATATATATTACCTGAACTATGGAAAGTGTTGGCTTAAAAGTAGGATGTTCTATTTGCAGTAAACTCAGGGCTTTCTTAGAGTTTTCAATGACTTCTCTAAAAAAAATTAAAAGAAAAACATTCAGTGTGTTGCTATTTGTTACATCACTTCTCCCACACTTCCCACCAGCTAGTCCAGGACCATCTTTATAGGGTTGCCAATCTCCAGGTGGGGACTGGAGTTTTTCTAGAATTACAACTGATCTCCAGACTGCATTGACCTGTTCCTCCAAGGAACAGGTCAATGCAGTCTGGAGATCAGTTGTAATTGGAGGAAATGGCAGGTTTGGATAGGGACTCTGTGGCATCATCATTTGCTGAATTCTCTCCCCTCCCCAAATTCTGCCCTTACCAGGCACTGTCACAAAATCTCCAGGAATTACTCAGAATGGAATTGGCAAACTTATCTTCATGGATTCTCCAAAATTGCACCTTAACTTTTTTTGGCAAATGGCATGATCCAACATGTAGAGAGAGAACCCTACAAAAGCAGAGGGGGGGGGACCTGCATGGTTATTACAATTGCAATATCAGTACTTCTAGTATGGTTATTTGTTTTATCCTTACTGGGTAAACTTAGGCCTATCACTCACTGTCAGCCTCAACTACCACAGAAGTGTGTTGGTGAGGACAAATCAGGGGGCAAGACATACAGGGAGTAAAACATAAGAAAAATCCTGTGACAAATTCTCTGCCAAGAATTTGCAAATCTTAATGAGCCATTATGAGGCAAGATTTTCCCTCTGTTTCTGTTTGCCTTTCTGATTGAGCAGCCCTAGTGGTCTGTTTTCTTTTTTTCTGAAGAACTCTGCCTGCCCACCCTGTTGTAGACTGATATTTTACTGCTGGCTCAGCCCAGGTACCTGAGGGAAGGGTCGGGATCATCCTTTAATTAAACCCCTAAAAATGGCATTTGAGACATTTTGAAATTCAAAATTAACAAAATATTTTATTCAACATAGAGGGGAAAGGTCAGGTGAAATCAGGGATTGAAATTTCTGAGGTAACTCAATATAGATAACTCTGAGGCAAAACCAGTATATGCACAGACTTTAGTTCTTATGTTTCAGGCTAATGAGAGTTTCTTAAACTATTCACAGTAACTTAAATATTTATGTTGAGAGGCTTTTGTTTCAGTGTTTTCCCCAAACATGCCAGTATACTTTCTCTGAGTATTCGCTGACTCTTTTAGTTTCCAGAAGGCTGGTACATTCTTTCCAGTACCCAAATCCCTTCTCTTGAAACACCAGTACTCGTCTTAAGTTTTTAACTGACTCTTAAGGTCTCTAAAGGCAGTTCCTAACCACACCAGACCAGGGATCTCTGTAGTCTTCAGAGCTATCACCCTGTTTAGACTAGGTAGGGAAATTCCTTCTGTCTCTAGAAGATCTATCTCCTTTCTTTGGCCCGAATGGGTGTCTCCATCTAACTACCCACTCATCCTTGCGAACTTTCCCTAGTTCTTCTGTCTGTGTTAAACTGCTCTCAGTCAGGGCTGAATTCCAAATGAATTCTCTTCCTCAGCAGTCAGTTCTAAAGTCTCTCTCTGCTAAGCTGATGCTAACCAATCAGATTGCTTGGAGCAGCCTGTCACTGAAGGCTGTTTCTGTGAAGAATTAACCCTTCACAGTCATTAACCTGTTTCTACAGCACGTCCAAGTTTTTCTGTCACATTTATGCTGTATTTTAATAGCACCCCTTCAAACCTTACATGCTGAACTCAAGGAATTTCAAGTACAAAATTCATGTGACTTAAATTAAATATGAACAGCAAACATAAGCATACACAAAAATGGCAACATCTTTCTGCAAAATGCATGAGTGGCAACCAGGAAAGACTCGCATCCTTTCTTACATGCCTTTTGCAGGTCAAAACCAAAATATGGCAACACACTGGCATTCTTCATAAATAATGTTACGTGCTTGTACAATGCACTCAGGAATTGGTCCCCAATAGTAGAAGAACAAAAAAAATGACAGCTACCACTTCTGGCCACCAACATACCTTTTTTAAATTTCAGATACTCAGTATACTCAGCATGACCAAATCTGTGCATACTTAAATCCAGAGACTTGAGCCATGAACAAGCAAAACTGAAAAACACCCTCAGTTTGCAGAAAAATCTGAAATCTAATAAAAATACCTTGAGAAGTTAAAAATCCTTCAAAATAATATAAACAGCACTTGTAGCTTTAAGAAATGAATGCTCTCATTCTGTCAGTTGTAGCTCAAAAGCCAGTAAAAGGCAGGGTTTACCATAGAGTTTCCAGGATTCCTAGAGAGACCTGGTGTCACTTCCAGTTTTGCCTAAAAGTGACATCACATCATGCACATATTACACATTGTCGTCGCCAGCCATCAGCTGACAACCCTAGATTAGGATCTGGGAGATCCAGGTTCAAATCACCATTCTGCTGTTGTTTAACAAAAATCCATATAGTTAAAGCGATGGTATCCCCAGTAGTAATGTACGGCTGCGAGAGTTGGACCATAAAGAAGGCCAAGCGCCAAAGAACAGATGCTTTTGAATTATGGTGCTGAAGAACACTCTTGAGAGTCCGTTGGACTGCAAGGAGATCAGTCAATCCTAAAGGAAATCAACCCTGACTGTTCCCTGGAAGACCAGATGCTGAAGCTGAAGCTCGAATACTTTGGCCACCAAATGAGAAGGAAGCACTCACTGGAGAAGACCCTGATGCTGGGAAAGACTGAAGGTTAAAGAAGAGGACGGCAGATGATGAGATGGCTAGACAGTGTTATCGATGCAACAAACATGAAATTGAGCAAACATGAAATTGAGCAATTGAGGACAACAGAAGACAGGAGGGCCTAGCGTGATGTGGTCCATGGGGTCGTGAAGAGTTGGACTCGACTGTGCAACTGAACAACATCAGACTACGATCAGGAGAGCCAGGTTCCAATCCCCACTATGCCTAACCTACATGGATGTTGTGTGAAGATAAAAGGAGAGGATGATATACTAAAAAAAAGAGCCAGCAAGATATCTCATGAGTCACAGCTGTCACAAATTGTCTTGTTTCATTGCCTGGAGAAAACAGGCAGGAGGCAGCCAAACAAAAGATAGCAGCTAAAACAGCCAGACAGACTGAGTCAAAGACTGTTTAAAAGAGGAAAAGCAGGCTTCCAAAAATGACTTCTTATCAGTTCAGAGCATAAACAATTAGCAGAAGTTACAAATTAAAATTTAAAAGGTGGTTTTATTGCATTTATTAGAAGACACAACAGAGAGCGACTACACTGTCAGCTCAGTCTTGCCACTTACTCTTGCAAAATGGTTGTTAAAATATTCAGCCACTTCTGAAACTCATAAATTAACATTGTTTCTGAATGGCTTTTGTAAAGCCTGTATGGTTGCTGTGGCTAGATTCTTCTCTGCTGTGTTTTTCATTGTTTTTAATTCTTAAATGTTTAGTTCTGGCTTACGGGCTGTTAAATCTGAATAAAGGGAAAGTGGAAGGGAGGATGGACGCCACTCTGAGATCCTTGGAGGAATGGTGAGAGAAAAAGGTATCAAATAAATATATAAATATATGCTTGCAGACAAAATCCAATCAACATCCTTTACAAACTGCAGGTACGTAAGCAGTACAATACATTTCTTGTTGTTAAAGGTCTTCTTGCCAGTGTGTACTGATTTTGCAATTCTAACTATTTTAGTAGGTGGGTAGACAGTACATACTTTTGAAGATAACATTTCAGAAATGCTTTGGAAGAACCAACTGGGAGGGCTATAGACATTTGCTTGGTTAATTCAGTCTTCTGTAATGGTGTTCAAAATAATAAGAAGAAGCCTGTTCTCCTTCTAAAAATTTTATTAGGGCCAAATAACTAGGCCTCACCTTTAGGCCAACAGTAGCTTAAAGATCACACATTTCAATGAAACAGGGCAGTGTCATCAAGAGCAGGTTTAACTGCTATCTCTTCTGCTGCACTGACATCTAGGTGTTTTGTTTGCACATTTTCACATAGATTTGTAACCCAGTTAGCAGGGACAGAAGGAATGCTCCCTTTAAGCTGTGGAATCTTGTGAGCAAAAAATTCTACTTTGTGAGCTACTGGCATTAAAGGTATGAGCGAGCGACTTGGTTACTTGCATAAATTAGTTTGCTCCGGAGCCATTCTTCCTGAGCTAAGACAAAAATGTGTAAGCCGGAGGCTAAAGAACTGTGAGCTAGCTCACATTAACTCAACTTAGAGGGAACACTGGACACAGGTTAGGAGACAGATTGATACTATATTAGGAGCCCTTAAACTCAAGCTCCGGTAAACAATAGTAGCTTAGACTTCAATCTTATACACTTACATGGAAGTAAGCCCCACTGAACTCAGTGCAATTTACTTCTCAGAATACATATTACCAGGGGTCCATTGGGGCTGAAGCGAGGCAGAGCTCCGCCAGCTCAGGACTCATCAGTAGGGCAGCCATGGGCTGAATCAGATTTTCTAATCTGATTCAGCTCGCCGCCAAAATTCGGCGGCAACTTTAAAAGCCACTGGAGGGGAGGGGGTTTGAGGGAGAGGCACCGAACTTGCAGGGTAGCTGCTGGGGCCTCTCCTCGAAATGCCCACCAAGTTTCAAGAAGATTGGACCAGGGGGTCCAATTCTACAGGCCCCCAAAGAGGTTGCCCCCATTCCCTCCTTTGTTCTCTTGGGTAGGAAAAAAGTTAACATTTTCCCCTACATAGAGAACAATGGAGGGGATGGGACAACCTGTTTGGGGGCCTATAGAATTGGACCCTGTGGTCCAATCTTCTTGAAACTTAGTGGGCATTTCGAGGAGAGGCCCCAGCAGCTACCCTACAAGGTTGGAGCCTCTCTCTCAAACCCCCTTTCCTCCAGCCACTCATATACCCTATGAGTTTTTGCCATTGATTTCAATGGCCCATAGGATATAATGGGGCTGAAACTGACATTCCCTTTCTGACACACTTCTGGTGATGTCAGGGGATGTGGCATATGCTAATGAGTTATGCTAATGAGCTCCTGCACCTCTTTTTCTACGAAAGGACCCCTGCATATTATGCACTGTATTCTTAGTGGGTTAAAAAGCGCCAGATGTACAGAGATGGTAGCCAGGAGCATCCTGACAGGTAGTGTGTCTGATAACACTAAGAAACGAGTAACTCCCACTATATTCAGTACATACAGGTTGAACATGACTAGGTTCACGGGACCCAAGGTGGTTTTAAAAACGGATTATTATTAGAAGCAACTGTTCCTCCGACTATTAAAGGCACAGGAGTCGGATCCCCACGCCAAATTGGCAATCCTAATACGAGCAAAGTGACGGGGGAAGCCAAAATTGGCGGGGTTTCCCTTTGCAAGTCTCGACAAGAGGAAGGCCCTCTCACGGTCCGCACCGGAATAACTCCGAGGGTGCCACAAACTGATTAGAGAGTTAAAGAGTTCCGCTAGATGATCACGCCCGTTACTTTCCCGTCCGCTGGTTGGCTACAAAAAGCGCCGCCGTTCTTTCATCAGTGACAACAGCGCAGAGGAGGCGGAGCATGCGCCGGCCACGTGGCGCGCGGGTGAGCGGCCCGGTAAACAACTTACTGGCCGTGAAGTGGGCTGGAGGGAAGTGGCGGGCAGTTCGCCGTACACCCCGCACCCCACCCCGCTCAGGGCGCGCACCTACCTGGCCAGGGAGCTCTGCAACCGGCCACTACCTTGGGCAACCTGCTGCTTCGCCAGGCAGCCCCACGTGCTGCATATCCCCCGGTTGGGCAGGAGTGCGGGGTAGCCCTTGCCAGGGCTGAGGAGCGTTCGAGCGCCGCCGCCGCCGCTTTTCCTCGCCGCCCGCCACACTGCTGGTCTCCAAGCCAAGCGGCACAGCGCGGGAAGCCTCATCGTGGGCTGCAGAGCCGCTGAGTGAGCAGGCCAGCTACTGGGCCTGCCACGGGCCCCAAAGGTGCTTGCGCGGGGAGGAGGGGCTGAGCCCAAGGGAAGGCGGGGCAGGGGCGCGGGGGCAGCAGCCCTTCGGCGGCTCCGGCAACGAGGGCCGTGCCTGCGAAGGCGGGGCTGGTCGTAGCGGAGTGTGGCTCCCCAGTGGCTTGGCACCCGAGGCCGTGACGCAACTCATCTTCAGGTTGCTGCAGCGACGAAGGGCTTGCAAGCCCAAGCGGCGTCAGACCTGCCGAGCTCCTGCAGCCGTCCCGGGCGGTCTGCCTGTTCAGACTCATTCTCCAGTAAACAGATTTAGATACCGCCTTGAACTGCCGCGGAAAGATGAGTGGGACGGGGAGGTTGGGCTGCAGGTTGGGAGGGGAATCTTAACAGCGATCTTCTTCGGCACGGATGGGGGTGCGAAGCGGAATAAGGCTGAGCAGTTGCTGACGTTCTCTATTTTAGTAGCTTGGGCCATTCCAAGGAAGGAGAACCATTGGCAAGCATTGCATCAGCTCCCGTAAGTGCTTGGCAAAACAACGAGAAGAAGCTGGAACGGGAGCAAAGGGTTTGTTTGGGTTTTTAACTGCAATATTTGTGAACGGTACTACTTCCGGTTCCTGCTTTTTGGCCGGCTGACTCCAGTCGCTAGGATCTGAAGGGGTGCTCCTGTGCCCCTTTCGTTGTACCAACACCATCTTCTCATTAAAATCCGGATGTTTCTCTCAAACAGTTGTACAGAAGTTGAATTGCACCAAGTCTTCTTTTACAAATCGGGCCCTTTCGTTTATCAAGTGGCGAACAGCTTGCAAAAATTGCTTTCCTACCTACTAAAGACTAATGATTTCCCCCCCCCCCCCTAATAATTATAAAAAGAAAGTGAAGGTGAAAGAGAGCTTGTGAATTGCAATTCTTGATCTCGACACTAAGGCTTGTGTTTTGATTTTAAAACAAATATGTGCCGTCTGCCTTTCAGTGGTGAGGCCTGCATTCTTATCTTTTGAAAGAGCAAAAAGTGATGTTACCGGCCTTCACTTCTGAAAAAACCGAAGTTTCTTTCTAATGTGAAAGTAAAAAAGTTACATGAAGCTGACAGACCTTGCCAGTTCAGTTTTTATTATATCTTTCCATACACGGGGAAGGAACCCTCAAGCAAAAGAGGCTGAAAAGTTAGTAGGATTGGTAGTTATAGTGACTTTTCTTTTTTTAGAGCAGCAGCTGCCACCTTTTCTTTATAGTTAAAGAGAACCAGTTGGTTTCCCCAGCAGTAGTGTATGCTCTAGTTAGCTAACCATAGTGAAATCAGTATTTAAGCAGGTTAAACACTTGTATAGCAGAAGCAAAAGGTGGGGGGATCACTTGGTGTCATCTAGAACCACCGCAATTGGTTCTTAGCGATGTTATCCTGAGATGAAACTTTGGGGCTATCCATTGTAAAACCAAGGGACTGCACCAGCTTTTCCACTGCTGAGAGGAGGGTGCTATAGAGCCTTACTGTACAGCCCCTTCCTTGTGTGGTTTCACACAGCTCCCACATTCTCCAGTATAGCTTTTCAGACATTCTCTCTTGCAGCAGTAAACATTATAGGGTCAAATCCAATATGAGCAGGTGTTGCAGAATGATTAACAGCAGAAAGAGTGGGAATGCACATCTTGTTTTGGATCAGTATCCTGAGTTACTAATGTTTACTGCACCTGAGCGACCCCTTTCTAACTAAATTCGACCCTGGGTTTCGATGGGTTCGGCCCGCTCAGCCTAGAGGAAGTTGACAGACTTCTTGTGACTGTGCGCCCAACCACTTGCATCCTTGATCTGTGCCCGTCCTGGCTGCTTAAAGCTGGCTACGAGGTGCTGCCCAGGAGATTATCAATACGTGCCTCTATGAGGGGCGGTGCCCCGGGGGAACTCAAGGAAGCGATGGTCCGCCCTCTCCTGAAAAAATCAAATCTCGACCCAGCCGAATTGGCTAATTACCGGCCGGTGTCTAATTTGACTGGGAGCCGCTAGACCTGTTGGCAGCGTTCAACACAATCGATCATCAGTTGCTGACCCGCCGCCTCGCCGATGTGGGGATACAGGGATGAGCCTTACCATGGCTCACTTCCTCCAAGGTTGGGGACAAAGGGTGGTGCTCGGGGAGCAGCAATCCATGAGGCGCCCACTTGACTGTGGTGTTCCTCAGGGAGTGGTGCTTTCCCCGATGTTGTTTAACATCTATATGCGCTGCCTTGCCCAGATTGCCTGGAGGTATGGGCTGGGATGTCACCAGTATGCTGATGACACCTAGCTCTATCTGATGTTGGGTGGTCAGTCGGACTCCGGCCCGGAAGACCTGGACCGGGCATTGCACGCCGTGGCTGGTTGGCTTAGGCTGAGACGGCTGAAATTGAACCCGGCGAAGACAGAGGTCCCGTGCCTGGGGTGGTCTGGGGAGGGGGTCCCGCTCCTGAGCTTTGACAGGGTACCATTGGTGCCAGCGTCGGAGGTTAGGAGTTTGGGAGTGCTCCTGGATCCCTCCTTAACAATGGAGGCCCAGGTAGCAGCCACTGCCAAGTCAGCCTTTTACCATCTTCGATTGGCTTGGCAGTTGGTTCCCTTCCTCGACCGTGATGACCTGGCCACAGTGATCCATGCAATGGTCACCTCGAGGTTGGACTACTGTAATGCTCTCTACATGGGGCTGCCCTTGTTGCAAATTCGGAACCTGCAGCTGGTGCAGAATGCCGCGGCCAGGCTACTGATGGGCCTCGCAAAGTGGGACCACATCTGGCCTGTGCTGGCGGCGCTGCACTGGCTGCCTATAGCGCACCGAATTCGCTTCAAGGTGCTGGTACTTACCTTTAAAGCCCTATATGGCCAGGGTCCAGCATACCTGAGGGACCGCCTTTCCCTGCATATACCCCAGTGGGCACTACGGTCGGGTTCACAACATCGGCTCTGCATCCCGGGCCCCAGGGAGGCCAGGCTAACCAGAACTAGGGCCAGGGCTTTCTCGGTGGTGGCTCCTGTCTGGTGGAATGAACTCCCGGAGGAGATCAGGGCCCTCCGGGATCTTTTACAGTTCCGCAGGGCCGGCAAGACGGAGCTCTTCCGCCAGGCCTTTGACTAGGAGCTGCCACTACCATCATTGCCTACCACCGTGTGCAACTCCAACGAGGAGGGTCGGCCTTGGAGTGCAGCCCGGGTCAGACGGTCATGGGGAGGGCCAGTACAGATGATGACGCCATCTGATTGTGTTTTACCAACATCACTGGAAGCACTTTAGTGGGAATAATTTTGCTGTTGTTACTGTTGATTTTTGGATGCTTTTAACTGTTACTGGATCGGCACTGTGTGCCACTTGTGAGCCACCCTGAGCCCATTCGTGGGGAGGGCGGGATAAAAATATAATAAATAAATAGCAGAAGCAATGGGGAAAAGTGCACAAACCGATTGTCAAAATGTGGGAAAACTCTCATATTGAACAATATCTCAAGACATTTTATTAAAACACACCTGCAGTTTTGCTGTAAATCAATATTTATTTTCCTAAACAGCATTTACTTACATATATTTAGGTTTGGCATGCTTTCAACTCTGCTTTTAAGCATAACAAAAAAATCAGAAAAAGTTTTATTTAAGAAGTCTTCTACATGTACATACATTTTTACATATTCCTTACAAAACGAGTCATAAAAAAGTGCAACATAAAATGTTCTGCCTCCTAGCAATCAAATAAAATGTTAGCAAATGATATGCCCAGGTTAGGAAACATAATGTGAACGTATTTAGAACAAGGTGACTTTTAAACCTTGTCCAATACTAGTGGGCAGGTACTGCTAACAAATACAGAAGAGCATTGAAGTCATATGGTTGGAGCCAGGGGTCCTTTCGTTGAAAAAGAGGTGCAGGAGCTCATTAGCATAACTCATTAGCATATGCCACATCCCCTGACATCACCGGAAGTGTGTCAGAAAGGGAATGTCAGTTTCAGCCCCATTATACCCTATGGGCCATTGAAATCAATGACAAAAACTCATAGGGTATATGAGGGGCTGGAGGAAAGGAGGTTTGAGGGAGAGGCTCCAAACTTGCAGGATAGCTGCTGGGGCCTCTCCTTGAAATACCCACCAAGTTTCAAAAAGATTGGACCACGGGGTCCTATTCTATGGGCCCCCAAACAGGTTGCCCCATCACCTCCATTGTTCTCTATGGTGGGAAAAAACATTACTTTCTTCAGTAATGAATAAACTTTCTTCAGTGGCTTCAGATCGCTGCTGTGCAGGTCTTCTGGTGTTAATGAGCAGCTGCTCACACACACAGCTTAGACAGAACACCCATAAACTGACTTGCCCTTATGTGTACCAAGAGACAGGGACTGTTACTTTTGAATTTGTTCACATTTTTAATGCCCTGAGGCTGAAACATTCGCATCTGGATATTTTTAATGGACAAGAAAATTGCTTATTGTATTTTTTTGTTCTTTTAAGAAGGCTGTGCATCCAAACTCTTTTTCTTCCTCCCCTGTTCTGTAGCATTGAAGTAAATTAAACCTTCAACAGCAAAACTTTGTAGGAGGAGGAAATATACATGAAACAGTATCATTTTCTTCAGAAAGAGGCCTAGTACCCCCACCTGTTCACTTACCTAAGTGCATATGAAGATTTCACACCTGGTAAATGCTGGCATTCTTTTGCTATCTTGGCTGCATATTTTTTTTGGGAAGGTAAACTGTAGTTGGAAGTAGATTGGCAAGTGTTAACACAATGGTAGCAATATAGATCACACTACCTAGGCACACGAACTAGAGAGATGGTCATTCTCTCTAAATCTTAATTTTCTCATCAAGAGCAGAAAGCCATAACTCCCTTTGCATTCTCAGAAACAGTTCGGCACTGTGTGAATTTCAGCTGCTTGATTGCTTTCTTCCAGAAAAGCTAATAGTACCCAAAATGTAATTATACTTGTTCCTTGAAAAGCTACATATTATAATTTCCCTCCATTTGGCTCCACTGGCTATATTTTATCAGGTTAGCATAACTCCTCTATTCATCCAAAGATATCAAATGTGCTATTGTCAATCCACATTAATTATTTCTATTGTTACTATTTATAATACTTTACATTTTATTAAATAAAAAGGAGACAGTTGCAGATTTCACTATCTTACATACACCCCATCTGTTACACTAGATGCAGGTTTAATTTCAGAGGCTTCTACAGAAATGAAGACAGCTTTGTACATAAGATGATACAAGTTCATGGTAGAATGGAAAGAAAAGAATTTTCTATACCACAAATGCTTTTATAGTACACAGTTTAGCATATTTAAGTAACCACAAAACCTTTCAACTTTCACTTCGGTCAAACAGTATATACATTTGTCAGTTTGAGGATCAGAACCAAATTATCCATAAGGACAACCACTGATAATGTGAAGGCCACTGTGCTTTTTCTAGAGTGAAGAGGTATACTGAAAATGGAAATTATGCGTAAGAAAAAAACCCTGGCCAGTGAAACTTCACTTTAAACATCATTGTTTATTTCCTTCATCTGAAAACTGGCTTTGTGTTCACGTACTATGGTTTTCAAGTAATTCAAGCCAAAGCTATGTCTCAGAGGATATCACAACAGCAGCCTTGGCAACAGGAGGTGACTACTCATATCCATGGAATAAATGGAAGACACCATACCTCCAAGAGAATGGAATGTTTTCGGCATATTCAAATACAAGTAAACCAAAGCCTCTTCAACTTAATGGGCCAGATTTGTTCTGTGCTGTGAAGTATAAGTACAGTATAAGCACTACCTATGTCTGAAAGAGGCATTTCCTAGAATTGGCCATCCAGTTGCTATGCCACCTTGAATCTGAGAAATCTCAGAAATGCCGACCTACTTGATCCCACAGATCCCATTTTGGTCTATACCACAATTGCACATTTTACTTCTCAAAGCTAACTGGAAAACTGTTTAGCTGAGAGAAAGGGAGATTAAGTGTAATGGAGTCCAATACCGGCACATCAGTCACAGCATTTCACACCTCAGTACACAAAGATTTAAGTACGGCCTTATAAGCAAGTAAACCTGAGATTATTTTATATACAATTGATAAAACGATAAGATACACCGCTGAAAAAAATTGCAGCATATGACAAACCTTCCCCCCCCCCGCTGTTTCAGAGTCAGTGCTATTTCCCCCAACATTCCAGATTGTGACCTGTCTGATTTGCTCTCACCCACATTCCTTGCTGAGATTTCAGTAGAGGGGGAAAATGGTAAAAATGGATGCAAGCACAAGTGATCCAGAATACTCTCTGTAACATATAATCCATCAGTTACTTGACAGTATCCTGGGCACTTAAAACTGCCTTGGCAAATGGGGCTTGTATATTCAAAAGTAGGGGGAGAGAACCTTCTCTACTGCATTATGTGCTGCCAGTGCTGGCTATTCTCTATGCCAGCATTAAGATAGAATAATTCGAAGTGTCAGAAAATATCAACCAAAACTACTTGAACTAAGACACTGAAATTTTTCCCGTAATGACTGGACAATGTTCTGCTGATTTGGAGATGGAACTCTCCACAGATAGTCATTCAGTTTATCTGAATCACTGTTTGTGGTCAGATAAGAGTCTGGCGGTTTGGCAGAAGCCGCGGTCATATTTTTGTCACCCTGAGCTTCTGAAGGGGTAGAGTGGGCACTTATCTTTGGATCTAAGAGCTTTGTTTGGTTGTGGGGAGCCTCCAAATCAGACCCCTCATCTTCAGATTTGATTTCAACATAGTCATCGTCATCATCATCCCCGTCTCCTTCAGTATCTTTGAAATTTGAAAAATAGTTCTGGGTGGCTATTTGTGCATTTGACAGCAAGTTTCTGTTAACTCTAAGAATTTTCTGAGAGTCCTGCAGAATCATTTCTGAGCAGCCCTCGGGCATCTGTTTTGTGTCATCACACTTTGGAGGTCCTGGAGAGATAGCAGGCACTGATTCTTGATACTGGTCACAGATAAAGTTCCTGCTTGAATGCAACTGCTTCTTGTCCTTTCCATGTGGATAGTTACTTAGGTCTCCAGACGTGCTAACCCCAATTGAGGATGATGATTGTGATCGGCTGTACATTTGTGCCTTTTCATTGTTTTCTTTTCTCCCTAAAGAGTTATAAACATGGTTGTAGTGCAAGTTCTCTTTGTTGGGCTGACTTATAATAGCGCTCCATCTTTGGGCAGGAACAAGGAGGTGGGGAGGAGTCTGAAGGGAAGGCACTGAGCAGGCCGTAGGCAACTGTCTCGTGCTCTGTTTTGCACTCATCTCCAAATAAGAGCTTTTGGACTTCAGGGATGGTGTACCTTCTGGCCAGGCAGAGAAATCAGAGAGTTCTCCATTGCTGTATGTTGAGTGCAAAAACCAGTCTTCTGCTCT
The DNA here is from genome assembly GCA_029233225.1 of Lepidodactylus listeri. Taxonomy (NCBI): domain Eukaryota; kingdom Metazoa; phylum Chordata; class Lepidosauria; order Squamata; family Gekkonidae; genus Lepidodactylus; species Lepidodactylus listeri. The sequence goes on along the minus strand of JARCFY010000003.1, from coordinate 52,975,376 downwards.
CAAGCACTCCGCAGCTAACTGAGATGTTGACACCGGTGAGGAATATCTTACATTTGATGCTTCTTTTGAAGTGGCTTTGTGTGTCTTGGGTGAGGTTTCCCTAAAAATAATCTGATCATAGAGCTGGGAATATTCAGCAATTCTGGCACCTAAAAAGGAGAAAGAAGGATAACTGGTGAAATTGCACTGATTACCATACAAAAGTACCACATCAATGTTAAGTTACACATGCCAACTATTACGGACGCTTGCGACCCCATCAATTTTTAATTTCAAGGAATGCCCCCTTATCTCAAAAGCTTATTTAAATGTGATGTTCCTGAGGCAAAAGAATTTTGACTTAGCTACAGTCACTTTCTTAGCCTGTCAGAGCAACACCCATCCACCCTACAGTCGTCTGCTTTGCTCATTAACCACAAATGGCTGCCCTGTTTAAAAAAGACCCTGTGCTACTGCAAAGATGCGTCAGTGAATTCTTTTGCCTCAGCCGCACCACAGTTAAGTTGGAGCCTTGGCTGTATTTTCTGCTCTGCTAATTATACTAATTTCTCAGCATCTTGTTAAGCATCCTTAACTTCAGGCTTTAGACAGAAATGGGCATGACCTGTAGCTTGCAAACAGATTTACAAGATAGTTTGGTGGATCAACTAAAGTGCTTGGATGTATGGCAACAAAGTAAAACTACATGTTACACAATTATTTTCCATTGTGGCTCTATCAGATTGGGCTATTGCAGGTAGCTTTGGACTGAGGGGAGTATTAGCAGGGGGAGGGCAGGGCCTTTCCTTCGCAGCCATTTGTCTGCTCACAATCATCTTCTTCCCCAAGCTGCTTTTCCCCACAAAAGATAAATGGTTCAGGAACCTGGTCTTTAATTTCTCAAGCATTTGGGAGGGGGAATGTTGCCTGTATCAGAATGTCAGGCAATTGGGGAAGAATAGGATATTGGTGTATATTTTACAGATGTAACAAGGAAAAAGAAAAGCAAAATATAGCATTCCCCCAATATACTGACATATTAGTCACATTGTGAGGAATGCAATTAAGCCAGTGTGGTGCAGCAGCTCAAGTGCTGGATTAGAAACTGGGAGACTCAGATTCAAATCCCCAGTTTGCAATGGAGGCTTGGTGGGTGATGCTGAATCAGTCACACACCCACAGCCTAACTTACCTCACAGGCTTGTGAGGATAAAATGGAGGAAAGGAGAACAATGTAAGCTACCTTGGGTACCCACAGGGGAGAAAGGCAGGGTATAAATGAAATAAACAAACAAACACTGTGAAGGCTTCTCCCAGCTACCAAAATACTACTCTGAATGATGAGTATAATGTATGACAGTGCTATGGGTTCCTTGCATATTCTCTGACCACAGATAATGCCCAGTTAGATAATGTCTATTTGTTTAAGTCTAAGCTAACTAGTATAAATACAAGCCAGTTTTCACCTACTGCTCGCACCAAAGTACTGTTTATTTTAATCAACCTCATCTGGGCTAAATCTGAGCAAACACAATCTCTTTTGATGTATCCAATAGATTTATTTATAATAAAAGAAAAATAAAACATGGTATCATACCGATGGCTGGACCACCTTGTTTCTTCTCTTCCAAAATGGCTGCCAAGTCCTTATGCCTCAGTTTCTGTTGCCGGCTCAAAAGTTGTTCTTGCTCTGGGCTCTTTATCTTCAAAAGCTGATTTGCTTTTTTAATTTTTTGACTGTACTGTCTTGCCATCATGAAGACCCGTTTTTTTGTTTTATCCGCAGCATCCACTTCATTGTCAGCACACTCTGCATTTGTGCTGCATAGAAAGCGATTGGCAGATTCATAGAGGCCATTTACAAAAGCTATCTCATTGGAGAAGGAAGGCCTGTTGAGACTTAATAGTGAATTTGCTTTACATGATGCTGGCTCTTCAGATGGAAGGCTGGCTTCGCTTAATCTGGCTACTTTGTTGGGCAGGGTTTTCGGGAAAACGGGTGTTTCTGGTAGTGAGAGAGAAGACAATGAATGTTCTACATTCCTACTCAATTCACAAGTAGTTCCAGTTTGCGCATTATCTATGTCATCTTTAGAGACAGGAAAAGCTGCAAGAACATGGTCACGTGTCTTTTCTTCATTCTTCTTGATGTAGGTCTCCAGGTCATTCCAGATTTCATCTACTTCCTCTGATAACTTATCCGCAGCAGATTTATGTGAGAGAGAGTCAGAATTGGAGGAACTATCCAGTAAGCTCAGATAGTCATTGTCTAATGGAACATAATGATATGGGCTTTCATCCTCACTGAACTGGAGACTCTCTTCAGAAACAAATTGTCGGAGATGGTCACAACATGCAAAATCTGTTTCGAGACCCAGAAAACTTCTCTTTTTAGAACACTTAAGATGATCACATTTGAAATTCAGCAATGATTGTTCTGGGAGCATTATGGAATCATAGATGTTCTCCTCACTTATTCTTAGATCATGAGAGCTTACAGCTGGGGAGCTTCTCCTGGGCACGGCTTCATTTCTGACAGGAGGGATGGTGGTCTTGCTGTGAGAGACTGGTCTTTTCTTGAAGGCAACTTCTTGGTCTTGGGTCTCATAGAGTGAGTCTCTTGCTGAGCCTTGGGGTGTATGATCAGATTCTTCCCGCCGAACCAGACCCATTCGTTTCAGATCTTCAAAACTTATATTGTCATAGACGTGATCTATGTCATCTGTGGTCAGTTCTTCTGAAGATTCTGGGTAAGTCTGCAGATTGTCCATGTCAGACCTAGAATGCTTTATTTCATTCCAGGAAACATTCTGACTGAGGTCATTTTTTCGGTATCTTGGACCACATGGAGAGGTTTTCCTTTCACCAGCACTGCTGGCCCGCCTCACAATTCTGTGAGAGTTAGAGCTAGAAGTTTCACTTTGATGAGCTAGTCCTACATGCCAACTGCAAGGACGACTTGAAGGGATCCTCTCTTCACATGCAACTGAAGCTAAGTTGGATGAAGATACGGATGGTACAAACATCTGATAATCATCTTCATCCTCTACAGCCTCTTGAGTGGTGCGCCTGGTTGGGAACAAGGCTTGCCGGATCTGATGGTCTGTCCAGATGTTCCTTACAGTCTGTCCACATGTTCTCCCCAAGATATTCATCATAAATGAGCTGTTTTGTGGTGTGAACTGTCTAGATGCATGACTGCTTCCACTGCTGGAAAATGGAAGGCTGGTGTTCACTTGGGAAGATTCTTCAACTGCAGAATCTCTGGAGTTCTACAAAGATTTGAAATAAGAGCGTATCGTTTATTTAAACTGTTTATAGGCTACTCTTACTGCTAAAACTGCTTAAGATTCACAGGAGTAAACAAAACCTACCAGTAAAACAGATAATTTCCTATTAAAAGCAGCTGTAAGTAAAAATCATTTATTTAACTAAAATTATTTATTTATTTTAGTTATACAGTTTCTTAGTCACCTCTCCAGAAGTGTGTGAGGCAGCTAAAACTAGCATAAGAGGAATTTTTAAAGAACAAAGCAGCAAAATTTCCATAATTTTTATTGATTTGTTTCATTTACTTCATTTCTACCTTACTTTTCTCCACAATGGGGACCCAAAGTGGTTGAGATTATTTCCCCATTCTCCATTTTTATTCTCACAGCAACCTTGTGAGGTAGGGTAGGTTGACAGTGTTGTCTGGCCCAAGGTCACCTACAGCTCAGTTAAGTACCTGGATTTCACATTTGCCAAGATTAACACTTCTTCGTTTTTCAACGTTTTCAGCAACTTGACTGTTTAGCCTTTTGCGGCCTCCTTTTGATTTCTGTTGTGAATTCTGTTGTGTGCTCTGCGGTAAAAGAAAAAAGGTTATGCTATGATGCGTAGTCCTTTAAACTGAAAAGCCATCAGCCACAATGAAGTCTGATCAGTGCCAGAGCTTTGTGCTGCCCTTTACACACAGTCAGGGATCAGAAAAGTCAACGTAATATGCAACATTAATGACTGAACATTTGCTTATTGAGCAGATGGTGGGCTCCAAGAAGAATGTTTAAGAAGGCACTGCTCTGGAATTCAGTAGCTAGGAAGCCTTCCCTGTCTTTAACTTTTTTCTGTTATCAAAATGCATACATTATAAACATGAAAAAATTATAAGTATTAGTACAGTGAGTTAATAAACACTGCAGAATAAAATCCAAATTAGTAAATGAAGCTGCTGAAATATTTGAAAACAGAAAACATTAATAAACGACTTACAGTGCAATCCTACATAGAGATACTCCAATTTAAGTCTACTGACATCAATGGACTTAGGAGTGATTTAGTATAGAATGCACTGCCAGGCTTGTTACTATAAATTTTAAACAGTCCACAAATTTTAGTAAAAAACAACAATCATACAAACCTCATACAACAAAAATTAAAAATTAAAGATTAAAAACATAATGTAACATCAGCTTAATAAACATACAAGGTTCCCGGAATATATGACATGTTTTCTACATTTACAGCATCTTAAAACATCTGTTAAGAAATTTAATGCATGGGAAGCCATTTTTTAAAAGCATTTATCTCTTTTCTCCGAGCCCCATGAAACTGGTCAGGTTTGCCATCAGTGCATAGTCCCCCAAGTTTATCTAACCATTTTCCAGTTGATGTTGATCCCTATATGCAGGAAGCTTCTACCACATCTGTTTGATGTTGTGCTTGTAAATGCTAATGCAGGTGAGGAGACCAGGATTTAGATCCTCACTAAGTGCCGTAGTCCACTAAATGACCTTCAGCTGATCACTCTCACTCAGTCTAACTGAACATGTTGCTATGAGAATCAGCTGGAGGGAGAACCATGTACACTGCCCCAAGCTTCTTGGAAGAATGGTAGGATAGAAACATAGTAGGTAGGAAGATGCAAAGGCCCTGGACTCCTTACCTAACCTGAAACTAGTAATGGAAGAAAGAGCCATCTGTAAGGTAATTCCCTCCCTGATCCCAGTAGTGTCAGTAGTGATAGGTTCAATGAAATTAGAGGTGTACCAATGGTAGAAACCTTCTGCTACCTTGTAAAGATCCTGTTATGTGCCTTCAATGTCCACACTTGGATATTAAAATTCAGTCTTATAAATGTCCGTCATCACTCATGACAACTGCAGGTTCTTTCGGCTAAAACAAAAATACTATTCACGCATCTTTTAGATAGGTGTATTTGATAACATCCCACTATATATATCATTGAATGTCTTTTTCACTTCCATAAAACAAAGTAGGCTACCTGTTCAGTTTCTTCCTCATCATCAGCATCTGTCTGATCTGTAACGCCTATAAGAATATTATCTTCTCGGTTACTACTGTAGACAGCTTCACCAGCCTCGAGACCTTTGTCATTCAATGAAAGCCTTTTCCTGGGACTGAGAAGAGCTTCAGCCTGAGACAGCAGGGCTCCTTCAATACTGATCCGCTTGGAGAAAAGTGTATGTTGTTATATTGAGCATGAGCATGCCATTCTTATGCTATGCTAATACAGATAACCAGGTCCCAACCCTGCCAGGATCAAAAGGTTTTCAGGCAATCTCCCATTGGTGATTCAGACGAGGTGGGTTGATGGCAGGGGACACCACTCTTTAACACTTCTGCATCTGTTCCTGTTTCTTTCTAGCACAACCCACATGAAGTTTACATCTCTGAGCAGAAGGTTCATGCCCCCCCTTCCAGGCTATTATTTCATTCCTCTTCCTCCTCTGCATGAATGTGTGCCATTGCATCTTTGGGTCCGGCCCTCAGGACAGCTTGTAAATTTTGTCTAATATCTTTTAGCAGAAATCTAACCTGGCTATTTCACAGGCCTGCAGACCAGCCTAAAAGTTCTATCCCTTTCTTTATTCCTTATTGGTCAACTTGATGAAAACTCTATACATAGTTGCCCAAATTCAGTATATTATTTGTATAAAAGTTAGAAAACCGAGTCTGTAACACATGAAACTGCCTTATACTGAATCAGACTCCATCAAAGTCAGTATTGTCTACTCAGACTGACAGCAGCTCTCCAAGGTCTCAAGCAGAGGTCTTTTGCATCACCTACTGCCAGACCTCTTAACTAGAGATGCCAGGGATTGAACCTGGGAACTTCTGCATGCCAAGCAGATGCTCTACCACTGAGCCATAGCCCCTCCCAGAGCAGTACAAGTAGTTTATATCATAACAGTGAGAGGCACAAGTCAAATGAAGTGCAAATCAACACCCTTCAAGCACCCTGTGGGGCTGGGAATAGCACATGAGTGTGCAGTAGTGGTGCTTCTTACAGAATGATCCTTTTGACTGCACTTCTACCTTGTCCGCTCAGAAGCAGATCCATCATGATGTACAACAGGTGGCTAGGATGGGGTGCTATTATGGGTGGCAGAGCAGGACACAGGCAGATCTGGCCCTTTGGAGTGTAATTTATCACATTCTTGCTCAGTTCCCTTAATTTCAGCATGGTTTGCTTAGGTTACTGGTGGATTATGCCCCAGACTAATTAGTGTTTATATTTATTTATTTAGTTAATTAGTTAGTTATTTCTCACATTTCTACCCCGTCCTCCCAGCCAAGGCTGGCTCAGGATGAAGGAACCATTTGCATTTTGTGCCGCTGGCAGACGTTGGCCCTGTGCCCTTTGCAATTAAAAAAGGGTTTAAATTGTGCCCCAGCAAAGTAGGAAGGAAGAGAGAAATGTAAGTCTGAGGGGGTAGATGCTGTTGGAATTATTATGGGGAAAGCAAAGTATTTACAAAACTTTAAAACTAAAATAATTCACTATCCTGGATCTGAATAACAAAGTACAGTTCCAATTCGGTGGGGGGGGGAATGTATATAGCTTACCATTTGTCTGTCAGGACCCATTTCTGAAATTAAAAAGAAAATCAAATAATCCTAAATATCAGTTTGTGTAAAGAAGAAGAAGAAGACTTAGTTTTATATCCTGCTCTTCACTACCCAAAGGAATCTCAGAGTGGCTTACAATCACCTTCCCTTCCTCTCCCCACAAGAGACATCCTGTGAGGTAGGTGGGGCTGAGAGAGCTCTGAGAGAACTGGGACTGACCCAAGGTCACCCAGCTGACTTCATGTGGAGGAGTGGGGAATCAAACCCAGTTCTCCAGACTGGAGTCCACTGCTCTTAACCACTACACCAAACTGGCTCTCAGATCAAATGAATGGAAATAAGTGAATGGAAATCCAGCAGTTTCATACTGAGACTCCCTTTGAAGTATTTTTATTGCTGTTTTTGAAGAAGGGCAACTTCTTCACAGGGAGTTCCCAGGGAGACTGAAATCTCCTTCCCCCCCCCCCCCCACCTTACTATTTTTTATGCCAGACTGATTACTGTGTTGCTATAACAGACTGACTTAGCTACAGCTCTGGAATGTATAAACTGTAGTTATTAAATGATATTTACATGGAATTACTCTTACATGTTCTAAGTATTTATTGTTGCATAATATGCTGGGTATTTATCATTTTTGAAGTTCCATATATTGACATTATTACTTACCATCTGGCCTTATGATTTTATGAGTTCTGGATGAAGGTTCTAAAACAGAAAAGAAAAGCAACAACTCAGGCACATTGCTATTTTCCAGAAACAAATCATTGCACAAAGCAGGCTGTTGGTATGACCCAGGAGAGGAGGTGAAAGAAGATTTAAGACTTAGGGCAAAAGGAAAACTCTAAATGACCATTGTTAATTGGCTTCACAGTTTAGCTGCCCCACCTGAGAACACATGAAATCAAGGCAAGCAAAAAGTATCGATAAAAAGGTCTAAGAATCTCCCCTCCTTATCACAATGTCCTCCAAACTGGTGCCCGCTCTATATCATGGTGGACAGAGCCCTGTCCGTCTCCCCACCCTGCAGCCGATGCTCCCTCTAAGCTGTGGAGTCTTGTGAGCAAAAATTCTACTTTGTGAGCTACTGGCATTAAAGTTGAGAGTGAGTGATTTGGCTGCTGCATAAATTAGTTTGCTCTGGAGTCATCCTTCCTGAGCGAAGACAAAAATGTGTGAGCCAGAGGCTAAAAAACTGTGAGCAAGCTCACACTAACTCAGCTTAGGCAGAACACTGCCTGCAGCCCTTCAATTACACCACCAGCTATCACCTCTGTTATCTCAAATCCAGTGAGCTGGTGGTAGCAACTGAGTGGCTGCCCTTCTGATGTCAGTGAGGCAGACGGTCTTCCTAAGACTGACTAAGAGGTCTAAAATGACCGTAGAACATAAGAACATAAGAGAAGCCAATGTTGGATCAGGCCAATGGCCCATCCAGTCCAACACTCTGTCATACAGTGGCCAAAAATACCAGGGGCCATCAGGAGGTCCACCAGTGGGACCAGGACACTAGATGCCCTTCCTAGATCAAGATGGGTAACCATGTTAGTTTGTCTGTAGCAGCAGAAAAGAGTAAGAGTCCAGTACCACCTTAAAGACTAATACAATTTGTGGTAAGGTATGAGCTTTTATGAGTCACTGCTCACTTCTTCAGATACAGATTCCAATATACAGGACAGATGGACTCACATTCTAGCTGCGTCTTATGACCATCCTAGACAGGCTTAATGGATGCTGCTTGCACAGATCTCTGGTTCTGCCTCCCCCCCCCCCCCCTTGTGAAGTCTGTACATGGGAGTGGAGACTTGTGTCACTGCTCAGTTATGCCAGTAATTTGCATGGTCAGTTCAGTGCATGGCGGTGTCAATAGTAGATTAGTGTCAATCTACTGTCTGTGGAGATCTTCAGTTGTGGCACTCTTATTTATATTTTATAATCATGATACTGTATTGCTGCAATGGCAGCCCCTCATATTATGGCTAATGATTATAAGCTTGGGATTTGCCAGAGACGCTTCCAGCAAAGAGGGAAGTTGGAACGAGGATGCTACAATGCTAGCTGCAGCTAGGGTTGCCAGCCTCCAGGTGGGGCCTGGGGATCTCCCGCTTTTACAACTGATCTCCAGCTGACAGAGATAAGCCCCTCTGGAGAAAATGGCTGCTTTGAAGGGTAGACTCTATGGCATTGTACTATGCTGAGGCTCCTCCCCTCCCCAAACCCCACCCCTCCCCAAAGTCTCCAGGTGTTTCCCAACCCTGACTTGACAACCCTAGCTGCAGCTGTGTTTTCTCTTCTGTCTGGGTTTAGCCAAAGGCCCAAGCCTAAAGTTAGAGCTTAGTGATTAGGTCTCCCACCCAGGATTTGTTAGTTGATTTACATTATATTGTTGAAATTAGATGGTTTGGAAATTTCTGGAATCTGCTCTGGATCCCCTCAGGGAGAAAAGCAGCATAAAATTTTCCAAACGCAAACACACCAATTCTATTATGCAACACTGTTCAACATGTACTAGGGTTGCCAAGTCCGGGTTGGAAAATACCTGGGGACTTTGGGGGTGGAGCCAGGAGAAGGTGGGGTTTGGGGAGAGAAGAGTACAATGCCATAGGAGTCCACCCTTCAAAACACTCATTTTCTCCAGGGGAGCTGATCTCTGTCAGCTGGAGATCAGTGGTAAAAGCAAGAGATCCCCAGGCCCCACCTGGAGGCTGGCAACTCTAACATATATTGGTGGATGGGGAAGTAGACATACTGTGGACTTAATTCACTAAACTGGGTTTTACATGGAACTCTAGGGCAAGGTGTCAGCAGAAGTGACTTGACATTCTAAGCAGAATTACAACAGTCTTTTAAAGTAAGGAAGTTAATTGACTTAGAAGGGCACTCTGTTGAGTTTGGCAGTATTATTGAGGATAGTAGCCTTGTCTGTTTCCTAACCTTGACTTATCCAGATAGTAATATCTAAACTCAGATTTTTAGCTCTTTAATCTCATTTCTTGACAATCACCATAAATAATTAAACAGTTTAATTTTGGAGTTGTTGTTTTTCTAATGACAGCAAGCTTTGTTATTACCTGATTTCCTTCTCACCCTTTGCGGGGCAATTCCTTCTTTAGAATTACTCAATGCTTTTGTCTCTCCTTCTGGGCTATAATGGAATCCTGGATGATCTATAAGGAAATGGGAGAAACAGTAGTAAACAGTGGTAATTAAGTATTAATGGATACATCAGATGGACTACTTTGTAAAGAAATTCTCGCTACTGTAAAAACAATGTAAATGCTTCAAATTGTTTCTGCAAACTGCCCTAACTTGCATTCTCTTGTTGTTTGTAGATTGCCTTTGAGGGGGTGGGAAATGCCAAACTGTATTTTACACTGAAGTCTTATACTCAAGTTACACGGGCTGGATTGCTCCTATCAAAAATTAAACGTTTTGAAAGTATACTTTTCCTAACTGAAGTTCCACCTTGGCTATGGTTGGGTAAGCTCATCATTCATATTCAGTACAGCAGGGTGATATAATTACACAGCACAGCATGTTAAGGTGGTGGTGCAGCCAAGCAGCAGTGGAAGTACAACTTTTAAAGACGGACAAAACAAAAGGTGAGAGGAGGGAACCTTAGGAAAGTCTGAAGTGAAGAAAGGCAGCCAAAATACTGAGCTGAATTCTGATCCAGCCCAAGTAAGAACAACTCGTTTTACAGGTTCATATGTTGCAATAAGCATTAGGCCTAGGGTAGCATAGGTAATAAAACACCATTCATGCAGTTAAACACCCTTTTTTGTATTGTCAAGAAAACATTCTAGATAAGTAGAGTCCTGCTGGCTCAGACCAGGGGTTCATCTAGTCCAGCATGGGGCTTTTTTATATAATTATGGACAAGTATGTCTGTGAAATGGGGGTATGGTTTCACTTCTTGAGATGCAAAATTCAGATTTGAAAACGGGAGCAAAAATCCCTTTATTTGAATTAATTCTTACGTGTATTATCATCATACACATGATAGCTTATTAATTGTGGACAAAATTAATCACTTTTAAACAATAAAACAGTATACATAAAATTATAATTATCGAAGGTTGTGGATTATCTTTCATTAAAATATCCATGTTATACACTTGGAATAAGTAAAACCTTGTCTAAAAATATTTCATTCATTCCAAAAGGGAAAATATTTCATGGGGATTTTTTCAGTGCTTCCAGTTTTCCCTGCTGAAACTGCAAAAAAAGTTGTCAGAAGAAAACTGAACTGAAGAAACACTTAACAGGGAGCTGCAGCCAGTCCCTGTCCATGAAGGACTTGTATCAGGGCTATTTTTGGGCAGGAACGCATAGGAATGGAGTTCCGGCTGGCTTCCGAGTTGGCCACGCCTACAGCCTCCCCCCCTCAGGTTCCCCAGGTGCCTTGCAAGCCACAGGGCACCTGGGGAAGCCAAGCTGATCCAGGAAGGGAAAGCAGTTTAAACTGCCTCCCCTCCTCGGGTTCCCCAGGTGCCCGGCAAGCCACGGGGCACCTGGGGAAGCCAATCCTGGGAGGCAACTGTGCTGTCAGGGGTGTGGCCTAATATGCTAATGCATTTCTGCTGTTGGGTGTGGCCTATTATGCTAAAGAGTTCCTGCTGGGCTTTTTCTACAAAAAAAGCCCTGACTTGTATAATAGACATCTGCAAACACGTCTGGTATTTGACTAGTCATCTTCAGCTCTATGTGTATGCACTACAATAAGCAGCAGCAACACAAGCAGGCTTCAGAAAGACAGGGCCAAACTAGATGAGACATACTTTTAACCTCTGTAATCCTCACAACAGCTCTGTAAGGTAGGCCTATATTATCATCTACACACTGCAGGTGGGGACTGAGGCTAAATGACAGCGGCTTGTCCAAGGCCATCAACTGAAGCCCACCAAGCTCCAGTGACAACACATCGTAACTGCATCAACCTCACCTAATAGGAGGAAAACTTGGTGACAGCTAATATTTCTGTCCCCTGTTGGCTACCGCATATTTTCCCTTCACACGGTTTCTTCCTCCCTCACAGCGTCTTACTTAACTGTTGAAAGAAACACACTTACAGGTAGCATCCATCTCGAGAATTGCTTGCTTGGCCTATAAAACAAAAATTGTGCATTAACTGTGATGTTTCTATGAAAACTGCAAATACCATCTCTATTAATATCTGATTTGGGGTAGGATCACATGTCACTTTGACATTTAGAACAATCTCGCCTGTACCATAAGACGAATTAATTTTTTAACAGAAATACAATGGAGGATGCAAACACCTGTGGCTACCACACCACTGAAATCATTCACCCCCTAGATTTTCTTGTCAACACTTGGGAAAGATTGGGTGTGCCTCTATTAACCTATTTTACTTAAAACATGAGCCAATTTGCTCTATTACTTCATAGTACCATATCTCAACTTTTACAACCCCCCACTGCTAGTATGCCAAAAAATCCATTAATCTGATATCCAATTCCCAGGGAACAACTTGTGTGTACCCCTCAGTTTAAATTAACTCTAATTAGAAACTTCAAGTTCTCCCTCTCACATTAAAATTTCCTCTTCAACCACAAATTGAAAAATGACACTAATTCTTAATGATGTTATAGAGATAATGAAAACTAAAGAAGAAAAAAGTGAACAGAGCAGCTATCACTGCTCTGCCCAGATGTTGCAAGGAAAATGAAAAATAGTGCTATTTCTTAATGTCATTATAGTGCTTATTAAATTTTTGCAGGATGAAAGCTTGAAGGCTGAAGGTGAAGAGAAAGAGGATTGTACCAGAACAGGGTGAGGCCATAGCAGGCCCCCAAATACCTCTAAAGATGCATCATGTCAAATGTGCTGTTTCAAGAATATGATGGAACTGCTGTGCAAGGACCATCCACACCACAGAACAGGGTTGCCAGGTCCGACTCAGAAAGTATCTGGGGACTTTGGGGTGGAGTCAGGAGCGAGGATGTGACATCATGATTGAACTCCAAAGGGAGTGCCTCCCTCCACTGAGTGCCTCCCTCCACTGAGTGCCTCCCTCCACTGGAGTGCCTCCCTCCACTGGAAATAATGGAGGATGGGGGCACTTTCTTTTGGGGCTCATAGAATTGGACCCCCAGTCAACCTTTTTGAAATTTGGGGGGGGCACCAGATGTATGCTGAAAATATGGTGCCTCTTCCTCAAAAAACAGGCCCCCCCAGAGCCCCAGATACTCACTGATTGATTCTCCATTATATCCTTAGGGGACTGGTCTCCATAAGGTATAATGGAGCACCCAGGAGACATCCCCCCCCCTTTCTGATAACCCTGAAGCAGGGGGGAGGGCTTCTAAACCAGGGGCTCCCCCCCCCTAACTAGGGATTGGCAATCCTATCACAGAATTGTGCTTCTATTTCACAATAACGGGGGAAATCAACAAAATGGGGAGAGGAAGAACTGCAGATAATTATTGGTGTCATTTGAAGCCAGCATTATAATAGCATGTATGCCTGACGGTCACTTTGTCACAATTCACTGGTTTGGAACCACTCCCAAGATAGTATACAATGAAGCCTGCGCGCCTAGAGAAACAGCTCAGATATTTCCCCACTAGGTGTCGCACTTCTACAGCTTCAGCTATGAAAGAGACCAAAGAGTTGGGCCTTAGATAAGCACTGATGCATATCAGTGTGGTGCTTCAACAGCTTCACCAACAGTTCCTTTACCTCCTATAACCACAGACTTTCCCTTTCTTAAAAAATTATAATCCTATGTGTACTTTATTATTCTTTTTAATATTAATGCTGCAATATATTAGCGAGTTAGCCTAAGGACTCTTAGACTAGGGGCTTGTGAGAAGCCAAGGAAGAGCCAGAACACCCGGGCCCTAGGCTCCTCGGGTTCCCAGTAAGGTAAGAAGAATGTTTGGGTAAGAAGAATCCCTGATTATTATTACTGAGGTTAGGCTAAGTAAACATTTGAGATATCATGTAGTTACACCTTTTTCTGTAACTGACCAATAGATGTATGGTTGTTCAGGTGACGTTCTGCTATTTTTAACCAATTATGATCTCTGCACCTTATCTCTCTGAGTATGTCATTCTAAGGTATAAAACTTCATGTACTTCTTGATATTGCCCAGAAAGCAGTCAATTTTTGAAAGGCTAATTTGGCCTAACTGTTTTCCTAGTATTTCCTGCATTAAATACTACATGAAGCTTCCTTCTCACTGTGACTTTGTTTTTATTTTGGCTTGGAAATTCTTATGTGTAACATCAACGTGGCAAATGGGGTTCAGTGTGGCCAAGTGCAAAGTGATGCACATTGGAGCCAAAAATCCAACTATGAATACACGTTGATGGGGTCCGAACTGGCAGAGACTGACTAAGAGAGAGATCTTGGAGTTGTAGTAAATAACTCAATGAAAATGTCGAGACAGTGCGCGACAGCAATGAAAAAGGCCAACGCTATGCTGGGGGTTATTAGGAAGGGAATTGAAAACAAATCAGCCAGTATCATAATGCCCCTATATAAATCGATGGTGCAACCTCATTTGGAGTACTATGTACAGTTCTGGTCACCACACCTCAAAAAGGATATTATAGCATTGGAAAAAGTGCAGAAAAGGGCAACTAGAATGATAAGAGGGTTGGAACACTTTCCCTATGAAGAAAGGTTGAAGAGCTTGGGGCTCTTTAGCTTGGAGAAATAACGGGTGAAGTGTGACATGATCGAGGTTTATAAGATTATGCATGGGACAAAGCAGGTAGAGAAAGAAGTGCTTTTCTCCCTTTCTCACAATACAAGAACTCATGGGCACTCCATGAAATTGCTGAGCAGTCGGGTTAGAACAGATAAAAGGAAGTTACTTCTTCACCCAAAGTGTGATTAACACGTGGAATTCAGTACCACAGGAGATGGTGGCAGCTACCGGCATGGACAGCTTCAAGAGGGAAGTAGATAAACATATGGAGCAGAGGTCCATCAGTGGCTATTAGCCACAAAGTATAGATAGGAACTCTCAGTCAGGGGCAAGTGATGCTCTGTATTCTTGGTGCTTGAGGGTGGGGGGGCTTCTAGTGTCCTGGCCCCACTGCTGGACCTCCTGAGGGAACCTGGTGTTTTTGGCCACTGTATGACACAAAGTGTTGGACTGGATGGGCCACTGGCCTGATCCAACATTGGCTTCTCTTATGTTCTTATGAGAATTTAAGACACCACAGGAATATAATTGTTTGAACAGCATTATTGGAAAGGGATTAATATGAGAGGCTAAATTCCATTTACATCACTTCTATAAAGGCAAGGGCATTCTGCTATCATATCTATGTCCTTCCACTGTGGCCAAGAAATAAGAGTATAAACACATCCTTCGGCTCCTGATCCTATGAAGATGTCTGAAAGCTGCTTTAGTAGATAAGAATATAGAGAAATACAGTTACACAGAACACAGAGAAAATATTAAGCAGTGGACTTAGATAAACAGGCATGTGGTAAATTTTTACAATATTTTTAGGGCTACTCCCCCCCCCCCCCCCCTTTTATGTGAAATGTTCAAATGAGTCAGTTTTGTTGTCTCTGGATGTTGTGATCATCACAACTCAGCACCAAAAACACAGAAAGACAGAGTTTGTTCCAGGGTGGTTATGAGGAAGAATTGTGAAGGTGCTTTGCACAGAAAAATGCTTTTGAACCGAACAGTAAACTGAGTATATGAGCTGCCAAAGCATAACTACAGGATCAAGATGAAGAAAGCAACAAGTTCGGACAAACGTCCTCTGGACGATATCTGTACACACCTCAGGGCCAATTCCAGATGTGAACACACCCATGAGGTTGCTTTATACTGAATCAGACAGGGCTGAAGGGGGAAAAAAGAGAGGAAGCCCCTCCAACTGGTGACAGAAAAAAACCAGCTTCACAATCCTGCCTACATCCAGGTGGAGGCACTTCTCCCAATAGTCTAGATGGCAGCATCCCAAGAACTGCTGGAGAATGACTGCTGGAGAATGAAGTGGAGAATGCACCCTCACACTTTAAAAGACTAGGAGACTGCACAACCTCAAGCTCACTTACATGGCCAACTCCTCTCCCTATTGCAGACCTGCTGACTAAGGAAGGCCCTTACCAGTGGTGTCAGAAGGCTACAATGTCTGCCCCGGAGCTGTCTTTATGAAGCCAGATATTGCAATCCAAAGGAAGGAGTCCCATGTACAGAGCTAGAATAAATGCATAAGGGGGGGGAAATCACATCTTACAAATAAAATTGTTAATTTACCTTAGCTGGAATTTTGGCAGGGTGATTTTCTAGAATTAATCTCTTCAAGTGAAGAATCCAAAGGCGTTTATCTTGCTGTGATTTAGCCTGGTGCAAAAAAACAGAAAATAAAAATTACATTAATTGTAATGGCTAGAGACAGGATGATGATGAGTGTTAACAGAGGGCAGATTTTGGCAGAAATACTGGTAGAGTAGATATAGACATAGAATATCTTGTCCTTAATGTCATGTTTCAGAACGTACTTGGCATATTATATCATTTTAAAATACCTGAACAGTATGTTGCATCTTGGGATTTTTGTAGTGGAAGACACTGAAGCTAAGAGGTTCCTTTGGTATCACTTCTACCAGCATGAGATTACCACACTGCAACAGAGAAAAGGGAACCATAAAAGAAAATCTGGACAGCTGGCCACTCAGTTCAAATAAATGCATTTAACATTTATCTTTTTTAACATTTATAAACATCCAGACTCCTTCTTCTGCCAGTACAATTAACATACCAAGATATGAGCTTTGTAGGTAAATGTCTCTTCCCTCTTCTTCGTAATAAGCAGCAGTTTTTCAAAGAGGAACAAAGTTCGCTCATTTTTCGCTTTCTGGATGCGGAATGTTCCTTCTAAAACCAGCTCCCCATAGCTTGCAAGATCCGGGCCTTTCCAGTTCGTGAGTAAGCTTTGTATCTCCTGGAAGAGGGGGAATAGTGTAGCAAGCACATTAAACATATGTGGCAAACCCCACAGAATCATGCAGCAAGTGTCACACTCCTTCAGTAGTTTACAGAGTGAGAAAGCATTTCTTCTTCAAGAATATCATTGTAACCACTGTCTCATTGTACAATACAATATAAATATACCTGCCATACAATTAACAAATGGTACACTAGTCAGCATTTGACAAATTCTAATATTGCTTCAGCAGGGAGGGTGGGGTATAAATCAAATAAATAAATAAATTGTAATGTAAGGTAGTGAATTCAGACACACAAACCCTTCTGTTACATGGATCTTTATATGGTCCAGTAGGCATGCCATATGAGAGACATCGCTTCAAGATCTAGCAGGCAAAAAGACCAACGTGAGTGAGTAAGGTGATATATCCATGGAAAGGAGCAGGAAGGGGGAAAGAGTCTGACACCATAGTGGACAAAGAAAATGGGCAGGAGAGGAAAGTGAAGAAAAAGGGGGCTGCACCAAGGCAAAATGAAGATGAAGAAACAAATTGGTGCCGAGGGAAACAGAATCTTTAATAATTATACAGCCCCTATGCATTCTGCATGCAATCTGACAGGGGGAATCTTTTAAGTTCTTTTTAGTTCCATTCCCATACACACACAAGAACAAAGGAGAGGAAAGGCCAAAGGGTATTTGAAGCATATGGCTGTGGTCAGTTGTGCAGGTTTGAGCTGTTGCCACTGCTGTTCCTATATGGATTTAAAATGCACGATCAAACAGCAACATCTATCTGTTGTGCTCCAGTTGCCTGCGTCCCATCCCCCCACCCTTTACTGCATGTTTCTTTGATGCCTGTGAAAGTCTGGTCCTTTTGGGCTGAGCTGGTTTCAAAACAGATTTCCTATTGTCTGATTGCTCTGTTGCATACCTAAGCCATCAGGCAGGTCTGACTGGTCTCTTGTTTTCCAGCTCCCTTTTTTTTTTTTTACTAGTTAGCGATGTGTGCATAACTGCATATTCACACCTCCCCTCCCCCAGGGGCTTCTCAAAACTGTGTTTTCTTTATAAAAACATTCAAAGAAAGATGCCTCTGTACTTCAGTTTTTTTTCTGTGCTTCAGGGAAGGACTTAATTGAAAAGATTAGAGAGGGAGGATGGCAGTGAACTACATATCACAGGAGGCTCAACAGTGCTTGTGCGCATGCTCAAAGGACAAACTTTTTGAAAAAATGGCCGATGGCCTCATAAACAACATATCCCAGCAGGCTCATCAGTGCTTGTGAGCATGCTCAAAGGACAAACAAAAAAATGGCTGATGGCCCCACTCCCTGGCTGCTGAGTCTGATTGCTCAAGAATGGGATGAAAGCGCTTTCAAGAGTGTTAAGGGGGTGAGTCTGATCAGAATTCTTCTGTTATAAAAACCCCTGGATCAATTAGAGGTGGTGCCACGATGAATCAAACTGTGCATCTGACCACAGCCTATGAGAGCAGGAAAGTGCCAGGAATTTTTTCAGCCAATCTGCCACGTACTTCTAGCTTATATACTAGGTGATTGCCAACATTTAGAGCCCAAGTCCTCCAGTCCTCTTTATTTACTATTATGGCAATCTTCCCCTCTTCCCTCCCTCACACGCAGGATTTTTCCTTCTTTTCTGGCTGAGCAGCCCCTTGATCTATTTTCATCTTATTTGAAGGTTTATGGCTGTCCCACCCTGTCACCTTATTATATTTTTATGCTGGCTCAGCCCAGGAACTTGAGGGAAGCGACAAGGTCCCCTTTTTAAACTTATACTTTTCAAAATGGCAAACAAGAGGTTTTTGAAAGTTCAAAAATAAAATATTTTATTCAGCATGGAGGGGGAAAGGTCAGGTGAAATCGAGTAAAATGTCTGAGGTGAATCAATAATTAAGCGTTTTCACAAACTCCAGCTAATATGTTTCTAGCAAGTAAGAATGTTAAGCTTTTCACAGTCTTAGACTATCTGAGTAAAGAGGCTTTGGTTTCAGTGCCTGCTAGATACTCCAGTATAAGTTCTTGAGTTTAACTGTTTTAGAAGGCAGGGATACACTATCAAGTTCTCAAAATCCTTCTCTAAACACACCAAGGATCAGCCCACTCTTTAGAGCTATGTCCCTTTTCAACTGGGCAGGGAATTTCTTCTCTAAACTAGAAGCTCTGTCCCTTTTTCTGGCCCAAATGGGGGTCTTCAGTTATCCTCCCACTCCTCCTTGCCACCTTCCCCGTCCTCAGTCAGTGCTAAACTGAGTTTTTTTCAGCAGCCAGTTCCCAACTCTTTCTTCTCAACTGACGCTATCCAATGAAATCCTTTTGAACAGCCTGTCACTCAAAGTGTCTCCGGCTCTGTGAAGCATTAGCCCTTCACAGTCCATCACATATTTATATCGCACTTAATTAGTTCGTCACAACTATGTATAATACTGTAGCACAAAGCAACTTATATGGTTTTCAGACATGATCATCGAAACCATTTACATGTTTATGTTATTCATGTGAACAGAGACACTTAAAGGATTTCCTCAAGTACAAACAAATGTCCAATGTAAAATGTGAATTAGTCCACAAAGGCCAAAATTAAGAGTATCAAAATCATCCTTTTGTCAGACATTCAACCATATTTTATGGTGCCTATTACAAGTACTTCTTCTATAAATATAAGCATAATTCCAAGACTATCAACTTAGTAAATCTCAGTAGTACCATATATGTACTTTTAAAAAGTGGCGTTACTAATTTTTGTGATTTATCTGAACAGTGATCTATCATTCTGTCCATTTTTCTTCCACTGTTCCTTCAAAGAGCATATAAGAGATATAAAACTTTTAAAATATTATAAAATGGAGTGTTTCATTTCTAGTTTCTGTTAATAGTTTATTTTGTGTAACTGAAAATATATTACAAATCTCATTTTATATTTGTTCCATTAAAAGGGCTTCTAGAATAGAAAATTGCTAATTCCAATTCATGTCTGGCAGTGTTTGCAAAATTGCTAAGATTTTCAGTACACCCAAAGATATACAACCATACAGCACTTACATGAAAATAAATAAGGCCATTCTTAGAAATATACAAAGAAGAGAAGAAGAGATTGGATTTATACCCTGCGCTTCACTACCCAGAGTCTCAGAGCAGCTTACATCAACAAAGGAAGGGAGTCTCAGAGCAGCTTACGTCAACAAAGGAAGGGAGTCTCAGAGCAGCTTACAAACTCCTTTCCCTTCCCCTCCCCACAAGGTGGGGCTGAGAGAGTTCTGACAGAAACTGCTCTTTTTCAAGAACAGCTGTGCCAGAACTATGGCTTGCTCAAGGTCATCCAGCAGGTGCAAATGGAGGAGTAGGGAATCAAACCCAGTTCTCCCAGATTAGAGTCCGCGCATTTAACCACTACACCAAACTGGGATGTGGGATTTTTTTCAGCAAACACAAGATGGAGCCCAGGTCTGCACAGTTACAATCCCACTCCAGAAAAGCCACTAGATTCCATAAACCATACCAACTTTTGCTCCATGTCATTAGAACAATGCTTTGCAAACACAATTACTGAGTTACATACAAACACAATACAAATATCACTGAAGAAATGGACAGAAGAATGCCAGTGAGTAAAGTTCTCCATCTCATATAACTGTTACCTCTGTAAACTGCCTGCATCACACTGATTTCAAATAAAATTCACATCTGCATTAAAAGCTACTTCATGCATGTTTTCCCTATACTGAGATTATTTGCATGTACATGCATACCTTTGAAGTACAGTTTGTTCATTTTTGCCTCACATACAGGATGGAAATAAGAACTATCAGGAATCTATCTTGCCCTTTTGAATGGAAACAACTTCCATTTCAATGGTTCTTTATTGGTGAAGAAAAGACAATGTGCTCATGACTAAAGTCTCTCCACTCTAATTTATGTAATTGGTTCAGGAATTCTGTATCAGTTCTGATACATATCCAGAGTCCCAGTAAACCTTGGCTTAAAGACTTGTACAATGGTGCAGACCAGAAGTTCTGTGCTATTCTAATAGACACATTAGTTTCAAGTTAATTGGAGAGCTGTGTGAGAATTACTAAAAGGAGAATATGTGTACCTGAGGAACACTTTGGATGATAAGATAATCCTTTTGACTGAAAAACGATTATCCAGCCTAACTCTAAGAAAACACTGCAGGTAAACAAGGGAGGCTTCATTTACCACAAGAAGAGTTTACATTAGATACCATTCTCTACACTTAGTACAATGGTGCTTTTGTATCTTCACACACAGATTTCTATGGAGCTTCTTGCCAGACTTTGGAGACACTTCCACATGTAACAAATCCGTTTCCTTTGTTCATGGTAATTCACACCAGTTAGGGTTATTCATTTGAAACCAAATAAATAAGTAAAAACTTGCATCTTTACTTTTTAAAAAAGTTTTAAAATAAGGAATTTAAAAAAAAAACTTGCTATGCATTGAGGAAGAAAGGCCCATTATGCATGGACAGCTTACTGCAGAGAATCCGAGCATGTGTGGTGGGTGTCATCCTAAAGTTTTTTCCCTGTCATTTCCCCCAGCAATCTGAGGCCAGTGATAATTTCATTTTGCTAGACACATGCCACTTGTAAAAAAAAAGTTAAATGCAAAATAATGAGCAGAAAATTGGATCTTGCACTCTGATTAATGGCAGAAGAGGCAGAGTAGCAGAACAACCTCCATGTGGGCAGGGGAGTGACCTCCCACAGCCAGCAACGGGGCAGGGAGTGAAAATCCAAGGGAATATGTATGCTTTTGAATTAACTTCAGCTTGGAAAGCAAAACAAGATAAAAAATCAGCACAGAAGCACTCTCAGAAAACCCGAGGAACAGCGAACAGAAAGTGAACTGAGCGCTGAAGGGGGAAAATCAATGCAGAACAACAAAGAAAACCCAACAGACATGCACAGTGAACACAAGGGAAAACACACATGCATAAAAGGCCTTTGTTTGCATAAGTCAGCCGCTTATTGGCTGTGTGATCAGGAAGCCATGGGGATGGCATTTGATGGAACCTTATTGGGACCCCAAAGGTAGGGTTACCAAATCTGGGTTGGGAAATACCTGGAGACTTTGGGGGTGGAGCCAGGAGAGGGTGAGGTTTGGGGAGGGGAGGGGCCTCAGCATAGTACAATGCCAGAGAGTCCACCCTTCAAAGCAGCCATTTTCTCCAGGGGAGCTGATCTCTGTCAACTGGGGATCAGTTGTAAAAGCAGGAGATCCCCAGGCCCCACCTGCGGGCTGGCAACCCTACCCAAAGGCCAGAGGCCACGAGGCTGAGCAGCAGTCCCCTAGCTCCACAGTCACACAACCAGGCCTGAAACCAGTTTGGAATGGATCCAAATAATCCTTCACTGAGGAATTCCTAAAGCTGCCAGGCCAGCACTCATTCAATTACCTTGTTCAAGAATTGTACATTTGAAACTGGATGGTAGTTATTCAACTCTTCTGGGTCCAGAGCAGGTTTCTTTAGGAGTGAATTTATGGCTGCCAGCTTCAAGGGAAGGTGACCAACCCCTCTCTCAAGGATGCATTTCCTATCTCCCAGACCCAGTTTGCCAGCTGCCCTCCCCAGCAGATTTAAACGAATGTGGCAAGGATTGTACATGCAGTTGGTAGGTCTCAAACTTCCAAAAATCCTATCCACATCTTCAGACTGAACAAACTGAAAAGTATCTCATACAACAGGACAAGACATGATCCATCCCTGCTCAAGAAAAGCCAGAACAGATGTGACTTTATCTACAAAGTGCTGGGCAAGATGGTCACAGTGGGCAGAGCAATCCACCTCCTCCTGGAAAACTGGAGTCCAATAGGCCCCAGTAGACCACGCAGAAGAGTTCCACAGATCTACAATGTGCAGATGCAGTGGTGGCAGAGAAATGTTCTTTCTTCACCACCATCACCGCTTTGGAGTAGTCTTTAAAATAAGCTCTAGCCTGTGCCTCGTCGGAATCATCACGAGACTCTCCGCACTGTCACTCTAGCTGTCCTCCTTATCTTTTCATCACCCATAGCCTCTCAGTAAACCATGGGACTGACTGGGCTCTACAACCTGAGAGAGGGCACCTGGGAGCAGCTGTGGCAATTGTCCAGGTCATATCCTCATTCCAGAGGTCAGCCTAGACATCAACATAGGGCTGCCAAGTCAGCCCGGGGGGCGGGGGATCCCCCGCTATAGTGGTTCCCGATCCGCCGGCCGGCATTTGGCCGGCGGGGGGAACCCCACCCCAGAAGTCGTCCGGTGAGGATGACTTCCCCCGTGTAATGACGTCACCCGGAGATGACGTCATTACGTCGCCATGGCGCGTGCGCCAGAAGAGCTCCTGGGGGGAGAACAACTCCCCCCTGCCGGTAAGTCGCCGGCACTTGGCAGCCCTACATCGACAGGAGCACTGACCATATCAGCAGGGAAAAAAATCACCTAATGCAGTCTGATGCCCTTTATTTCTACCCCCCCTTCTTCCCAAAGCAGCTTATATTGTTCTCCTCTGTTCCGTTCTATACCCACCACAACCCTGTGGGGTACATTCAGCTGACTGAGTGTGACCGGTCCAAGAGAACCCCATAAGCTTCCATGGGAGAGTGGGGATTCAAACCTAGGTCTCCCAGATCTTAGTGTGACACTCTAGCTACCATATCAGACTCCACATGGACAAAAAAATAATGCGAATACACAGATAAAGGCGTAAACACAATATTTGAAAAAGCCGTCACCAAAAGCATTTAAACAAAAGCCAAGGGAAAAATCTATAATACTACTGGGAATTTTAAAATAAGTTGCATTCATAACTCACCTGCAGCCTGATAGCATGTTCATGTTTCCTCTTCATGTCATTAATATGCCATGCCACTCTCTGCATTGTATCTATGGCATCGAGTACCACATCATAACCTTCAGTGTCCTTGTCAAGGTGGTTTTCTATCTCCTGGTAAAGAGGCCAACGAAGAACAAAATCATTTATAAACTGGCAGAGGCTTGCAGCCAAAATATTTGGCAGGTACAATCCATTAAATATGTGAAACCCAGCCCCCTCCAGCTACAGACAACCTGGTTAGTTAGTCTAATATGTTCCTTGCATGTTCATCCCAACCAACAGCACAGAATTTCACCACTCCTTATGCTGCATGTGAAACAATCTCTTTCAGCCCCACATTACCACTGGTGATCAGCTCTTCGCATACATTTCTCTTCTTTTTAAGCTCTTCCTTTTCCTCAATGCTCCATTCAAGCCCTGCTTCCCAGGAAGCTAAGCAGGGTCAACTCTGCAATGAGGCCCAGTAAGGTAGTTGTCTCAGGTGGCAGATTTTGGACACAATCTCCCAGCCCCCTGCACTACCCAACTATCTCCTCCATCTTCCCCTAGCTTGCTGCTCCACTTGCTAATTTTGCTTGCCTCTCCACTTCTCCAAGTCTTGAAAAAGAATGCAGCAGCTGAACCAGGGGGTTTGTTGGGTCTCTCTGGTGTATTTCCTTAAATGGCTACCGGATTGTGTTTGGTTTTATGGTTTGCAAGTTATATAAACCTGTCCTATAATAACTGCACCATCAATGCCACATGACAAAGGCAGCTAACAAGGCAGGATGCCTCTGCACAACGGAAGGAGTGAATTAGTCAATCGATGTCTAAATGCATCTGCATTTAATTTTGGGTGCAAAACTCCAGTTTGATAATTACAATGAGCAGGCACTAATGTTGGAAGCCAGCAGAGAATCCACAAACACCTGAAGGTCCTGAAACTTAATCAGTGTCATTGCTTAATTGGAAGCATATTATAAAAACAATTAAAAGGTGGGGGGGATCTGAAAATATCACTGAAGTGTGAAACAAAGCCATAAAGTTATTTACTTTATTTGCCATCATGTGCACATATACGAAACTGGTGCTGATTTCCGTTTCCAACTGCTCTCACCATTTGGAGGCTGAGGAGTATACCACCGCTCTTAATTTAAATTATATTGCTCATGATTCCTTAAGCACTAACAGCAAGTGACATCAGAAGCACGGGCTATAGTAAAACTGAAGCAGTCTGGTGCAGTAACGGATCATGCATTTGACAAAGTGAGCTCTGGTCCTTGAAAATTTATTATGGCGTCATAAATCTTACCGTCTTAACAGAGGATAAAACTCCTTTGTTACTTTTGCTGCAACTATTAGCATGGCTGCCTCTCCAGAATGTGCAATTAATGCGTTTAAAAAAATTACCATCCTCTTACCACAAGCCCTCTTTTGTTGCAGGAGTTTCCCCAAACATTTTGTTGAGCCCTGTGTTAGAAGTTTGGGTTGTTTCATGCCGATGTGTGCATGGACACACATTCATGCACCTACCAGTCATCCAAGTAAAAAAACTGAATTATCTAAACAAGGCAGAGTATCACAAAAGGATCTGGGGTAGGTCATGGGGGCAGGAAGGAGAATAAAGAAAGAAAGAGTAGAAAGGGGCACTGGGGGTGATAAAGGGCAAAGAGAGAGGATAGTGTGGGTGACAATGGGAAGGGGAAAGTACATAATGAGAATAGGTATCAAAGGAAGTGACAGGGTGGAGAGAAGGTCGAAGAGGGCCAGTGTAGTGATTAAAGCATCAGATTTGTATCTGAGAGATGCGGATTCAGATCTAAAAGCTACAGCACAAGACCCCTTCTGTGTGTTGTTCTGCAGGGGACTGTACTGATGTCAATCAACATCTGTGTAACAGACTTAAAGGAGATTATCCAGAGTTTTGGTGTGGGCTGTCATTAATTTGCTGATGACACCCAGCTATGCTTTACACGATACAAGCAACCAGAAACAGCCAGATCTGTGTTAGGACCGTGTCTGAAAGTCAAAGCAAAGAAGAGCACACTGAAGCGTCCCTCTCCTTGCATTATGGAACAGTCTCCTTGAGAGTGCAAGACCACCCCAGTCCTGCCAAGATCCTGAAACCTCTGTAAGACAGAGCTATTCCAACACACGTTTAGTCATTCTTGAGTGGAGGTCAGTCAATGTGATTTAGTTAGTCAGGTAGTTATTTAATTAGATGAGCAATAACTAATGGTTTGCTTTTCCTGCTTTTTTAATCTGTATGGTATTTTTGAATCAGTGGTTTTTAGACTTAAGTTGCTTTTTAATGATGTAAGATGTTTGGAGTCCCATAGATCAGGAGAGAAGCTGGATATAAATATTTTATACAAAAATGTTCCCACTTGGGCCAGCCACTGTTTCTCAGCCTAACCTACCTCACAGGCTTGTTGTGAGGATTCCTGTTGTTGTGAGGAAGCCAGTATTGCCCTTGAAAGAAAGGCAACACAAAAGTGGACTAGACAGAAAAAAACGAACAGGAATGTCCTTACATATACTTATCTACGCTGCTGCTGCTGTCGGTATAAAAATTATATTGTTCCATCTAAATCTGCCTGGACACTGTAGTCCTGAATCACTGCTTGTAGTTAAACAACTAAGAGTGAACAAACTGAAACAAAATCCTGATGAGACAGAGGTAATTGTGGGTTGGGAAGGTGGAGATCTTGAAGGACACTGTGTCTCCCACCTTTGATGGGGTTCAGTGAACTCTCACTGACTTGGCCAAGAGCTTCGTTAGAGTGTTATACTGAATCCAACATTACTGCCGGGGAAACAAATTAATGCAGTTGCAATAAAAACACTTTCTATCATCTTAGTTTAGCTTGGAAGATGCCCCCCTGTTGGCCTCAACCAATGTGGCCAACTGGATCCATGCCACAGTAACGTTAAGAGGAGACTGTGATGCACTCTACATAGGCCTGCCCTCAAAGTCAACTCAGAGACTCCAGCTGGTGCAGTGTCACAGCTCAATTATGATTTGTAGTTAGGTGGAGCCATACATATTAGTCCCATTCTGTAGTCAGTTCATTGGCAGCCCATCCATTACTAGGTATAATTCAAGGTATTAGCTATCACATACAAAGCCCTTCATGGCCCTGGACTTTGATCTCTGGGCCCACCTCTTCCCCTATGGTGCACCATGACCGCTTCTTTCATCTGACAAGGGCATTCTCCAGGTGCTAACCTGCAAAAGTGCAAGATCAACAATGTCCTGTACATGTGCATTCTCTGTTGTGGCCCCCACCTTACAGAATGGCCTGCCTGATGCGGTCAGGAAGACTCCCACTCTCCTGGCATTTCACAAACCACACAAAATCAAATTATTCAGGAGGGCATTTTTATGAAAGTGATAGGCTTTATTATAATTAGGGATGGGCATGAACAGGAAAACGCGGTTTGGTTCATGGTTCATTGTGTGCTCAGTTCACAAACCATAAACTGTCATAAACTTTTAGCTGCCAAATGAACTGGGTCAGTTTGTGAGGTTCATGGCGGTAGAACAGCCCCCCAACATGCTAGAGACACCAAACTTGCAGGGGATCTCTGGCAAAAGCAGTAATTATTGTCATATACAGAAGAAGTGCACTGAAAATTTTATTTACAGAATTCCCTGGTGCCGATGAAGAAACAAATGTAAAGTGCAGGGAAAAAAGATGCGAACAAGAAGAACTTAATTCACAACATACATGCAAAAGTAGGTGATATTTGAGTATTCGCTGGACGGGTTTTAAAAGGTAGGATCCCAAAGGTAGAGAATGTTGTAAAGCTTCTTGTTGCTCTCTGAAAAACTTTGCTAGAGATTTGTTCCTCATGCATTCTGTTAGTACAGCCACCGACCTGGAAACAACACAAAAAATTTAAAACTGTTCTCTGTTCTTCTATTCATCACACAGAAAACCATAGCTCAAATCCATACCTCTGGCATTAGTGCAATTGCCTGCTTTGGGCCACTGCAGGTGTCATGTGTTTGCCAAGTGGAAATCACTTTAGTGCAGAGGATAAGTGAAAGCATCATGTCTGACAACTGTACAGTCTACAAAGAATGAGTATGTGATTGTCACACTTGATAGCATTCTGCATGCTGTTTAGGGTTACCAAGTTCCCTGGGGGATGGGGAAACCCCCACTCGATCGGCCCACTCCCTGCCAGCCCGGATTGGGCCGCCGGGGGGAACCCCACCCCCACATTACCGGGCTGCGGAGACGTGCCTGGCATGATGACATCACCTGGATGTGACATCATCATGTTGGGCACGTTTTGGGGGGACACTCTATAATTCGAGGGAAAACCATACAGAGGTCCCACCCCAATGTGCCTGATGCAATGACATCACTTCTGGGTGATGTCATTGTGGCGCGCATGCTCTGCGCACATGCCAGAAGACTCCCTGACCAGCAAGGACTCCCCCCCCCCCGCTAAAAGACAGGTAAGACTTGGCAACCCTAATGCTGTTGCCCTTCTATCAAAGCACCTGAAAAACTAGTGCCTCCTGTTAGTGTTTCATTAATGTTATGTTCATATCACATAGTAAAAATACAAATGGGCTGACATAATCTCTAAAACTGTCGTTCCATGTCATTAAAAATGACTATTTTCAATAACCTTATTTGACCAAGTGAGTCTCTGTGTCTGTAGATTAATTTAGACTTATGAGTCCACTTTTCAGATCCAAGCTATCCAACCAGCTATGGAAGAAGCTTCTTGTGCCATCTAACAGATGGCAATGCATCCTTTTGCTGCTGTTAACAAACTAGAGTATTAATTCTATATCTAAGGATTGGTTTAAATGCAAAAAAAAAAAAAAGATCACTCTCATTATGTTCAACATTTCCCCAAAGTACAAAATTAAAATTAAAAAAGCACACATGAGAAACTCGTACCTTGGGTAATTGGTGCAATACTGAGTATATATGTGAAAATCTTCACTCTGTGTACAAGAGGGGAGGAGAAGGTTATTCAGTATCTGCATTTATCACAGTTTCCTAGACATTCTGAAGCCTTACTAGTTTTCAACAATTTTAAGAATACTACCAGCCTATAAATATGTGGCCTGAAAAGGGAAAAGAAAGAAGTTCGTTAAGTTTCCTAGAGACCGTTCTTCCTTACAAGAGTCAAGCATTGGTGGTATTTACAAGTCTGTTAGAAAAACGCAGACACCTTGCTGTTACTTACAGTCCACTGCACAATTTATCTTATTCCAGAAAACTAGAAGCTATATGTATTTGCTGTTCCAAACCTAACATACTTTTCTCATCATCCCAAGACTTGGACCAATTTCTGATGTACATGTGAGCATTCAAAAGAAAACAAAACATCTTACACATGAATTTGATCAAAGGCATTTATCTGTACAGCAGTTTGTCTACACTCATAACTCCTCTAGAAAATCACCATCTACCAGAAATTCTGAAATACACAAAGGGACTGTTTCACAGAGGACATTTTGCTTTATGACCATGGAAATTGTGATGTACGAACTGGATGGCTGTAAACAGCAGCAACTCCCACGACTGTAGCTGAGGAGGAAAAAGGACTGCCAAATTGCTACTGCTGTCCGTAGTCATACAGTTCTAGTATTACCAATTCTGGCTTAGTACATTCCGGGTGATTTGCATGTTGTGCCCTAGGAGCATAAAGATGGTTGAGGGGAGGGAATTCAGTAGAGATGCCATTTCTTCTTGGGCAGTTTTTCCCAGCTTGTGGGCCAGAACCCCAAAGTGGGTCATAGGCCAGGCCTCCCTAAACGGCAGCTCTCTTGCCCAGAGATGAACTCCCGCTGGCTTGGGATTCATAGTGGGGGCAGCTGCACCCTTTGTGTGAGATTTGTCAGTTTCTCAAAACATTTGGTTGGGCACTATAGAAAATGAAATGCTGGAACAGATGGGTGCCAAGGTCATAGTTTGCCTAGGGCACCAAAAAACCTTGGGTCAGCCCTGGATAAGTCACTGTACAAAGTAAATTTGGACTTCTGGGTCACCATACCAAAAAGAAGTGAAGAAGAAGTGAGCAGTGATTCATCTGAAGAAGTAAGCAGTGGCTTACGGACCCTTATACTCTGCCACAAATTTTGTAAGTCTTTAAGGTGCTACTGGATTCTTGCTATTTTCTACATACCAAAAAGGTTGGGAACAGCCTGTTCTTGGGGAACTGAACTCTGTAGTCCGGAGATCAGTTGTAATTCTGGAAGAACGCAAGGCCCCATTTTGAGGCTGGTAACCCTACTTAATTCACCTATTATATTTGCTCCCAGCTAAGACTGCTTGCTCTTGTGTGAACAAGTCTCTAATTGGGGGGGAACATTTACACAAGCGTTTTGGCATGTGCTATGGTCAAAGCAGACTATCTGCCTCTTAAAAGGGGGATCAGTAAAATTATGCACCCTGCTTAAAAGCCTGTCTTATTACCAGATAGTGACAGTCCACCCAGTAATTACGGAAAATTTCAGCTGATGTATAGCTAGATACTTTATCATCTTTCCAATTTGAATTGACGTAGTTATCTTCACCAAGGAACAAAAGCTTGCATCACAACCTATTTAAATGTACATGCTTTAAAGTAAACAGCTATGGCAGAAATCTACCCCTGCAAGGAACCAGTAATCAAGTTAACCATGATCTGCAACAGACGTTACAGTCTGTAATTAGCCAATGGAATCAGTAGACTGTTATAACTCCTCTTATCTTTCATAATAAAGATGAAGGCTCTCCAACGACATCTCCAAGTGTAGGATTCAATATTAAAGTTGTACTCAAACAGTAAATATGAATTTAAAGCAAACAGATGCAAAGAGGCCGGAAACAGCAGTTCAGAGCTTCATTAACTATGCTGAGCTCTAAAAGCCACTTACCAAACTACAAATACCTGCCCATATATGGAAATTCCTTTTGAACTGTCATAAGAACTATGTTTTATACTATTTACTAGAGAACAGAAAAGAGCTAAAGCATATATTACAAACAAAACTTAATCCATTAAAAAAACACTATTTATTGAATTTATTTACTTGATTTATAGTCTGCCTTTCTCATGGAGACACAAGGCAATTTATTTTCTCACTTTCTTTGTGAAATGTCTAGATTGCCAACACTAGAGGTGCAATTATTCAGCTACTAATATATAAATATGTGAATTTTTTAAAGAGTCAGATTGGCCCTTTAACTCACTGGAAAAAATCCCAGTGGGCTACTGTCTTGGAAGACAACAGGTGGCCAGATGCAATCCAAGCTGAGCCTTAGTAGCACTGCAGGGATCACCACCTGGCTTGAACACAGCCAGTGATGACAACACTCGACACAGCCTCACCTATTAACCTTCTCCACAACAGCAAAGGTTTAAGCTGAGCTGATCCTCCACATGAGGGGAAAGGCAAGGAATAAGCTCGATGCAGCCCAAACCAGGTGACTCCTACCAGAACAACTCAGTTCAGGTTGCTCCTAGGCCATTTTGACAGTCCAGGCCATCTCTTGTCAAGTCACATTTTATGTGTCAAGTCACATTTTATGATCTGCAGAGGTCTAGCATCTGCTGCTTGGGCCTTTTCAATGAGATGTTTTCTCACAGGTCAGTGATCTCTTTCCTTTGTGTCTGGGGACTATGGACATCAGACGGACTGGCTACGTTGCTGGGTCTGACTGACAGTCTCTCTCTCTCTCTCTCTCCTGGTCAGTATGTAGCACAGCTATGTCACTTCTAGCCCCACACATGGTCTTTGGTGGTCTGTATGGACCACAGATGCCTTGCAGGTAATATTTATGCTTTGTGGCTGCAGCACTGCACCAGTCCATAGATAACTGGTCCTGTCGATATAGATGGAGTCATGGACTGTGTCACCATATTCCTCGCCCTGCTCTCAAACACACATTTCCCACTCAAAGCCTCACATGCTACAACTGCACTGGCACAGCTACACTACCCTACTGACATCTGTAGTTTGCTGCCCAGGTGCATCGCTTCAAGATGTAAGACCTTTGCAAATGGTCCAGTTCACTTTCCCGTTGTATAACAGGCCAAAGCAGAATATTCTACAGCTTATCAAAGTTAGAATTAAGGCGTGGTATTATTTTTGCAAAGCAGGTCAGCACATAAGGAAGAAAGTCTTCTAGACAATAACATAACATGCCATAATATCCTTGGCATGCTTATTATCCATCAACCTGCATTTCTAGTCCTGGTTAACATCACAAATGCCTACATCTGTAGAAAGCTCCTTTGATGTTCAATAAAAGGTGTGCAACATTTTTTTATTAAATAAGAAAATACCGATCATAACATCAGAATGTCACTTAAAAATGATTTAATCATAAAACTACCTAACTAAAATGAGATAATTCCATAATTTATGCAAATACCCTTTTATAATTTCAATGATACATCAATCTGCTGATCAGAAGGGCTAACTCTCTTGTCAGTGAGATATTTTATGACCAAAAAGCTGTGCAACATTGATAGTGGCCAGCAGACAGCCCTAAACCTACAACATAAGATACGCAATAGTCCTGAACTTGCACAACCAATAACATTATAGTACTTAGGAAAGCCACAAAGCATAGATCCACATTTTAAAATCACACAAATATGCCTTTACAGAGGCTACGACATCTTATTCAAGAGAAGAGAGGGCAGAGGAGAAGATTTGGGTCAGATTAATATCCAGATTGCTCAGTGCCAGATGTCAACATGTTCTTTCCAGTGACCAGCTGAAAAATAAACACTGTCTTTACTTGTCTAACTCACCTTTTAACTTGCAAGGGTTAAGTGCATGGAGTCAAAGATTTCCCATCAGACATTCCTAAACACCCTCTCTAACTGAAGGCAGAGAACTTCAAGCTCAAATGCCTCTGCAAGATTAACAGGGGGGAAGTCCCAATTATTAACTTTAGAGGCAAAAGCCAAAACATTTAATCAGATTCGAAACTACCAAAATACCTTTCTTTATTCCTAAAGTGCAGTAATGAACCAACCTAAAGATAGTTTTCCCCATCCAGAGCTTCAGAACTAACTGGGATTCATCATTATACAAGCTGGGGAGAGTTCTTCTCTAGGCAAAAAGAATAAATGAAATGTCTATGACACAGTTCATAAGTCTTGATTCTGGGGTTCTTAATCTAAAGTACTACCATGGCAAACTTGCAAGCCTTTACTACAGTTTACAGGCGCTTCTGCTCCCGGATTTCCTATCCCAAAGAGAATCACAGCTTTGCCTTCAAACACAAAATAAGGTAGCTGATAGGTGTTGCCATGTGAAAGCCTAGAAATAGCAGGTGATATCTGAGGCAGAGCAATGGGAAGGAGGAACATCATTCAACACAGTGATGTCACTTCTGGGCAGTGGCATACCTAGCGTATTTGACACCCGGGGTGGATAATTTTTTAACTACCCCCTTCCCACTGCTCCTCTCTCCTTTTTCTATTCTCCCACTTCACTTCTGGCCCTCCTGGTCTGATGTGTGCTCAGCTTGCAAGGGAGGTTAACACTTTCTTTCCCAAACAAAAGGTACCGGGGCTTGAGTGGGAAACCTCTCCTTGCTTTCCAGGTCTGGAGCTGTTGCTGCAATCAGTCCCCCCAAGGGGTCACTTGGGTTTGCTTCTTATTTTTACCTTCATGTGTAGGGCAGCCTTTCCTCGCTTCTAAGGTACTCTGCACATTATCTGCACTACTCTTGGCTAAAAGTGAACACAATAAAACCGCATCCTGATGAGACAGAGGTAATACTGGTTGGGAAGAGGCCATTTGACTGTGGTCCTGGCGGGGGGGGGGGGGGAGGCAGGTCAAGCGACCAGACCTGAAAGTTCTTCTGAGTAAACACATGAAGGATTAAGCTGTAAATCCCACTGAGTCAAATGCCAGAGTAATGAACCTGGGGCTTTAGAACCACTTCACTTTGGCAGGCTTCTTCAGGATATTCCATGTGACCCACAGTATATGTATATATGCCCTTTACAGCTTGCACACTTGCCTCTTTGTTGTACATGCTCTGGAAAAGAATGTGTAGAAAGACATCGCCTCTGGAATGCAAGGTTATTCAGACCCTTCCTGGCTGTGTCTCAGGTGTTGTTCATGTTCACACAACCCTGAATGCCCTCTTCCCTGTTTACAGACACCCTGAAAACATAGACCAATATATGTATTTTCCCAGCTATAACATTCAAGATGGGCACGCATGTGCGGGCACACAGAGATGGGAAATTGATTGCTTCCCACTCACCCCTCACTTTAGAAAAACTCTTCTGTAGACAATGCCTCTCATTCACCTGCCTGTGCAGTTAGACTAATGGGATTACTCATCATTGTTATAGATATTTTGCACTGTTAAATAATACAGAGCTGGTTTTCAACTGGGGGCACACAAAGTGGTACAGACAGACCCACCACCACTGTTACCGCACTGGGCATCCCAATCCTTTACTCAGAAGTAATACCTACAGCAGGACTTATTCCCAGTTGAGTGTACACTTCCCCCACCCACACATATTCTCCCTCCTCATGGGTGTGCACCATTATTTTGAATGTTCATCTGCTCTCTCGCCTGATGCACCCAGCTGGTTTTAAAGGGGTTGGTGACATGTGTGGCTTCTGAAGATGCCAATTTACCATGAAGTTCTCCTGTACTTGAGTGTTTCCCTTTAATTCTAACAAGCTTTGCTTGTCCTGGGGCGTTTTGCCTCAAACCAGATACTATCTCTTCTCCACGCGCCCACCACAATCCCTCTGTTTAAACCACCATATGTCCAGGTCACCAGCCCTTGGCCTCTTCGTGGATTGCTATCAGCCACAATCAGTTTGTGATTTCTTCCCAAATTATTACCAAGTGATTTTTTTACACGCCAATGAATCTTTTCCCTCCCCTCGAAGTCTCCTTCCATCCTTCTACTGTAAGGCAGGGAAATAAGGCAGGGAAATAAGGTACATGGTTTGGTTTAGACCTGCAGAAATGAATGAAGAAGACTGACATCAAGATTTAGGATTGCCCTGTGTGCCTCTCTTAGGCTCTCTCTCTCTCTCCATTCCATAGGACTGGCTGATTCTTTGGACTGTTTTGATGGGTGGGATGGGCAGATGGGATGCGTTGTGCCTGTGGCTGCAAACCTGTGCACAAGTCCTGGAGAGTACAGTCAGGCTGACTCCCAAGTAAATGTGCACAGGACTGGACTTTTAGGGGCTCTTTGCTAGCAAGGTTCCAACTGTACACAAGAAGAACCCTCCAGCAGAAAGAATGTAAAGGAGCATGTATGTATATACTGGCTACATATTGGAGACTACAAGATTCTATTGAGAGATCCCTATCCTAAGCATACATTAAAAATATAAGATCTGGTTTCTTGTTATTGCACATTATTTTAGCCCTTGGCACAGGAGTGAGTGACATTCTTATGACATAGATGCATGTGTCATTTAGGTGCCCCCCCCCCCCCCATTGCAGATCCTGGATTTCCTTCCCAGAAAGTATGTTTGGGATTTCAGCTTTTGCTGTACCGCATGTCCCCTTGTTTTGGACAAATATGATTAAGAGTATGCTATTTATCCACAGAAGTAAATTCCATCTGGCTTCAAAGTAAAGGCACTTAAGATCGAGGGCTATGTCCTGTTTCCCTCTCTTTTCTGTTCTGGCACATTTCCTGTCCCCTCCTCTCTTCTCTGTGCTCAGCACCTTTCCTGTAACAATATCTCACTCTCCCTCACCCCTTTAGCACCTTTGCCAATGTGTCTCTCCACCTCTGTCCATCCTACCATCTTGCTTATCTCTCACTTATGCTCTGCATCGATTTGAGAATCTTTTCCATCTTATCTCCCTTCCTTCTGTCTTGTTTTGCAAGCAGTCTTTTTCTTTGTCTCTGTCATTATCTGTCCATCCATCCAGCTATCAATTTATTTGTCTGCACTTGTATGCGCACAGGCACACAGACACAGGCACACACATTAAGATAAACCCAAGTGGGGTACCATTTTTCACAAACCAACATCTCTTGACTTGGGGAGCACGAAAATGGTTAGGGTGAGATGGAAGGGAGGGAAAAGGGGGAAAGGTCCTTTCCTGGTTGCTAAATGCCAGTGTTGCCCTTGAAGTGCTGCCACTTCTCGATTGGCTTCAACCAATAAAAACAAAAGCATGAGAATCTTGACACTTTGGGGGCAGAATGGCTTCAGAGCTTCTGGGCTGCAGGGGAAGCTCAGAAACCCAAGACTCTGGATCCCTGATCCCCCCCCCCCCCAGGAAAGAATCTGGGTTTCTTGCACCCAGGGCTGATCGCCCTTGGTGTGTCACTGCTTCTAGGTAAAGACCTTAAAGTGATGTCACCATGTTGAGCAACGCTCTAAGAATACCCCCAGTCACTATATTAAATACCATAGAGATTGAGGAATACCTAGTGAATCATCCAACACAGTGATGACACTTCTGAGGCTTCACCCAGAAGTGACAATATCACTGCTCCATGCAACACTGTGGCCACTTCCACACTATCATTTTTGTCACTCGCTTGTCCCTAATGCTTTGGGTGTCCCCCCCTTTTCCACATGCGTTTTGCCCCCTCTGGGACTACTAGAGAGAGCAAAACACATTGGGGAACCCAGAAGCAATAGAAACAGACGAGAGACAAAAATGACAGTGTGGAAGTCTCCCTCGCTATTTTTGATTTCACTGCCACAATGAGCAGCAGCTGGGGACAGGAGTACAGGGGCCAACCCATAGCTGATGGAGAATTTAGTGTCCAGAACTTTCTAGCTATGATTTTAAATAAGACAGAAAGGGGGAGGGGAACAAAAAAGAAGTGCAAGTTTCTGACTATTAGAAGAAAAGCCATGCTGGCACTGTTGGACAAAGGTTCAGAAACTACAGCAATACAGGGAAAGATTCCAATGATTGGGAGGCACAGGTACTAGTAACTATGCAGGTCTAATGATCTCCTTTCATGACATCTTAATCCATCCCCCTTCAGATCAGCTAGCAAAAGCCTAATTCCATCTTCTCTTCTCGTAAACAATCCTTAAGTCCTGGAAGCAGAATAAATTATTAAAATAGTGAAAGAAAAACTTCCCATCAAAGAAATGCTTCTACAACAAAGCACCAGTAATTATATTTAAGAATATATCTTGCATATATCTTGCTACTCAAGTCACCATTCTCAACAGAATTAAGGCTTCCTGCACAAATGCAGAAAGTAGAAAACCCATACATAGGACTGTCCTATATTATCAAATAAGGGAGTCCGATAATTTGTCGTAGGTCTAACAGGAGTTTTAGGGAGGGGGCATTTCCATTCCATGTTGGCCAAGTCATTTGCATGAAGAGAGGAGCTTGAACAAAAACTCAACCATAATCTTCAACACCAAGGCAGTAAACAATACCCCAGTCTGCTCCAGTCTGCCATAAAGCTTGCTGCGTGACTTTCTGGCAGCCAGTCTCTCTCCATCTAACCCAGTTCATAGAGTTATTGTATGGATAAAATGCAGGAGCACAGATTGACATATGCCCCGCCCTGAGCTCCTTGGAAGAAGGGGACAATAAAACGTACTAAATAAATTAGGGCTAGTTCCAGGTTTTGAGGGGCGCTGGACAGAGAAGTACCCATGGGGCCCTCTCTCTGCCCACCACTAGGACCCCCACTCACACTTCCCTTCCCACCTCCAGACATCCCTGCCTGTCTGTGTGTCATTCCCCTGTCCACTCATGACCTCCTCCCACCACCCATGCTCACAGCCACCTACTTGCCCTTTCCTCAGAGACACTGAGTGTGGGTTGCTAGGGATGCCACTATGTTACAGTGGGCCCTGCCAGAAGCCGAAGGCCCTAGCCGATGCCCCATCTTAGGCTATGCTGCTTATGACAGCCTGGAAATAAAGGTAATAACTGAAACACCTCTTTTTTATTTGCCTTTTTCAAGGACTTGGCAAAGGAGTAGTAAGTTTAGCAATCTGCATTGAGCCTGTTAGGAAGGGACTATAGGTCAGTCATAGAGCACATCCTTCGCATGTAGGAGATCATAGTCTTGGGCCCTGACATCTCCAGTTAGAAGTGGGTTCTGGATAGCAGGTATACTGCTGCCAGTTAGAGCAGACATTGCCAAGTTATAACAGGCAAACAGTCTGACTCAGTGTAAGGCAGTGTCATGTCCATAACTTAAGAACTTGAAAACAGGCCCATATGCAGTTAGTTAGACCAAGACTACTATAATTCTCATTTATGCCAAATTCCATAAGACTGTGCATTACCTCGTTCTTCTCTTTTCAATTTCCTTTTGCACATTAATATTAATTTTTAAAACTGGCCATGCAACTATAGAAATGTTTAAAAATACTTCTGTCAAAATGCTCTCAATCTATTTTATAGCAATTCAGAAAGAAAATACCACTAATGACAGTATCAAAAATAATCAAGGGCCTTTCAAGAAGATAGCTTTAACTCTAGGAGAGGAAGCTCAGTTCATTCCCTTCAATCAAATTTAATTATCTCAGCAATCGCTTTAAGGAAATTCAGAAAAGGATATAATGAATTGAGGCACAGATGTGCCATTGCACAGATCCCATTCCTTTGAACAGCTTTTGTATAGGACAATTAAGTGGATGACAACCAGGGGAAAAATTAAATGAAGAAAACGGAAATTGGCACCCAAATACCAAAAAAGTGTGGCCTGATTTGCATTGTTCTTAATTTATTCAGCGAGATCTGGGGTGGGGGGTATCTATAGGAGGTTCTTCAAAATCTGCAGCATCATTCCTTAATGCCAGTACCTTTTATTTCCAAGTTTTATATAATCAATCATATCATTTATCAGTTGTAGGTTGTTGCTAGGGTTGCCAGTCTCCAGGTGATGATTACAGATCTCCTGGGATTACAACTGATCTCCAGGCAACAAGAGATCAGTTCACCTGGAGAAATGGCCACTTTGGAAAGTGGACTCTGTGGCATTATAACCCACTGAAATTCACCCCCTCCCCAAACCCCACCCTCCTCAGGCATCTCCCCCCAAAATCTCCAGGTATTTCCCAACATGGAGCTTGCAATCCTAGCTGATACAAACAGATGAAATCTTGAACATTTGCACACCAGAGGCTGAACTGCACCCTACTGCAGATTAGTATTAGTGGAAAAGTTACATTACTCACCTTAGAAACAAAACATTCCGCTATAGCCACAGGGTCGTTTTCACAGTTTTCCAAGTCTTGCAGAAGTTCACTGGTTTTTCAAACAAACAAACAAAAAAATAGAATTCACAGAAGTCATCTTTTATAGAGGCCCATATATGCTGGCTCTATTTTAAATGACAGCTGTATTTTACTTTAACCTCAGGTAACCCCAGTAAAATTGTTTCTTCCTGAAGGTTCACTTAAGATTTTTATTTTCTGTAACCAAAATTCTGCCTATTCCTTTGATGCTTCTTGCCCCAACCCCTTCCTACTCTTGCCAAAACCACCACTGTTATGTTAAAACGCACACTCACTCAAAGTACTAAATAGCTCTTGCAGCTACTGGTTACCAGAAAGATTGATAGTGCCACGCACAACTGCTCCACTACAAAGCATCACTATACTCCTGGGTGTGTGGGTGTGTGTCTCCCTCTCTCTGTCTCCCTCAGCTTTTAGCATTCAGTAGCTAGTTATCCATGTTGGAAGGGACAGGGCAATATCTCTTCAAAGAGGGCAACAGAGCTGGAAAGACAGAGAGGTCAGGGCTGTCTGCATCTTTTGCTTTGATCTACTCTGTTGTTGCCCCTTTGACCTTAGACTGCCCTTCTAAGAGAAACTTCCTTCCTTTCAGCTGCCCATCCCTCTTCTTGTCTCACTACCATAGGAACAAGATGGGCTCTTTCACATCTCTATCCATCTTAGCATAGGTAGATGACATTCTAAACTGTCTCTACTTTTTCCTATCCGGTATGTAGTTCCTTACAATAAAGGACTACAATTTTTATTTTGAAGCATCCAGCCTTATGTGCAGTTGCCAACTGCCAGGTGGAGCCTGGAGATTTCCTGCAATTACAACATTGTGGTTGGCTCCAGTAGGAATCCTGCTCACACAGCATGGTCCTTCCCCAGTAGGGGGAATGGGTGACATATGGGCATGAATGGAAAAGTCAACAGAGCTGTGCCAGTGGTCTTCTCATCTGGATATACATGCATCCCATTATACTGGGTTACTGATTCCCTTCTGTGCATGTCTTATCATCTATGCAGATATACTGCTGTTTTATTACTTATTTAAAATATTTATATTCTACCTTTCAACTAA
The DNA here is from genome assembly GCA_029233225.1 of Lepidodactylus listeri. Lineage (NCBI taxonomy): Eukaryota > Metazoa > Chordata > Lepidosauria > Squamata > Gekkonidae > Lepidodactylus > Lepidodactylus listeri. The sequence goes on along the minus strand of JARCFY010000003.1, from coordinate 52,935,512 downwards.
GTGAATGTCCAAGGCAGCCAAATTAATTGCTTTTAATTTGTAGCCTAATCCCAATGCTTGCCAGTGGGCCCTTCCCCTTGAGAAGTGTTTGTACTAATGCTGTCCTCAGATAGTGGCATAGAATGATGTAATTGTAAACAGCACTTTGTGTGAACATTCTTGCTGTTAGCTTGCAAAGGGAAGATATGTCACAGTTCTTGTCTCAGTATAACCAGCTCACTAAGGCAGAATAACTTAAATGATCTACCCTTCTCCAGTCAGACCATTATTTTGTGAATGAAATACAGAATAGCAAGTAACAGCTAGGAGTTAATGTGAGAACTCTGGCTTTCCATTTTGTAAATGTCTCGACATGTTTGCACTGAGTCTGGAGGACTTTAGGCTGCCAAGAACTAAAAGAAAGAGAAATGCAATACACAGGAATCAGTCAAAATCCAGGAGCCAAAACCACTCAAGAGGGCAATTATTATATATAACTTTATCTTTTAATATAAATCTTGTTTTTCACATGCATCTCCTGGAGTTATTTAACACAGTTTTTTCTTCACCATACTCCAGTAGATGTTAAACAGAGATCAAAGTGGAGAAATCACTCATTCTGACATACCTGCTGAAATGGCAATTGTTAACTGCTGAATACATAGGGGAAAGGGGGCAAAGCCACCTGTCTACCAACTGGTGCAAGATAACAGTGTTATCTATGCAAGCAGCACTGAAGCCAACACAAGATCTTTGACCTTGTATTCCATCATCCTTCAATTATATTATTTACATATGGAACACTGCAATACAGAGCTGCCTTGTCATAGGTCTAATAGGTTACACCAGAAGGATATGTGTATATGTACCCTACCCATACATGGGCATGGTTCAGAGTAAATGAACAACATCCAAGAAATTATCAGCAGAAGCCACTGTCAAGTATTCCTAGACCTTTTGTGTATGCAGTCTGTTTATACGACAGATGATTCTAGTTCGAAGTGCCAAGCCCTTTTTGACTTCAGCTTGCTGGAAGAAAAGAGTAATGAAAGCTGTAATTCTGGGTGTCCATATATGTTTTCACTTAATTTGAATAGTTACTTACCTATTGAAATGATAGATATCTTTTATGTTCCCAAACAAAGCTGATCGTTCTTCAGGCCCCAAGGAGAGTTTGGATTGGTCAGTGATACAATCGAGGTAATCCTATGAAATAAATGAAAGGGATGTCTTAAACATGGCTGCTCTATTCTTCTTCAATAAATGGAACTATCTTTAATTGTGCAAGCTGAGTCTCCTCCAGCTCAGTTTCGCTTTATATTACTGTAATCCCTTCAGTAGGCCTGCGCTGAACAGTCATTCTATTATGAAAGATAACAATACTTATCTGTTCACCAATACCAAAGGAATAAACCCAAAGACTGAATGCTTTGCTATTCTGTTCTGACTGTACCCTGTATGTTTCTCAAACTGCAAATGTATTCAGATTTCACCCACAGTGACAGCTTAATTATCTCCATTAATTTACTCAGTAAGGTCACTGACATTCTCCTATATTAAGGGATCTTTTAAATGAAAGGAATTATTTAAGCACCTAGATTTCATGCAGATACCCATATTTTTCCACGACTCTGCTTATGCTACCTTGTAATAGCATTTTGAATAGCATTTTTAAAATTCCAAAACACAATGCAAATAGGAAGGCCACAGTTGCCAGTTTGTAAAAGAATAAAGCCTCTGTTCTTCTGCAGTGCGCACCTGGGATGCTGAAATTCAACATGTGATACACTGGAAGATATTACAGCCAAAATGTCTTTGCTTCCCAGATTAGATATATAGACTACATTTTATGTCCTCTCATGTAAACAAGACAGCTGTAAATTAAGAAGGGAAGCATTACTCTAACTCACTGATTTTGAGGTTACTTTCTATAGTAATTCCTTTGCTGGGCAATGCCTGCACCTGCCACAGTATCCCTCCAGATGTTTCTGGGAGCATGTCCTGGTTGGATACACACTCTGTTCAGGCAAGCTACTGCTCAAGCCCATTGGGCCTGTCACCCCATGTATTTTTGAATGCACCGAACACTCCGGTATCTCTACATACTGCAGTGAAAGACTGACAGTGATGGGACCACCTGGTCATTTGGTAAGCTTCCCCTGGTTTTCAGAACACTATCTGAAAGCCACCTCTCTAGGTAAACTGAAACTAATTGTTTCACCATTACTTTCATTCCCTAAAGACTTACTTTACCAGTTCTATTAACCATTCATACGGGGATGTGAATCACTTGTTTAACCAACACTTGAATGTGCAACGTGACTCCACTGGAAAACATTGGTTTTAAGGTAACACTGGGTGACATTCAAGTTATATTTGTGGCATTAGAACTGTAACGGCTCGTTCACATCGCTCATGGTTTTACCAAGTGTCACTGTGTAAACCAATTTCCAGGTATCTCAAGATTAAAAACAATGTAAAATCCTATTTACTGTAGCAAATGAGCTAGTGTGTTTTCATAACATTTATAAAGAAACACTGCAGGAGGAAGGAAAAACAACAACAGAACAGTGAACAACTGGAATCATCTTAACAAAAACACACCATGATCCCTAGCCTCAGGGTTCAGACAAATTTAAGAGGCATTCAACCAATGACAACACAACATTCCGTAGCACTGAAATCAAGGAACACTGAAATGTCATCTAGACCACAAGGATATTTGTTAGATATAAACTACCTTTCAAATCCCACACAGGAAAATCAGATGCAACAAAAGTGAAAACAACTATCTGGGAAAGCATATGTTAACAATAGGTATTTAAAAAATTGTTATTGGATTATTTTTTAAACACACACAAGTCAAAATATATATAACACTGAGAAAAGCACACAAGGGTAACACAGTAGTTTCAGATGTTTGCAACTGCAACATTTTAAAGAAGCTGGGTTTTTTTGCATTTTGTAGTAGCAATTAAGTAGCAATTCAAGACACCACCACTGCAAATATAGGAGTGGAAATACACAACATAAAGGCTGCAGCTGAAAATGGGAGCTGAAAATGGGGTGAAGTTGTCCATATGTTCCCACAAATTTCAACCTATCTTACATCCAGACACCATTATGCTATGAGCTCCCTTCTCCTATTCCATATGTTTATCTGCTACTGCCTAAGGTTAAACAAAATGCTCAGTAGAATAACTTAGGGCCACTGACCAAGCATTGTTACATGTTACATAGGGAAAAGAGAATCCCCCAAAACAAGTCTGCAATTATTGGCAATGGATTTAACATGCATCATTTGTTTCCTCCAAAATGTAGTTATCAGGAAATCTGAGGATACTTTTCTGAACTGAACTTGTGTCTATTATGCCACAGTCTGTCCCAGGCAATTCTGAACATTGGTTTAGAGGCCAGAAGTCTACATGGCTGTAATTCTCTCCTATATGGAATCCAGAGAGCGACTTCAGACTCACCTTGAAATGCTGAATGGAATTTCTGACTCTCAATTTAAAAATCTTATTTCCATGCTTAACAGTTGTTGGAAAAGGCTCCTTAATTTCAAAAGCTGTTTGTCATGCATAAGAGAGAGATACAACTTAAAGAAGAGCATACCCCAAAAATCTCATTGGTCTTTGAGATACTACTGGATTCAGATCTAGCACTTCTACTGCAGACCAACACAGCTACTCCCCTGAAAAGAAAAGTTAAACTCCCTCAAGCTCTTGCAACTGGTTGCATGGTTCTTTGAGCCCTGGCCTGAATCTTCCTGCATCACTTTACTACCTCCACCTTACTTAAAATGTGCCAGCCCAGTATGGCTGTATACATCTTCAACAAGTGGGTCAAATTAACCCATACCTCTACTATGGCAAGTCTACCCTTCACCACCATCTGTTTTGTTTACCCTTTTTTTAAAGGAGAAGGGGGAAGATGGGGGAAAGGAAAAGAAAGAGCAAAAGAACATGTATCACCTGAACAACAGTATCACCTGTAAGCAATCCTTCTCAACATGCACATTTCCAACCTACCTGAAGAAATGCCCTTCCCATTAGTGTTTTCTTCAATAAACTATATTAACACCCCACATTTTAAAACATGTATTTTTTCTATTTAATATACCCTTGATAAACCTAGAATTTGCCCTGGTTAGGAAATATGGCCCTATTAACAGGCTGGAGACTTATAACAACTAAACTTCATGATATATAAACTCTCCATTATCTACAGCCCTACTGTAGATAATGTCTAATTTATGACCTTGTCTAATTTATGACCTCATCTCTGGAGTCTGTTCCCTTAAATATGCTTATACATTAAGTCATTATAACAATGTCTCTGGGGCTTCCTGAAACTGTGAGTGACCTTTTGTTTTCACTCACAAGATGCCTCCGAGCAGAGATTTTAAAGCTTTGTGAAGCAGAAAGTATTGCTACACACACAGCATCCTGGGCCAAGAAGTGAAAAATGAGTATGAAACAGGACAGGTCATTTCCAACTAGAATGGTAAGGCTTATTTGCTTTTAAAACAACAGGACGTAGAAAGCTATCCCAAGCACTCAGTCCCAAGAACATAGAAATGTATATAGAAAATGTAACCTTTTAAATAAATTTATAATTTATTTTTCAGTTACAGGACAGCTTGTAAGTGAGCATGTGTGAAACCTGCAGGAGAAACTGCACTTTTCACATTTCTGTTTCCCAACCTTGAAAGTCAGCATTTCACGGAGAAGCCTGCTAATAATTTAAAATGTCACCTATTTCCAGTCATGTATCATTCACCCAATATTATCAGTTCCTGATTTTAAGGCAAGGCTTCAAAATATTTTGCATATTAACATTTCAACAATGGCTGCAATTCATCATGAGTTGTTATTGTTTTAAGGGAGGATGACCCAGGAGCTGCTCTTGGCCTTGTGTTTACTGAGCGAAAAATACAAATATTACAGACATAAAGGGGTTTTGAAATAGGCTAATACAGTATGAGAGTACAGATGGCTGCAGATATTAAAATAATGAGTAATTATTACAGCAAATCTGTCAAAATATATGCTGGATTTCATATTGCTCAGGGCTTCAGCATGTCCTAATCTGGTGCTGAAGGGGTCCTTCTCAAATGGAGACTATGGCTGTGGTTACACAGCAAGCTTATCCTAATTTGTTCCCTCTATAGATTTGATTGGGATTTTTTTTTTTTGGTTTGGGATGACCACACATCCCTCCCTGAACAGCTTGCATCGCAGGACGAGGCTCTGGGCACTGACCAAATAGCCGCACTGCCGCTTGTTTTGTTTCTTTAAAAAAAATTGGCCTTTACGCATGCACATATACACGTGACCGAATCACCACTCCCACTGGGATGCACTGTACTCCCTTGGTCATGCAGGTCCCCCCCCCCCCCAACAGCAAACAAAATTAACTGGCACTGTACAACTGAGCGCTGGAGTCTATATGTGCACTTGAACATTTATACATTGAATTTATCCAGCGCAGGATTGCTCATGCGCCCAACGGAAGCTGGGGGGGAACAGGGGGGAACCCATCACAAGAAGGACATTCAGATGTCCTAATCATGATCATTGCAAGATACGGCTTTCCAAATCGGCGAAACAGCGGATTCAAAACACAAATACCCGGAAAATACTTGATTTTCCAGGTGTAGGAAAACTTGCTAGGGAACTGGGAGGAATGTGCGAGTGAGCCCACTTTGGTGCGGGTAATGAATGTGGGTGTCTGATCAGCAATTTTAAATGCAAGAGGGAAGAGCAGTGAAACCTGATCAGAATGATGGTGTGACCACACCCTATATCACTACCCAGAATCACAGGCAGCGAGTAAGTTGCCCACTGCAGTGATGTTCTCCAATATAGTTATATGTTTTCCCCAATTGCTGCCACTCACTTGTACGTTTTCCTCAGGATTATTGTTGATGTAAGAGTTGCCCCTACCTCCACATTCGGTAGGGTGCCCAACTCTGGGTTGGGAAGTACCTGGAGATTTTGAAGGTGGAGCCTGGGGAGGGTGGGGTTTCAGATGGGGAGAGTCCTCAGTAAGGTTAGGCATAATGCCATAGATTCCACTCTCCAAAGCAGCCATTTTCTTCAGGAGAACTGATCTTGATCATCTGGAGATCAATTGTAATAGTAGGAGATTTCCAGGTGCCACCTGGATGTTGGCAACCGTAACATTTGGTGAGCCCAGTATATTTTATGTGAGTTTTTTGTAGAGACATTCCCCATCATGCCTGCTAAGACAATTTTAATTATGTGCTATAAAGTGATAAAATCTAGTCCTCTCTGAATAGCCCCACTGTATCTGTTTCCAAAATGAGCTGAAAAATGGGAAACCAACTTCATATGAAGCCAAATTTGAGGGATCACAAAATACAGGGAAAAAATACATTCAAATGTAGACATATGAGGTTAAGCCTGGTCATTGAATAGGTCTGGAAACTCTAGAGGAAGTTAAAAAAAATTGATTTTCCACAGCAAGTCCCTGGTAGACAAAGATCAATGTAACCATGAAACTTTTTTATAATTTTCAATTGTTTATTCTGTTTTTTTTTTTTTACTCCAGTGGATCACAGCAAACTACCATTGCAAAATAAAAACAGCTGTCATAATCTGAAACCATAACAAAAGCTTGGAAACTCCCTAATAACAAATCAGCAAGAGACATAATGAAACCTTACACAATCCTAAAACATTTATTAAAACAAAGCGGGGGGGGGGGGGGAGTTTGAAATGTAATTGTTATGTGAGTAAGTGACCCCTTTGTCTCCTGAAATTACAGCCAAACATCTACTTCCTTTTTTGGAGATTAAAAGAAAGCCCCACAATTTCTAAAATGATTCATGGAACCAGGGTGGACTTAACCAATACTGCCTCTAAGCTGTGGAGTCTTGTGAGCAAACATTCTACTTTGTGAGCTATTGACATTAAAGTGGAGAGCGAGTGATTTGGCTGCTGCATAAATTAGTTTGCTCTGGAGCCATCCTTCCTGAGCTAAGACAAAAATGTGTGAGACAGATGCTAAAAAACTATGAGCTAGCTCACACTAACTCAGCTTAGAGGGAACACTGGACTTAACACTAGCTGTTTGATAACTCAGTGTTGCTTCTCACATTGTTCACCACATGATTTTCAGAAAATGGTGTTCCGACTGAGAGAAAAGTCTTATTCTGCACTTTATCATTAATATCTACACAGTTGCTTGCCCAGTGTTCTGACATTAGCAGGCTTCAAAGGTCTATGCTGAGCCTAAAAGGAATATTCAGGATATCTCCATCTAGGATTGGCACAGTGGCTATTGCTGAGGCAAGCATACATCTCAGCAGAGTAGTAGTTGAAACTGCCTGAACAAACCCCAAATGCCAGCTGGTGGCAAAACTGTAATGTATGTAAGGGCGGTTGCCATGTCCAGACATGTCCAGACACACAGGGCCAGGCCAGCTACCTGAGCTTGAGTCCGGCAGAACAATAGCTGGCCAGATTGTAACTTGCCACCAATCGAGTGCCTAGGTTCCCCGAAGCAACCTATGACATGAAACCACAATCGTAAGGTCCTATCGGGACATTTGGGCAAGGTTGGAGGTGTGGCTCCGACTGGAATAAAAGAGGGCCCCTGAGCCCAGGTAGGCATGCCTCATCTGACCACCCAAATAAAGAGCTTGCTATGAAATCACTTCTGGTCTCCCGACTCTGGTACTTTTCACTACATCTCAGTGGAGTAGTAGTTGAAACTGCCTGAACAAACCCCAAATGCCAGCTGGTGGCAAAAAGTATTCTGGAAATGCATATTTGTATCTAGAAAAAATATATATCTTAGTGACTTTAATTCAAAAGGCTTTATACAGATGGTACACAACATACCCCTTACTGTAAGGAAGATGTCAACACACAGATGTTTGTCCTACAGGCAAAACCACAACTGAAGCGTTGAACAGACAGCAGTTACCTATTTCCTCCCCATGAATGTCCAAATACAACCATACTACTCTAGAACAGTTAGAACAATTAAGGGTATGACTGGTTATGAAATCCTGTGAAATCTTATGCTTACTGTGGGGGGGCATATTAAATGAGACATAAACAGAGGGTATGTAATTGATTATCAATCTAAATTATGACTAGAAGAAAAAGATTGAACCTAAGGGGCGAAGCAGTACAACCTCTGCAGACGGGCATAATAAGACATGGCAGACTCTCCCAGTATTTAAGACAACATGCTTAAATAGATTTAAAGAAGGTAAAGAGTGTATAAACTCACTTTACCGTAGGTTTTTAATCTTTTGGAACCTGACATAGGCTTTTTATTTTGAATTTATATCATGACATTTACATGCAGTTTTTTGTCTGATTATGATGTTAAAAAGGAGTGTGGAATTTTCTATTTTAACTAAAATGTATTTTAAAAATAAAAGCAATTTATTTCGACTGTTTTACCAATGTCATCAGAAGAACAGAGTGCACCCACAATGTGCTTCAGCCAACTTACTTCTCTGTCTGGGCACTTCACTGTATCTTTCAGAATCTAAAACTGTACTGCCCTTTCTTTTTACATACCTGCCCCTTCCTTTCCTTTGGAAGGCTCACCTCTGCTAAGCTGGATGGGTCCTTGCACAAAGTTATTCCATAACACTTAAGGTCCATTGAGATTGATGGATCTACAGTTATTGAGAAACATTGCCTTTCCTTTCCCCAGTCACTAGTTTCAGGCTTATAAAACTACCCCCTTTCTTCAAAAAGCTAGTTATAAAAGGTTGTCTTTCCTCTAGAAAATAAATGAACAGGCTAAGAAGAAATTCAAAACATATTACTGAACTGGGAAACAAAACAGGTACCTTAAGGGATGGATCTAGCCAGCTTTTTCACTTAAGTCATTACATTCTCTTCGCTTCTATAGCCCCTGTCCAACTTGGCTTTTGTCCATGAAGGTCCCATGTCCCCCAACATAAACTCCCTTTTTCACCAGCAAAAAATCTGGTTGGATCCAACCCTAGGTTTGGCAAGAGGGCACAGGAGACTATAGGCTGGTGACATGCAGTAAATGCAGCACACCTGGACAGCAGAACGATCTGTTCCATGCACTCAGCATTATGTGCATTCTTAAAACACCTACTGCCTAATCTGATTCTACTCTGGAATCAAAGCACTTTCACAGACACCACACACACACACAAATTTGCAGCCAGAAGTGGCATCCTGTATCAGGCCAACCTTGTTAGTAATAAATTCTAAAATAATTATAGAATCTGCAAACAGTTTGGAAACAGTGTTGTGTATTCACAGCTGTAGGTTTATCTAAAGTTTATGTAGACTGTAGGTTTATCTAAAGTTCCACACACATTACTACTGAACATTAACAAAACCTATTCAGTTCCCATGGTTACTTTTTCTTACATTTAAGATTTTCTTTGTGTTGAAATCGTTTCCAAAATATTTTAACACACTGAAAGCTAGCCAGGATTAAGTCCAACCTTCTATTAGAGCTTTTTTCTCTATAAGATGAAGTCCTAAAAATAAAATTAAAAGTCTGCAACTGAGTTGAAGCTCAGTCATAAAAATAAATAATCATTACAGTGAATCATTTCAAGGTAGTGCCATTTTACTTTTCAAGGTGATTAGTGAAATGCACAGAACAAATTGGTCTTGAAACCATATCAAGCTTTGATGGCTGACTTGTCATTGGCCTCATATGGCAGCTTACCCTAAAAAGAAATACACCTTTTAAGTCTCAAGGTTATGTTATCCTACCCATAAATCCACTACACTGCAGATAACTTCCTACAGACGTGGAAAACCATGCTTATTGATCTCTGTGCACCTAAAAGTATATGAACATGACCAGGGCTCCGTTGGGGCCGGGGCGGCCGGAGCGCCGCTCCGGGAGAGAAGGGCCCGGGGGGCAGGCACATTACAAAGCCCCGCCCCCGGCCCACGCTCCGGAAGAAAGCCCTCCCCCCTTCACCCTTCCCGGCCGCGGCAAACCGCCACCAGCCCAGGGAAAAGCCTATTCTTTTCCCCCCTCGCTCAGCCTGGGCTGTGGCAAGTGCCCCTGGCCCGGGGAGAAGCCCTCCCCTCCCCTTTCCCGGGCTGCGGCAAGCGCCGCCGGCCCAGGAAGAAGCCCTTCCCTCCCTCCCCCACTCAGTATTCCCGGGGTCGCGGCTGGCCGCCGGCCCCGGGAAGCAGGGCTAGTTTTCGACTGGAACGGTGTTCTGGCTGGCTCCTGCGCCTGCCCCGCCCCTCCCTGCCTCCTCGTCTACTCCTGCTTCTCCTGGGGCCGGCGGAGTACTCCTGCCATGCCTGCCTGGACGCCAGCAGGCTGCAGCCCAGGCAGCAGAGACACAGCAGCGGCGGCAGGAGCAGCAGGGCGTGGGCAGAGCTGGCCATCCCACCCGCTGCCAAGGGGAGCAGGGAGCTGCTCCAGAGGGGCCTCCCAAGGCTTCCTTCCCTTCCCTCCGTCACTCAGGAAGAGAGGGAACAAACAGCCACGCCTCCAAGCATGCACACTGAAAACCATGTGCTTTACAAGTGGAGTAGATGGCCCTGCTCTGCTTCCTGCTAAAATAAGCCCCCCCCCCGCTCTTACCAGCGCTCATTAGACCCCCGATGAGTGAGCTGGTGGTGGGAGCTGTCTGTAGAGGAGCTGTAGCCACCTAGGACACCACACCTCTGAATGCAGACTCTTACTCCGAGAACTCGTCAGGGTTTGGGGCTTTGGAAAAGGTAAGATCCCCAGAGAAGCGGCTGGCGAGGAGTGGGTGGGGGGGGGTGGTTCTTGCCCATATTTATGCCTCAGCCTTCGGAAGAGCCGTGGGAGGAGTGAAGGATGCAGTCAAGGGCTCCTGTTTGCACTCCAGCCTTGCACAAAACTTTGTTGGTCTTAAGATGGCACTGGAGTTTCTAGGCTCCAGCTTTTTTGCCTTTACTAACACTTGTTTGCTCCCGGGAGAAGCAAGTGGGTGGGTGGGGTGGGTGGGTGGGGGTTAATTCTTGCCCCCTATCTATGCCTCAGCCTTCAGAGGAGCTGTGGAAGAAGAAGAAGAAGAAGAAGAAGAGATTGGATTTATACCCCGCCCTCCACTCCCCAAGGGAGTCTCAGAGCGGCTTACAAACTCCTTTTCCCTTCCCCTCCCCACAACAGACACCCTGTGAGGTAGGTGGGGCTGAGAGAGCTCTTTCCCAAGCTGTCCTTGAGAGAACAGCTGGTACAGAGCTATGGCTTGCCCAAGGTCATCCAGCCAGGTGCAAGTGGAGGAGTGGGGAATCAAACCCGGTTCTCCCAGATTAGAGTCCGCGCACTTAACCACTACACCAAACTGGCTCTCAGGAAGGAAAGATGGGACACTGCATCAGGGTGGTGGTACTGGCTTCCCCCTCTTTTGAAGGGCAGGAACTCGTAAAGTCACATCCATTGCTGTGACATCTCCAGTTAAAAGGGCCAGGCTGTATTTGGCATGAAATACCTCAACCTGAGCCCCTGAAGAGCTGCTGCTAGTCTGAGTTAATGATACAGACTTTGACAGACCAAGGGATTGATTCTGTATAAGGCAGCTTCATACGTGTTCCACTTTCCTCAGTGCTCCCCCCCACTAAAAGTCTCCTGGCCATGGGCCTTCGCCGAGGCTTCTTCCCTCTCTTCCATCTCTCAGTGGCTCGTCTGGAAGTGCTAGGGGCGAGCTCGCCGAGGGGTCCTTCCTCCCCTTCACCTCAGACCGCAATCAGGCCCGGGGCAAAAACTGGCATCCTCTGCCGCAGGGGCTGTGCGGGGGCAGCTGCCAGCAGGGCTTCTGGAGCTGTGCCACTGTTATTTCCAAACCGAGGATGGCTCCCCTGTCCCGCTGCCAATTTTGAGGAGACAACAACAAGGTAAACAGAATAAGAAGCAAAAGGTGAGTGTGGCTGGATGACCATACTTCTGGTAACATGGGGGCATGGTTTAATATGCTAATGAGCTGTGCTGTCAGGGGTGTGGCCTCACATGCTAATAAGTTTCTGCTGTTGGGTGTGGCCTATTATGCTAATGAGTTCCTGCTGGGCTTTTTCTACAAAAAGAGCCCTGCCGGGAAGAATCCCCTCCCTCCCTCGCCCACTCACCATTCCCGGGGCTGCGGCTGGCCACCGGCCCTGGGAACAATCCCCTCCCTCTATCGCCCACTGAGCAGTTCCCGGCCCCGGGAAGAACCCCCTTCCTCCCTCCCTCGCCCACTCAGCAGTTCCTGGGGCCGCGGCTGGCCGCCGGCCCCGGGAAGAACCCCCTCCCTCCCCCACCAGCAGTACCTACCTTACTGTTCCTTTCTTTCTTCTTCCTCCCTTTCTTCCTCCCGCCTTCCTTCCTTCTCTCTCTCCCCCCACCTACCTAACTACCTTCCTGTTCCTTCCTTTCCCCCTTCCTTCCTTCTTTTCTTCTCTCTCTCTCCCCCCAACTACCTACCTACCTACCTTACTGTTCCTTTCTTTCTTCCTTCCTCCCTCCTTCCTTCTCTCTCTCCCCCACCTACCTACCTACCTTCCTGTTCCTTCCTTCCCCCCTTCCTTCCTTCTTTCCTTTCTTCTCTCTCTCTCCCCCCAACTACCTACCTGCCTTACTGTTCCTTTCTTTCTTCCTTCCTCCTTCCTTCCTTCTCTCTCTCCCCCCACCTACCTACCTACCTTCCTGTTCCTTCCTTCCCCCCTTTCTTCCTTCTTTCCTTTCTTCTCTCTCTCTCCCCCCAACTACCTACCTACCTTACTGTTCCTTTCTTTCTTCCTTCCTTCCTCCTTCCTTCCTTCTCTCTCTCCCCCCCTACCTACCTACCTTCCTGTTCCTTCCTTTCCCCCTTCCTTCTTTCCTTTCTTCTCTCTCTCTCCCCCCAACTACCTACCTACCTTACTGTTCCTTTCTTTCTTTCTTCCTTCCCCCCTTCCTTCCTCCCTCCTTCCTTCCTTCTCTCTCTCCCCCCACCTACCTACCTAACTTACTGTTCCTTCCTTTCCCCCTTCCTTCCCCTCTCCCTTCCTCCCTCCCCCTTCCTTCCTTTCTTCTCTCTCTCTCCCCCCACCTACCTACCTACCTTCCTGTTCCTTCCTTCCTTCCTTTCTTCTCTCTCTCTCCCCCAACTACCTACCTACCTTACTGTTCCTTTCTTTCTTCCTTCCTTCCCCCCATTCTTCCTCCCACCTTCCTTACTTTCTTCCTCCCTCCCTCCCTCCCTTTCTTCCTTCCTTCCTCTCTCTCTCTCTCTTTCTTTCTTTTCTCTCTCCCCCACCTACCTACTTACCTTCCTTCCTGTTCCTTTCCTTCCTCACTCCCTCCCTTCTTGCCTTCTGACACACTGCTGATGACATCAGGGATGTGTGGCCTTTTGACACTTCCGGTGACGTCAGGGGGTGTGGCATATGCAAATAAGTTATGCTAATGAGCTCCTGCACCTCTTTTTTTACGAAAGGACCCCTGAACATGACCATAGCAATATCAAGCAGCATAGAACTATATATGCAAAAAGTGTGAACTATATCATGAACTTAACCTTTAAGACTTCAAGTCAAACTAGATGTTACCTTTTCCCAGGGGTCATTTCGCAAAAAAAGCAGGAGCTCATTAGCATAACTCATTAGCATAACTTATTTGCATATGCTACACCACCTGACATCACCAGAAGTATGTCAGAAGGCAAGAAAGAAATGAGAGAGAGAGAGAGAGAGAGAGAGAGGGAGGGAGGGAGGGAGGGAGGGAGGGAGGGAGGAAGGAAGGAAGGAAGGAAGGAAGGAAGGAAGGAAGGAAGGAAGGAAGGAAGGAAGGAAGGAAGGAAGGAAGGAAGGAAGGAAGGAAGGAAGGAAGAGCTGGCAGAGAGGGGACAGCTACCAATCCAAGCCTAACAAATACCACTATTCTGGGAGGATAGCTTCAGTGGTGGCTGAAGCCTTCAGAAGGCTGGTCGGAGGAACAAGGACCTTTCCAGGGGACGGGGTCATTTTGCTGCAGCCATGACCGTGGAGGGGGGGGGCTGGCACCAAATCCTGGAGCTGAGCTCCCCCGAGCTCCTGCTCAAAATGACCCCTGCCTTTTCCCGTGCATTTTCAAGGGTTCCCCACAGTTACACAGAAGAACAGTCCAACTCCAAACATGCTCAGAATGGCATCATGGGTGGAGGAATGGCTCCTGCCTCTCTTCCCCCAACCAGTTTCTTGTGCACAAACCACATGGGGGAGAATTATTTGGCTGATTTTGCTGGTCCACATGGAGTATCTGTGCACATAGAGCAGCAAAACTGTTCATGTAGAGCAGCAGCTCCTCCCAGCAGTGCCATTCTGAACCAGTTTGAGCTCCCCTTTTTTAAAGAAGCAGTACACCACAGCTGCTGTGTGGCTGTGGGGATAAACTGAAAATATGTGGGAAAAGGTAATGTCTACTTTGGCTGTACTGCTCTGTGTATTTTCTTCCTTTCTCAAGATGGTCTTGTTACTGAATTATTCTTTTTGCATAATATATATAAATTGAACATTAGGAAAAACTTCCTAAAGGTAAGAACAAGTATGACAATGGAGCCAATTGGAAGGGATTCTCCTTTGCTGAAAGCCTTCAAATACCTACAAAAGCTTCTTACTACCTTACTTTGTCTTTGCCATCATGACTCCTAGAGGACCCCCAAAGACATATCCAGCCAGCCTTCTTGTATATGGTCAGTTTCCACTTAGATATGTAAGAGACACTTCCTCTCAAGTATCTGTATGCTGGGCAAATGGAAATGGCACATGCTGGAATAGGGAGTGATGGGGAATGAAAGAGAAAGTATAGGGACATAGATGGAATCGATTACAGATGTGAGGAGGAAAGCATAAAAATAAAGATATTGAAGAAAAAAGAAACAGGAGGACTGAAAAAGAAAGGAATGAAATAAATATTTGGGAGGTAAGGGAAGACTGGAAGGAGAGGTACAGAAATTCATGAAAGGGATGAGCGTGCATGCAACAAAGAGGGGGACAGGGCAAATGTGTGTCTATTAGTATGTCCCTGTACACACAAATATTCTTTTTATGTCTCTGAACTACACCCGACTCTACTGTGAACATTCAGGAGACTCTACTTGTCTAACATCTTGAGGACATATTTGCTTTTTCCTATCACAGTCACTGAAATCAACAGTGATACCTTTGAATGATACCTTTTTGTGCCCCAGTCCAAGCTTAAACAGCAATAATGTAAAGTGTGCTAACTAGGGGTGTGCATTTGGGATTGCCGAATCGGAACCCCCCCCCCCCCCCCCAAGAAAGTATTTTCGGATTTAATCAGGTTTTGGGATACCAGGAAGGCTCCATAGAGCATTTTCGGCTTTCCGGGAAAAAAACATGAAACAATTCGGGGGGGTTTCGGGTTTTTGGGGATTTTCAAAAAGGCTGCCGGGGGAGGTTTAAACTTTAAAGGGCACAAGGGAAATGGTGTTTTCCCGCCATTTACCCCTCTTTCCCGCCTTTTGCTCCTGTTTCCAGGAGGGAGGGGGAAAGAGGGACCTAGACAGCCAATCCCTGCAATTAGGTTCTGCTGCTGGCCTGGCTGGCAAACATGCTCCCTCAGTCCAGTTATGCTGCAGGGATTCTCTGGTTTGACCTGAGTGAGTTAGGTTTGGGCACTAACTGGCACAGTGGCAGAGGTTTTTCTGGGGGAAGATTGCTGGCCTGGCTGGCAAACATGCTCTCTCAGTCTGGTTATGCTGCAGAGATTCTCTGGTTTGACCTGAGTGAGTCCTGTTGGGTTTGGGCACTGAGTAGCACAGGAGCAGTGGTTCTTCTGGGAGGTAGATTGCACAGGTTCTGCTGCTGGCCTGGCAAACATGCCCCTCACCACCTCACTTACTTTCTTAGACAGATTCTTGGGGAGACACTGTCTGCTGCCTGCCTGCCTTTAGTTTTTCCCATAGAAAACAATAGAGAATGGGGGCACCCTCTTTGGATGCCCCTGGAATTGGACCTCCTGGTTCAATCTTTTCAAAACTTTGGGGGTCATTTGGGGAGAGGCTTCAGCAGCTGCAGTCCAAATTTGGAGCCTCTACCTCAAACCCCCTCCCCCCTAGCCCCCTGGAAACTTTTCAGAAGTTTTTTGCCATTGATTACAATGGCCTCATAGAGTATAATGGACCTGAATTTTTCAGGAATCCCGAAAATTTTCGGATATTGACCCTATACCAGTATAGATATTTGGGTTTTTTTGGGAATACCAAAAAATTCAGGTATAATATACCTGAATCTGAAAAAAAACCCGAATTTTTTTTGCATACCCTATGTGCCAACCCCAATTTTTTCAGCCTCTTGTTTCTCTGTCTACCTCCTCCTCCCCTCTTTTCTCTTTCTTTTGTACACATTGTCATTACCTACTCTTTAGGGGTGTGGATTTGGATCTTCCCAAACCGAACAAATACCTGAAAAATGCCTTATTTGTGGTTTTTGGAAATATTTCGGCATCCCAAAAGTATCCGGGATTTTTTGGGAAAATTGAAAAAAAATCCCAAAAAATCTTGGATATTTCCAGGAACTGGGAAGATTGATAAAAACAGCTGAGAGGCAGGAAGACTGCTCCCTGCCTCTCAGCTGTTTTCCCCTGCTTCTTCTGCTGTTTCTTTAAACCACAAGGATGATAAAATCCCACAAGCCGAAAAGCCTCATTAGAGAGATTGACACTGTGCCAGAATCAGGAGCTTCAGTGCTGGAAATTAAGTCTGTAGACATGGCTTCATAATAAGTCCAGTCTTGATAAAGACTTGCAAAAAGTCTGCATATCTAGAAACGTCTTTGACTGACTTTATTGTACCTTGGACTGCCAAATACACTGATCAGTAAGAACTGTGTGTTGGTATTTTGTTTGGAGTGAAAGAAGCCAGATGGCCGAAGTGGGAGTGATTACCTTTAAGAACAGCTTGGCAGAGAAACGACGCTTGATCTCTTGTGCTAAGTGAATGACTGTCTCTTTAAAC
Organism: Lepidodactylus listeri; assembly: GCA_029233225.1. Classification (NCBI taxonomy): domain Eukaryota; kingdom Metazoa; phylum Chordata; class Lepidosauria; order Squamata; family Gekkonidae; genus Lepidodactylus; species Lepidodactylus listeri. Next base: position 52,918,585 of record JARCFY010000003.1, on the reverse strand, counting down.
CAGGCTGGTTTAAAGGGACTGCAGAAAAAATTGGGGAAGAGAGGCTGGGAGATTGCTCCCTGCCTCTCAGCTGTTTCCCCCACTTTCTTTTTCAGTCCCTTTAAATTAGGCTGGTTTAAAGGGACTGCAGAAGAAATCGGGGGGAAACAGCTGAGCTATGGAAGCAATGTGCTCCCACCATTCAGAAGTTTTGTGGCTTTGCTGCTCCTGGATGGTTGTTTTTCCCCTAGTTTTTTCCATCTCAGGTCTATTGGACCTGGGGGGAAATCAGGATTTTGGAAATTTTTCAGCTCTGAATACTATGCTGCTATAGTTCAGACACCCTGAAAATTTTTGTGGGTCCAATAGATCAGAACTGGAAAGGGGGGGGGGTTTGCACAACCTTTTTTCTCCTTCCTTGATCTTTCTCACTACTAGCTGCTTATAAGTTTCCTGTTCATTTTTGTGCATGTTAAGTTTTTATTCCATGTTGTTTTCTGTTATGAGGGAGCCTAAAATAGGCAGGCCCCCCCCCTTCCCTCTCCCGTAACATTTTCAAATTGGATGATTAAGTCTGCTCCTAATTCCCCTATTCTCTACTGTTTTTACCAGTTTTCATTCACAAGTGATATCATGGCTTCAGCAACACTTCCCACCCCATCAAGTCACAGCTGACTTATGGTGACCATGCAGGGTTTTCAAGGCAAGAGATGTTTAGAGGTGATTTGTCATTGCCTGGCTCTGTGTCGCAACCCTGGTATTCCTTGGAGGTCTCCCATCCAAATATTAGCCAGGGCCAGCCCTGCTTAGCTTCCGAGATTTGATGGAATCAGGCTAACCTGGGCTATCCAGGTCGGAACACCGCAACACCGCTCCTAAACCAGCATACTGGAAGAGTTCTGTGGAATGGGAACGCAGATCCAGCAGTTTCACATCCATTCTTCCATCCAAAGCAAGACTTCCATTTAAACATCTTCTAAATACTGCCACCACTCAGCTGTCTTACATGGTTTCCTATACAATGTTTTACACATTTTTCTTCCTTCCCAGTGAATGGATGAAAAGATTGCCAAAGGGTGAAGTAGATTAACTCCCACCCTTTTATCTGCACTGATCTGTATTCACAGCAACATTTGCTGCTCAGTCAACAGAGTGTGGCTGAATGATCTGTCCCATTGCCACAAGAAGAGCAGGTATAATAGCCTTAATCTTCTGGGCAGTTCTATAGCTCAGTGAAGGAGGAGTTCCAATCCCTCTCTTTCACGCAGAAAGTAGAAAAGCAGTATCTGTTGAAAGTTCATTTATGTTACTGAAGAATTATGTACTAATCTTTCTGTTCAAGTTTGCAAAATTAGTTTGGAGTGGTTATAGCTGGAGATTATTAAAATTGCCTGTCAGGATTAAAATAATGACATAGATGTCATTACTATCCAAAAGTAATTTAGGCTATTAGTGTGTGTCAAACAAAAACAAGATGATGAGCCCTGACCTGGCTAACCCAGGCAAGCCTGATCTCGCCAGATCTCGGAAGCTAAGCAGGGCTGACCCTAGCAAGTACTTGGAAGGGAGACCAAGGAATACCAGAACTGGGATTCAGAGGCAGGCAATAGTAAGCCACCTCTCTGAAACGTCCAAGCTCCAGTAGAAGAAGAGTTGGGCTTTGTATCCCACTTTTCACTACACAAAGGTGTCTCAGAGCAGCTTACAATTGCCTTCCCTTCCTCTCCCCACAACAGGCACCCTGTGATGTAGGTGGGGCTGAGAGACTTCTGTGAGAACTGTGACTGGCCCAGGGTCACCCAGCTGGCTGCATGTGGAGAAGTGGGGAATCAAACCTGGTTCTCCAGATTAGAGTCTGCTGCTCTTAGCCACTACACCAAACTGGCTCAAGGAGTTGCCAAAAGTCAAGCACGACTTCAAGGCATACATACACACACACACAAAATACCTGTGTGTGTGTGTATCTATATATAGGCATCAACTGCAGGGGGGGGCTCAGTCCACCCCTGAAATTTCCCAGGGGGGACTGAGCCCCCCCGGTGAAATGGGGCACCCGCCTGCCCGCCGCTGCTGCCGCACCTCCCTGCCTAGGCCCACCCACCGCCCGGCTCCCCTCCTGCCTGGCTCCCCTGAACCCACTCGCTCTCTCTCTTCCTCCCTCCCTCCCGGGGCCATCTGGGCGACGGCCCCGAAACTCTATGGCACAATCGCCCCGAGAGTTTCAGGGCGATTGCCAGAGTGTCACCCCGGCAGTCACCCGGATGGCCCCGGGAGGGAGGGAGGGAGGAGGGAGGGAGAGAGTGAGTGGGTTCAGGGAGCCGGGAGCTGGGGGGAGGCTCTGGCGGTGGGGACATTGTCCCAGCGCGCGCACGCTAGGGCCCTTGCCCCCCCCCCCCGAAATTAAGAAGTCAACGCCCCTGTATCTATATATATAACAAGATGATGTAATTCAGCCAAGATTCTGCATATTTGTTGTGAAGACAATCAAGGAACAAGTCACATTACAGGAGATCTGGTGGTAAGTAGATATCTCTCCCCAGGTGTACCTCCCCAGGTGCTCTAAGCAAAGTACTGGAGAGAAGGAAGATGCGCCCTCTGGCCACAGATAGCTGCCTGCAAACCTGGAAGTGTGCAGTTTCAGGCTACGCAGACCACCCAGCAAGGAAGACTGTGATCCACAAAGTCACCAGTTTCAAGCTCACTTTTAACCAAAATTTAAAGCCAGTTAAAGAACCATAGCCAGTGGTACCTTAACTATGATTACATCCAGCAGTAGAATAACTTGGGGACAGGATTTGCACACAGGAGGCGAGGGGAGAGACCCAATGAGAGGAAAAGGTGTCTCTTGAAAACAGTACACAATACATGGAGAAACATGAAATGAAATGGTAAAGCACATACCCATCAGTCTGCATTCTGTCACACAGATTTCAAATAAACACACAACCCCCCTGAGCAAGTATTTCTGAGGCCCATATTCCCTTGGAAAACAGTCGTGTCTACCTCTGCATATGTGGTATTGCCCTCTGGCTTTAAAAAACAAGTGCACACATAGTCTTTTGGGGTTTGCGTGTTCAAAGAAAAAATGCAATTTGGGAGACTGGATGGCATGGCCACAATAGCAGCCCTTCCCTCCCCAGGTGATACGAAATACTTTAATCACACCATGGAGAATGTCATCATACTTATAATTAGCTACTTGCTGATTATACTACTGTCAGAAAACTCAGCATGTTCATGACTGCCTACAGGAAAGCGAAGTAAAGCCTCTTTAACATTTCAGTTTTTTTTTTTTTTTACAAAGTCAAGCCAATTTCCACAGGGCAGCTTCAACAGCCCTGCTTTTGTTTGTTCTGCTCAAAGACTAGCCACCTTCTAGGATAAGACATCCTGTGTGAACAAAGAAAATTCCTTATAGCAATAACTCACCCATAATCCTGAGAAGCATACAAAAAATGGGGCAGCTGCACTGTGTCCACCCAGTCTTGGGAAGGGGAGACATTTGCACATCCTAAGGCAGGCGGAACAATGTATGGCAACCATGTAAAATATTGCCCTGGACATGCTGCATTTTACTAAGATCCTTCAAGCGCCCACAAAGGCTGCAGGTACTTTCCTGGGAGTAGTCCCCATTGAATAATATGGGATTTACTTCTGAGTAGATATGCTTAGGTTTGCTGCCCAAGTGTATTGGGTTAGGGTAGTGTTATTTTTGGACACTGGCATTTTAATTAGTTATTGTAATTTTATTATACTGTAAGCTAACTCAATTACAACCTTGTAGAGACATGGGATGTGAAAATTTTAAATTAAATTAAGAAACATTTGCTTTATAGATATACCTTTGGTATCTTTGGCATCAGGAACTAAAAGCTCAGCATGTTAACATCATCCTGAAATGCAGCATTCTTCCCTGCCTCCCCATTCACCCTCCACTTTAGCACCGCCACTCAAATTCTCAATTATGCTACAAAAATAAACAGAAGAGGGACAGAAAGGATACTGCAAGAGTTACAGCCAGACACACCCATGCAGAAGTGTAATAGCCCAAGGCGAAAACCATAGCTTTGTTTGGGTGTGTGTGCAGGTTTTTCATTTCTCTTCCCCATTAGAATCTCTGCAAGAGAACATTCAGTTGCAGGATTTATTGGAACTCCTTTCAGTACAAAGCTGGTGAGTCCCAGACCTGCACTCACATGCACTATTCTTAACAGAAAACATTAGAGTTGTGGAGGAAGTTGGTGACACACACACCAGCTGGGCGAAGAAGAAAAATCACTCATTCAGTTTTCAAGGAGACAGGAAGGATGTTGGGAGGCCATGGGAATGGGGGCCATGAGGGAGATAAGCCTAAACCACAGCACTTAAAGAACAAAGACCCATCGTTCAACACCATCCAGAGCTTCCCTAAAACCTTGAGGTAGGGAAGAATATGAATGCAAAACAAATAAGAAAGTCCCATAGGATCAAATGATAGGAGGGTCTGTCTCATGGTTGATCAACTGGCAGAAAGTGCTAAAATTGGCACGGGCAACAGAGCTCTGTAGTACTCCTGGAGTATGGCTATGGCATTGTTAAACATCTGCCTGATGTCCCCTGCTTCACTACTCCCCAACTCAGTAAACTACAGTCAAAACTTTACCAAGACCCATGGCAAGGTTTCTACTGAATTACACATTGGCGTGGCACCACTTGCAGGCCAAAGTACATGAGACACTGGGGCATCCATGAGTTGACTTCTCTCTCATTCTCGACAGGTAAAAGCCATAGAGAACCTGAATCTGTGATCTAGATTGGAACCACAGCATAGAGAAGCAGAAGGAATTGTCTCACTTATCTCACACCCAATTTCAATGCTATTTCTTTATTAAAATATTTATATCCCACCTGTCCTTGTGGCTCAAGGATACTAACAAATCATAATTTAAAACTGACAAAATAAAACCCCAAATAACCCCTTCTCCCCAAAAGATACCTGCAGTTTACACCCCATTAAAAGCCCCAGCAAATAAAATGGCCTTGATGTAACTCTTGAGAATTTCTAAAGATGGAGAGCCCCCCCCCACCTCCTCAGGGAGATCATTCCACAGAGTGTGAGCTACAATAGTGAAGGCACACGCTCCGGCTAATGCCAGGCAGGCTCCCTTAACTTAGAGAACAGCCAACACATTGTAATCTGAAGACTATGGTTGGTGCACAGGAGATATATGGGAAGAGGCAGTCCTACAGATATGTGGGCCCTAGGTTGTGAAGTGCTTTAAAGGTCACAATCACTGCCTTGAAATTGGGCTCAGAACTGACAGCCAACATAGCTATTTTAAAATAGGCAGGATGTGTTCCCTACCAATAATTGGGCTGCCACATTCTGAAGCAGCTGAAGTTTCCAGGTTGCCTTCAAGGAAAGCCCAGCATACAGCACACAGTAGTCCAAACTGAAAGTTACAAAATCATGGCTTACTTGGCCAGATCAGCCAAGTCAAAGAAGGGCATGAGCTGATAGGTCAGCTGATAGGTCAACTTGGCCTTTATACCAACCTACTTTTCAAATACCAAGGCTGGATTCATGAGCACTCCAAGCTCTTAACTTGCTCTGCAAATTCCAGCTCCAATGTACCACTACAAACATCAGCCTTCCTAACTAGGATCACCTTTGTCTTGTCTGGATTCAGCTTCAGTGTGAAAACAGCACTTCATAGTACTGGTTCAGAGTCAAGGCAGATACACCTATAGGTTTAGATAATGAAATTCAGAGCTGGGTACTCTACTGAACTACACAAAGTACATGGTCTCAGTCTAGATCACAGATGTGGGTTCTCTATGGCTTTTACCTATTGAGAATGAGACCGATTTCCCACGAGGCACTGCTCCGGCGTCGTTCTTCCCTTTGCCCCGATTGCGTGCTTGAATTTCCCACTATTTTCCCCGCGCTGCATTTTGACCCGCGGCTTTGCCCGAATTCCCCCACGGCTTCAGTGATCCTCAAAAAACAGGATCACTGAAGCTGTGGGGGAATTCAGGCAAAGCCGCGGGTCAAAATGCAGTGCGGGGCAAATAGCGGGAAATTCAAGCACACAATCGGGGCAAAGGGAAGAACGACACTGGAGCAGCGCCTCGTGGGAAATCGGTCTGTGAGAGAGGTCCATTCATGGATGTCCCAGTGTCTCATGTACAGAGCTGGGAACTCCTGCATACTGATGACACTCACCCCCAAAGCTATAGACAATCTAATTCAGCAGCCTTGTTAAAGAGCATAAGGTAACAGGACAACCCTGTGGCACTCCATAGGACAAACTGGCTGAGGACAGACTGGCAGTCTGGCCCGCTCTGCCTCCGCTTTAAAAGCAGAGGCAGAGCGGCAGTCCAGACTGCCACATCTGCCTGGAGGAGGCAGCCCGGACGCAACGCGTCCGGCGCCACGCTCCTCCCGCAGCAGCTGGGCACCACTTCAAAGTGGTGTCCCGGCTGCTGCACATGCGTTCCACCCACTTCCAGCGGGTGTGAACGCACGCCGGGCTGGGGGAGCCGTGTGGCGTTCTGCCGCCGCCGCCAGAAGCCGCCCGCAGTCTGGACGCTCCGGGCGACTTCCTTGCAGCGGCGTGTGAACGCCGTGTGGCGGGGGCAATTCCCCCCGCCATGTTCTGCCGCGCTGCGGAAGCGCGGCAGAACACCAATCTGTCCTCGGCCACTGATTGTGCTCCTGTGGTGAAAACTCTCTGTCCAATCAGACAGAAAAAAAAGAAGCCACCAAAGAAGCCACCTTTAACTTCAATTCAGTATTCCAACTGATGGATAAGAATGAAATGGTCAAACGCTATACATAGCTCTAACAATATCAACAGTGATTATTGTCTGCTGTCCAGCTTTAAATGAAGATCATTCACATGTGCAGATAAAGTCATCTTGGTTCTGAACCCAATCTTGAAGCCAGACTGAAATGAGTCAAGGACAGATCAACGTTCTGAAATTATCTGCCTCACTGGGGGAAGCATAAAGTAATTATACAAGCAGGCAGTATGTTTTTCCCAGGTGGGTAAAGAGTAGCACTGTTTAAGGTGGGGGGAAATTATGTAGAGAGAGGATTAACTCCCCGACACATTGCTACTGTAGACCTGAACTGAATCAGGGCCCGCTAACAGTTGTTGACCACTAATGAAAAAAAAAAGTTTAGGAGATCCATTCAGAGATATTCTAACACTGCATCTACTTTGGTTCTCAAACTTTGGACTTCATTTCTGGTTGGCTGCAGTGAGAAATAGGATGCTGCATTAGACAGACAGTTGTCTGATCCAGCAGAGCTCTTATCTCTCTAGGTGAAAAACTGGTTTGACATACACACAAAGAAGACAGTAGCTTTAATGAAATTTCCAAATGCTATCTCAAAATCTGTGCTTTCTGCTGTACACAAAAATAATTAGTTGTTTTAGCATTCTATTACAATTGCTTAAGAACCTCTAAAATGTTTTCTGCTTGGAAGATTTGACTGTAGAACTAGAACCTAAAGGAGTTGTGCAGGAAAGGACTTGTTTGTGGGGATTAGGGTTTTTTAAAAATGTGCCTTTATCTGTAAAACCTTGGTAATCTTTTTTTCCTTGCTGTCTGCTTTTGTGTGTCATCATCAGACCAGTATTTGCTTTTCCGGATTAGCGATGTACTTAACACAGAGAGTTGCCCACAGCAACATATTATAACATCTGCAGATTATGTGTATGTCTCTATGATAAGTCTGTGCTGGATGGCGATGCCAATGCATCCTAACCAATGCAGCAATAAATTAATACAGTTTCTCTATAAGCCTGTACATCACTGCAGGGTCACTCATTTTGACAAATCGTTCTATACATTTAAAAGTACTGCATTCTATAGAAAACTCCATCTCATTGACAAAGGCAGAAATTGATGCAATTAGTGTACTAATAGTCCTCAGGAGTTTTTGCATCCAAGGGCACAGACAACAGATGAAGTTCCAACTCATATGGTTATTCAGGCTAGTTGCCACCTCTTATTCACAGTGGGCCCAGTGCGATCCTTAAAGTCAGGAGCACTCTTCACCTACTCCATCTTAGTAGACTTACAGAATGTCCATGATGTCTTTGCTAGGTGAAAAGGCAGAAGAAAACACCCCCTAAATATAAACCTCCTTATCGATTTACAAGCATTTGTGCTAGATTCCTTAAACATGGAACCAAAGGCTATGAAATGCCCTGATCTAAGAACTATACACAGAAGGTTTTAAAACTCAAGAAACCTGAAACCCCCCCAAAAAAGAGCTGTTTAGTTAACAAACCTGAGCCTTTTATTATTAATTAGAGCCAGCAACCATACCTATTTTCTGCCATGGATGAGGCCTGCATAAACAGTTGGGGCTGTCCCAGTACTCTTATTTACAGAAACAGTTATTTGTCCCTTAACTCCACAGCAAACTGTCTGCACAGCCCACAGCAATGGCAACTGAAAGCAAGCCTTACGATAAAAATAATACATTACATGTGTGTGTGTATGTGCACTCACAAACAGACACACTTACCTTCACAATGCTTTTTAAATCCTGGACGTATGTCCTCTCTGTGTCCAGGATTTCTTGGACTACTCTGTCCACATAAAGGAGTTTTGGACTTGTGGGCTCACTAATCAAGGACAGGACACAGTTTTTACTGGTTTCCTTTGATTCCACCTTCCGTGGCATATTGAGCCTTCTTGCCAGACTTCCCTCAGAGATCTGTTGCTCTACAGGGTTGTTTTTTCGTAGTTCCTTGTTGGGAAATCGATGGGCTGGACTCAGCTCTAGTTTTATAGCCCCTGATTCCTTATCCTGGTTGAATAAACCCAGATGACTATTTGAGACTAAGGTGGTCCTGCTGCCAAAGGAACAGTGACTATCCCTGGAGGACGCAGAAGATGATGTGGAGCTAAAGCTGACTGGACGGTCACTGTCCGACAATTCCATGGTCTGGATTCCACGGTAGCGGAGCTGTCTGTTTTCTCTGCGTAGGTCTGCTCCTGGTGCCTTGGAGGTCGCGCCCACCATTACAGGAGGCAACTCATCAAGAGGCAAGTGGAAGCCATCTTTAAAAAAAACAAATAGCTGTTATTGTTACCATTGTCGTTACAAATAGCAAACAACTGTTATTAAACTACATAAATGTCTATGAAAGAAGTGACAATGTTAAATAAGCTGGCAGAAAATGGAAAAACTAATTTTTTATCTTCTGTGAGACCTAGGGTTGCCAGCCTCTAGGTGGGGCCTGAGGATCTCCCGCTTTTACAACTGATCCCCAGCTGACAGAGATCAGCTCCCCTGGAGAAAATGGCTGCTTTGAAGGGTGGACTCTATGGCATCATGCCATACTGAGGCCCCATCCCTTCACTCCCCAAACCCCACCCTCTCCTGGATCCACCCCCAAAGTTTCCAGGTATTTTCCAATCCAGACCTGGCCCCCCCTAGTGAGACCCCTTTTTCAATCTAGCTCCAATTGTCTTCATATGATTCTTTATACAGCTATTAGTACATATACCCATTTTTTTTTCATATTGCTAGCTTGCTTTATCGAGTTCTCCCACCAATTCCTTCCTCGAGACTTGCAATCTTGTAGCACTCACCAGGCTGCCTGTGTTGAAAAGGAAACACCTTCCATACAACCAGACTGAGAAGCTTTTGTTAAAAGACTGAACTACACGTTACAAGTGAGACCCACCAGCTACTTTATGTTTTCTCTTCCCACTTGGGAAATAGGTGACATAGAGAAGCTCATATCGCATAGTTCAAGAACTCCTGCTATAGTGTTTACTGCAATAACTTCCAAGTTATACTTGTAAACTGCTGAACCTATTCAAAAGCTACAGAAGAAGTGCTTCACATTTTTAAAAACCTACTTTAATTTAAAATGTACATGCAAAGAAACAATACAACGGTGGAGTATCTAACTGCTGAAGATTATTCACACAATTAGTATTGTATATAGTTGTCAAAAAAGGTTATTTCCTTGGGTTTCTGATAAAGCAATATGTATATGTTTTATCAGTGTTAAAGACCCACTAAAATAGAATATCGCTATGATGACTTAGATTGGCTTGGAATCTGGATAAACAAGATAACTGGAAAAGCCTTCCGCTAATTTATCACAAGATATATAGCAAAAGATCTGTGACAAAGGACACCTGATTAGCTGCCACAGTTGGGTCATAAAGAGTTCCCGTTTCATTCAATCATTTTGTAGTCTCTCTTCCTGCTGCACTGATATGTTGTCTCTCACTTACAGATAACCTGAATGCACTAGTAAGTCATGTTTGCTTTGTCAACACTGCATTGTTCATTAATATAAACAAAAAGAGCACTTTGGTCAATTAAAAATGGAACCATTAGAATTAAATATATATGTACAGTCAAGCCTTTTTATGGATTCCACAATGCATATTTTATTTTCCAATTATTTTTATGTCCTCCCAAAAGAATGACAACCAGCTGCACCACTTCTAAAAAAATTTCAAGATGGCTTTGGCAGTTACTAAGGCAAAAGCTGAAACCTGCAGCACAAGTCATAGGATTTGTATATTGCAGCTTTCCCCCTGAAAATTATAGAAGTTAAGAGAGATTCAAGGTTCTTTCTCCTACTCCTTGTCAAAGATGCAACTGTGCACTGAGAATGAAAGCCCCTTGTTCGAGAATATTTATCTACACTGGCTGAAAGATTACTTTTAAAGGGATTTTTTTTACCCTCCTGCTTCCTCACTCCAGGAAGCACAGGGCCTGGGTTACAGTGGAATGCCAGGCCTTCTATCTTTTTGTCCGACAGCACTTTGGTCACCAGCAAGAGGAAATGCCAGGAGGCCTGGCACACCAGAGCCAAAACAAGGCAGATTTTACCACAGAGGTTTTGCAGAATGCTAGAGGATCTGCCATGTTGCTTCTGGTTTTTACTAGAAGTGTTGCTAGGGCTGCCAAGTACCGGCGACTTACCAGCGGGGGGGAGTTGTTCTCCCCCCGGGAGGTCTTCTGGTGCGTGCGCTTTGCGCGCGCGCCACGGCGACGTAATGACGTCACCCAGAGGTGACGTCATTACACGGGGGAAGTCGTCTTCAACGGACGACTTCTGGGGCGGGGTTCCCCCGCCGGCCAAATGCCGGCCGGCGGATCGGGAACCCCTATAGCGGGGGATCCCCCGCCCCCCGGGCTGACTTGGCAGCCCTAAGTGTTGCAGACGTGCCAGCATGATGTCAGCACACAGGGCTGCATCTCACATTTTGTTGGGATATTGCAAGTTTTTATTTATTTATTGGGATTTATATCCCGCCTAACCAGTGTTAGCTGGCTCTAGGCGGCTCACAACATTAATCATATACATAAAATCACAGCTAAAATATAAAACCGTGAGAATCACAAGTTCATTCCGGTCAGTCATGGAAGAGCTTACCTGTTTGTTTATGTATGCTAATTCTTAGCTAGTTAGTTTAGGATGAATCAGATCTTAGACATTTATTTCCCACCAGAGAAAAGGGAGGTGATCTTCCTAATGAAATGGGATCAGGAGCAGCTACTGGATGGTCAGTTTTGTTGGGATGCAACATGCATTTTGTCACACACACAGAAAGGCGGGGACTTTGGTGGAACTTTCTACCTTCCTTTCTTCTCACTCACACACAAGTTCTAGCAAACATATTGACAAGAACAGAAAAAGCTAGTCAGGATATTTATTATTTTCTCTCCATGTAGACCCTTTTCATGTTCTAGTAAAGTCTTTTTCATAAGCTAAATACACACATGTGGCTGCCTTCCTTTTTTTTTACTCTGCTAAATATCCATCCAACACATTTCCACCCAGGAGCTGCCAGGTGCAGCCTGGCAACCCTGCACAGATGGGAGTTAGTTAAGAGATGACAAAGTCCTTATGTGCTAAAATTAACTGTACCACTTCATAATACACATGGTGGTATGATCCGCATTAGAAAGTTTCTTTGCACCGGGAAAAAAAAATCCCTGCAAATGGGAAAATATCACAGCTATGAGAATGTTTCCACCACAGTGAGGATCACTGCTACTAATTTGAGGATACCATGGCTAAAACCTGAGTTTGGAACACACTTGTGCCTCTCATATGTGGTTGCTTCAGATATTGCACCAAACAATATGGCTCGACATTCTGTACTAGGTGATCAAGCCTCAGTCTCTCTCACGCTGAGAAAGGGAGTTTCAGTCACGGCACCGAAACTTCAGAACTCTCCTCCCAGGGAGATTTGTCTTTCTTCACTGTCTACTGGTGTCTTCCACCAGCAGGTGAAGAGCTTTTGTTTTGTTTGGCTTACACCCACTAATTGTTACTGACCCTCTTCCCTGGCTGTGTTGTGTTTTTAATGATTTGTTTAAATATTTTATACATATCTTATTGTAATTGCCGTTTTAATGTTTTAAATGTGTAATGTTTGCCACCTTGGAGACCCTCTTTGGGTGGAAAACAAACTAAAAATATATAAGTAGAGCAGGGACAGCTGGCAGCATGGTTACAAGACCCAACCATACTTTGGCTACAGTCAAAATTTTACCAAGACCCATGAGTAAGGTTTCTACTGAACTACACATAGGAGTGGCACCACCAAATCATGTGTATCAGCCCCGTATTCTGAAAAAGGGCACACTTCAGAATTTTGTGTTAAGCTGACACACAACTGCAGATCATTCTTTGATTCTCAAGCCTATGACAGCACTAGCATGCTCCAGAGCATGGAGGCCTCTGCACCTGTTGCAACCTACAAAGGTGCTGATTGAGCCCTCTTTGCCACCCACACCGAGTCATCTGAGCGGGCACAGAGGTGGAATACTTCCTGTGCAGGTTTCAACAGGAGGCACAGATCCAAAGTCTGCCAACTTCTGATTTCAATTTTTTTTGATGCTGAGAGGGGGAGGGGCTCTAAGTGAAGGGCAAGAGAAGAAAGGGAATGAGAGAACAGTCTCTGCAGATGCTAATTCCAGTTCAGCATTTTACTCTGCCCCCATCCAGTCTGAGGCAACTATGGAAAAACCACACATGTACTCCAAAATCAAACATGCAGGGGCATGTGAATAGATGTGCCAAGCTATGCCTCAAGCTGGTAGCATCATGCATCACAGCCGGTAGCCAGCAGTATGACAGAGCTATTGGGCACAGACTCAGGACTGGCTTCAGATGCCTGTGGCTGGCAGAAAGGTAGCTGACTGTGGTGGTGGTACAGCTTTTGATTCTAGAGTCAGGATGGTTAGCCAAGAACTTTAGGGGGGGGGGGTAAACCATGCTGAACTGGCTGCTGGTGCCAGCTGATGAAGCAACGGAGTTAATTGCTGCTAGTGCTGGCAGACTGCCCAAGAACTGAATTGGAGGTGCTTAGAGCAGTCTAACTATTCCATTTAGGATGCATATTTCTCTGGCTGAGGACAGACTGACAGTCTCGGCCGCTCTGCCTCCGCTTCAAAAGCGGAGGCAGAGCGGCTGTTCAGATGGCCGCATCTGCCCCGAGGAGGCGGCCCGGACGCATCGCGTCCGGCGCCTTCAAAGTGGTGCTCGGCTGCTGCGGCACCGGAGCGGGTGTGAACGTGCACCGGGAGGGGGAGCCGCGCGGCATCCGCACGCCGCCGTAGGAAGCCGCCCGCAGTCTGAACACTGCGGGCGGCTTCCTTCTGGCGGCGTGCGAACGCTGCGCCGCGGGGGAAATTTCCCCCACCTTAGTCTGCTGTGCCGCGGAGGCGCGGCAGACTTTCAGTCTGTCCTCAGCCTCTGTGTGGTATACATGCCTGAAAGTGATTCTCAAAGAGTAGAACAAGTTCCCTTTGGGACCTGAGAACTGCCTCTAAGGGTAGAAAGGGCCACAGAGGAAAGAAGAAATTGAGGAAGGAAGGAAGGAGAGAGAGAGAAAGAGAGAGATGCTGATAGTGCGGTGGAAAGTGAAAATTTATTGACAGAATACTTAAAAGTTCCAGTTTCCCACTGCACTGTTGGCATTTGTTTTTTCCTTCTTCTGCTTTGCTGTTCATATCTCCAGCCACATCCTGGGTAGACTGAGCAGACTAAATGCCCTCTAGCAGCGGACAGTCTTTGAGTCACGCTAGATTTGCAGTGATGGTGGCAGTTTCATTTCCCATCGCCCCAATACAATTTGTAAAGGAGGCAGTTAGAAAAGGACCCATCCTTTGTTCCTTGACACGGCTTTAGGAGAGAGCTACAGACCTCTTGCTCTATTTCTGTTTTTAATGCCAGTGAGCACTTGCTTTATCACCCCTCAGATTTTCACATGCAGTAGTGGATTGTTTGCACAAAGTTGTGTGCAAAGAGCTCTGCAGAACAGATTACTGGAGCTAGGTCGGGAGGTCCAGAAGACAGCAAATGTTCAGAAGTTGGACTTCTTAAAAAAATGTTTGAGACACACTTCTATACGATATATTGTATGTTTTGCCATGTGTGGTTGTATGTGCCCTCTGTTCAAGAATGGGAGGGATGTGAGTTGTGTGTTCTGTCCAACTATTCAGTTGTCATCCCAAACCTTGGTGTTACATAAGCAAGCCTTGGGCTCCCACACTTACCTCATGGACTGCAATCTCCCCCTTCTCTTCCTATTTGAAGCCAACAGTCATTAATATCTGAACTGGCTGCCATGGTTTGTGCCTGCACCCCACGTCAAGACTTGCAGACCTCTGTTTGATCATTACTTGCAATCCTGGTTTGGTGAGGAAGCATAAAACAGAAACAGAAAGGAGTGGTGGTAGTACGAACTGCAGCGCGAGAGAGACTGAGTCTTGATCACCTAGTGCAGAATGTCAAGCCCTATTGTTTGGTGCAATATCTGAAGCAGCAATGTATGAGAGGCATGGCTGTGCTCCAAACAGACATGTCATATGTTCTGTGTGCTGTCCAGAATGGTTGGATGTGTGCACACATGCATGTACGTGACTGCATGTGTACACTGACTGCAACTTAGCTTACTTTCTTGACTGGCGTTATCTGTGCTGCAGGTGTTTCCTGGATTCACTTTTCCTCCTGAGTTCTAGTCTCAGCACTCCCCATCTGTAATGCGGGTAAATGTTTTGTGAAATATTATCAATAGTTTATGTCCTACTACTCTGCTCAGCATCTGAATCCTTCCTCCAGCCTCAGGAGACTTCCTCCAATGGACCTGGCTCTCCTACCAGACACTCTGCTGAGCCAAGCACTATGATACAAGCCCAATATATTAAATTCCCTGACAACATAATGCATGTAAGGATAGACCTGTATTCTGTGGCCTCCCTCGCTTTTTTTTTTTAGTTATCCCTCTCTAATTTCTATCACTTCTCTATCTACTCTGCAGATATTATTTCCTCTTTCCTGATTGGCGCAACTGTACTGTGTCTGTATGTACTAGATGGCAAGGGGCCAGATATTATGGGTGGCTGGTGCTCTTTGACAGCAGGGGGCTAGTGAGTGTACCGCTGAATCTGCCTCCAAGCCACAGCCCAGTACCAGAACCCTAGTACGAAGTAGGAAAGAGTTTTACTCCGAAAATTCTAACAAACAAGGCTAGATTCTGGCTTTTGTGGGAGAAACTGGCAACTAGCCCAGAGATCAAAAAGCTGCCTTTTTCTGGCTTGTGGCAACCCAAACCCTGGCACATGCTTTTGACATGCACAGTTTTTGTCCCAGCCGGGATGCCTTTGAGCAGGCCTAATGAGGCTTGGCATGATGAAAGCAGTAAGTGACTCCTGAGTTTCACAGCAGAACCAGCTTGGCTGTATATTAAAGTCTGCAGCTGAATTCTGTGTTTTTCTGGAATTCAGTGACAACTATATTTTGAACAATATTTTTACAAATGGTTCTACCTTATCAGCCTTTAGGGGGAGCTAGAATTCAAATAAATACACAAGGAGCATGCATGAACAGGTAGCCGTTATTAGATGATCTCCAAAATCGTTGCGGCTTGAGGGATTCTGTAAGCGGTAGCTTCCACAGAAAACAAACATAGACAGATCTAAATGCTTGACATGAAGTCTATGCAACAAGCAACGGCCTCGCTAAGATCTTACCTGTCTCCTGTAACATTTAGCTAGACTTTTTCACTGCCTCACTCCACACCATCAGTTACTAGTACTAGAGGCAGGAGGCATCATGAATCCTAGGGAATGTTACAAGGAAAAGAGAATAATCTGACACAAGGCTACAGTGTTGTTTTTTTGTCAGCAGCCATATGTCACATGTAGTTGTTCTTCAGTATTTAAAATAAGACAAAGAAACACTTGCTTTGCAAATTTTCGTACTTCTGACTGGGGTGTGTGTGTGATTTGTGCAAGCCAAGCAGTGGAAAGAAGGTTAATTGCATGTTTATCAACACCCACAAGGAAATGTGTTTCAGCAACATGATCCTTTCTTGTTCATACCTTTCCAGAAATGTAGTTAGTTAAGTTCCCCACCCTGTCTGGTCTTTTCCCTGTGAAGTTACTTACAGCCTTCTGACACTCCAAGAGGCTTTTAATTAACAAAAAAAATGACCCACAGAGATTGTGTTACAATGCCAGGCACAACTGTATAGATACCACAAGTTACAAGATCACATGTAAAGCAAGAGCTTTCCCACAGAAGTTACTCTAATGTTCGTTTAAATTACGTTTTTAAATTAAACGTGCTATACTCTACTTTCTATCCTTAATCATAAACTGAGCTGTGTTGTTATCTGTATTTCCCACAGGCACTGAAGATATCCTCTCTTTTGGGCCATTTCAAAGACCACTGTCAAATGTACATTTTTCCATTCTGAGACCAATATATTATAATGCAGCTGTAGAAACTCAACAATGTCAAATTTTAAACTCCATTCCCATTTGTATTTCTTATATCAATTGTTAAAACTAGACATCAGCCATACAGTTTAATTTGCTGTCACTGGAGATTTTTCTGTTCACTATCAAACACAGAACTTTAAAATTACCATCAACTTAATTTGAATTCATACTTCCAAAGCCTTTGATTTGTTTATGCTATATGCAGTCATATTTTAGCTTCCTTTTATCACCTTTGTTCCTGTTCTTAAAAAGATGTTAATATGGGAGGTTTCAAGCAGCGAAAGTCAAGTGATCACACATGCAGAGTTAGAAAGTTTACTTGAAAAATTGTTGAAATCAAATTTAGTTCAAAAACAAATATGAATTTGAGCATTCATACATACAGACACATGGTGCTGAACAAGCACCGCAAGCAATTTGGTCAAGAAAACTGTTAATTAAATCTAGCGTTTGTAATGTTTCTGTGACAGAAACATAACCAATTAAGATACTCTGTTAGAACATCAGTAACATCAGAAAATACTTACAAGCAGCATGGATAGCTCAGCTGTATTTTAAAATTCATATTCCAAAGAAATCAAGTATGTCAAGTAAAATCTATATTCCTCACAGAGCTATGCATATATACCTGTTTCCTAAAGCTGAGATACTAGATGTATGATAAATCATTCAATAAATACAACTTGCAACCAGTGGAGCACCTAATATTATGGATTCCTAACCCCTCAAAACCATGCTGCAGTGAGGTTTCTATAGCCGTTTCAGTTTATGAGCAGCAAAACATTCATCCACCGGTTTGCCTTGGTTTCCAAGTTCAAATGTGCTATCATACCATATTATACAGCCTTCTGTCATGCCCTGTCGTGAGCTAGAGTCCAGAGGCTTTCTGTGAGGAAAAATTCTCTGCGACAGTACCTCATCACTGTGGAATGTCTCCAGCTCCTTAAGGAGAGAACAAACAAGTTCTTTTCTCTCTCTCTCTCTCTCTCTCTGCTCCCTCGAAAAACTTGCAGCTTACCTGCATAACTGAAGATAAACGCATCCTCCGACTCCAGCAGCTCCAAAATTACTTCACTCGGGGACTCAAGTAAAATGAGAAGGTCTTACTAGTCTATACAGCTCCTTTGGTAGAAATATTGCATGAGTCAGCTTTTCGCTATCGAAACCCTAAACACAAAAGGGTCCACAGAAACCTGATTCACAACTTTCTCACTGCCCGCACCAAACGCAATCCTCGGCATGGCTAAGAGCCTTAAATGAAACATGACATCATTCAATTCAGGAGCAGGACAATAGGCACCAGTGTGGGTAACTTTAAAACGCACACTTCACTGAGCAACCCTCTGCGAACTATTCTTTTAGGCACAGCACTGGTGGGGCAGGGGACACATCAAACAGTTCAAAAACATTTTGGTTGCTTTCCTTCAGCCACTGATTCACACTACACAACACTAAGAAAAATGCAGAATGTATGTCAGCAGGATGTCAATGCCACACTGGTGGCAGTGAATAAAGAAAACTGGGAGAGAAAGTGATATATTTTATTGGACCAGTAACTTGAGAAATCTCTGGCACATTAAAGAGTCTGACACATCGCATAGCAAATTTAACAGCAACATTTTGCTGTTGTTGTTTTTTTTTTACAGTTGAAGCATTTTGTAAAGAAAAGGTAATCAGTAAAACATTAATACTATCTCTTTAGTGAGAAAGATGCACTAAGTCATTCAGCAAGAGCACAAGACAGAGAAGACCTTGCACATAAATGTCACACAGCACCTACATTATTCAAAAATAGAAGCTAAAACATAAAGGTGGTAACATCAATTAATTGTGCTAACGAGGAAGCAGGGGCATAAACTACAAAAATTATCAACGTAATTTTGGATTTGGGTATTTTCCAGGCATGCTTTTCAGTAAACTGGAATTTCAAGGGGTTGTTCCTGTTTTATTCACTTTTGGGGAACAAAATGTCAAGAGTCCAGAATTTTGGCACCTGAAAAGCATGTTGTGAAAAACCCACCCTGAAATGAAAGAGACCCTTCCCATGGCATTTCTACTGTTTTAAACAGAAAAAAAGAGAAAGGAATGCATGATGTACTGGGCAGGCCTTCATCAGTCTGCTGGTGGCTCTCCTGGGCTGCCTGCTGGCTCTTCCTTCTGTTGGTAGGGACAGCAGAGCCCACCTGGGCCCCAATAGCTGCAAAATGGCTGTGGAGCCACGAAGCCAGAATGCGGGCTTCTGGCCATAAACTGTAGCCAGACAGGGCTTCACCAGGCTTCAGAAGCAGACCAATGAAGGCCAGCCCAGTAAGCCGTGTCTTGCTTTCCCTTTGTTTAAAAGAGTTAAAGCAGAGAGACCAACCCATCCTACTCCGTCTCTGAAATGTTTCTTAAATTCTGGGAAATCACTTTTCACCCAGACCCAAGACAAAACTGCTAATTTCAGGTATATTTCCAGCTTATGTATATATGAATGCTCATCCCTACCAGGTAGCAGGTTTATTAGCTGGGGTTCACTTTGCACATTGCTTAGCCCATTGCTCAGAAAGGTTAAACACATGATACTTTGCGGGTTTGGGAGGAGCTACAGAAATGGAAAAACTCGGTACTGTCTGTGCATACAGGTAGGATGCTACCCGTCTCAACCTCCTCTGCAGGCATCTCTGCACAACATTTGTGTTAGGGGTCAGATATGCTGATTCAGCAAATAATTTCTGCACACCATTCAGCAGCTGTGCTAATGCTCAGGAGCCCAGGTGGCACAGTTAGGGGAAAGCAGTTACTACTATCTACAGTAAAAACTGTAGAATACTGAATATTGATTCACATATTTCAGGTTTAGTCTTAAAAGCCTAACCAGCAGTGTAAGAAATTCCCACTTACCCATGACTTTTCTCAGAAGTCTATGGCACCAACAACACAGAGGGAGGAAGTAGACAATTTGGAGGACTAGCTTACAACTTTTAAACAAAATACTTTTTTGTCTCTGTAATGTTTTTACAAAGTTTTTAAGAGGCGGACATTTGTTTGAAGTGTTCTAAAAATACAGGGTTGAGTGCCATTATGCAATAAGAACCAAGCTTTCAAAACTGTATTAGTTTTTAAAATATTAATCAATTATAAAAGATTGGGAGAATGTTGTGGTTTAATTTCCTGATTTGCAAGTATTATGTTTCCTCCTTCAGTAACCTTCACACTTAAATGTACTACATAGTCTGCTCAGGACCTTCTAAAGGACATTCTGACATCTCCCCCAAAGTGCAGGATAATGTATTAATAACTCTCTGCAATGCAGTACGGAGATTATTTAATGTATACATGGTACTGCAGAGAGTCCTATGTAAGAAAAAAATATGAAGAAAGCATTGGTTTTTTTGCTGCTGCATTACAACTTAAGGTATTGATCAAAACAACAATATGATACATATTTATAACATACACTTTCTTCTGACTTTTACTGTAAGATGTTAATATGGCTAACACAATACTATCTGAACAATATCATTTCTTTTTTCTTATAGTTCAAAAATGGTTCCAATTATGTTTAGTATTCCACTATTATATTTTATAATTCTATGACAGAAAGTACATTATGACTAGAATGATGCATGTTCAACAGCATCCTTAACTGTAATAGAACAGTGCATTCTCCTGACAACCACTGTTCTGACTTATTCTTTGTGGCACACCAAATTTCCTGATTTACAGTCAAGCTACTATACAGGACAACACTTGAAAGTTCCTTGCTCAACAGTTTTCCAGTCTGGAACCAGAATCATTCCAGATCATTCTGTTCATCAAGATGGTTCTTTCTTCCTCTCTCCACAATTTACAGGATGATAACAGGGGCTACCTCCAGACTCCCTGCCACCTCTTTTTTATCCTTTACTCAAATGCTTACCATTTTTGGACCTCTTACATTTACCACTCTACCATTCTCTGGAGCTTCCAGTGTCATCACTTCCAGTGCTGAAGAAGCAAGAAGATGCTTCTTCAGTTTAAGTTTTAGAATGTACACTGAAAAGTGTCTTGACACTTTACCAACAACCACTCAGTCTTGGTTATTCAACCTTCCCATTACTGCACTACAAATCTAATTGTCCAGGAAAACAAATACATAGTTTAGCCCTAATTCTAATAATATGCTCTATATCTTTATAGCATTTCACATTCAATCTCATAGTAGCTTTACTAGACCCAAGATATAGCTGCCAGATCACTATGGTGACAATGCAGCACTTTCTGGTTACCGCCTGCCCTTGAATGCCCAGCACTAAGAGAGAGACTGCTCCATCCCACAAGTAGATCAGTACATCACAGAGAATTCAAAAAGGAGTCTCATTGTGCTAGATGGGAGATACAGCCTTCCTACATGCACAGAGAAAGGAAGGGCAGTCAATGACTCATTTTGCACAAGGCTTTGGAAACTCTTGGAAGCACGAAGAGATATTCAGTCCTTATACTTTAAAATCCTTGAGTGAGCACCTCTCTCACTCTTCCTCTGCACATGCTGGAGGAAACAGTGGGAGAGAAGAGGTAGGTGATGACCACTAATAGTTACTAGTTACTAATGTTGTCAAAATGTGTGATTTCCTCTTTTTGTAGGAGCTCAGCTTTCTCTGTTGCATCTTGCTTCCCACTTACTTCCATCCCTTCATATTGATGACTTACTTTGAGGGTCCCCAACCTGGTGCCTGTGAAGTGTTTTTAGAAAGTGGTTGTGGCCAGTTGGGGCTAATGACTAGGGCTGCTGATTAGTATTAGGGATTTGATGGACTGTGCAGCTAAAAATAACATTGTTTCAGCACAAGCTGCCACCAAAATTTTTGTTTTATTTTCTCTCTCCTTGTTCTGGTGCATTTTTAAAAATTATTCCTCCCATCCCCTGCATTTGGTGTGTGTGTGTGTGTGTGTCTGCCTCCTGGAACCAGTTTGTGATTGCACCCACCATCCCGTGTCAGAACTCCCAAGGTGCCCACAAGCCCCCAAAAGTTGGAGAACCCCAGCTTACTTGATTTCAGGTTAAAAGCCTTAAAAATACTGACCACAACCAGGTTTAACTGTACACCACCAAATTACAGTTTTAAATAGTTCTCAGCATCTGTTTTCTTCATATAAAGAATGACACATAAATGGTAAGATTTTATCCACTGGGGCAGCTCCCTTGTGAAATATGAGAAACAAAATTATTAAAAGCTCTCACTTCATTACTTCATAGATTGTTCAAGTAGGTCTCTAGAGAGGGGGCATATACATTTTCTAAACACATGCATTAGTTTCAGATTAGAAGATGAGATCTCACACAGCTTGGTAAGTACAGTTTCACCAAATAATGCTTTTAAAAGCAAATAAATATTTACCATTAGGGATGGGCACAAACAGAGAAAATGCGGTTCGGTTTGTGGTTCATGGCCAAACCATGAACTGAACCATGAACCCAACCAGGAGGTTTGTTCATGAACCAAAGTAGTTCGTGGGCCCGCAAACTTCATTGAAAGGGACCACAGTCCCTTTCAAAAGGGTTTGCAGACAGCCCAAAACACAGGCGAGCAATGGGGAGAAGCTTGCTCCCCACCCCTCAGCTGTTTCTTGGGCTGTCTTCTAGAGTCTCTTTAAAGTTTGAAGGGAATGCACAAGACAGCTCAAAAGCTGAGTGGCTGGAGCACCTCCCCACTGCTCAGCTACTTTTTGGTCTATTTATTTCCATTTATTAATTGCCTATCTCCACAGTTGTGGGGCTTTAGGCGATGTACAGAGCTCTAAAAGCATAAAAACATAAGCATAAAACCCAGCCCAACAAACATACAGTAATTAAAAACAAGTGGGAAAATTTTGTAGCTCCCTCCCATGTCTGGTCTGTGGGTGCTTCATACATTCAGGGGGAGAGTAAGCTCTATGAGGAGTAGAGGTCCAGGTAGGGTGCCAGCCATGATGTTTAACTGTTGCTGTCCTCAACTGCCTGTCTTCTGCAGTTCCTTTAAAGTTTAAAGGGACTGCCCAAGACAGCTGTTTTTGCGGTTTTCACAAGGAACAGAAAGCAGGGGTTTAAAGGGACTGGGAGTCCCTTTAAATCCCTGCTTTCTGCTCCATCCACAAACCACCATAAACTGCATTAAAAGTTCATGCAAGTTCATGACAGTAGACATGATATGAATGTCTGTTCGTGAACCATGAACAGGGCAAAATTCATGACAAAGTTTGCTTCATTGTTCTTTTTGCGCCCCTCCCTATTTACCATTAACTTAAACTAACATGAGTAACAGTGAGATTTTTAATAATAATTTTTAGAAGACTGGGGCATAAACACTTCCCTGGGGGCATAAACATTTCCCAAACAGTAACTATGATTTAATTTTTGGAAGTGGGCAGCAGAATTACTCCTTTCTACCCTGCCTCTTACCTCACATGCTAACATTTCTCCCATCTTTCATAACCATGGTCTGGTATTACGTTTGACCACTGTTTACTGTGATTTAAGACCATTCCAAATTGCCTGTTGGGAAACCAGATAATTTTGAAAGTGTTTTCAAGGAAGAACCAGAGAGACAAATCAACAAATGGTGATTTTTGTTCCTCATGGACTTGCCACTTCTCCAGATACCTGCTTGAAGTTGCTCATAAGGAAAAACAATACCATAAAATCATAAAAACCACAATATAAATTACAATATTAAACACAAGTTGGGAGCATAAAAGCAGTCTGAAACTAACAATGAGCAGCCTAAAACTACCCATAGACCAGCACCCAGGCTAGAGGCAGACCATAAAATAGCTAAACAATATATAACTCCTTAGTTAAAATATAGGCACCAGGCAAGCCTAGTAGGTGAGGGCATTCCAATGGCACGGTGCCACCACTAAAAAGCCCTGTTTTTCGTCGTGAAGAGCAGGACTTTCATCACAGAGAGCAGGAGGCAGATCTTTACTGACAAAACTACCAAGGCAATTTAGCTAATACCATAAAATTCAGAGGAACTTCCTAGAAAGGAGGGTTGAGATCACAACCTTAGCCAAAACAAGCGCACACCCTTCTTAGGGAAGAAGATTTTCATGGCTTCAGAGCACCCACCAATTATTTTGAATACAATAGTGTAACATTCAAAAATTTGATAACACAGCCAGGCCAAACTGAGGTCAACACTAATGCTAGCTTCAGCTGCAAAATTTATCCCTAAGTTTAGGGCTTCTTCTTCTTCTTTTTGGAAAAAAGAGGTGCCGGAACTCTCACAAGGGAAATGAAATTTTCAATCTGTATGCTGAAAACTCATGAACTTTTAAATATTTTAAAGAGAATTTTGCAGTAGGGGTTCCGGAACTCTGTTCTGGCATGTTCCCCCAGAAAAAAAAGCCCTGCCTATGTTTAACTTCACCTTTTTGTAACACTATTCCAAATTACGCTGAGATAAGCAGCCAAAAAAATTGGCTGCTTTAATGTGAGAATACTCAGATGCAGTTCACATTTGTGAATGGCAAATGTTGGCACCTTTGCCAGATACCTCCCCATGGTTGATTTGCAGCTGACGATCCAGGGCTTTTTTTTTTTTTTTTTTGGTTCTCACTGGAACTGAGTACCAGCACCTTTTGGTTGGGCTCTCCCAAATCCTGAGGGGGCAACTGGTGGAAATCGGTGCAATCTTACATATGAGTACTGGCACTTAAAAAACAAAACAACAAAAGAGCATTGGAACTTTCTATATAACGTTCAGAACCAAAGAGAGAAAAACGAACAGTGAAAACATCCCCTTTATAAATCTTTGCACATGATATTGCAGATGTCAGGAAAATAGAGCAGTAAACATTAAGAAGCTAGCAGGAGCTTAAACTCTTCGGTGAATGAGACAGTTTTGTTGGTGACAACTTTCCTAGGATTGCAAGAACAAAGGCAGCTCTAGGGTAGAGCCGTTATTAGTTAAATGCAAGCCTATTTCAGCTGATTTAACAAGGAATTTAGTTTTAAAGATGGTTCCCACTAAGCTTCTGTGAATACTTCTCAAGGGCCACTGTGTCTCCCTGCTCCTTACATTCTGCTGCTTCTCTGCTCCATGGGTGGGTACAAGAAAGCCTTTCACACAAAAGTTTCTAGCACAAATGAATAGCAGCAAAAATGTCAGCCACACAGAAAGGTCAAGCTGCTCTCACTACTTGCACATAGTGGGCTTCAGCCTGATAGCCATCAGAATTTTTCTACCAGATTTTTTTTTTTTAACTGAGCTTTTTCATCTCTACATCGTTAATCCCAGTATATATACAACTCTCTCTCTCTCTCTTGTAATTTAAAAGGTACATAAGCTTCTACCTCCTGCTGCTGGTCATAGCCCAACTTACCAGACAGATTTTCTATCTGTTAAATTGGGCTTCGCTCAGTTTAGAAGGCAGAGCCCTTTTGTTTAACTCCAGGCAATATAGAACTACAGCAAATAGGGTTGCCAGCCCCCAGACAGTGGCTGGAGATCTCCCACTATTACAACTGATATCCAGGAGACAGAGATCAGATCACCTGGAGAAAATGGCTGCTTTGGAAGGTGGACTCTATGGCTTTGCACCCCACTGATGTTTCTCCCCTCCCTAAATCCCACCATCCTCAGGCTCCACCTTCAAATCTCCAAGTATTTCCCAGCCCAGAGCTGGCAACCCTAGAAGGCAAATTAAACCACTGTGTTTGAGACTGGCCAGTGAGACAGTGGTTTCACTATTTGCCTTTACTGATTAGGGGGCTTGGCAACTCGGCATGACAATGTTCCTTGTGACAAGGAAGTAGAGACTGCAGTGTTGAATGTTACATTCAAAGAAGGAGGGGTTAAGTCATCACACTGACATCATTTCTACAAGTCTTCACATGAAGTCAGTAACACGGTGACCACCAGCCCTTAGACTTCCATCTTTGGTCAGACACAACTATTTTTAAGTGTTTCTGGGTTTTTAAAGAATATGGCCTAAATGCTGAATATCTAGCTTGGGTTCTTTATTTTTATTTCTTTAGGGATGAAGGAGTAGACATGAGTGTGGAGATTTCAGGATCCTCAGGGGAAAGACCCCAAAACTCCCTCTTTGTTTTTTCATAGTTGGCAGGCATAATTGAATTGTTCTATATAAGACCTACATGACAGAAAGATTTTTAAAGAAAATAGAAGAAGAGGAGCAGGAGGAGGAGGAGGAGATTGGATTTATACCCGCCCTTCACTACCCAAGGGAGTCTCAGAGCGGCTTACAAACTCCTTTCCCTTCCCCTCCCCACAACAGACACCCTGTGAGGTAGGTGGGGCTGAGAGAGCTCTGACAGAAACTGCTCTTTTTCGAGAACAGCTGGGCCAGAACTACGGCTTGCCCAAGGTCATCCAACAGGTGCAAGTGGAGGAGTGGGGAATCAAACCCGGTTCTCCCGGATCAGAGTCCGCACACTTAACCACTACACCAAACAATGTAGTATTGACAAGAATATGGTTCTTTTTGAAGGAACAAATGAAGATGGGGGTCCATAGACTCAGAGCTAATAGTGCTATTAGACCATCCAATGACAAATATGTGATCAATAAAACTAATAGAGAAGTCAAGAGTTACACACACCAAACAATTAACTAAAAAAAAGAGAAGACAGTTTTGAACTGAAGCGAAGAAAACAATGGCTCAGTAAGCCAGAGTACATTATGATCTTCTGAAGATAGGGAGCCAATGTGTGACTATTTATCCCTGCCACAACATACTATAAAGGTCTCTTCAGATGTAACATGAAACTGTATTTAAACTAAAGCAACCATAGTTAAACGGTCATCGAAATCCAGGCCATCACACTAACACTAGTTAATTTAAGTACCTTAAACCAGTATACAAAGCTAGTTTATTACCCACACTTAGTTCCAGCTACAGTTTTAGATGTGATATCCTAGCTTAATCCTGATTTGTTTTCTTGCCCACACACCCTGCCCAGCCTGCCTACAAAGCTGTCAAGCAAGACCCACTCCCAAACAAAACCGCTCTTGCCATCAGCCAGCTCTAGAGCTAAGCCTCTGTCCACTCCCAGCACCAAGTCTCCCCAGCACCTTGAAATGAACCCAAAAGCAAACTGGAAGCCAGTGCAGATGGAACAAGACTACAGTGATAAGGTCCCTACGACTCACTCCTGTCAACATTCTGGCCACAGCATTCTGTACAAACTGTAGCTTGCCGACAGTCTCCAAGGGCAGCCCCACATAAAGCACATTCAGCAATCTAATCTAGATGTTACTTTCCTCTGCTCCATTACACAAGCACCCTACCACAGTATTTCCTGAAACAAAGCCTCCCCTCCTTTAAATCCAACCAATCTATGTCAGCATTCACAGCTGTAACTGCTTGGTACTTACTTTCTCTCTACAGAAAACTGCATTCAATATAATTAACCTGTGTATCTATTGTATGAGTGGAAACTGGAACAGGGCATGCAGTCTCTTCCTGGGGCTTTGGACTGTGTTAACATTCAGTATCTAGTTAGTAGGTAGTATTTGTGAGGAGTCAGAAAACGGCTGGGGTATATAAGTGAAAAGGGGGTGGGGGATGGATATAGCATCCCCTGAAAAAAAGCAATGCAGTGGGGCTTTACTATCTGTTGGGTGCCACAGTGCGGGCCAGGATAGCATAGCAGTCGGGTCTAGGGGTGTGTGCTCACTTATATACTAAGCCAAATAAATACCCAAAAATAAGGTATTTGGGGGGTATTAATTCAACCAAATACAGATTGAATAATCTAATTTAGCTACCAAAATAGCTGCACCCAAACAAAAGCCGATATCATTCAGCTTTTATTTGGACACAGCTAGAGGGCATTTAAAGAGATTGCAGTCTTGTTAAATGCCTTTTGCGTTCTCACTGAGTCACACCCTGGTGAACTCAGCAAACATTCGAAGTTTAAATCCCTTCTGAGTTCACTCGCTGAGTTGCACTGTGGTGAACTCAGCAAACATTTAAAGAGACAGCAGTCTCTTTAAATGCCTTTATTTCCTCTACTGATTTCAATGGAGAATGGCAGCACCTTCTTTGAGGGCCCACAAAATTCTTTTAAAAATTGGGGAGGGGGGTTTTGAGGAGAGGCACCAGAATCTATGCTGCAGTCCCCATAGGGTATAGTGGAGCCAAATAAATTTGGGTTTCCTGAATATTTACCCAAATTCCAGTACAATGCCAATACTGGTATTCAAGAATATTCAGAATACCAATGTTTTTTGTGTCCAACAGACCCGAATCAGGAAAAAAACCAATTTTTTTTGCACACCCCTAGTCAGGTCTTTGCCATGGAAAACAGTAATACCGCTGAAGCCAGGGGTGAATGGCTATGTAAAGGCACAGCCTGGCTTCCCTAACCACCATCAGCTAAAATAAGCCATGGTTTCATCTTACACCTCAACTGACCAATAGTGCTGGACCTCATACCTTTTTTGCACAGTGAACATCAGCTGCCTTCCAAACACAGCTGTGCTGCTTCTGGTTGCATCATTTAAGGGAAAAGAAGCAAAGCTCCCCACTTCTCTACTTGAAACTTGGCTAAAGGGGACAACACAAATTTAAAAGCTGGCTTTCCCTCTGTCTGCCCTGATATACTTAACATTATCAGCCTTTTCATAACTGAACAATGCAGCACATTTACTACAGACACCCTCCTCCCAAAGCACAGTGAATCTATGGGAGGCCACACTGAGTAGTCCCTTTTATAACAACTACTAGATGGCATACTCATTGGGAAATCTCAGTCTCTCTGAACACTATCATTACATACACTGGGGGGAAAAAACTCACAGCAGTGCATATGGGACAATGATTGTGACAACCCACTACCAGCCTCAGACTCGGCCCATACCTCCCCGTAGCAGGAGCATCCAAGTAGAAATCTGCCCATAGCCAGCCCACAGGTACCCTTTTGAACTGGATTAAAGTAAGATTAATTTTGATCCATTTTGAAAGGGGAAGACCCGAGATGGCCACAAATCATGCTTATAAGTTCCCATATAATTTGGGGGCTCTCATGTGGGGGGGAGTCATGTGTGAAAAGAGCATATAGTGAGCAGAGGCAACTGATAGAGAAACAAGAACCATTAAATATATATATTAAGAAGCAGTGAGACTTACAGGCGCAAGTCATTGAAGGAGACATTTCAACCCACGAAAAGAGATTTGCTATTAGAAATCTGAAAACTTTTAAACTTAAATTAACCCAATTAAATTAACAGTGTATCAGGACTACATTGCACAGTATCTTTAATTGCTCAAAGTAAAATATCTACTGTTTGGTATGTATCAAATGTCTTCTCTTTTTCTTATTATTGCCAGTGAAATTAATTGTGCCGTTTTATGGCGTAATATTTACGTTTTGGTTTCTATATATTTAAAAAGTAAAATGACACACACCTCTTTTTTGGAAGGAAACTAGCATTTTGGGGTAAATTAAATGCAGAGGAATCGAACTGAAACAACAAGCATATCCTCCGCCTTGTGCTCAGGTTGTGACGTTGGCCAGGCCTCTCAGTGTCTCTCGAGCATTTTGCAGCAGAATAGAGGGCCAAAGGGGTGTTTTGGTATCTGACATTTTAAGATCCATCTCTACCTTTGTACTCTTCTGAGGCTGGCCTTCATAAACCAACAAAGGCAACATATATTCTACATTGCATTTTCGTCTAAAATACTGAATTCTAATTATATTAATGAATACCCAAAAAAAAGTGTGTATGATATGCCCCTGCCCAAAATGCTATTTCTTTGGAAACAACTTACAAGATAGGTTTACCTGAAGACTGAAATACAGATTTCAGGACTGCAGTCAGGTTCCTGTTAACTTTATAGTCATTCATGCATTTTCTCTGACACTAAACTCTAGTATTTCAGAAAACAAAAAAAACCCAGTATATTTGTAACTATTCTGATTAAATAAAAAGAATTTTGTTCTATGAGCGACAGGGTGTCATTTTTAAACATCTAAAGCCCAATCCTATGCACGTTTTCTTGGAGGTAAGGTCACTGAGATCAGTGGGGCTTCCTCCCAAGCAAGTGTGCACAGGATTGCAGTGTTAG
Source organism: Lepidodactylus listeri (assembly GCA_029233225.1). NCBI lineage: Eukaryota > Metazoa > Chordata > Lepidosauria > Squamata > Gekkonidae > Lepidodactylus > Lepidodactylus listeri. The sequence goes on along the minus strand of JARCFY010000003.1, from coordinate 52,888,800 downwards.
TGAAATAATGAGACAACAGACCATGACAATGCATTAAAGCTGAAGTTTCATAAAACATTAATCTATGAGGAAAATACTTTCAAAAGGCTCAGTATATACATATCCTGCGTAAACTGTAAGAAGCATATACATGTAAAGATTTATAAAAATGAGAAGAGAGACTGAGGAGAAGCTATGGGAATGAAACGAAGTACAAGAAAAGAGCTGCTTACCCTGCAGATTCTTCCTTTGCAACAAACAAGCTCATTTTTCACGGGGCTGGATGCATAAGCTTTCGGACCCTCACTCCATTAAATCAATTGTTCATCTTACAAATGGTAATTGGCTTAAGGCTGCTCTGGGCATTTTTACACTTCGAGATGCTGCCGCCTTTAAATACATCTGCAAAGCGAGGCAAAACATCCAAATCCTGAAGAGCGCGCCCCTGGGATTGCTAATGCATTCTCCCCAAAGAAACATCATAAATGGCTATTCACTGAAAGGTGTTCAACACAAGATTAACAAGTGGCTAAGAGCCACCCTCCGGTTTAGGTTTTAAATCTGCAGTTTTGATACTACCGCTGGCAGCCAGCCATCACTGCAGGCCTCAAAGTGGTGGAAGGCTTAAAAGGGAAATAAAGCCTGCCGGGAAAATTCTTCTAAGCCTGCAGCTCTGCAGCACTTTTACTCTTTTCAGTGATTAAAGGTGAGTAAGCGTCTTCTCCTGCCAGCCTCCCAATTCAAATGCTACAAAGCTAAACAATTCCACTTTTACCCTGGCCTTAGTAAGGTAATAGAATCGTGTTGCTTTTCACAAACATCCTGTCAAGGTTGGGTCCTAAACTGAGGAGGGGACAGGATCAGTCAAAAGCGATTTTGGGGCCAGAGTCTTCAAACCACACTATCACCAGTAGGTACACTGGTAATAAAACTGGAGACGGGAAGTCATAAGATCAACATAGGGAACTGGGTCTTTCTTCAGGTCCTCCAAGACAAATGACACAAACATGAGGGGAAAGGAAACATATTTTTATACACAGTGAAGCCCTAGAGAAATGACTGGGACACTGGGGAGTTGTTGTGACAAATTGCAGATTAACCATTGGGATAAAAGCCAGTTGTGTAAAGTGCCTGGGCTCCACAGCTAGATGCATAGCTTTCAGCTAGGGTTGCCAACCTCCAGGTAGTGGCTGGAGATCTCCCACTATTACAACGGTTTTCCAGGTGACAGAAATCAGTTCACTTGAAGAAAATGGCCACTTTGGAACATGAACTCTGTGGCATTATAGAATCATAGAATCACAGAGCTGGAAGGGGCCATACAGGCCATCTCATCCAACCCCCTGCTCAATGCAGGATCAGCCTACAGCATCCCTGACAAGTGTTTGTCCAGCCACTGCTTAAAGACTGCTATGCCACACTGAAGTCCCTTGCCTCTCCAAACCCCGCCCTCCTCAGGCACCCCCCCCCCCCAAAAAAATCTCCAGGTATTTCCCAACCCTGAGTTGGCAAACCCTACTTTCAATGCACGTAGCTCTGGACCTCATCAGTCTCATACTATATATAGTACAATTACTCTGTAGTACCAGATTCCTGATGTGTGCTGTAAGTGAGCTACCACTGAACTCAAACAATACAATACAAACAGTGGCAGCTGTTTATCCCTTTGCAAGTTTCATTGGGCTAGGGAATGAAAATATGTCAGCTCTCCAGAGAACCTGCTGCTTTCTGGAATCTGTAAACGGATAGATGCTTAAACAGGCTAATTTTCTTTCCTTCTGTTTTCTCTCCACTCCCCCCTTCACAAATGCTCAGTCATGCTCAGCATTCAGCTATTGCTTTAAAAAAAATTGTGCTCTTTGCTAAAAAAAGACCCCAAACATACCATGTTTCATATCATCCCTTCTTCAGAAAAGCAATATGTTCTCCTTGTCAATCCATCCCGACTCTTTCTTTTTATGGTATTTCTTTTAGATTTTCACTGCTGTAAAATGTATTCATCTGTGAAAAGACAGTAGCCTATTTCTTAAAGGCATTCATTCATTTTTCTCAAGCCATTTTTTTTTCCCTTAATTTTTAATTTTTAAAACATATCTGGAATTATCCGAAGCATGGAGAACCCCCTATTTTGTCAATAAGTGGTCCCCTGCACCGACAAAGTTTGAGGTGGTGTGCATACGGGAGTTTTAAATATTTGTCTATTTAACTTTTTAGCCAAATAAAAAATTTAGGATCCCCTCAACAGCTGAAAATTATAAGTACAAAAAGAGAGCCTGAGTGTACTTCGTGTTTATATATATCAAACAGGAAGGACTTCCTTCCAAAATTTCCAAACACAGTCCAAACATGTCAAAAATAAAACAGTACTCAAAAGCAAATCAATATTAAAGATTCTGTGGCTAAAATGTGCACTATGGTATACCTGATGATAAACTTTGTGTACTGTGGACAAATATGGACAAGAAGACGCTACTCCGGGGAGGCAGCATAATTGAATCTTAAATTATCTTAAAATGACTAAAAATATTTCAAGTACTAGAGTGGCAATACAAAAATTCAAACAGAAAGAAAAGACAGGAGTGCTGTAAGCCCACAGATCTTAAGAATAGGGTTGCCAGCCACCAGGTGGGACCTGGGGATCTCCCACTTTTATAACTGATCTCCAGCTGACAGGGATCAGTTCCCCTGGAGAAAATGACTGCTTTGAAGGGTAGACTTTGGCATTGTACCATGCTGAGGCCCCACCCCTCTCCAAACCCCACCCTCTCCTCGATCCACCCCCAAAGTCTCCAGGTATTTTCCAACCCAGATCTGGTGACCCTACCTAAAAATATATATTTGCCTGTTCAGTATTTGAGATATAGCCTCTTCAGTAGCAAAAGCAGACTGGCTATATACGAATGTGAAGAAAGTATGCAGTACTTGGGGTCTTAACTCCCCAAGTCAATACTAGCAGGGAAAAAGAAATTAAATTTAGATAGATGTTGTTGTCCAAATCTTGCAGTGAGAACTGCATTCTATAGTACATTAGTAAATGTTTCTGTTTTACCCTGTGGTTAAAATGGCAGTTAAAGATAGAACACAGATGTATAACTTGGACAATTTTATTTTCTTAAAGGAAGTCTGAGTAATCTCTCTGTCTCTTTTTTTAAACCTGTAGTCATATTTAAAAAGACCTGTGGTAAATTTAAGTTCATAATAAACATTATGTACTGGTGATCTCAATTTTGGGTCAATTTCCAACTTGTTACATTGCTGCTGTTAAGTGTTCCATATGCCCCAGTCATACTTTCAAATTTGCATTATATAAACCAACATGAACAAGAAAAATAAAACACTATGACATATGAATATCTTATGTATGGAAGGCATCCAAAGTTCAACATAGGGACTGTAGGAATATTTCAAACTTTCAGTAAATGTGATCAAAGAATTATGAATATTTTAAAGTTATTGTGCTTACTGATGGAAAGATGCCTTAAACATATAAAGATATATTTTACTGTGTTCTTCCTGTTTAGAGCATAATTTCATAATAAAAAGCTGTGCAGAAAATGTTACTTATACATAGTGTGCAGTAGTGTTTTTTTCAAAATCTCTATAAGCGTGAGAGCTAGGGTATTCCCGGATGCTGATGTTTCTTGTGGGGGTCGTGGTCTCAGGGGTTCCTGGAGGAAGAGGGAGGGAGGAGAGGATGGGAGCCAGTTTGGTGTAGTGGTTAGGTGTGCGGACTCTAATCTGGGAGAACCGGGTTTGATTCCCCACTCCTCCACTTGCACCTGCTGGATGACCTTGGGCAAGCCATAGCTCTGTACCAGCTGTTCTCTCAAGGGCAGTTGCCTCAGAGCTCTCTCAGCCCCACCTACCTCACAGTGTGCCTGTTGTGGGGAGGGGAAGGGAAAGGAATTTGTAAGCTGCTCTGAGACTCTAAGTGAGTGAAGGGCGGGATATAAACCCAATCTCTTCTTCTTCTTCTTCTTCTTCTTCTTCTTCTTCTTCACATCAGCAAACATTTTTCACAAGTGCTTTGCTGGACCCAATCCCTTGTTTTTCTATATTAATTTGTCAACTGAAGAGCCCATGCATGCCTTAATGGAACCCTTGGAGGTTGCTGTTGATACTGGAGAGCATTCTAGGGCACACTAAGGGCCCACTACACACTGTATTTCCACAACACAGATCAGTTCAAGAGATGTATTCCCCATGTCTCAGATGTGCTTGGGACCAATTTTGACAGGTATTGTAACACACAGGAATAGAAAGTTTAAACTATCCCATCCACTGTCACTTTCTTAAGAGAAGAAGAAGAAGAGATTAGATTTATACCCCGCCCTCCACTCACTTGGAGTCTCAGAGCGGCTAAAAAAGAGGTGCTTTTTTAGTGCTAAGGCCTTTCGCTAAACCCTGTTGTAAGAAGGCAAGCACCGTGCCCACCTTCGCTTTAACGGGATTAGCCCCTTTACTCGTACACCACCTTTCGAAAGTTCTTCAGGTCCTGTCATAAATTTTGGTGGTGGAAACCTTTCTGAAGGCAAAAAGAGTGGAGACAACCCCCGGTTCATAACCTAGACTCTCCAATTGCCTCCTCTCAATAGGCATGCTGTTAAGTGTAACATCCCCGGGTTGGGATGCACCACCTTTCCCTGAGTGAGTAGGTCCCGTCTGACCAGGAGCCTCCAGGGATCTTGCACTGATAGCCTTAGCAGGTCGTGGAACCAGACTCTCCGCGGCCAATAGGGGGCTATCATGATTACGTTTGCCCCCTGGTCTATGATGCATTGCACTACTCGTGGGATCAGAGGTAGGGGGGAAGGCGTATAACAGAGTTTTTGGCCACTGAAGGGTCAAGGCGTCCATTCCCAGTGAGCCTTCCACTGGTAGTTTGGATACAAACAGCTGTGTTTGTCGATTCTCTCTGGATGTGAAAAGGTCCCCTTTCGCTCTTCCGAACCTTTCGCAGGTCTGGTCAAATGTCGATTTGTGTAGAGTCCACTCTCCATGATCTACTGTTTGCCTGCTGAGCCAGTCAGTGACTATGATCTCCGTCCCCAGGACATGGATCGCCTTTAATGAGAGAAGGTGTTGTTCTGCCCACAGCAACAGGTGTATCGCCTCTTGATGTAAGAGTTTGGATCTCGTGCCTCCCTGCTTGTTCACATAAGCCTTTGCTGTAGTATTGTCAGTTTGCACCAGGACATGGCAGTTCAATAGTTGAGCCTGCAACTGGGTCAATGCTAGTCTTATGGCTCTGAGTTCCAGAAAATTGATGCTCCTGGATCTCTCTGAGACTGTTCAGTTGCCTTGCACCATAACTTCCCGAGAGTGGGCTCCCCACCCGAACAGACTTGTGTCCGTTGTTAGGATGACTCTGTGTGGTTCCCTCAAGGGCATGCCCTCCCAGAAGCGATGTGGACGGAGCCACCATCAGAGTTCTTTTTGTACTTCGGGCGATACCGTTACCCACTTTGCTAGTTTGTATGAGAACTCTGTTTGGTATTTTAAGAGGAATCTTTGTAGTGGCCGAGTGTGAAACCTGGCCCATAGTAACAAGTCCTTACAGGAGACCAGCATTCCCAGTAGGGTTGCTAAAGATAAAACTTCCTGTCGGGGTGATTTCAGGACCTGATGTAATAGGCATAGCAGTTTGGTCTCCCTCTCTGAGGATAGAAAGACTTTGTCCTGTACTGTGTCGATTTTCAACCCTAGATGAATGAGAGTCTGAGTCAGGATTAATATATCTTTTTCCTTGTTTATCTTGAACCCATGAGTTTGAAGCAGATCTATGGTCAATTGAAGGTCCTGTTGTACCTTCGTTGGCGAGTCCGCTTTGATCAGTATATCGTCTAGATAAGGAAATAAGGCTACTAGATAAGGAAATAAGTGCTGCCACCAGTGTCACTAAGACTTTGGTGAATACTCGTGGGGACGATGATAGGCCAAATGGAAGTGCTCGATATTGGAAGTGTAGACCATCGTATGCAAACCTGAGACAGCGACGATGCCCCGGTCTGATGGGAATATGTAGATACGCCTCCGCCAGATCTATGGACACCATGTAGTCTTTTACCTGCATGGACATTAAAATAGATCTTAGGGTCTCCATTTTGAATTTTGTCTTTCTGATGTGTCTGTTGAGGCGCTTCAGATCCAGAATGGCTCTGGTGTCCCCATTCTTTTTGGGTACCACAAAGAAGACCGAGTAAACGCCAAGAGTCCTTTCTGGTAACGGTATCTGCTCTATTGCTTCTATGAGTAGGAGGTGTTTCATGGCCGCTATCATTGTGTTGTGTTAGTCCCTGGATTTTTTTCCTGGGCATTTCCCAGAAATGTGGTCTTGGAGGGGTCTGGAACTCCAGTGCGTAACCTCGGGATACTGTTTCCAGTACCCATTTGTCTGTCACAGTCTTTTCCCATTGGTCTGAGAAGAGGAGTAGTCTGGCTCCCACTCCCTCCGTATACCTGGCATAGTCATGCAGTAGGTCCTTTTTTGAGTCCCCTGCCTGCCTGGGTTCCCTTTCCTTGGAAGGGGTGTGGTTTATTGTCTCTGGCTCTATTGAACCATTTACCTCTACTCGGTCTGCTTTGTGTTCTTTCCTCTCGTCTGTACTCTCGAAAGGACTGGAATTTATGTTTGTTTCTTCCTTCCTTTCTTTTGGAGGGAAGGACTTTTTTCTTATCTTTATCTTTGATTAAATATCGGTCTACGGCTGCTCCAAAGAGGTTAACCCCTTTGAATGGAACTGCCACTATTTTGGCTCTAGCTGCTGGGTCTGCCTCCCAGCTTCTTAACCAGGTGTTTCTCCGTGCCGTAACACTGCATGCCATGGATCTCGCCACCAATTGCATGGCATCTAGCAAGGTGTCTGCAGCAAAGGCAGTGGCTAGAGCTACTTTCTTAATCTCATCTTTAACTTTTTTGGGGATGTCACTGTCCACAGAAGTCAAGTTAGAGGCTCAGGTGTATGCTGCCCTGGCGAACAGGGAGCCTGTGGCTGAGGCTCTTAAGGAAGCCACTGCCACCTCAAAGTTCCTGCGAAGAGCTTTCTCCACTCTTTTGTCACAATTGTCTCTAGGTAGGCCATCCGAATCCATAGGGAGGACTGAGGTGGATGCCAGAGAATTAATTGGGTCATCCACTATAGTTAGTTTAAGTTTTCTGCTTGCCTCTGGAACCAAGGAATGAAGCTTACTGATAAGAGAATTACCTGCTTTGGGGTTTGCCGGGTGTTCCCATTCAGCCATCATGATGTTATAGAAGGCTGGTGGTATGGGTACTCCCAATGGTTTGGTAGAGACTTTTGGGATAACCTTTGTGGACCCCTCTGGGAGACCCAGGTCCTCCCTGTCCTCTAGAGATTTTGGAGTATAATTGAGCTCCAGAGTTCTAATGACCTTTGGGAGAAGTTTGGAGTAGATGTCTGGGGAAAATAATCTAGATTGGTTTAGAGGGGTAGCTTCCTCCTCTTCCTCTGACAATTCCCCTTTCTCCTCCATTACAGAAGCAACTGAGTCTGAATCTTCTCAAATCACTGATTCTGGGAGTAAAGCCTTTATCATTTATAGAGAGTTTCCTTTTCTTGAGAGGTATCTCATGCACGGGTCCCTGTCCAGAGGATTTGTCTGTAGGTGAGGAGGAGTATTTTGCCCTAAATTCTTTCTTTAGTTCTGCCTTAAGCCATGCTAGAAGCAACTGTCTTGCTTCCTCCTCATTTGTTTGCTCTATGGGGAGTCCTGGGGTACTGTTTTGGGAATTCTCCAGGTCTGGATAGCTGGGTGATCCCATAGTTTCTGCATAGTCGGCCATTTTGTTCCACCTGAAAGTGAAAGTAAGGCCATCAGCCATGAGGTCTCCCTACAAAATGTCCACCCCTGGTGTTCCAAAAGCATGCCCAGGACTTATAGGTCGAGCAGTTAGGTTCTTCCCTTAGTCCCAGTTGAATAAGCCTGGAGAAAAGGGGCTGTTGCCAGGACTGGACTGTTTAGCTTCTGAGATCTGACCAGCACAGGCTAGTTTGAGTTCATTAGGCTAGAAGCAGGGACAGACGAGGGTCATGGAAGAGGAACTGTTCCCTTCTTATATGTTCCTTGAGCTTGGGGACCAGTAGAAAAGGGCCTCGGGAGAACCAAGCCAACCCCTTGTTCGCTCTGGGAATTTGTGTTTGCCAGAGAAAGGTGGGAGGGGGGGTTAGGGCATGGAGGGGGGTGAGGGTGTGTGTGTACACCTTCCCCCTTCCCTGGAGGGCACCCCGACACCAGCCTGACTCTGTTGCTGGGCAAGTCCTACCGTACTCCATCGTCCCGTGCTGCCCTCAGAGTCTCCGGTCACTGCGGTCCTATGGAGGGAAAAAACGCGACCGTTTGGACTCCAGCCGTATTGGCGACAGAAGGTTCCGTGCCGCTGATGGCTGTCTCCGATCCCACGCGTCTCTCCCCAGCTCTAATTGAGCCATGTAGCAGCCAACCGCCGTGTTGGGGAGGAGAAGAAACCATGGGGGGGAGTGTAAGGAGTGAGCATATCTCCTCCGCTACTCCCTCGGGGCCCCAGGAACGATAGGTGGCGTTGCGGTAGCTTGGGAAGAACCCAGGACTGCCGGTGCCATTCTCTCCCTCCTTGTAGTGTTCCAGCTGAATTAGACCATTTAGCAAAGGGGGAGGAGGGGAGAGAGGGGAAAGGTCTTTTGGGAGGATATACCTTCCCACTTTCCCACGAAGAAGGCTGAGTATGTCTTCTAATCTTCTTCTTTCGTTTTCCTTGTAGGATCTTCGTGCTCGGAGGAGCACCGCCGACAAAACCTGCTGGAAGCAGGGCCGGAAAAAACAGGAGATCCGATGGTGAAGCCCCTCCCCTGCAGGATTGAAAATTGCCGGCCCTGCAGCAGGAAGTGGGAGGAGCTTCCCAGGAGTGAGGACTTCAGGACTGCCCCACTCCTGGACCACCGGAGAACGGTGTGATCGTGCAACTGTGGGTCAAATTACTCCGGAGCAAATAGCCTCACTTCCTTCCCGGATTATCTTGCTCATGTGACCGGGACCTTTCTCTACCCTAAGGAGTCTCTTCTTCCCTTCCTCTCCCCACAACAGGCACCTTGTGAGGTCAGTGGGACTGAGAGAGTTCTGAGAGAACTGTGACTGACCCAAGGTCATTCAGCAGGCTTCATGTGGAGGGGTGGGGAATCAAACCTCGTTCTCCAGATTATAGGTCACCACTCTTGAACCACTATACCACAATGCCTTCCATAAACTTCTGTCACTGGGCTTGCTCAGGGATTAATGCATATTATTATGTTGCTGAATTTTATTTTATTCAAGAAACTACTTTGTGATGTTGAGTACTGTATGAAAATTAGTCACACACAGACACTCTGTTGGCCAGTGCCTCCAATTAACTATTGCTGGTAACAAGCTGCCAGTCATGTAGTTTTGTCAAAAATTTTAGTTGTGTATACTTAACTACTTAAAATAAGACTGAATATTCCTCAGATACTGAAGTATAGGAAAGCTCATGTAGCCCTTAAGAGAGTGAACATTAGTGAGACTCCCATCCTTGCTGTTATAAGTACATTCAGTTATTTTTGAAGATTACTTGCTTTTCCTCATTTTTGCTCTGTTCCTCCCAGCTCTGTAGCTAGAATGTACTCCCGCCACTATATTTTTTTAATGTGGTTAAAATAAAAGGCCAAACTTCCCCTCCACAGCCCTGATACACACAGAGAGAAATTCACATATGCTGAATTAGGGGGACAGCATTTGAGATACTTTGCCAATTCTCTAGAGAGACTGCTTATACATTTTCTAAATAAATATATTTTTTAAAACCATGTATGCCAGGAATGAGCTAAAATATTCAAGTCTTCATTAGACAGAAAGTTCAGAAAAACAAAAAAGCATTTTTAAACTCAGATAATTAATCTAGATACTGTCAGGTTTTATTTCAGACTTCATGTTTAAACAAATTGTAGTTCTCTTCACTACTCTACACTGAACTGGAGAAGTTATATCTTTTCTTTCATTCATCAGCACAGCCTTCCTGAGACAGGAAAAATTTGCAGAACCACACCTTAAAAGTAGTCACGGGAGATGTTAACCCCCTTTTTAACCCCAGCCATGAACTGCTGACTCCACTCCACGGGGATCAATACCAAAATTAAAAGGCTTCCAAATGGTATAGACAAGAAAAAGAGCATGTCTTGGTGAAAAAAAAGACTGATAAATTTACATGGTCAAGAAATGAAGTGCTAATGAATTTCTTGTGAGTTTTCCTTCTGGACAAGCATGCATGACTATAAATACAGTTAACATGTTTCATAAATCAGTCATTAATAACGTCATAATGAAAATGTGCCGCCAAGATGAGCTTTAACCAAAGTTAGTAATTATCAAACATGATAGTGAACCCTGCAACACGGTACCTGGAGATCAGAAGCAAACCTAGAACCATTCCCATTATACCTTAACCGTGCCATGAATTACTGTTTTTTGCAGATACTAGAAATTAAGAATCTTGAATGCTTGTCACATACCATACTTAGGATGGCCAGATAAAGTAGTATTTGCCCCTCAGAAGGCAAATCTAAGATCAAATACTGCATAAGTTGAAATTTTAACGAAAGTCACAACTCCACTGGATTTTATAGTTCACTAGTTCTTTTGCAGTGGTTTCACCAAGTCTATTGCCCACTGTGGACAACAAAACAGAAGGAAAGTGTTTTAATTGAAGCTTCAAAACATCTGGTTACCTTTAACAAAAGAGCTAGGATGACATGCATCATGTCTGGATTTTGCAGGAGCCAGAACTATTAACGACATCGGCCAACTGAAACCAATATATCAAGCATTGACACTAAACCATTTTTTTAAACAATGCGATTTCCAGGGGCTGAAGTACAAAGCCCACCATCTACATTAAACCATTAAATCATTTATAATTTTAATTCTTGGCAGAGGGCTAAAATACCCCTATGTTGGAATTCTTTGAACTAGAATTCTAGTTTATTCAGTGTATCAAAGTCAGTCAGCCAAACACAATAATTAAATAACTTCAGAGTGAAGGAAACATGCCAGAATTTGCAAGTTTGGTTGAAAAATAAGCAGTAACAAGAAGTCAAGATGCAGTAGAAATTGTTGAACTTTTAACCTTTGTTGTACCTGAAAGCAGATGTGAATGTTTTTGTTTATGCTCGTCTCCATGGGAATTAAAAACATCAGAAGAGAAAAATTGTAAGTGCTGATTTAGTACTTCCAAGTCCTACAAAGTGGCACTTCCCTTCCATACAAAGTGCCACTTCACAAATAAAACACTGATATAACTGAAGTAATGTTTAAAAAGCAACAATTTCTTACCATTTCTAATCTGAAATTTTATCCCCTCATTCCCCATCTTTCCCAAAAACTGTTTCAAAAAATAGTTACTGTTGTATGGAATTGGAGGACCAATCCCCTCCCAACAAAAAGCAGGTTACTCAGGGACTTTCCCAGTTTTTTTCCATTAAGATACAAGGACTTGAACCCAAGGCTACTAATTCAAGAACTGCAAAGTTCAGCAACAGCTCCTATGCCACCTTAATGCTCCACTGGCAGATACCTGCATTGTTGATTGAGCTGTGTTTTTGAAGTACCACCTTTCAATATCTGAAGCCTTAAGGCTGTAGTTTAGAGAAGCGATACCATAGGGTTTGGCACCCTTCCCTAGCTTCAACAATGCAAGGGGAGCTGGGGACAGGGTTGGACAACTGCCATTCCTCAAAAGAAAAGCTGAAGTGCATCATAGCAGTTAATTCTGAAGCCTAAGCACGGGAATAGCCATGCACTTGACATGTCTGAGGTAATTCTTGTCATCCTGGAATGACCAACTGGAAATCCATAGGTCATATCCTATCTTGATTTTTCTATAGCCCCTATTACTGCTCCTTACCCTAAGTTGGAAACATGAGATGCTCCCAGTAGTTACTTATGTTATCTTTCAGGAGAGGAGAGAAATGTGTAGACTCTCCCTGGCCAATAAGATAGGAGATAGGGAAATGACGTCACAGCATCTGGCTCTGAACTAACTTGGCCCAGAGAACCCATCCACTCCCCAGACCAGCCCACATCTGCATTCTTCAGATTACATGTATGGTGAGGAATTCAGAAGCATGTCATCAAAACATGGCCATTTTCACATTACCATTCTAAACCTGATGTTATTTGTTGTTCAATACAGCGATGGGGGTTTCATACAGCAAATTTCCTTCCATGAATGAGCTGTCTCTGAAGTGCTATGGTAATTTCAAACAGTGCCACTTTTTTCCCCACCCTTTTTCGCCATGCGATCATTCTTGGACTTTTTTGTTTAATGTTCTAAGTTGAGCGCTATAGTGCGAAACCAATATAGCACTTCAGTGCTATAGCAGCACCACTGAGATGCCTTGACTCCATTGAGTCAATGGAGTCAAGACATCTCAGTGGTGCTGCTACAACAGTGAAGTATTATATTGGTTTAGTGCTACAGCACTCAATTTAGAACATTCCAAAAAAGGCTGAGGAAGATTGTGCAGTGAAAGAGGAGAAAAAAGCGGCACTGTAGGAAGCACTATGGACAATTTGAACAGCACACCACAGCGATTCAGAAGCTCAACGAAGGGGTAGAAAATGGAGGAAAGCAGTTTCCCTCAAAAGCAGTTAAACCACGCTTTGCTAACTCGACGCAAGCAGGTTTGTATAAACAGGTAAATAAATTCTGCTAGCAGCCAGTTACTAAAATGGGTTTGTCTGAAATGACAGGAAAAAACCATTAGCAACCAGTTACTGAAACAGTATACAAAGGCAGTTTGAAAAAGGCCCATGAGATGAGACAATCGTCTAGCAGCATGTTTACATGCACATATGTGTTGGGTTTCAATATTTGCCAAAGTGCATAATTCTAAAAGGCAAGAAGTGCCTAATTGAAGAGCACTGCAAAAAAGAAAAAAAAGGGCTCCTCTGTTTTCTAGGAGATCCACTTTCTACATGATGAGAAGACAACAAAGCAAGCTTCAAACATGTTTGATCCAGAAGGATTCATCACAAGATCACCACTTGCAAGTTTTAAAACCAGTTTCTCTGTCACCAGCTACTCTCTTTTTCTGGTTTGCCAATAGCAATATGAAAACTGGGATAAAAATATAACAAGTAAATAAACAATAGCCATTTATTGTCAGAAAATCTGTAACAAAACATATGCTCAATAACTCTGGCACACGAAAGCCCACAACTGTTACTATTATTTCAAATATAAAACTTTTAAGATTTTCAGTTGCTAAAGTATGGCATGTACTTAACATATGGAGTATGGCTTCAGTTTCTTTCTTTTTTTTAAATCCAATGTAGAGATTTACCAAGAATGTTAATGACCAGCTATGTCAGGATACAACTACTGTGCTCCTTTAACTCTCAAAATTTGCAATTTAAAAGTGCTTGGATAATTGTAAAAGCATTGTACTCCCAGGCCTGATTTGCTGATGGCTCCAAAAATATATATTTACTAGTTTGACCCATCTCAGTTGAACATACACCATTTTTATTAATATTTTATTGCTTATAAAACATCAAAACTGGCTGCCTTCCTACTCTGTCAGCAAGCAGCAATTTCCCTCTTTTAAACTAATTCAAACCACAGGGAGCCAATTAAAAAAATTGAAGTTTAACTGTTTCCTTATTGTAAACTTTCTAAATAGGGTTGCCAAGTCTTACCTTCATAATAGCGGGGGAGTCCCAGTCCCTCTGTGGGAGTCCTGCACGTGTGCAAAGCGCACACGCGCTGCAGTAACATTGCTGGGGTGACGCTCTGGTAATCACCCTAAAACTCTGTGGTACTATATGGTACCATAGAGTTTTCAGGGTGATTGCTAGAGTGCTGCCCGACGACGTGCCCAGCATGATGATGTCACTTCCAGGTGACGTCATCACGCCGGGCATGTCAGCCTGATCGGGCCACTTTGGGGGTGGGGTTCCCCCGCCAGCCGTATCCCGACGGGCGGATTGGGGACCCATTTAACGGGGGAATCCCCGCCACCCGGGGGGACTTGGCAGCCCTATTTCTAAATTTAGGATTTATCAGAGCCTTACTGCCTTCTTTCCAAATCAGTTAGCACTCCTCAGGGGTCCTTTCGTAGAAAAAGAGGTGCAGGAGCTCATTAGCATAACTCATTAGCATACCTCATTAGCATATGCCACATCCCCTAACATCACCAGAAGTGTGTCAGAAAGGGAATGTCAGTTTCAGCCCCATTATACCCTATACGCCATTGAAATCAATGGCGAAAACTCATAGGGTCTATGAGGGGCTGGAGGAAAGGGGGTTTGAGGGAGAGGCTCCAAACTTGCAGGGTAGCTGCTGGGGCCTCTCCTCGAAATACCCACCATGTTTCAAGAAGATTGGATCAGGGGGTCCAATTCTATGGGCCCCCAAACAGGTTGTCCCATCCCCTCCATTGTTCTCTATGGTGGGAAAAAATGTTAATTTCAACATGCCCGCTTGCAGGGGAGGGCAGGATAAATAAATAAAATAAAATTTAGCACAAGAATATATTTTCTAGAAAAGGCCACACCCTCTGCCATAGCAAACATTTTCCCCAACAATTGTTCTGGCCTTCTTTTTCCCCTCCCACTGAGAAGTGCCTATCTGGGCAGTTGTGGAGCATTCTTTATGGCAGTGACTAAAGCTGAAGATAAGACATTTATAAATAACCATAGTTCCTAAATTGCATACATACCCCTCCCCCAAAATGAAGCCTTTAAAATGGCACCAGTACAGCTCTCTTCCCATGCTGCTGACCCCACAGTTTAAAAAACAAACAAACCCTGTATGTGCATCACACATGACCATCTACAAGCAGGTCACAAGGTTTTTTTACTACTTATAAGATACCTTTCCATGCAGCAGTTTTATAACATGTGACATGACTCTCAGGAAACAACATGGAGCACAGGAGCAGCATAGGTTATGTTGAATCACTGGGTACACAACTAAATTGCTGCTAGGGAGGTGGTAAACATAGTAAATTCAAGGCTATATTTAGAAGGAGATACGTGATAGTCCCCCTTTGAGATATGTATCATCTTACATGGATTTACTACCTATCACCAATAAGGATCCACTCCCCAAGCCCATCACTTGGTGTCAGCACCATTCATTTCAACAATGCCTGAGATGTTGGAGTGCTTTAAGGGTCACTGTCTGCCTGTCAAAAAAGCTTTGCCGCCTATAAATGGAGAGAGGCAAACACACTGAACTCACACACACACAACTGGATTGTTGAATAAAACAGCCATGTCATTTCTGCGTTCTGTAATTCAGCACCAATCATACTAGAAAATTTTATTTATCTCTATGCTGTTCCCCTGAAATTTACTGTGTGGACCTGCTGAAAAGCCCCACCCCCACCCCGGAGAAGGCTTGCTTGGTGGCTGATGTAGGAGTAAGTAAGAAGGGCAGGGAAGCCTGCCTAAACTGCAGGTCTGCCCAGAACACCTGTTCCAAAGACAGGGAGCAATAAAGGCACGAATTGGAACCAAAGACAGCAAAGGGCATCACCCTATTTTTTTATACCTAATTTTAGTTGTGACCTTAGTTGCCTAATCAGAGGGAACAGCAATGGGAAGAGAGAAAATAAGATAACCCATTCCTTCTGAGCATGCATAATATCATATAACACTACAACATTAAAGCTAAATGTAATTAAATCAAGAAGTGAAGTGATTTAATTCTTGGACTTCACAAGAAACCAACCAAAAAAGAAGTGCTTTAGACAGAGAAGAAAGCCAGGTTTTCCCAAAGTCTCTTAAATCTGTCCCCACAGTAGAATGTGATCCAACCTGGTGATTTCTGCTAAGAATAATAGTAGTTTTACAAAGGCCTGAGTGCATTGCCCAGGGCTTACATGATGCCTTCTATAGTTGCTTAATGATTGTTCATTATCCATATATTACTTTTTTTAATGATTGTTCATAATCTATATATTATTTTATTTATTTTATTTATAGTTTGCCTTTCTCACGAGGACTAAGGGTGAATTACACATAGTGATTCAGTACAATTAACAAAAATGGGACATTCATGATGCACATAATTTTCAAACACATGGACAAATAATTTGCTTCCTAAAATGCTACACTTCACTGAAAGCGCACCTACCTCCTTCTGAGATTGGAGAATAATTTAATCAAGTGAAAAGCACACAGTGTTGATGTTTTCTGATCTTTTGGTTCAGTGACGAGATTATCCAGTTCCTTTCCCCTACCCCACTCCCACATACACTTTAAACTCACAGGTCATGTGGATTTTGTATGTCTGAGGAAAAGACCATTAGATCACAGCAGACTAAAAGGCTGAACTCCAGTTGGACAACAGCCAGCCAAAACTCATGGTAACCATTGTGGGTGTGTTTTTAGATCTGTTTTTTTAGAAGTCATTAATAGTCTCCTTAAGTCTTCAAAAGACTAAAAGAAGTCTAATTTAGCAACCACACTGCTAAATAAACTATTGCTATTTTCAGCCTACTCGCTTTCTCAAACAGCTCTGGAGAGTTAAGGGCCCAATGCTCCTTTTCATGCACCACAGTATAAATACTAGCACCTGATATGTGTCTTGGAAAATATTCACTTGGATTTTATTGGTCCTGCCCTACCCAGCAATGCTTGCAGTATTATATACATTTTTACATTTGTTCTGAAATTAGCACATTCAGTGCGTAAGAACTTAAGAAAAGCCCTGCTGCATCATACGTGGTCTATCTTCTAGTCCAACATCCAGTTCATTTCATTTTCAGTTCTTTTCCTAGTAATCCCCAGCATGGAGTTTGACTTTTTCAACATTGCTGCACACTGAATCAACATTTTAATTGAGCTATCCACTATAACTCCAAGATCTCTTTTCTTAGGCCCTCTTCATATTTTACAGTGAGCCAGGAGTGGACTGGAAAGTTAAAAGGGCCCTGAAGCAAGCCAAGCTGAGTGGCCCCTGTGGTACTACAAGCCAATACTGCCGGGGTCTCTGAGCTCAGCAGTACAAACAGTCAGCAGTAGTTCAACCATTGCTTCTTCCTGAAAAGTAGCAGCAGTGAAGGAAAAGACAACTGGTAAACACCAGTTCCCACTGCTGATGAAGGATCTGAGCCATGTGGCTCTTGAGGTTCCAGCAGAGTACCTAGAGCTTGGCCATGTTTGCTCATGGTCACCAGTAGCCCTCTAGGAAACTTCCCTGTTAAGTTAAATGGCCAGTCTACCCCTGCAGTGAACATACAACCTCATGTACATGCTTACATCTGTTTGTAAGAAACAGTCAACATGCATTCACGGACCAGTTCCTGGATAAATGTGCACTTTCAATCACATTCTCAGCTGTACAGGTGTTGAATATAACATGAGAATTAATCAACGTATAAAGACAAATCAAGAACACTGTACACAGATTGTATGTGCATTAATAGTTCATAAGGTACAGGGATTTTTTTGTCCCTATATATCATTTTACATACACTTAACAACACTGAACTTCTGACATGATGTCAGATGTGCTTTTTCTCAACTGGCCAAATAACACAGGTCCAGCACCACTTTCAAATTAATAAAACAGCATGGGGGGGGGGGCGGGGGGACACGCTGAAGCCCCTTCATCATTAATGCCACAGTTGCAATCTAAATCGGGCAACGCATAAGAATTAAGAAGAATCTGCAAGTCTCATGTGACTGTTATACAGGATACATGATAAGGACCCAGACCCAACCTGTGTAATCCATAATGTGTCCTCCCAGAGCTCTTCATACTCTGCCTTGGTTTTCACCTCCTCCTGAATAATTCTGTATGATCCGCAAACTTGGCTACTACACTGATCATCCAGATCATTAATGAACAAATGAAATAGCACCGGTCCCAATACCAATCCTTGTGGGACCTCGCTACTCACTGCCTCCATTGTGAGACCTGTCCATTTATTCCTGCTCTCTGCCTCCCATCCTTTACCCAATTTTTAGTCTATAAGAAGAACTGCCCTCTTATCCCAAGACCGTTAAGGTTAGTCCGAAGTCTCTTGTGGTAGAACTTATTGAAAGCCTTTAGAACAGGGGTATAAAACATGCGGCCCAGGGGTCGGATAAGGGGTCCAATCTGGCCCACAAGGACCTGGCTGTTTTCTGTTTCCTCCTCCAGTTCTGCTGCTACTGCCACATCGCAGCTTGCTTTACCAGACTCTCTCAAATGCACAGGAGAGATAGATAGGCAACCCTCTCCTGTGCAATTGAGAGAGTCTGGTAAAGAATTGGCTGAGGCTCCTCCTCCTCCTGGGGGAGGGAAGAAACGAGCCAGAGCTTGCTTCCTGGCCAGGCTGCCTCAGTCATAATCAGAAGACAAAGGGAAGCCTTTCTTTCCTTGCACTGGCTGAGGATCCTCCCTGAAGGGAGGGAGAGAACGAAGGAGAGCTTGCTTTACTGGGCTGCCTCAATCGCATGGGAGAAATACCAAGCACCTTTAAGACTAACAAAGTGTATGAGCTTTTGTGTGCCTTGCTACAGTGTGTTTTGTTGGGCTCATTATGCCAGGGTTCTCCTGGGTGCAACTGGGTTCCCTCCCCCTTCTCACTGTATTCATTCCCTCATGATCCAGTCTTTCTCAGTAGGAAAGCAATGTAAACTATTTAGGTGAATAACAACAAACCAGTGAGGTGGATTAGGCTGAGGGTGTGTGTTCAGACCAAGTTCGCCCAGCATATTTCCTTTGTAGGAAGTTGTTGTTATTTCTCTGGGGAAAACTATAGTTTTGTAGACAAACACATCGCCCTCAGTCTGTGTCAGGATGCCTTCTCATGTTCTTGATTAGCACATGAAGCAACTTATGTACAAAAGCTTGCAATGCCCAGCCATTTCATGTTTTCCCTAGGCATAGAACACTGAGCATGAGATTTCCGTAATGACTGTCAGTAAATCAGAAATAGGTTTGCAGCTTACAGATACACACCTGAACAGCATACTTAAGATTGCTCCAGCACAGACATTTTGATGCAATAATTCAGAGCAAGAGGTGTCAGTTATCAAAGAATGTTAAATAGACAAAATATTGCAAGAGTGCTAGTGTTTTAAGCATGTTTTATTTAAAGTTTTAAAAAATCTTTAACTGTGTTTGTCTGTGTCCTTTATAAAGTTTGTATATCCACTACCTGGCATTACATTTTATGACACACATGGCCTGGCCTGACAAGGTTCCATTTATGTCAGATCCGGCCCTCATAACAAATGAGTTCAACACCCTTGCTTTAGAAAGTCCAAGTGTATCTACAGCAGCTGAACAGATTACTGGGGGGGGGGGGGGGGGGAGATGCCCATCTTGAGGTTTCCATGTTCTTAAGCTTACATTCATCACATAGCCTTTTTACATTCACAAACTTCTGAGACTGGCAGCTCATTGTTTCTTTTAAACAAGTGAGATGGATTAGCTTGGAAATGATCTACCTGCAGTCACTGTGCAGCACTACAGCACAGAGGAAAATATCCACATGAAAGTGGGAGATCTCTTTGGTTACAATTAATTCGAGAACTTTGTGAAAGAAGTTGGTGACAAATTTACAGTTTGGGACACTTCCATATCAGCATTCACTAATGTGGTAGACCTATGACTTTGGTGGATAAAGGACTACTATTCGTAATCACTTGGGTCGCGATCACACGCACAATTCGCTTCCGCATAGGTGTGAATGCTGGGTGGATTAAAGGAAAGCAAACAGACGCCAATGTCGGCAACCCGTTTTGCTCCGCCGCACAAGCGGATTTAAAAAACACCTGGGAAAGTCCTGTAATAAACGGGTTGCAATGGGCCGCAGATGGACTTTCCTGCATCTGATCGCCCCAGCACACTCCCAAGGCATTGGAATAGTCTGATCAGGCTATCCCGACTCCGTGCCATGTTTTTTTACCCCCGTTGCAGTATGTGCATCAACGCACACTGCTGCACATTTCATAGGGAGACCTCGGGGCAGAGCTGTGCTTCATCAATTCCTCATGTAAGCGCATCAGGAACAAACAGTTTTTTAAAAAAACCAATTCACCTGCAATTGCATCTGATCACGTAGTGGCAGGCTATGCCCGCATCTACAAAAGTCCGTGTGATTGCACAACTGCGGGTTAACCTATGCATGTGTGACCGCCACCTTAGTTAGACTACTGTAACATGCTCTCTCTGTGGTTGCCCTTGAAGCTACCTCTGAAAATCTAACTGGTGAGAAGTACAGTAGCCCAAATCAGGCTTGCACTCTGAGCACATCATGCTGGTACTAAAACAGTTTCACTGGCTAGGCTACCTGTTTGTTCCCAAACTCAGTTTCATTCTTACCTATCAAGCCATTTATGATCTGGGACCCATATACACCTCTCCATATATACATGCACTTGCCAACTCACATCTCTTCTGGTGGTCCCTTTTGTCCTCCATGCGTGATGGGCTTCAATGAGGGCTCATTCCCTCTCTTGACATAGCACTATGGAACTACCTTCTACATGAAGTCTAAGAGCTCCCTCTCCCTTGTAGGTCCCTTGAGGAACATGCAAAATGGTAATTTTTAAACAGCATTTGCTGGATGCTACATTAATGCAGTTGTTGATGTCTCTGTTGAATCTGGAGACTGGGCTGTGCACTTGGATTTCTTGGACACTCTCTGCTCATGGCCCTGAAAACCTGGAACCAACCTTGAATCTGATCATGACTGATAGGGTTGATAGTGCCACATATCTAGGTCTGTGTACCCAACCTGAAGATCCCAAAAGCTAGTTCTAGGGTTGCCAGCCGCCAGGTGGGGCCTGGGGATCTCTCACTTTTACAACTGATCTCCAGCTGACAGAGATCAGCTCCCCTGGAGAAAATGGCTGCTTTGAAGGGTGGACTCTATGGCACTGTACCATGTTGAGGCCCCTCCCCAAGCCCCACCTTCTCTTGGCTCCACCCCCAAAGTCCCCAGGTATTTTCCAACCCGAACTTGGCAACCCTAGCTAGTTCCCAAAATTTTACTGGAAAAACATACTATTTGAATACATCTGACTCCTTGAACTGCTTACAAAAGAATATTAAAAACCAAGCTCAAACTAAAATTGATTCAGATGCCCAGCAAAATCTGGGATTTTTTAAAAATGACATGAAAATCTCTTTGCTGATTTACCATGAGAACAGAAACAACTTGATAGTTTAATCCACAAACCAGCCAGCTGTTCAAGAAACCCGCCAGAACTATACCAAGAAAGAAGTCAGTAACAGACTCTGCTGACTTAAAGGTTTGCAAAGGATCCATTCGTAAGGGGCCAGGTTGTACATTGCTTTTTGCTTGGTACCTTAAAATAGGACTTCTGTTCTGTATACGAGATAACTGTATTTGACCATCAAATTTCCTGTAATCTCTGAACTACGGGTAGAAATGCAGCTTTTGGGTGGCAAGCAATCCGTCCCTTTCATCAAAGCTTATCTGAAGAAGTAAGCAGTGACTCACAAAAGCTCATACTCTGCCACAAATTTTTTTAGTCTTTAAGGTGCTACTGAATTCTTGCTCTTTCCTCCTCCTCCTCCTACAAACAGAATAATACAGCCAATGCTCCCTCTAAGCTGTGGAGTCTTGCGAGCAAAAATTCTACTTTTTGAGCTACTGGTATTAAAGTTGTGAGCGAGCGATTTGGCTGCTGCATAAATTTGTTTGCTCTGGAGCCATCCTTTCTGAGCTAAGACAAAAAAATGTGTGAGCCAGAGGCTAAAAAACTGAGCTAGCTCACATTAACTCAGCTTAGAGGAAATACTGAACACAGCTAACCATCCTGATCTATCAAAGCTTATGTATGTATAAACCTTGTAAACATATTTTACTTAACTGAATGTTTGTGACCTGTACTCCTTGATTTCCCATCTTTAAATCACATGTTTGTTTAAATGCAGTTCAGGTTTTGCATGGGCATCCACAACACTATGGCCACTAAACTGGCCCTTTTAAGGCTGAAAGGTTATATTTACAACCTGCAAGCTTCTGTGAGAATGTCAGGAAGCCCAGCTGCCATTTTTAAACTATGTGGTGATTAAACTTTCTAGTATAGTACAGAGCCAATCAAGTTGCTAGTCACTACGGAAGTGATCTTAGGGCGAACACATTTTTAAAAATCATGAGAACTGAAGCACTCTGTTCAACAGATCTAGAAAAGAAAGAAGACCCCAATAAGTAAAAAGCCCTGAAAAGATCAAAGACAGCTTCAGCTACATTTCATAACAATAGTCTGCTCTTGCAGTTCTATTCATAATCATACTTTCAGTCCATTGAAGATGAAGGTAAACTGCTGTTGGCAAGAGAAAGTGGCTTTCTGAGCTACGGTAAAGAAATGTGAGATACTTAAGCCTAATCAAAAATGTTTTGCATAGACTTCTCATGTGCATGCACACAATAAGCCTTCCAGCTACACAAAACCTCACCTTTCACAAGCTAAGCAAGATCTGTAGCATTTATAGGTCATTTTTGTTGACTGACAAGGGCTTGGTGGAAGAGGAAACAAAAGAACAAATAATTTACCTGCTCATCCTCAAGTCAAGGACCAAGTTTCAATAGAACTTCAGTGCGTGTTCATTTTAACCCAATACTGATTTGTTTTAAAGATAATTCTTATCTTTATGTTTTAAGGTTATTTTAAAAAATGTTCTACAAATACTGATAATATTGATCATATGTTCCCAAGCCTAAAGAGAGAGGAAAAGAACACACTACTGAAGCCACAGTGAGGAGGAAGTTCTTAGGTATTTTATTGCAAGGAAATACCGGAAAACAGTTTGGTCAAAATAGCCTGTCAAAAATTAACTGCTTTCTGAGCAATATAAGAAAGCACAAAGTTTTATACCCAAAATGGCATAGGCAGAAGAAAATATACAGAAATCATAATTGGTCACAAATGGTAGAGCATCATCATTTGAGCAGGCATACAGTCATTGGTCAGTTACAGCAGATGGTGTGGCTATATGATATCTTAAATGTTTATTTAACCTAACCTTATTCAATTCTACCCAAGGATTCTCTATACCCAAACAAAAAGCGTTGTTTTCAGATATGAAACTAAAGCCCTTGTTGACCCAGACACTGCAAAGTTTTACCCTAAACAACTAAAATCATAATAAATAAGAAGTCAAGCAAATGCATCTATTAAAAAGCCCATCTTCCACTTTACCATCAATGCTACACTTAAGGCTTATTAGAACTGCCAGAGAGCTAGATAGGTATTCCATCCAAACAACTTGATAAAAAAGAAAGTGTTCTTTTCTTGTCTGTTCACTTCTTGTCTGCTAGCATCAGCTAAAAAGACACTCTAAACTACAAAGGAGAGGCCCTACAACTTAATAAACTCTTATTAAGTCCTAATAAAATCCTAATATCAAAATTTATAAAGCCAGAAAAATATAAGTATATGAATAATCTGAATTAAAATCATTATATATTCCCATCCATGCTACAAAACGAAACAGTCTTTTAACACAATAAGACACTACTTCGTCAGACCAAACACACTTTGTTCAGTTACTACAATAAAAAACACAATTAAGAACAGTTATCTGCTAAAGACAGCTAATAAAACTATTCACTGTTATCACAGTGTGAAGCCTCTGAAGGTGCTCTAGGGCAGCTTCATTGTTTATGGCAGCGAGCACCACAGATCTTCCCTGCATTTTTCTGCAGGCCAACTCTAGAATACCAGTTAAAATCCATAATAGAATTTCTATTGACCTGTTAGTAATACAACACCAAATCATCCTCTTAGAGACTTCCAGATGTTGTAGTTTAAACTGTGGCATATGGATGAAGGTGAGTCCTGAACATTTTCATTTCCTTCAGTGTGCTGTAATTTGGGACCATTCAAATAAATTAGCCAGATTCAAATGATGAGCCAAAAGGTTCATTACAACCAGTCATAGTGGCAAGCAAGATGTAAACAAACAATTATTCCTCTGTGTGTGTGTGTGTGTGTGTCTGTGCAAAGTGCTGTCGTCACAGCTGACTTATGGTGGCTCCATAAGGCAAGAGATGTTCAGAGGTGGTTGCCACTTCCTGCCTCTGCATAGCAACCCTGGACTTCTTTGGTGGTCTCCCTTCCAAGAACTAACCAGAACCAACCCTGTTTAGCTTCTGAGAACTGACAAGAACAGGCTACCCTGGGCTATCCAGGCAGGTGTTCATTCTGTTAGAATCTGTTAAAAAATAGTGATGTTGCTTAATATTAATGTATTCTTCCAGTTTGTAAACTGCTTTGGAAACTTTTTTTTGGTTGAAAATAAAATTATAAAAATCTAAAACATTAAAAATGGGTGGGAAGAAGACAGCTAAGCCACACTAGCCAGCTG
The DNA here is from genome assembly GCA_029233225.1 of Lepidodactylus listeri. Taxonomy (NCBI): domain Eukaryota; kingdom Metazoa; phylum Chordata; class Lepidosauria; order Squamata; family Gekkonidae; genus Lepidodactylus; species Lepidodactylus listeri. The sequence continues at coordinate 52,864,469 of JARCFY010000003.1, read as the reverse complement.
TTTGACATTATTATTTTTATTTCTTTGCTGCATTTATAGCCTGCCTTTCTTCCCAGTGGGCCCCCCAAGTGACTTGCATTGTTTTCTTCTCCATTTTATCTTCACAACAACATGAACCACCCCATGAGATATCTTAGGCTGAGAAAATGTGAGTGGCCCAAGGTCATCCAGCAAGCTTCCATGGCAGAATGGGCACCTGAGCCTGGGTTTCCTAGATACTAGCCCAACACTTTAACCACTGCACCACACTCATCTTTGAAAACATATATGTCGCCCTGACCCGGAGAGCCCAGGCAAGCCTGATCTCGTCAGACCTTGGAAGCTAAGCAGGGCTGACTCAGGCAAGTACTTGGATGGGAGACTTCCAAGGAATACTAGCAGTTAGGAGGCGGGGGCAAGCTTTATTCGGACACCTCTCTGAATATCCTCCAGGCCCCCAGTAGGGGTCAGTCACCAGAGGTTGCCATCACTTCCAGATGCACACACACTCACACACACATATGAAGGAAACAAAACCAACCCCCCCCCCAGACTATGCCTATTCTGTCCTGCTCTCTGAAATGTGGTAACTGGGAGGGGGCAGTTGGTCAGCTTGCTATTCTTGGAGCATGATAGCTTGAATGTGCAGAACTGTGGTTAATTGCCCCCCAAGCTAGCTTGTGGAATGAGATGGCCAGCACACCAATGAGACAGAGCTTTTAAACAGTTGGGCAGGTATAGAGTGCTAGATGTATAGCAGGAGAACACCTCTAAGAGTTATTGACCAGTAGAAAGAAGAAGGCCCTAGGCCATTTCACTGGTGACACATAGGAAGTGGTGTCATCACATCAGCGACTTCCAGGTGACGTTCTGGTATCTGGGGGAAATCTCTATGGTAAAACTAGCTTCCACCATAGAGTCTTTGCCGAAATATATTCATTCATTCATTCATTCATTTGATTTATATCCCGGAAGTCACTGGCATGATGATGTCACTTCCTGTGCGATGCTGGCAATGTGGACTAGGCCTTCAAGTCCCCATCCCCCCGCAAGCTGACTGATTGACAGCTGGGGACAGAAGTAGCAGCAGGAGACTCCCGCCTCCACTGGGGGGGTGTCTGGCAACCATAGCAGAACCAGCATCTGTAAAACAGGTTACTTACAGTACTATTCTAAGCAGTATTACACCCTTCTGAGTCCAATGAAGTCAAATGGCTTAGGAAGGGTAACTCTGCTGAGGATTGCATTGTCTGCTTGCAGTCCTGAAGGCACTTTCCTGGGAGTAAACTGCAATGAGCAACATGGTACAGCCACACTGAGAGTACCCTCAGGAAGTTAAGTGACCATCAATGGATGTGACTTTACGAGTTCCTGCCCTTCAAAAGAGGGGGAAGCCAGTACCACCACCCCGATGCAGAGTCCCATCTTTCCTTCCTGAGAGCCAGTTTGGTGTAGTGATTAAGTGCGCGGACTCTAATCTGGGAGAACCGGGTTTGATTCCCCACTCCTCCACTTGCACCTGGCTGGATGACCTTGGGCAAGCCATAGCTCTGTACCAGCTGTTCCCTCAAGGACAGCTTGGAAAAGAGCTCTCTCAGCCCCACCCACCTCACAGGGTATCTATTGTGGGGAGGGGAAGGGGAAGGAGTTTGTAAGCCGCTGTGAGACTCCAAGCGAGTGAAGGGCGGGGTATAAATCCAATCTCTTCTCTTCTTCTTCTTCTTACAAAGGGCTAGAATATTCTCACAGACTGCAAGGATCCTTGCATAAACACCATTTAAGAGGAAATTTATAAGATGAAAGGGTCAGGGTGGAGAAGAGGATTTATACATGACATTTACTACCAACATTGAGAGTGCAATTCCTTCTTTTCCTCATATTACACAAAGAGAGGATAGTGACAGGGAACTGTTTCGCCATACATCTGCACCTAGGGTTGCCAGCTCTGGAATGGGAAATACCTGGGATTTGAGGGGGTGGAGCCTGGGGAGGGGAGAGTTTGGGGAGGAGAGAGAACTCAGCAGTGTACAATGCCACAAAGACCACCCTCCAATGCAGCCATTTTCTCCAGGGGAACTGATCTTGGTCACCTGGAGAGCAGCTGTAATAGTGGGATATCTCCAGGTGCTACCTGGAGGTTGACAACCTTATCCGTACTGAATGGATGATAAAAGTATTTTTACAATTTGGTGGAATTAGAACAGATTACCAAATTAATGTGAGGTGACAGAGCTTACCCCAGACTAGTTTGTCATCTCTATAGTTTATTTATTATAAAACTAGCCGCAAATCCTGTTGTAGAAGCAATACAACGGGCTCTAAAAGAACATGATGGCAATCCGCCTTTCCTCCCCTCCCCAGACTCCAGGGCCGAGGGCCAGCAGAACAGCCCGCCAGTGCCTTCCCAGCCCCCCGGCTCCAGCAGCAGCACCTGCCTCCGCCAGCCTCCAGCCTGAGAAGAACCGCGCTCCAGTCAGCCTGTGAGGGTTTCCTTTCAAGTAAAGTGCACGCCCAGAAATCAGTGTGAGCTGGCGGTGGACAACCGGGTGGGTGAGCTCTGCCAGGGCAGACTGTGGCCTTCTCTTCCGGGGATGGGTCACCTGAGGGGAGCCGGAGCATTGGCGGCGGCAGGCCGGGAATGAGTGACGTGGTGCAGCTGGCACTGAGCACCCTGCGCAGCCTGTTGTGGCAGCCCAATCCAGGGGCTGGGCTCCGTGCAGGAGGAGGAGGGCCGGGCAGGAACTTGGCCACCTCACGGCTCAGCGGGCTCATCTGGAGCATCACCATGCTCACTTCAAAGCATGTACCTGGGGAGAAGGCGACCTGGGCTGAGGCTGCATCGGGAGGACCCTGTCACGAGCAGGCTTCATTGCAGGCATGGCTGTCAGTCTCAGCTTCTAGTATCACCAAAGGGGAAGGCGATAATAAAGGGGGGAGGAGGATGAGAAGGGGCCCCTTTCAAAGACAAATGCGTGCTTTATGTCTGATGATTCCCTCAGTGATATGGGGGAAAGTTATCCTCTGCCTCCCTCCCTCATGAGGGCCATCTTCTGGATTTTATTCTCACAGCAGCCTTGTGAGGTCGGTGAGGCAGAGACTGGGCCAGCAAGCTTCCATGGCAGGGTGGTAGAAGGCTCAGTCTGATTACCGTTTGCCCGCTGGAGTGTCCATGCCTGTCCGTTGCCTCCCAGCACACTGAGGCCGAGAGGCTGGCCGGTGCATGTGTGGGCAGGACTCCGGGAACGCAGCCAGTGGAAAATGGGACAGCTACTGAGTGGCAGTTTAGGCAGCCAACTGATTTTGGTGTGCATCAAATCTTGCCACCCCAAAACAGGATTATTACAAGGAGAGATATTTATTTAATTATTGAAGTATTTATATCCCATTTTTCTGCAAGGATTCACAGTTTATAGGAATAAGGTAGATGTGCCAATGCAGATTCCATACCCTGGCCAATAAAGCATACCCTCATTGACATTATTTCATGGACAATTAGGGTTGCCAGGTCCTAGACTCTTGCCAGCGAGGGGTGGGAAAGAGCTTTCCAGAAGTGGGGGGTGGGGCAACGACACACACAACATCCCCAATGTGATGACATCATGCGGAAGTGACATCATGCCGTGGTCGTTGTATGGCAACACTCTGGTATTTGGGGCAAAACTGTATGGTTACCATAGAGTTTTGTCCAAAATACCAGTGTTGCCATGCGACGTCCCCAGCATGATGATGTCACTTCTGTGTGACGTCATCACATTGGGGACTTCATGCCAGATCATGACTGCTAGGGGTGGGGCTTCCCCCACCAGCCAGTTGGTCAAAATCAAAAGATCCCCCACTCTCACCTGGGAGCTGACAACCCTATGTATAATGTCTACACCTCCTAATAAACTGAAGCACATTCCATTCCACAACATTCTGCCACCAAACTAGCAAGCATATGCTGTGAATATTGTATCTTTTTTGTGGTCTACCTTTGGGGGTGTAGAGAGCATGGTATAATTTTTCTGCTCAATATTTTCTATTTGCCCCCAGTTGTGGGAGGTAGAAGGGCAATATAAGAGAAGTTTAAGAGATAAATGTATTCAGCACACAATCCTACTTATGAAATAATCAGTATTGGATGCACTAAGTAGCCCACATTTTATTGTTTGCTATGACTATATGCAACTTCTCTTATATTTCCCACCTTGTAAAAAAAAAAGGGCAAACCAATAAATTACAGACCAACATAAAAATGCATAGAGTTTAATGTTCACTTTGTTTTGGCTGCTTTACTATGTCAAGCTTTACAAAATCCACATCTGAAGCATATGTTACAATGTGACTACCTGATGTAACCATAAATATATTAATTATGGTTCAGTCAAACTGGATTCCAGGGCCAAAAAAGCATCAATATTACAGCTTCAATTCTTTTACTCACACACAAACCAAGCACATTCATAACAAACAAAATATAAATTGTACCATCTCACTTTTAACAAATTAAAGTACAAAATAGCACATACATTCATAATAAAATACTCTACATTTTGGTAACCTTTTTAAAGTAGTTATATGAAAAAGAATGTTTTAACAGAAAAAGGCTTCATATTTTCTTTTCCTGGAATGTGTATTCTGAGAAAATGAAAAGGCAAGATTTCTCAAGAACACAATACTAACCTTCATTCCTGGGTAACATTTCTTTACCCTCTGGTGTTTTATCTGGCATCTCAGCTGAGATCAGCTTAATGAAACCTGAGGGACATAAAGAAAGGAAACTATTCTCATACAGAGGCCAGTACATTGGAGCAAAAGAACACTTTTCTACAAGTTTGGGATATGATTACAAACGATTTTCCCTCCAGCATGCCCCTTCCACAAAAAAATGCCACTCCTGTCAACAATAGAGTAACAATGTTAACAAATATCTTAACCATATCTTAAGCACATGATAATGATCTTGAGTGAAGTAGAGGCAATGACTTTTTTAAAAAGAACATAGAATTTACCTAGGTGTTAGAAGTTTGCAGACCAAAATGAGTATTTCTGTGGGCTCTGTTATGAAGTCTGGAAAACCGATAATAAAATAAAGTTGATATCTAGAATCTGTACCAATCAGGGCTCTAAGAGATGTAGAGCAATTTATTTTTGGGGAATTTGAGCCAAACTGGCAACTTCAGCCAAAGTGCTCTGTCACTTCACTTATTCCAAAACAAGACTGGCAGCAGGCCAAGTTTCAGAACTTGATGCAGCCCTTCAAAATCAAGTGCACTTTTAACTACCTAGTTAGATTCCCTCAAGCGTATTCCAGTGTAGCTGGAGCAATGCCACAGCATTATAGCTATCTTACTCCTGCTAGCAGACGAATTCATCTCTGAAAAATGGTTTCTAGCTAAAAAAAAAACAAAAAAAACAACCCTTTAGTCCAGTGCACTTATTTACTTAATTCATAACCCAGCTTTCTCCCTAATGGGAACCCCGAAGTGGCCTACATCATTTTCCTCTCTTCCATTTTATACTCAGAACAACCCTATAAGGTAATTGAGGGAAGAGTATATGACAGGCCCAAGGTCACCCAACAACCTTGGTCTCCTAGATCCTAGTCTGACCCTTTAACCACATTACCATACTGGCTCTCAGTTGGTTCAGAAGCAACAATCACTGAATTTAGTGGGACTGACTCCAAGCATGTTTGCACAGCACTCCATCCTTAGAGATAAAAGCCAATGCTGAATCATCTCCACCATCCTAACCATGTTAATAACATTGAAAAAGTAAGTGATAAACTACAGCCTGTTGTCTGTATTTAGGATGTGGAAATCTCTGACTGCTGTGTTGCATTTTCAAGTCTCTAGAGAAAGCATAGGAACATTTGAAAACTGCACTTAATATTTCCCCCCCAAAAGTGAGTACACAGAGAACTGCTCTGTTGGTCCCAGTCGAGAAAGAGACCTTCTTACTTTTAATTAGATTCAGGCGGGGAGTTGTGTTGGTCTGAAGCAGCAGGAAGAAGTGTGCATACACACAAAAGCTTACACCTTGAATAACACTTTTTTTTGGTCTTAAAGGTGCCACTGGACTCAAACTGTGTTATTCTCCTTAATTTTAATTAATCATATAACACTGCTGTGAATGTGTCTATCCAGACTATCCGCCACCAACCCAAACTATCCACCACCAACCCTGCATGCAGGAGGACTGTATGACACCAATGGAATTTACAGAAATTATTTAGAAGTTCTACCTCAGGGTCCCCAATGTGGTGCCCGTGGGCACCATGGTGCCTGCCAACACTTTTCCTGGCACCCACCAAGGGGTTTTAGAAAGTGGACGGGTCTAGATGGGGCTCCTGTCCATGTAGGGTTGCAAGCACCCAGGTCTGGGCAGGAGTTCCCCCACTTCTGAGGGCTTCAATCCGCCCCCAGCTAGCTGGTCACCAGGGGAAACCCTGCCCCCAAGCCCCCAAGAGCATCCACCCACCCGGCCACTCCTCCCTCCCTTCCTGCCCAATTTAAAGGGCTTCAGCTGATTGACAGGGACCACGTGGCCCGCTGACCAGCTGGAGGACCCTTTAAATCAATCAGGAGGGAGGGAGAGGGGTGGTCCCAGGCCACACACTTGGCTTGCAAAAAGACCCTAAGCTGATCAGCTGAAGGCCTTTAAACTGCGCAGAAGAGGAGGGAGAGAGGTGGCCAGGTGGGTGGTCACTCTTGGGGGTATCCCTGCTCACCCCCAGAATGCCCCCCCCAAAAAAATTCCCCTGCCGGAGCGAAAAGAGGACCTGGCAACCCTATTCCCATGAGGACTTCTGACTGGCCATATAAATGAAAATAACATTGTTTTGGTAGCAGCTAGCACTGCAATGTTTGTTTTATTCTCTCTCTCTCCCCCCCCCCCTCTTTCTCCAGTGTATTTTTAATTACTCCTCTTCTCCCCTGCACTTGGGCTTCCTCTGTGGCTGGTTCAACCTCCCACATCAGCTATTTTATGGTTGGCTTCACCTCTCATGGAGGCCGTTTTGTGGCTGTGCCCCCCACTTTGTATCAGAATTCCAAAGGTGCCCACAGGCTTAGAAAGGTTAGGGACACCTGTTTTACATTAATACTGAAATTAATTAAATCAGAAAAAACTATGTACTTTCCTATGTCTTTGCAAACAGATTAAGAGAATTTATATATGCTTAGCAGCAGCTGGCTTAGGTGAATATGAGGGTCTAATTCTAAGGGCTTAGCAAGCACACTCTATCACTCAGTGCTCATTAAGGCATATCATATTGCTTGTGTTTATGTATTTCATCAATTATACCATAGCAACATAATAAAGAGTGCTAGTTATTCATACTGCTTGACAGAAAGGGTCTTAAAGAAGCTAAATGCCTCCACAGAGATTGTAAAAAGGATACGACAATTAAAAGAGGAAAACAGAAAACCACACAAAGGATTTGAAAATTATTTCATTTTAGGCAAGAGCCCAAATGGTGCTCTTATGGTGGGATCTGACACCAACCTTAGCAGACTGGAAATATTTTATAGTTTGATATTTAAAATTGATAGATTACTGTCCTATTAACCAAACCATAGCAGAATATTAAGTGACAATTTTGCAGTATAAGGTATAGAATGGGGAAAGGAGATAAACATTTTAAAACAGAAATAAAAGTGATCTAGTAAGTGCTAGGAAATCTTAGACAATCATCTTCACTCTTGCCAACTTCCATGACTAATTTTAGAGAGATGTAAAAACAACATCAAGTAGCAATTTGCTCAGACTTCAATTAATCTTCCTTGCCAACAACATACTCCTCAGCTTCAAAAGCATAATGTTACCAAAAGCCCTCACAGCACTCTGAAATAATTTATTTAAAACCCTAACTGCTGATACATCACCACCACACCAATCTATATTTCAGCAGATACTGTTGGTGCATTAAACTTGAATTCACCTTAATGACGTATTCCATAGCAAAGTCCTCACATGCATACACAACAGAAATGTGGAAAAGGGATCCCAATCAAAGCTGCAGAAAGAACAGCAATGGCACTGGCGTACGTAGCAACTCTGCCGCAACCCACCAATCGTGGAGCAGTGTGCTGATGGTGTACGCTTGAAAAGCAGACAGAAAAAGCCAGCCATAACATCCTGACACAGCAACACTTCCCTGATACCAGGCCACTGCTGCCCATACGCTGAACATGAGGGAAGGAACAAGGAGAACACAGTATGCTCCAATGGAAGGAACCCTGTGGCACGACCAGGAGAAACTGTGGAGTGAACATACTCTGCAAATGTAGGTTTGAGTCTCCTCCTGCCCCAGCAAACTTGTTCCCTTTTACCAGATGCATACACAGGGAAGAACACATAGTCACTCCAACCTCACACACCTCCATAAGTGAAGGCTACCCTGACAGAACACCCAAGACACCTCTTGTGCAAGGGCTGAGATCTAGGGGTAGATGGGGCTCAGCAGCACCAATCTCTTGCCAGGAAAGGAGAATACAGATAGTGGGGTAGCAACAAGGGACACTCAACCGCTCATGTACAAAATACATCCCTGTCAACTCTCCACATTTAAAAAACCAGGAGCCACAGGTTCCAATCCCACTAGGGGGACGCAGTCAAGATGGCAAAGCCCTTCTTTTGGTCAGCTACCGGTTGAACAGCAGCAAAACAAAAGTAAGAGGCCAGACTAAAACTCATAGCTCCTACACTCCAGAGAACTTCTCTAATCTCACATGCACACAAGAAGATGATGTCACATAATACATTAGGATTCCCCCTGGCTTCCTTGGTGCCAATACCAAGAGAGGACTGTACACAAAGATATAGTGCAGAGACAACATACCGAAATAATTCAAGTCCCATATGTGGCTAGGAAACTCACAAAGAAGTCCCAGGCAGAGATGAAATTTTGCCCAGTCAAACATAACCAATTGGAATTGGGCTGCTCACACCCATCCTTTCAGATGGCACTCGCCCCCCCCCCCCCATGCACCATGTCTCTGCTGTGATGAGGAGGCTCATTACCACTCCCATTAATCCCAGCATCCTGTGCATTCTATCCATACCTTTCCACACAGTCCACATTGCCTATTAAGCACCAGCCGTGATCTGGGAAAGTGCACAGTCTAGACCCCTCCTTTCCTCTGTGCAAGACCATACCTGTGCAAGCACTGGATTACCCCCAAGCTCCCTCCCACTGAGAGCTGCACATGGAACTCCACTCTTGCAAGGCCCCCAGGAGTCTGATCAGCAGGAGCACAGATTAGAAAGGAATGGTTGGAAGTCACCCAGAACTGTAGTCAGGCCCCCACTCACATGCTGCCAGTTCAGTAATGCTGTGCCAACACCTATGCAAGCTCCCTTCGTTTCTGCACTGTTCATTCTTTCTGACAACAACACTGAGAAAGAGTTTTCAGAGTGGGTATATGCAGGGGTCATTTCGTAGAAAAAGAGGTGCAGGAGCTCATTACCATACCTAGTAGCATAACTCATTAGCATATGCCACGCCCCCTGACATCACAAGAAGTGTGTCAGAAAGGGAAGCAAAAGGGGGGGCAGTTTCAAAAGCTTCTCCTTCCCTTCCTCAGCTGGCCTGCCAAGGTGGGGGGGCCGAAGCAAGAAGGACCCCGTGGAATACAATGGAAAGACCATGCTACCGCTGCTGCATGACTCTTCACTTCCTCCACAGGCCCGCTGGGAGCTGGGGGAGGGGCTTGCCACCACTGCCATTTGTGCCCTCTAGGGGTGTGCAAATACATTTTTTTGGCCTGATTCAGATCAGGCCAAATCAGGCCACATCTGTTCCGGCTGTCGAATGAGGGCCCCCCCCCCCCAGCGTCAGTTTCGGCAATGCAAGTGGATTCTGGAGTCATTCGGCCGAATGTCAGTTTCAGCCCCATTATACCCTATGGGCCATTGAAGTCAATGGCAAAAACTCATAGAGTGTATGAGAGGCTGGAGGAGAGGGGTTTGAGGAAGAGGCTCCAACTTGCCGGGTAGCTGCTGGAGCCTCTCCCCCAAATACCCACCAAGTTTCAAAAAGATTGGACCATGGGGTCCAATTCTATGGGCCCCCAAACAGGTTGCCCCATCCCCTCCATTGTTCTCTATGGTGGGAAAAAAATGTTACTTTTTCCCACCATAGAGAACAATGGAGGGAATGGGGGCAACCTGTTTGGGGGCCCATAGAATTGGACCCCCAGTCCAGTCTTTTTGAAACTTGGTCGGTATTTGGGGGAGAGGCTCCAGCAGCTACCTTGTAAGTTTGGAGCCTCTCCCTCAAACCCCCTCCCCTCCAGCTGCTTTTAAAGCCGCTGCTGAATTTTGGCAGCAATTCGCCAGTGGGACGATTCAGATCAGAGAATCTGATTCAGCCCATGGCTGCCCTAGTGCCCACTCCTGGGCTGGCAGAGCACCGCCTCACTCTGGCCCCAAATGACCCCTGGGTATATGTGAAGGGCCTGAGGCAACAGTTGTAGCAGTCACAGACTGAGGCGGGGACTCCACACCCCATTTATCTGAGTGGGGTGCACTGTCCTTGTAGAAGAGTAGAGGCTCCCACTGGGTGTTAGTGAACTGAACTGAAATGGAATACCTATAATGGATCTGAACAGAGCAGTGTTAGCAATGTCTCACAACTATGTTTGTTCTCCTCATCACCTCTCTGTGCAAAGTGCTCCCTCACTGTGCACAGTGCCCTGTCTGTCTCTGGAGTTCCCGTCACCAAAGTTGCCCCATGTTTCTTCTAAATCTGCATGGCAAGAGACCAGAGAGATGTAGCCTCATGCTCTACCATCTCAGCTATGAGTATTCTGGCTGAGATTTATATCGTAATCGGCTGCAGACTTAGTCCTTATCCTACGCTGCACTATGGCTTTGGAGCAGAGTGGGAGCCAGGGGAGAGGGGAGGCTGTTTTTTAAAAACTTGCTGTGTGTTCAACTGGGATTCTTAAAGCTATGCCAAGGCTCTTGGTTGCTGGGGACCATCGGGAATGTGACTGGAGAGGCTACCTGTCAACTAAGCCCTGCTCTGCCAATGGCAAAGCATGATAATGTCACCCGATTCTGTGTTGGTGCCAGAGAGGCTTGGCCCTGACATCTACAGATCTACTGGCATATCTCCCATTTATAAACAGGCATAGGATGTGGTCATCATCCTAAATCAGGGGTCCCCAATGTGGTGCCTGCTTATACCTTTCCTGGGGCCTGCCAAATGTTTTTAGAAAGTGGGTATGACCAGGTGGGGCTTTTGCCCAGCATGGCTTCTGATGGGCCACTGCGCAGCTGATTGGCTGTGAAGATTTTTAAAAACACTGGTTTGGCCCCAACTGCCACCACAGCTCAAGGGTCTTCATTGTGTGACTGAAGGTAAGCTACAGCAGCCACTGGCTGGCTGGCTCTGCCTCCTGAAGCAGAAATTGTGCAGCAGCCATTTTGTAACTGTGCCCACCATGTTGTGTCAGAAATCCAACGGTGCCCACAGGCTCAGAAAGGTTGGGGACCTTATTCGTAGGGTTGCCAGATCCCTTCTGGTCACCAGCAGGGGATGGGGGGTAGAGCTGCCAGATGCAGGTTGGGAAACTCCTGGAGATTTGGGGATGGGGCCTGGGAAGCCCAGGGACCTTAGTGGGGTGCAATGCCATGGAGTCCACCCTTCAAAGCATCAATTTTTTCCAGGGGAACTGATCTCTGTAGTCTGGAGATGAGTTGCAATTCTGGGGGAGACAGGTCTTAGGGTGGAACTGACCACTTCTTCTCTACTATTGTGAAATACAGAACTTACAGAATATTCTGTGCATGCTGTGTTATGGCTTAAATACCTTGAGAGACAGACAATAACTGAAAGGAGTAGGAAGACTTTGTGAGATTTCCAATAACGGTTCCATCTGTCAAAACATTCAATTTAGAGAGGATTTAACAAAAGAAACCCAGTCATGCCATGTGGAATGGCATGATAAAAATAGCTTAGTGGTTCATATAAATTATGAGTAAACTGAAGAAAACTCTTACCCGGATTCACTTAATTATGGAAAATGTCATATTTTACACCTATGACATATGAGGGTCAAACTATTAAAATGTTATCACAAAAATACAAGTATTTATTATGGTGTACACATTAGTAAAATATAAAATAGGTTAAAACAAATGATCTAAATATCAGACTCTTAAAACTTTTTACATACAGAGCTGTTAGTTTCACATATACAATTGATGGGTATATATTATGACCAGCAGACCAGAAGTGTTTCGGCCCCTTAGGGCCTTCCTCAGGGGTCAATATTACTCCTGTAAAACAACACAAATCCAGAAATAAATATATGAAAAAAGATTTTCTTTAGAGCCAGGTGGTGTTTTCTCATGTGATGTGCAATTGCTAAAAGTTCACACAGTATGCCATGGGGGGGGGGGGGGTGTAGGGGTAGGTGGGGTTCGATTTGTCTCATGGTAACTGCACACGCTCTCCAAATCATTCTGGTAATAAATATGCAATGTGTCTGGATGTGTGTCTCATCCATCAAAGGTAGTAATCACAGTCATGCCGTGTGGAATGGTATGATAAAAATAGTTTAGTGGTTCATATAAATTATGAGTAAACTGAAGAAAAATCTTACCTGGATTCACTTAGTTATGGAAAATGTTATATTTAACAGCTAACCATTACTACAACCAGGGAAATCACAACAGATTCAAAACTAGTAAGTCTACTGAATGGCACTCAGACAGGCCATAATTAGCTCATAATGGAGTGACATTTGCAGACGGCAATGGCATTTTACACTGGAAGAGCTTTGTAAAATGGTTCATTCTGTTCTCAGTCTAAATGGGTTCTGCCCTATCTAAAAATACAACTCTCATATTGCTTTTCTTAAGACGGAACCACTGGATCAAACGTCAATTATACGCAACACAGGATATACTGTTCCTGTATTATTTTTTATTATTATTACTACACACTGATATCAAAGCTGGGTTTTCTGTATCATATGCAAATATGAGTACAATGATTAGTGACAAGCTGATTGCACAAAATCCAGGGCTTTGTCACTAGAGGGAGTCATGATCACATACCATTGTAGGTAAATACATTCACAGACTGGAATGTCAGTTATATGACAGAAGGGACACAACAGGAACAAAAGGATGAGCAAACTGCAAGAAAAAATTACTGACATCTTTGAATCTTGCTGCAGAGAAATTTCCCAATAAAAACCCCTGATTTACATGCAATATCTCTCTCATCCCATCAAATCTGCTTTCAACTACAAATCCTAGGTGCTAAGCCTGGCCTCGCAGGGAAAGCAGAAGAAATGCTTCTAAATTTTGAGTTAGCTAGAGACCATATTCAAGTGAACCCTCCCTCTTGACTACCTGCTCTGCTCGTGCAACTGAACATTCAGTAAAAGGTGGAGGAGAGAGAGGAAGTTGCCTTGTGGGAGAGAAGGAACTTGTACAGACTATTTATTAGATTTTTTTGTCACTGCTCAACCAAAGGTGACTCCCCCCCCCCCCCCCCCAGTTGTTGGCAGTTCCACTGGGCAGCAGAGGATCCTAAGGGGCACACACACAGCAATGCAGACCCTGTGTTCCTTTACTGATGGATGTAAGCAGCTTCCAGTGGCTCTTTTTAAAATTAAAAGACACAGGCATGAGAAATTCCAATAAGAAGTGGAGGGAGAAGGGCATTAGCCCTATCTCTGTGGGCACTTTGAACTTTATGTTTTTCCCCTGTCAAAACTGTCCTAACCCATGGGGGAAATACACCCTTTTATCTACGATGTGGAACAAAACAAAATCTCTGCTGATAGCAGCTTGTGAAAATAATGATGTGGGTAGTCCTGTTTCTTAAGATTATTTTAATTGCTTGGCCAGCTCATTGCTATCTCATTCCAGTGTTTAAATTCAAGGTCACACATTAGAAAATGAGTGCACACCTATTATGACCTGCCTGCATACTGAAAAACACTGAAGTTGAAAATTTAATTTATAGGAAACAAACAACTGAATTAGTAACTTTCTGTGGCAAAATGCCATCCAGATCTTCAACATGTAGTTTGCTAAAAGAAAATAAAGATGTTGGCTGAAATGGATAAATGGACTAGAAAGTTGAATAATCTGTACTCAGAGACTTTTTTAGAAGATTGGGAGGATTTGAAAGAATATGTTGAAAAATATTGGGACATGAAAAACTACATTTATACATGGTTATAATAGCATAAAGGAATAGAAATTGAGTATATGAATGTACTAAGGATAATTAGATAATGAACTTGTTTTTTAGAATTATATAAGAATATAGAAAATAAGAATTGGTATATAAGTATTTTAAAGATATATAACCGTTACCAGAAATGTAAACATAGAGATAAGTATTACTATTTTGGATAAAGTGGAAAATGTGTTATGCTTCAGATGTGGTGGGAAACCACCAATACAAGATAAAAGCAAGACTATACAAATAGAACAAAATGTTATATAATATGGAAAAAAAGGATTTGTATAAAACAAATGTATTAATTTTAATGTTTTGAAAAATAAAAACTTTCTTACAAAAAAAAAAAAAAGAAAGAAAATAAAGATGTTAATTTATAATAGCAGTTAGGGGTATGCAAAAAAAAAAAATCAGTATTTTTCAGGTCCGGGTATACTGAACCCAAAAAATATCGGTATTTCCCAGTATTCCTGAATCCATATATCAGTATGATATTCGGATTCGGTAAATATTTGGGAAACCTGAATTTTTTTGGTTCCATCATACCATCATAGTCAATGGTCCCCATAGGGTCTAATAGAGAATCAATCCAGGGGGATCTGGGGGGTCTGTTTTGAGGTAGAAGCTCCAAATTTGCAGCATACCTGTTGGTGCCTCTCCCTCCCCCCAAACACCCCAAGTTTCAAAAAGATTGGACCAGGAGGTCCAATTCTATGGGCTCAAGAAGAAGGTGCCCCCATCCTCTGTGGTTTCCAATGGAAGGAGGAAAGGCATTTAAAGGTATTGTGGTCCCTTTAAAATGCTTTATTTATTATTAAATTAGACTTTTAAGCCACCCTACCCTGAAATACAGGGCTCAGGGTGGCATACAACAGTAATAAAAATTTTTAAATGCCTTCTCTAAGCCGTGGAACTCTGCAGCGAGTGAATTCCAAAGGTGTTTAAAGGGCTTGCAGTCCCTTTAAACATCTCCAAGCAGCGAGTTCACCTAGAAGCCATAATCACTTTAAATGTCCTTTACGTACAGCTATCCCGTGGACCCAAAAAACCCAAATATTTATGGGATTTTCAAGGCTTGGCCATTTCAGATAGCCAAAATGCAGTCCCAACCAGTATTGGCTCAGTTTGGCCGAGGACAGACTGGCAATCTGAAGCGGGGCAGGCACGCTTCGCAAACGGAGGAAAGGAGCCCGTTCAGACATGCGCATCTGCCCATCGGCTCCGTTGCGTACTTACCCGTCTCCCAGCCGCTTTCCTTCCGCTTTACCCGGACACCGGGTAAAACCGGTGTTCAGGGGCCTTCCTCTGCATGCCTCCCGCTTCCAAACAGTGTGAACTGGAAGAAGCGGGAGGCATCCGGAGGAAGTGTGAACGCACCGGCAAAAAGTTTTGCGCATATGCGCATATGCAAATATGCGCATATGCGAAAAACATCAAAGGAAAACAAAAAAAAGTGCAGCGGCACGCACGAGCCCCGCGCGCTGGCTATGCAGCAGTCTGAACTCTCCGTGGCAGTCTGAATGCTCCGTATCGCCGCTGATCCGCATTGCTCTGGCCAGTGTGAACGGCCAGCTCCGTGAGTTTTTTCCCCCGCTCCAGTTCCCTCCGCTTTGCCTCCGCTTCAGATTGCCAGTCTGTCTTCGGCCTATATGTTGAATGCACACCCCTAATAGCAGCTTTTGGGGAAAATTTTCTCACAAACATGGTAATGTTACAATTGTGATTATAAGTGCAAGTCTTAGTGTGCAATCGCATGCACACTTTCTAGAAAGTGAGTCTCTCCGAATTCTGAAACTTTTCATGGCTAAATATACTGAGGACTGAGGTGTTTCAACAGTAGTGGATAGGTAGGCAATTTATTCGTTTCAACATGGATTGGGCTGCAATTCTAATAACTCCCTTTAGTCATCATCTAGGGGCATCTTGCAGGTGCCTGGCCCCAGGACGGATCATTTAGCTGTCAACAGGGGACGGGCCTTCTTAGTTATGGCCCCTACCCTGTGGAATGCACTCTTGGATGACACCCCTGCCCAGCTGGACTTTTTTAGTTTCCGCAAAGTATGCAAAGGTGAAGTATTTAGGTTAGCCTTTGGAGGATAACCACATGTTTGGGCTGTTTTAATAGTGGCATGGTGATAGCCATATTTTAATATTTTAATATTTGCTATTTGTTTTATGTTGTTTTTACCTTATTGGTTTTAGTACTGTGAGTTGCTACAAGACAAAGGAAGGAAGGAAAGAAGGGAGGGAGAAAGGGAGGGAGGGAGGGAAGCTTTTCTGGGAGTAAGCACCATTGAATAAAATGAAATTTATTTCCAAGTAGGTCTGTTTAGGATTGCTCCCTGGAGTAGGAAAAAATAACACATCTGGTTGCTATACTATACACATCACTCCCTCAAAGGATCACTGCATGTTTATATACTGAACAAGGATATACTCTCAAATTTTTAATATCTCCCCTAAAATGTAACCAGATTAGGAAACAGACAATCATTGTACCTTTAGTTTCCATTAAACACTGAATGATTATATCCTCCAGTATTAGGGCTGCCAAGTCCCCCGGTAGGGTGGGGGAAACACCAATTTTTAAAGCTTACCCCCGCTTTTTCAAAATTGGCCACCGGGGTAGGCAATGGCTGCCAGCAGGGGAACGTCGGAGCCTGCCCTGGCTCTCCCTGCCAGGCCTGAACTTCTTAAAAGGGAAATGTCTGCAGAGAGCCTGCCCTGCAGTAAAAAGCCTCAACAGACATTTCCCCTTTAAGAGCTGAGCAAGCAAGAGAGCCCCACCCAGAGATTAAGGAGGGACTAGACTCTTTCTACTGAAGGGCGTGCTTTTGCATGTGGCTTGCAAAGTTGCTGCTGGAGTAAGCTGCTGGGGTAAACTGCTGGGGTCTGCCAGCTCTTTTCCTTCCCTCTCCCTCTCCCCCTTTCTTTCTTTCTTTTTTCTGTCTGTCTGTCTGTCTGTCTGTCTCTCTCTCTCTCTCTGTCCCCATCCAGCAGAGGTCTATCAGTGGCTATTATTAGCCACAAGGTCTAAATGGAACCCTTTGTCTGGGGCAGTGATGCTCTGCATTCTTGGTGCTTGGGGGGCAACAGTGGGAGGGCTTCTGGAGTTCTGGCCCCGCTGCTGGACCTCCTGAGGGCACCTGGTATTTTTGGCCACTGTGTGACACAGAGTGTTGTACTGGATGGGCTGTTGGCCCAATCCACTTCGGCTTCTCTCCTGCTCTTATGATATGAAAATCATATTTAGCACTTGTGTACCACTTAGTGCTTCATATTCTGCCGAGATGAGGAAGGATTCAGTAGGGCTGTTGCTCAGTGATAGAGCATCTGCTTGACATGCAGGAGGTATCAGCCTCTTCAGCTAAAAAAGGATCAGGTAATAGGTGACATTAAAGATCTCAGCCTGAGACCCTGGAGAGCCACTACCAGTCTGAGTAGTCAATACTGACCTTGATGGACCAATGGCCTGATTCAGTATTAGGAAACTTCATGAGTTCATGTGTCAGCATGTGGAAGCAACATCACAGGATGTGACATCACAAAATGATGTCACTTCCTTTCTCCTGGCTCCACCCCCAAAGTCTCCTGGCTCCACCCCCAAAGTCCTCAGATATTTCCCAAGTTGGACTTGGCAGCCCTATCCAGTATTTCGCAGACTGCAATAAGGACAACCCAGGAACAGTCATACCAAGACACACACAGAGGTTCTCCCCCATTTCACTTGGCTCATGGAGGTTCTATCATGCTGTATTCTCAACAGTTTTTGTAATGTTCTAAAAAGACAACAGAGGGAAATTTACCAGCATATACAGGACCAGATGGAAAATACATTATTATTTGCCTGATGTGGTCTTTCATGAAGTTTTCTAAATGAACTGGTTACATACAGGCTACAAAAGAAATGTAGCCAGTACTGGCAATTTTAGAACTGTAGCCAGTACTGGCAATTAAAGGAACAAGGAAATGATGGATTGTTTGGTTTTGGCATTATTTATAGTTATGTATGAGCAAAACTCTATTTAAAAACTTGGGAGAAGATAATTGTAACATTGCAATCCGGCTGTTTGCTGACTCATTCATTGTACCTAGCAAAGGAATAATACAAACACTTGTTATTCCAATGAAACCAGTGGGATTATACCAGACATTTAATCGGCTTCCAAGATGACTTAACATGCTACGAAAAAGAGAGAGACCCAGTGCAACTCTTTTCACATGAACTGTCTCAGGAATCTTCTAATTATGCAGTATTCAGGATAGATATGTGAAAAATTCAAGAAGCACCATGGATGAGGATACAAGACCTGGATGGAGCAGGATGATGAAACCAGCAGAGCTGCTGAGTTTCCATCTGTTGGTTCACAACACAATACATGGAAGTTTATTATGGAGCTTGAATGGGGAACAGAGGCAGTTGAAGTAAGAGCCAGAGTGATCCTGTGGGTAGAGACCAGCATCCTCATCATAAATTAATCTATAGTTCATTCAGGATGTCAGATTTTCAAAGAACCCTGTCCACCTCCCTCCCTTTGAGGCAAGATTTTCCCTCTATTTTTCTTTTCCTTTTGCGACTGAGCCACCCTAGTAATGTGTTTCTTCTTTGCTGAAGAACTCTGGCTGTCCCACCTTGTTGTATGGCAATATTTTGGCTGTTTACTCAGCACAAGAACCTGAAGGAAGGATCAGGAGTCCCCTTTAACTTATACAACTTAAATGGCACTCAAGAAGTTTTTATATTCAAAATTAACAAAATATTTTATTCAACACAGAGGACAAAGATCAGGTGAAATCAGGAGTAAAATTGCTGAGATAACTCAATATAGATAACTATACGTGTACAAACTTTAGTTTTTATGTTTCAAGCAAATGAGAGTTTCTTAAGTTTTTCATAGTGACTTAAATCTTTATGTTGAGAGGCTTTTGTTCCAGTGTTTTACATAAACACTCCAGGACACTTTTTGGAGTATTGACTCTTTTGGTCTCCAGAAGGCTAGTACATTCTTTCCAGTACCCAAACCCCTTCTCTTGAAGCACCAGTACTCATCTTTAGCTTTTAACTGGCTGTTAAAGTCTCTAAAGGCAGTTTCTAACCACACAAGACCAGGGATCTCTGCACTCTTCAGAGCTAACTCCCTGATTGACTGAGTAGGGAAATTCTCCTCTCACTAGAAGAGTGATCCCCTTTTTTTGGCCCAAATGGGAGTCTTAGCCTACTTCCCAAACTTCATTGCCAACTCTCCCGCAGTTCTCCATCTGTGTTGAACTGCTCTCAGCTAAGGCTGAAATCAGATAGAATTCTCCTCAGCATCCAGTTCAGAAGTCTTTCTCTGCTCAGATGATGCTAACCAGGGCTTTTGTAGAACTCATTAGCATAATAGGCCACACCCAACAGCAGAAACACATTAGCATATTAGGCCACACCCCTGACAGCGCAGCTCCCTCCCAGGATCAGCTTCCTCAGGTGCCCTGTGACTTGCGGGGCACCTGAGGAACCCAAGGAGGGGAGGCAGTTTCAACTGCCTTTCCTCCCTGAATCAGCTTGGCTTCCTCAGGTGCCCCGGCAGCTTGCAAGGCAGCTGGGGAACACGGGGGGGGGGGAGGCTAGAGGCGTGGCCAACTCAGATGCCAGCCAGAACTCCGTTCCTGTGCATTCCTGCCCAAAAACAGCCCTGATGCTAACCAATCAGAACAGCCTTGGAATAGCCTATCACTCAAGCTTCTCTGTTTCTGTGAAGAATTAACCCTTCACAGTCCTTTAGCTTTTTGTACCGCACTTCTAAGCTTTTTAAAAGAGCAGTCTCATCACAAACCCCCTTTCAAAACTGTACTTAAGACCTTAAACATGAATATCTGGGATAAAGTGTTGAGCCCAATCTTGTACATTGGCTTGGATCTACACTAAAACAGACACAAGAGATTTAACGAATCCTTCCTTGTCTCCAGTCCCCACCCCAGGCTTCACCTGAGGTCCGGGGGACCTCATCAGGCATTATGTGAGATGTACTGAAGAGGCTGCAGAAAATCAGCAAAATTTGCCCCCCACTACTGTGCACCATGCAAAAGTGGAAAGGATTTCCACAACTCCTCCTCCATATTACAACCTCCCAAACTGTGCCCCTCATTATACGTGAGAGCCTCCTGACTCTCAGGATCGGTTTTTCAGAGTGAAGGAGGAGGACTAGGTAAACATCCCTTCCATGAATTCCCTTCCATCTGCCGTAATTTGGATACACACTACAGTGTCCTCTGAAGCAGGTCACTTTCTCTCACCTGCTCTCTCTAGAATGGGAGCAACAGTGACTGCACGAAGGATTTCAGATCTGGATAGGGCTTTCTAATGCTATTTCAATTATTCATGGGAGCAGTAGATGCTAACTGTAAAACTAGCTTGAGAGATCTTTTTTTTCCCAGAGGGTGACTGGAAAGAAGGATCACTGCTCATGGTAGATAAATTCACCTCTGCCTCCACCTCTGGTAAACAGACTGTGTAAATTTTTGCATTATTTTAAAAGTCTGCTAAACCTGTGGGACCAGAGGCAACAGTGTGTGAAAAGGCATATGTGTACATGATTAAAACAGGGTCTCAAATCAATTTCAGCTACCTCAAAGCTACAGTATTGTCTTTCTCTAGCCTCATGCCTACCTCTTTTTTTAATTGCAAAGGCAAAAGCTCAGAAGTTCAACACATTCTTCAGTCCTGCAAAATTCTAACACATCATTAGCTGTCTTTAAAGTACGCCTCTAAGTATTTTTAAGTGTGCTTCTACAATCCATTCTCTTGTATATATTTGAAACAGATTTTTTTTCCCCCACAACAAATTGCCTTGACAAATCTAGGCCAGTAGGCCAATCTACAGTTGGCTGGGTTACAGATTTGTATAAATGATTCAGATTGCTTAGAGCTATTACACAAGTTTACACATAGTTATAGAACTCCATTAGGTGCCTATAATGGATTTTTAAAAGATCTGATAACTTAGACAAATGTTTTATTATATACCATATTATTTAATTGGCCAGAGCAATTGCGAATGTGGAAAGAAACCTCCTCAGTAATAGATTTGCACTAGTCTTGTGTTATTAATGGCAGAAATAACCATTTCATTGTATTGAAATAAAACTCCAGATTAACATTTTATAGGTTTGCAGCACTGTTGGACATGGCCTGCAGTCCAGAGTCACACTACCATGCCTGGTCCATTTTCTAGCACAGCATCATTGCCTTCTCTGTGACTTAATGGACCGGTTGCCACACCAAAATACACACCAATCCACACCAAAATACTTATAGGGATGGGCACAAACCGGGAAAATGCAGTTCAGTTTGTGGTTTGTGATCCATGAACCAAACCCCGAACCAAAGTCTGAACTGAACCAGAAGAGTCATTTACAAACTGAACTGGTTCATGGAGTTCATGGCCCAGCAAACCCCGTGGCAAAGGACAACAGTCTCTTTAAATGGGGTTTGCAGAAAGCCTGAAAAACAGCTGAGTGGTGGAGAGCAGCTTGCTCCCCACCGCTTAGTTGTTTCGGGCTGTCTTGTGCAGTCTATTTAAAGTTTAAAGTTACTGCAAAACAGCGTGAAAAACAGCTGCACTGTGGGGAGGCACTCCCCACCAAACAGCTGTTTTGGGCTGTCTTCTGTAGTCCCTTTAAACTTCAAAAGGACAGCAGAAGACAGCCCAAAAAACAGTGGCCAGCAGAAAGGGGGGATCCCCCGGGGAAGGGACTTCCCTCCCCCCCTTTCTCCTGGCCATGGTGAGCCATGGCCAGCAGAAAGGGAGGGATCTCCCAGGAAGAGACTTCCCTTCAAGCTGCAGCCAGCAGAAAAGGGGATGAAGTGCCCCTGGGAAGGCACTTCATTCCTTCCATTTAAACCCTCCTTTTGCTCCCGTGGCTTTTCCCACAGAAAGCAGAAAGCAGGGCCATTTAAGCTTAGCATCGACAACAGCACTAGTGGCTGTTTTTCTTCTGCTCACAGTTCTCTGTATCTGACCTCAATATGAGGCACAGTTGCCAAAATGGTTGGCTGCCAGTACCATCTTACTGTGTGTCAGTCAAAAGGCATTTCCAGAAACAATGCCCTGAAGTGTAATTATGCAGAATTTTAACACCTCAGACGTGGTTTGACAGACAGACTTTTGTTACTGGTGTGCTTCCATGTTACAAAAAGAATGGACTGACTCATACCTACTGTGCAAAAGGATTTCAGGGGGTATAGATAAGCTAGGTCAAGGTGACTTATGAGTTTCTGAACATCTGTTGTGACTGCAGTTCAAAACAATAGCAATATTAAAAGAAATAAGGTAAAAATTAATTAAAGTGCCAGGGGAAATTCCACTTTTTCAGACACACCAGATTTTAACCTCTAACATGCCGGGGGAAGGTGACCTAGGTAGGGCAGGCCCACAGCACACAAGGCTCTCAGCACATGTTGACTATGAGCATGTTACCCAAACAAAGCTTTTGGAGCAGTGTACCTGGGAACTGGGCCTTTTAATAAGTGAAGGTAGCATTTTTTTAATGAGAAAAAGGTCATATAATGTTTATTTATAAATAAATCTTACCTATACTGCATAGACTTAACCAAAAAAATCCAAAGTACTTAGCAGGTGTTGCGGAGAGTTTCTATTGCTAAATAATTTTTAAAAAGTAGTACATATTTGTATTCACGCACATGACCTGGAGCCTATTGGTGATCATGATAATGGTTTACTGTGAAGAGATGCATGTATAGTTTATGAAATTGGAGTGCTTATAATTGTAACATATTTTCAGATATTGGTATTTATTGCACAGCGCATCAGTTTAGCTGACAGCGGCTCTTGTTTAGAAATGAACATAAATTAGTTTTTCAGAAATACTTGTATGTCACTGACAATTGGGACAACCCAAGTAACTTTAAATATACAGTGTTGTTAGTGCCTCCGTAAAACATTTTCCTTCCTGATGAAGTAATAAATTACACCAGGCAGATTAAGGCTGAATGCTTTTGCTAGTAAAAAGCAACTCGGCAAGATCTGTTTCAGTGATACATGCTTGCCAAATCTATTGTGTATTTACCATTTTCATCTTCACTTTCGGCCGCAGGCTAACACATGCTACTACTCTGAAGCCCTCTCTAACCCACTCCCCAATTCACTACTAGATCCTATCTAAGAAGGAATTCAAGTTGCTGCCTCCTCTTCTGCATCAGCTCTGTTGGAATTAATTTATGCTAATATTCAGTCAAAATGCATCCATTTATCATTTCAGGGAACAGCAATTTGCTCTCCCCATCATAAATCACTATTTGTCCATCAGAATCTTCAACAGCAATTTCACATATTGAATTTGTCCCTCTTACACAATCAAGAGCAGGATTCCCTTCCACAGTGATGCTTGACGTTGGCACCTCTGTATCACTGCTGAGATTCCACAGGTCCAGCCTGCCCATTCCATCTACACAAACAAAGAGGGCAGGGTGGCTGGGTGACCACACAACATCATAAACATACCCGGAGTTGTCTTCAAATGAGTAGAGGGGCTTGCTATTCATAGGGCGCGATCATACGCACCCATTTACCATGGAAGAGGGATGATTCACCACCGGATCAAAGCAGCGTGATCACACCAGCACATCTGGGAAGCGTCCTGCAACCATCGTCAAACCATCACAAACCATTTTGATCTGCTGGGGAATTGTGGTTAAAAACTACTAGTGAAACTCCAATATCTAATGGTTTGCTGCAGTTCACAGCCAGAGTTTCCCCATGTGATCACTCCAGCGCCAAAGTGTGGCATTGCAGATAGCGTGATTACATGCTATCCCGATGCCACACTGTTGTTGTTTTTCCCCCTTCTCCGTGTGTGCATCACTGAAAGCCCTTAGGGTGGGGAGGCGATTCATCAATCCTGTTTAAGCACCTCAGAAACCAACCACAAAAAAAACTACTTGCCCATGGTTGCATCTGATCACGCAGTGGCAAGTTGCCCCGGCAGGTCCACAGACCTGTGTGAGCACGCAACTGCAGGGCAAATTGCTCCAGAGCAAAAAAAGCCTCACTTCCCCTCCGGATTATCTCGCTCGTGTGGAAGGGACCTTAGTTGTTCAAAAGTTTACAGTGCAGTCAAAAGAAGAAGTGACGAAAAGATGAGAGAAATCCACAGGTCCAACTGCAGCATGGTAATGGATGCCTGTAATTGGTCCTTGGTGACCTTCAAACATCTCACTGATTTCAGTTTTACTGCCATGATGGCATGCTGTGTACACAGAGCTTCCTCACTTCCAACAATAAAACAAATTTAGAGTTCAGTGGCACCTTTAAGACCAGCAAAGGTTTATTCACATGAAAGCTCATACCTTGAATTAACCTTTGTTGGTGTTAAACGTGCCACTGTACTCTAAATTTATTCTACTGCTTCAGACCAGCATGGCTGACTACCTGGATCTATCTTCCAGCAACAAAGTTACTGATGTCCCCAACAGGGAAAGATATACACGTGAAAGTGACAGCCTTGGGTTGCTTATGGACGAGCGCCATACTACCCTGATGCCATGAAAGCATGTTCAGGCTCCACAAACAGATCTCTCCATCAGCTGAGATGCTGATGAGGTTATGAGCATTCTGCGTACCAATCATATTCACACAGTACACAGGATGCATGTGAGTAGCAGCTGAAAGGGGAGTTCTCTGAACTAAAGTTCACTTATTACTGCAGGTTTCCCACAGCACAATTTGCTCTGAATATGGGCCACCAACCACCGAATTGGGATGAATTCTGCAAATGTAGCAGACATCACAGCTGACTGGCAATGAAATACATACTCTGGAGTTGTTGTTTTTGTATTTCATATTCCACACAAGAGTCACCCCATCAGGCTCATGAGAGGTGTGATGGACTCCCCTTTCCTAGTGCAGCAGTTTCAGAGAACGGAGAGGAGAAGTGTTAACTCATCACTGGAATGGAGAGCTTGGGTAACAGGCTACTCCCTTTCCCCCTCCCTTCCCTCTGATGGACTAGCACCAGCTGAGGAGAACTATATGATTAGCTGAGTGCTAAGGGAATGGTCTTGTTGGAGTCCAATTAGTCTTTGGGAAGTCAATTAGTCTTTGGGAAGTCAGACAGTCAGTCAGTCGACTTCTGACAGAATCAGTTGGAGTAAATGAGTCTGACAAAGTCAGTCTGACAGATTGACCTTTGTAGTGAAGGGCAGAGGGGGGGAGATTGGCAAGCCCAGTGGCTGAGAGCCGCTCAGGCCTCGCTGCCGGTGCCCATGGGGGGGTGGAGATTGGTGGGCCTGGGCCTCGCCGTCAGTGCCCGGGGGGGAGAAGGCACCGGCGGCAAGGCAAGGTTCGCTTCAAGGTGATGGTACTTACCTTCAAAGCCCTGTATGGCCAGGATCCAACATACCTGAGGGACCGCCTATACCCATATGTTCCCCAGCGGGCACTCTGGTCGGGGGCCCAAAATCTACTCTGTGTGCCGGGCCCCAGGGAGGCCAGACTTGCCAGAACCAGGGCTAGGGCTTTTTCGGTGGCGACTCCTATCTGGTGGAATGAGCTCCCAGAGGAGATCAGAGCCCTGCAGGACCTTATGCAGTTCCGCAGGGCCTGCAAGACGGAGCTCTTCCGCCAGGCCTTTGAATAGGAGCCGCCACCACTGTGCCACATTGTTTTTTTCTTTTTGAAAACAGATTTTATTATTTTCTACTTATTCAAAGTTTTACATAGTTACTTTTAAAATATTATCATCATTAACCAATTTTCTAAATAACTATGTATTCCAGTTACAGTTCAAAACTTTTAGGGCTTCCCGCCTCACCTATACCATTATATATATATAACAGCAATTATAAAGATTTAAAAGTATTAACTCTT
This sequence comes from Lepidodactylus listeri, assembly GCA_029233225.1. Taxonomy (NCBI): domain Eukaryota; kingdom Metazoa; phylum Chordata; class Lepidosauria; order Squamata; family Gekkonidae; genus Lepidodactylus; species Lepidodactylus listeri. The sequence goes on along the minus strand of JARCFY010000003.1, from coordinate 52,838,429 downwards.
ACAGGTAACATATTTGGTTATAATAATAAAGAAAGAAGAAAAGAAAGAGAAAAAGAAAAAGAAAAAGAGAAATTTTAAACATTTTCAGTGGCAGCTCCTGTCTGGTGGAATGAGCTCCCGGAGGAGATCAGGGCCCTGCAGGACCTTATGCAGTTCTGCAGGGCCTGCAAGACGGAGCTCTTCCGCCAGGCCTTTGAATAGGAGCCGCCACCATTGGTACCACATTGTGATTGACAGCCGACGATTTGTGGCCACCCTGGATGCAGCCCAGGCCTGACGACCAGGGAAGGTCGTTTCTGACCCTGATGCCATCTGAATTTTAATGACTGGAAGCACTTTATTGAAATTTTATTGTTCTTATGACTTAATTCATGGGTTTTAAATTGATTTTAAATGTTGTTGTATTGGATGCGGCACATTGTGCCCTTGTAAACTGCTCTGAGCCTGTTCGCGGGGAGGGCGGGGTATAAAAATCGAATAAATAAATAAACAAATAAATAAAGGCCTCAGCGGCTCCCAGCTGCCGGCCCGCCACAGTTCCCAGAGCGTTCTCTGTGCCAGTCATATACCTTTAGCCTGATCTACGTCACAGGGCTGTTGTGAGGATAAAAAGGATGAGAAGAGAAGAGAATAATCTAGGTTGCTTTGGTACCCCTTGTGGAGAAAGGTAGGTATTAAGTATCGAGTCAGGAGGCGATGAATCCAATGCAGGATTTATTCTAAACATCGTTCAGTTCAAAAGACAGCTCTGGCAAGAGTGGCACTTAATTTATAGTGGTCCAACACATAACTATATACATTGTAACTAAGGATACTAAATCTGACTGGACCTAAGCAAAGCTCTTTGATTGGTTCCTAGGATTGGCTTAAGGACCAATAGGAAGTCTTTATTCAGCAGCCAATAAGATTGAGGGAGCTAGAATACCAGAGCCCTAATGATGCAATGTAAAACAACATAAGAAATATAACAGTAGGGTATAAATAAATAATAAATATAGCTGAAGATGGGGGCAGATAAAAGGTAGGTTGGTGAATGGCTGAGAAGGAGAAAATGAGGCAGGGAAGGGAGAGAGGATATGGCAGTTGCCAGGAGGAGGGAAAGAGGAAGTAGTGTGGGGAGAGGAATACAAGGGAAAGAGAGGTGCCTATCGCACAAAGTCCTTGAGGGTTCCCTACCATGCAAGTCGGTCTGGCCCAGTGGCGGGCACTACACAACTGGGACACAGCTTTCCTAGGTAGAGGCTGCAAGGGTAGGAGGGAAAGTTTAAGGCAGAGGAGCAGATTAAGGTAGGTTGGCTGTTGGGTGGGAAAGAGACAGGTTTGCCAACTAGATGTTAGGAAATTACTAGAGATTTTGGGAGTTGAACTATGGGCAGGGCAGGACAGGGTTTGAGGAGGGGAGGGACCTCAGAGGAATATAATACTATAGACTTCACCCCCAAAGCAGCCACTTCCTTCATAGGAACTAAGGTTACCAACCTTCAGGTGGGGGCTGGAGATCACCTGGAATTACAACTCATTTCCAGATGACAGAGATCAGTTCCCCTGGAGAAAATGGCTGCTTTGGAGGGTGGATTCTATGGCATTACACCCCACAGAGGTAGCTTCCCTCCCCAAACCTTGCCCCCTCAAGGCTCCTTATCCAAATCTCCAGGAATTTCCCCACTGAAGCTGGCAACCCTAAAGGGGAAATTATCTCTGTAGCTGGGAGGTCTGTTGTGATTCTGAGAGTTCTCCAGGCCCCACCTGGAGGTCTGAAACCATAGGAGGAGAGAAGGAAAGAAAAGGGAGAATACTATGGAAGCTTTCAGGAAAGGGAAAGAAGAAATAGTTGAGGAAGGGGAAATCAGATGCCTCTTGCAAGTCTTTCAAGGTTCCCGCTTGTCACAACTAATTCCTATCCTTTAATCTATGAGAGAGTAAAATCATCTGTCCCTTACTTTAGGATTAAATGTCAAGGTTGTTTTCCCTGCAAGATATAATGCACAAGTTGAACAGATCGGATATAATTAGGGATGGGCACGGACCACAAAAATACAGTTTGGTTCAGTTCTTGCTTCAAGGGTGAAAAACGATGAATCCAGTTGGCTCACATATAAACCAAACTGAGTTTGTGAGGTTCTTGCCCCAAATAGCTGACCCACAGGGGGAGCATGCTCCCATATCTCCGTTTTCGGCTCTAAACAGCTGAGCCATGGGAGCAGGCTGCCCCTGCGGCTCAGCTGTTCAGATGGGAAACAGGTGAGCAGCGGGACAGCCTGTTCCTGCGGCTCACCTGTTTAAAGGGGCTTTATTGGGCAGCTAAGCCTCAGGGGTTGGCTGCCCAAGAAAACCCCTTTAAACAGCTAAGCTGCACAGAGCAAAACCCCCTGGGGCTAGCTGCCCAAGAAAGCCCCTTTAAACAGCTGAGCCGCAGAAGCAGGCTGCCCCAACGGCTCAGCTGTTTCCTATCTGAACTGCTGGGGGGAGCAGCCTGCTCCCATGGCTCAGCTGTTTAAAGTGGCTTTCTTGGGCAGCCAGACCCAGCCAGCCCTAGACTCGGAGCCATTTAAACCCAACAGCTGAGCTGGTTTTTGTGAAGAGCAGGAAGTGGGGGTTTAAAACCCCCACTTTCTGCTCTTCATGAACCACCGCAAGCTGAATCGAAACTCATGAAAGTTCATGGCTGTTCTTCAGTTCACGAACATTGCTTCATAAACCATGAACTGGCCAAAATTTGTGATGAACTTTAGTTTGTCTGCTGGTTTGTGCCTATCCCCAGATATAACTACGGATATTCATGAACAATTTTGTACAACCACATCTAAATATTTCAAACTATGTTCTACCTTCTATTTGTCATTTAGTGTGGGTTCTCCTCTCGACAATGGGGCTGCAGTGGCTCAAGTGGTTAAGACTCTGAACTGCAGTCCGGAAGGTCAGTAGTTCAGCAGTTCGAGACCCAAGTACTGTATGACGGAGTGAGCTCCCATCTCTGGTCCCAGCTCCTGCCAACCTAGCAGTTTGAAAGCAAGAAACTGCAAGTAAATAAAGAGGTACCACTTCGGTAGGAAGGTAACACATGACCACAGAAACGTCTTTGGACAGATCTGGCTCTTCGGCTTGGAAACGGAGATGAGCACCGCATCCCCAGAGTCGGATTTGACTGGCTTTCAAGCAAGGGAAACCTTTACCTTTACCTTACCTTTACTCCTCTCGACAACTGTACCACCTTATCAAAACACAGGTGTTCTTCTAAACTGAGTGAAGAATGTGAGGGAATATGGCACTAGTTGAGGGAAGATTTGCCAGTCCACACCTTCCTGTCCACATGCTGTCTAACCCATATTTCTAGGTACGCTGGATCAAAGCAGCTTCTGGGAACCCCAGAGCAAAGAAGGGAAAACCACAGAAGGAGAATGGGAGGGGGACAATGCCATGTGGGGTGCTCGGGGGGGGGGGAAGAAGAAACCCATGCAGTTTGAGAGGTGGGATGGGGCAAATCATCTGTGTAGAAGGAGACCCTGATACTTATCACTATGTTACGCAAGAGTTCTTTCCCTTGCCCTAGTTCCACTCAGTGTAGCATGCCTACTTACTGACCAACTTTCTCATTTACAAAGCTCTTCTCAATTTTCCTTCACTCCCTCCAAATTGCTCATGCAAGAGATTAGCAGCACAAAAGTCAGGCTGCTAATTCCACTTATGAGGCAGAGTTACATTTCTCAAAGTAACAGCCCTAGCTCAGTTTTCTCAAAACAAAAAACAAGCAGCCCACCTCCCTGCAGCTTTCCAATCAAGAAAAAACGAAGCAGCCAGGTATTAGGAACTCTGGGGGGTGGGGGATCCCACCCCCTTGCACATTTACATTCATGCTAATCCATTTCAACACAAGAACGTACAAAATCAGACAAGATTTTCTACAGACAGATAGGTCCCCATTTTAAAACAGCCTAATATTTGGGGCTGTGTTCTATATTTGAAAGGAACAGTATTCCTCATATTGAGGCTGAGTGTGTAAATATCGCAAGCCAACTGTCAAGAATCTAGTTGAGCTGGTCTGAAACCCGACACAATGTTGATACTAACCTATTAGCATTACAGAAGTTCCCATCATGCATTTAGAAAAGGCAGCTTCGCATCTAAGCATTTTCAATTGGGGTCTTTGAAGCAGACAGTTCTGCTTATGTATACAATATGCAACAGAGGTATCCAAAGTAATTTCTGGTTCTTAGGAAGGTAAAGGCTAACAAATTAGAGAACTTATGGAGATACATGATAGATGATAATGCAACCCTTTGGTCTTTAGCCCGAATTCCAAAGCACAGCATACTGCAAAGGTTCACAAAACCCTCCCTCATTCCCAGGAAACAGTCCATTTTACTGTATTTACTCAGGGATTTGTCAGTATTTGGCACTGCTGAGAGATATTCTCAAGTGTTATATAAATAGAGAATGAGTGTATTCGAATAGGTTCTGTGAATGTGTTATTCCCAACCAAGCCTTACTGAACAAAGTTACATAGTACACAGCAACAGACAACTATGGCCACATTATGTAATGCAATACCCTATTCATAAACAATCCATGTACTTCTGCCAAGAGCCTCCAGGGTAGGTCCCCTTTAAACATGACTCATGTGCATAATAGTGCAGCTAAAACTAGGTCATCAGGAACAGGATGGTTGTGAGCCAAGGAACCAATTAAGAAAAAAAAATTACAGCAGAGAGGTGGGATCATGTTATGGTGCCAGAAACACATACAGCCAAGTCAGGAAAAGGGTTCATTTCATTCAGAATTCGTTCTCTCATAGATTATTGAACAGCAACAGATTACTGCTGATAAAAGGAAAAGAAAAATACACCTTCTGGTGACATTTGTTATATGGATATACAACGTAGCCGGACATTTTCTGCATCTCCACACATGTGGCATTATGATAATGCACAGATGGTTTCTTCTTGCATACACCTGCATTTTATGCCTCCACAGGCCTCGAGTAAATGCCAGCCATTTCATTTCCCTGCAGGACTTCACAGAACATGCTTCTATCTATACTAACAGCAGCATTCCTCGGAAGGAAGATAGCCAACTGCTTGTAAGCTGTAACCTACAGAGTTTAGTCTCCATGGCAACTGTGGTTTGCAGAGGTTTTTCTGCTGAATCTGCAGCTTGCCAAGCACCACAGTGATAAAACTCGAGTGTGGAAGGGCAGCCATTCAGCCAAAAGCTTTCATTTTCTCAAGCCTTCCCCATGTCAATGCCTTCAAATAATCTAATGAAAACAAGCTCTATTTCCTAATTCTTTCAGCGTAAAAATGTGCATGTTCATCTCAAAGGAATTAATGCAACTGTATTCCACATTTTCACTCATAAACCTCAAATGAGTTTATTTTTCTGCTGGCTTTCAGCATAAATATATTCCTATTTCATGGACACAGAAGGAGAAAGAAAGCCATATTTTATGCCAATTTTTGCAGATCCATGCAAGTTACAAAAACTTTCAGTGAACAGTGGGTTATAACTCCACAGGCACAGAACTATGTGTCCATCTGTGGCCCAATCTGCAAGCAGTCCATGTGTTCTGTTTCCATCACAGTTCAGCTGTAAACCTATCATACCATATCTCATTGTAGTAGAAATTCTATGTGAAAATCACTACCATAAGCATTCACTGGGATGGCCAGCTTGTAACATTTAAGAACAGTCCCCTAAGCATGGTCAATCTGAAACTTACTGGGCTTTCAGCTCCAATACCAATACCTGACTGGGCAATTTGTGCTGGTCAGCCCAGCAGAGCTATTCAGAGGGCAACTGTAAAAGTCACCCATTCATCAAAGGGTCGTCTGGTAGCACAAGTCCCTATAGCATCTTGAAGAATCTGTAACATCTTTGAACACTTTAGGCCCTCTTTTCATACTGTGTTACAGGGCGCTGTCAAAAAAAGTTCTGGCACTCCTGTTCCCTCTCTTTTCTCCCTGGGGTTCCTTCTTTTGCTTTAGTTTTTCTGTATTTCCCCCAACAACCATATGTACATATTTTGTAAAACTAAATGCCACAACAAAGAAGAATGTCTTGTGGCATTTAAAGATTATCAGTACCTTCCTAAACAGTTACAACCTTCAAAGTCCATTGGCTTATAAGGATATAATTCTGCTTAGGATAGCACTGATGGGCATATACTTTCACTTCATCAGGAGCCAGTGTGGTATGGCAGTTACAGAGTCCAACCATGATCTCGGAGACCCAGTGCAAATCCCCACTCACTGGGTGGCCTTGCACCAGTCACTCATTTGCAGCCAAACCTATTGTACAGGGTTGATGTGAGGATAAAATGGAGGACAGCAGACCAACTTATGCTGCCCTGATATATGTGCAGAAAACCAACAACAAGTCATGAGTCAAAAACAGTGAAATGCAAGTGGCAGTTTCTGACGCTGATGCACAAAATCTAGTTGCATACAAGATAAGCGCAGTAACGGTTCACAAGAGAAACAACTGATACTACCACAATCTTCCTAGACTCCCTGGATAATTTGACAGCTGTGGGAGGATAAGCAACACTAAAAATCTGGAGACACATTGTTGTAAATCGCATTATATTACATGCACACACGGTAGATACACACACATGTATATACCTGCCAACAGAGGGCATACTTCATACATCTGATGAAATGGCTGCAAACCACAAAAACTTATGCTATAACGGCGGGGGGCGGGGTTTGTCACATGACTATCATGGCTTCTCCTATAGAGTACATACAATATATAGACTATAGAACAAAGTTACTGGAGGGCACAGTACTCAAACAGGTACTCAACCTTGAGTCTCAGATTGGAGCAGATATTTTCAGAGCGTCCTAACTACACTAACCAGTCATTATCCTCCCGTCTCCTATTGTGATTTCCCCTCATCTGCTCTGATGTTTCTCAAGCATCATGGGCAGGATGGTTCTACATCAGTGTCATTTTCCCTCCGTATCCCACCGCACTTACCATTTCCCCATTAAAAAAAGATAGTTGCTACAACAGAATTATATTACTAAAGCAGTATAGCTATTACACTTTTTTAAAACAGGCAAAATGTCTTTGGCAGTGGCAGAACGAGGGGAGTGATGCACACAAGGAGACATCAAGGGAAACATGGAGAATCCCCATGTATGGAGGCTCTATTGCCAATGCAAATGTCTCTGCATTTGCAGTGGCTGTGAGTGCATAATGGGGAATCCTTGCCATGTGGTTGCAGCCAAAGACTAGACTGTGGAAGTTCATTATTTTGATACCAAGTAGATAATACTGAGAATTAAACAAACACTATGCATACAAAAATACCGCAGAAGTTTATATGAAGAAGCACACTATCAGAACTGCCTTTTTAATAATAGTCTTGAAAGTGATGAGAAAGAATCAGATAAGCATTTTTTTAAAAGTTACAGATAGGAAGAATATAACTTGGTATGTGATACATTCAAGTTGACCATAGCTACAGGGCTCAGAATAGTGAATATTCTGTGGACTTGTAATGCTGAAGGCTAGGGCTAGTGTTAGCTCAAAAATATGTGCATTTTTGTTAAGAGTCACATCTGTATATGTTTATTAAAGTTCTCAGTAAAATGTCAGGATGTTGTCTTAAAGTTCATGTAAAGTACGAACAAAAACTGACCAAAAAAATTATGGGGGGTCAATTTAAATATTTCTAGTTTTGCCATCTATTTGAGGCTACATCAAAAACACATTTGATCTACAGTGAACTGTATTTGCTGATTTCGACGTTGCATTCTCTGATTTTATTCTCCTGATTTTGTTACTGTATTATATATCTTTATACAGCTGAGTAAACTCTTGGCTTTTATTAGATACAGTAGTTTTGAATGGGGCAATTTGCTAGTTACCATTTAGATCAAAAGTTATTTTGAACCTTGAATTGTTATATATCCCAGGCTGAGGACAGACTGGCAAAATGAAGCAAAAGAGAAGCGGGGCAAAAAGACCCGGTCCAAGTTGTTGCGGGGCTTTCCATTCGCACTGCATAGACTGATGCGGGACCATACCGGGGAGGAGGCGGAACAGAGCATTCACACTGTGGGGTGGCCCCTGTTGGCAGCGCCGCAGTGGCACACGGCTTTGGTCCATTTTGCCAACCTGCGCATAGGTGCATGGGGCGCATGGGCACAGCAGCTGGATCAGCAGGTTCACATTACCAGCGCCACTTGATGTGCAGCTTATCTGCATCCACCAGGAAGTGGATGAATGCCAGGAAGTGGGATGAACGCACACCCAGACAGCTTGACATCGGTTTCACCAGGTACCTTTTTAACACAGGATGAAAGCGCTTCAGGACAGGGTGAGTGCGGCACGGCAACGCCAGACAGCTGTGGCTGTGTGAATGGGCTCTCTTAATCCACTTGCAAAGCAGGCCTATATTAGGCCAAACTGCCAGTCTGAACTCAGCCCCAGAGTAGGTATAAACAGAGTAGGTGTATGATTTGCATACATCCTAGCAGGGCTTGCTGTAGCATTCATTCTGTGTGAGTGTGTGTGTGAGCACATAAGCCTAATGAATGTATGTAGCTGCCTTGGACCAATAATCTGATGTGGTACATCTATACCGCCTACTCTAACTGGTTATGGTTCACCTGAGTCCTCAGGCAGAACAGAGAAAGGTCTGTCCTTCGTAAGATGCTTTAATCAGAGACTTAACCTGGGACCTTGTACACACCTTTACTCAATTTTAAACTGGTAACTCTTCCAAGTAGGTATCACAGCTCTCAGTCACAGTCATATTTTTAAGATGTTTTGAGTTAACTGTTTCATCAAATGGTCAATACTTTAGTCAGATGTAATGGCCAGACTTGTTTTGACTGTGGTACTTCGTAACACTTGCTTCTAAAGATCTTGCTAGTTAGAAAACAACCATCTACTAGATGGGCCCAATTGTATAATTGCTCTTTGAGGCTGGGAGTTAACACAAAGGAAATTACAACTTGGGAAACACCTTTAGTGGAGCCTCAGAAGAGATGTAGTACAATAGCTCCCCATAGTATAGAATAGTGGTTTTGGGAATTGACATGTGTATGAAATTTATTTTCCTTTCATTTTCTGTAGAAACATTATTGTTGCTGTGGACACACTGGCAAAATGACACTTTAAAAAAATGTCGGCTACAATGACATCCCTTTGATTCAGCTGCATGCTCAACATCTTACAAATAAAACTTCTAGAAAAATATTTACTTTTTACGAGAGGTCAAGAGGAAAATAGAACTTTTTTCCAGAAGGATGCCAGATGTTTAGTTTCTTGTGCTTCAAAATGATACGTCTGCTGATAAATAGCATTTAAGTCACTGTTTTTTAAAAGATTCATGTTTCATTTCCTTTGCTTTAAAGATCCGCATCACAAAATTCTGACCAAGTATTCAAGTACATGTTAAAGCCAGCCAATACGATTCTGTAAAGGGAGGCAGAGAGAACACCAGCATCATAGTTAATGCATTGAAATACAAACACTGCTGGCAAGCAGTCATCTCAATACGTACTTATTAAATATTTCTAGAAGAAGAAGAAGTAGAAGAAGAGATTGGATTTATATCCCGTCCTTCACTCACTTGGAGTCTCACAGCGGCTTACAAACTCCTTTCCCTTTCCCTCCCCACAACAGGCACCCTGTGAGGTAGGTGGGGCTGAGAGAGCTCTTTCCCAAGCTGTCCTTGAGAGAACAGCTGGTACAGAGCTATGGCTTGCCCAAGGTCATCCAGCCAGGTGCAAGTGGAGGAGTGGGGAATCAAACCCGGTTCTCCCAGATTAGAGTCCGCGCACTTAACCACTACACCAAACTGGCTCTATCCGATGGATCTGTAGTTAACAAATTCTATCAAAACATGATACACAGATCATCAAAAATATTCTAATACCTTTGCCAGCTGTTAATAGAGGCTGGCTGGCAGAGTACATGTGGCCAATCTAACTCAGAGCCCTACATGGACTCTGATACACGTACAAATCATAGGTGAAAGGACCATTCTGTTCATATCAATGGAGGTGGCAGTCCAAGTTTGCATGTGAGTAGTGTACATCCTCTTTTATGCAAAAAAGAACAACAACCCCCCCCCCCCCCCAGATATGCAGCAGGAAAGCCTTGAGAAGGCTGGGGGGAAAGAAAACCCCTAGGTTGTCTTGCAGTGATTATAGAATTCCCCAAATAAAGGCATGTCAGGCTGCATGGGGATACTTCTGCATTAAAGGTGAACATATGTGGGATGCTCTCATCACCATCAATGTTTCCTGTGTATATAATCCAGCAATGGATGTATACAGGGCTTTTTTTTGTAGAAAAAGCCCAGCAGGAACTCATTAGAATAATATGCCACACCCAACAGCAGAAACTCATTAGTATATTAGGCCACACCACTGACAGCACAGCTCCCTCCCAGGATCGGCTTCCCCAGGTACCCCACGGCTTGCAGGTTGCATGCGGAGCCCAAGGAAAGGAGGGCAGTTTCTGGATTGGCTTCCCCAGGTGTCCTGCAGCTGCGGGATGCCTGGGGAACCCAAAGAGGGGAGGCAGTTTAAACTGCCTTCCCTCCCTGGATTGGCTTGGCTTCCCCAGGCACCCCATGGCTTGCAAGGCACCTGAGGAACCCGACCGGGGGGGGGGGGAGGCTGTAGGCGTGGCCAACTCAGAAGCCAGCCAGAACTCCGTTCCTGTGCGTTCCTGCCCAAAAGTAGCCCTGGATGTGTAAGTACTACAATGAAGAATGGCAAAGAAAGACTCCCTTCCTAAACTCACCCTAAATTTTAGTTCAGTTATAGACACTTCAAATGAGGAAAGTTGGGAAAGCTTTTAGCATTGCATCTTGTGCTGCTGTTACTACTTCAATGGCTTGTAAATGAAATTTCAAAACATATACGTGCGATAATAATTTAGATTTGCATGGCAAATCTGGATATCCAATAATATCTGTTGAATTTATGAAGTAGATATTAAGAGCTAGATTCATTCTACGCATCTTTAGAATTAGTGGACCAAGGAGACTATTTTCTTCAAACTTCAAAGATTTGCTTTCCCATACATGCCATTTATTTAAACAATGCATGTATCATACCTTAAATGAGAGCCAGTGCAGTATAGTGGTTAGGCTGCTGGAGTAGGATCTTCATTCAAATCTCCATTATGCTATGGAAGCTTGCTGGGTGACCTCACGCCCGTCATATACTCACAGCCTAACCTCCCTCATGGCGGTGTTGTAATAATTAAATGGCGGAAAGGAGAACAACATACATGACGTCAAGTCCCCACTGGAGAGAAAGGCACGGTATAAACAAAGTCAACAAATTCAGATGAAAAAAGTAATTCTTGTAATCATGGCATGATAAAAAATAAACAGCTTTTAGATATTGAAGAATGTAAGCATGCTTCTGCACATTAAAAGTGACAGGCACCAAGTGTTGAATTAAAAATATATACGCACAAAGAGCCAAAGTGTGACGTTCATCTTGTACAGACATACTTGAAAAGAAGGATAAAGAAGAATTTTAGGAACACTTGTCTAGTGAGATCTCAATTAATTCTATAGGTTTATCCTGTATTACTTGGCTGGTGCCATGACCAATATTTAGCTACTGCTTAACAGTTGACAACAGATGCAAAGTTAAGCTCAAAAGCCCATGTGGCCAGGCTTCAGCATTTGAAAGGTCACTCAAAATGATGAAGCATGTATAACATATCTTTGGGGTCACTTCCCAATTATGTCATTCTCAGCCAAGAGAGTATAAGTCACACCTCTCTGTAAAACCACAAAGTTGGAACAACTTTTACAACTACATTCTCTCAAGTCAGCCCAGTCATGCTAAGGTTCTCCAAGCACACATCTGATGCATATCTGCTTCCTTCTCTGCCCCCTCATCTTCAGCAATATTTCTTATTTAGTTACTTCATTTATAACCCACTTTTCTCCACAATGGGAACCCCAGGCAGCTTACAGTATTTTCCTGTCCTTCATTTTATCCTCAAAACAGCCCTGTGATAAGTTAGGCATAGAATGCCCCAAGGTCAGCCAGTGAGCTTCCATGGCAGAACAGGGATTCAAACCTGGTCTCCAAGATCCTAGTCCAAAACTGTAACCACTACTCCACACTGGGTTTTGTGAGGTGGCTGGCTGTTGAATGTCAGAAGTGACATCATCATGCTAGGCACGTCACTAGGGGGATGTTCTAGCATTCGGCCAGAAACTCTATAGTACCATAGGGTTTTTAGGCTGAGTACTAGAGCATCCCCCCCCCCCAGGCAATGTGCCTGGCGCAATGATGTCACCTCTGGGTGACACCATTGGGCTGGGCATGTCGCCATGATCCCAGCACTTTGGGGGCAGAGTTGTTTCCGCTGACCAGATTCAGGCCGGTGGATTGGGGGGCCCTAAAGCGGGCAAACACCCCTGCTCCCCTGGGGAAAATGGTAAGCCTAGTCAAGTGGCATTGTGTAACCCAGTGGCTGCTGCCAGGCCAAGGCCCATAAGTCCTCCCTTAAAGGCCCAAATAGCCTTGCAAGGGGTCCTCCCCCCTCCTCTGCCCTTTACTGACAGAAATCAAATCTGGTGGAATGCTGGGACAGCTGTTGCTGTTGCCCAGCAATGGACACTGAGGACATCCATTTCTTAGAGCTACAAATCCTCCTTTTATCATTGGGGGGTTTTTTAAAAAAAACAACCCTAGTGTATTTTTTTAGATTTCAGATTTTTCTGCAAACCTGAAAGATCTGTCTTGTTCATTCACAGTTCCGATCTCAGAATTTAAGTATCCTCAAATTTGGCTGGGTTAACCATTAGAATATAAAAGTGTGCGCCCATGAGACTTACTCAGGAGTAATCCTATCCTACCCCTACTTGGCTACTGAGCCTAGGCACAACTCTCTGCCAGCATTCCCATTGCCAAAGTGAGCCCAGCATGCAGACTTTGCCACCATGGACAGGAGCAGCTCCCAGATTCTGCCACAAGACAGAAGATAGGTGTGCTATTTGTTTGGGGGGGGGAATTTAAATCCCAATGTGATTTTTTTAATGGTTTTCAGAAGTATCTGTTTTGTGTCAGTGAGACCCTGATCTGTAGATTTAAGTATCTGCAGATTAGGCCACACTTGATTATTGGATATAAAGTGACGATAGTGGAAGCCCAGGGCCCCCTCCCAATCCCAATTCCTTCCAGGAGCTTAGTGTGGCATGTATGGTGCTCCCTTTTCCATTTTATTCCCACAAACCTATGAAATAAATTAAGCTGAGAGATGCTGACTGGCCCAAAGTCATCTACTGAGTGGGAATTTCAACCCAGATCTCCCCTGTCCTGATCCATCACTAACTGCTACACCCTATAGTCTGTATTTTCCAATCTCCCACAGATGCCCTTTCAGACTTTTCAGGCTCTGAAAACAACTGTGAACTCAGGCAGGAAATAGCCTGGGGGCGGGCCCAATAATCCTGACCCTGTAAATCTCCACCCTCATTATTCTTATTATATTGGCAAATGAGGTTTGGGAAGACAAATAAAGCTGCCTAATACTGAATCAGACCCTTCAGCGATCAGTATTGTCTACTCAGACTGGCAGTGGCTCTCCAAGGTCTCTGGTGGAGGTGTTTCATATCACCTACAGCTTGATTCTTCTAACTGGAGAGGCCGAGGATTGAACTTGGGACCTTCTACATACCTCCCCATATTCCCTTGGAAGAGTCCACCAAAACATAATGGAACGAGATGTTGGGATTTGAGATGGGAAGTCTAAATTGAGAAAAATTGTACTTCCACTTGCAGAAGAAAGACTTTGGACACCAGTATATAATTCTACCCTAAGTATGTAACTGTCTCATTTGGTTTCCTTTTGTCCACCCCAGAGCATCTCATGTTGCTGGTGACTCAATGACATCACTTCCAGTGCATACTAGAAGTGATGTCACCTCAATGTCAGTGACACTGGCCTAGGCCTCTTCTTGCTGCTGGTAAGTCCCCCTTCTGGCCAGCTGGTCAGCAGCAAAGGGAAGAGCCCAAGGTGGAGGATCCCTTACTCCCAACAGGGGGCTCGCAACCCTACATAAACTGGGGGAGGTGGGTGGGATAATTACCATTTAGCACTATGGAGATCACCATGTGCAAAAGCTGTGACCACACTACGAACCATCATGTCCTTGGTATTTTGATACCACTGTATTAACATATGGATATTATAGCATTGGATATGGTTCCCAACTGTATTTAGGGCCTGTATTCAACTATTTTTGTGATACATTTAGTGTACAATCATTGTATAGAAACACAATTAAAAATGGATACAATTATGCAACTATCACTTCACAAAAAGATTAAGCATATATAATACAGGATTTTTAGAGCCATTCAGTACAATATAAGTAAGTCACTCCTTCATGCTTTATAAATCTATGTCCCCGCCACACCTATATCATCAAAACCTAACATATGCACTTCTGTTAAAAAAGATATCTTGAAGAAATTCTACCAGCACACAGGATGCTTAATAATAACAGCAGATGCAAAATATTCACAAATGCCCATTCATTTCCTTTCTGTCAGCAAACATAAGCAGTCCCCAATTAAGAATCTCTATCTATTGAATACAAAAGGAAATGTACACATTTCCCTCATCATTTGACTGTAACAATAGAAAATGTCACAGGAAAAGAACAATCTACTTCCCTATAACTAAAAAGCAAGCTGATGTGTTTTCTATTGTTAACTTTACTCTACTATGAATATGCCTTTAGCATTTCCAAAACTAAGAACAATTGGAATTCTAGATGATGTGTATGGATAGTGTTCTTTTTATCCAACCAGATCAACTCTTACCTTTTGTGTTACATTTCACTGGATTACAAGGTTATTTCAGCATACTGAGTAATGTTTGGTAGGTAACTGGCTCAGAAATTGCTTCTGTTGTGTGAAGGGGTGCTAACTTTGTGTTGGGAGATATATGGAGATTTTGGGGGTGGAGGCTGGGGAGCCGGGGTTTGAGTAGGGGAGGGACCTCAAGAGGATATATTGCCATAGAGCCCACCCTTCAAAGCAGCTATTTTCTCCAGGGGGAACTGATCTGTCAGTAGAGTTCAGTTGTGATTCTGGGAGATATCCAGGTCCCACCTGGAGGCTGGCAACCCAAGTTTTTGTGTTAAGTTCTTTCCAAAAGTTGCAGAAACAACATTGTAAGCAAGTAGGAAAAAATAGCAATAACTCAAAATTGTGTGCTGATACAGCATCAGAGTTTGCTATTATAGAACCACAATTGAGGACCTATGATACTTGCAAGGGAGGAATCTCTCTCCTGTCTTAATTACTCCCCCATCACCACTGCATCCTCAGGGCCACTGTGTTTTTTTGCTTCCCCATCAGCAACAACTGGGACAGGCACAGGCCAGCTCCTGGCTTCAGCCTGCCACAGCTTCTCCCCCTCCATTGCCACTGCCAATGCTGGAGCTGCCATGGCTCCCTTTCACCCACTACCACAAATCTCACCAGCCCTGAGCACCTCCCAGCCTCCACTACCAGTCCCACTGTCATCCCCAAGACCGCCAAGGCACCCCCCCACACACCATTGCCAACAACTCCAGCAGCCCCAGCACAGCTCCCAACTTTGCCCTGTTGCAGCTCCTTTCACCCCATCACAGCATGTAGCCCCTGCTGCCAGCCCAATGTAGCTTCCACACACCCCCATCATTGCAGCTGCTGCCATCAGTCCTGCTGCGGTTTCCCTCCCATCAATGCCACTGCTCTCACCTCCAGGCCCTGCTTCCCCATCAGTATTGCTGCTGTTGGATCTGGCGTGGCTCGCTGCTGCTGCTGTCAGGCCAGCATTAGATCCTGGCCACTGTCACCACCATGGAGGAAGAGGTAGGTAGTCGTGTTGTCTATGTGTGCACAGACTATGCAGTTTTATTGGGGGTTAAACATATTATGTACTATTTAAAAGATTTCAGATTTTTCTGCAAATATGGGGAGTTTCCCAAGTTTGTAGAAAAATTTCTTTAGCCTCCATGGGGCCCCAACCCATGGATTTAGCTATCCACAGATGGGGCCCACACGTGGCTATTAGAATGTAAGATTATCTAAAAACAGTAACAAGAATAGACTGAATGACTGAGGCCACAAACCTAACCACACTTCCCTTGGCGTATGCCCCACTGAACACAGGCATGGGGATATAAATTGTTTACTTCAAAATGAGGGTTCAAATAAATAAATTAGGTCTCAATTTAATTAAAAACTGGAAAAGTAAAAACCCATTACTCCTGGGGTCAGCTAGCGAACAATTTATACTCTTGTAAAAGACATGATTGAGGATAATTCCGTGAAGAAAGCTATAAAAAGAGTAATAGTGTTAATCATCTGATAGGAGCTGTTCGTATAACCCCACACACAGATTCTCCCATCTAAAAGATTATGGCCATTGCCATTCGATTTTTTTTAAAATCCAAAATTTACTAGGAACAGATATATAGACAACTAGATATTATTAAGAAGAAGAGGCTGGATCTTAAGGAATAAAAATTCCCAGGGTTCTCACATCAAAACTTTTCTAAAGAATAAGCCCAGCTGTATGTCAATTCTCCCCCTCTCTTTATTACACCAATAGGTCCTTTTAACAGCTGTAGGATGGGCAGAACTACAAGATCTACATCTTTTCCCCCTGGGAGTGCAGCAGCAGAAAATGTGTCAGGAGTTATATTTCGGCCTGTCTATGGCACTAGATTTTAAAAAGTAAAAAGTAAATTTAAAAAAACCCACACATTATTTTATTATTTTATTTACGTATGGCTAACTAGTTGTATTAACTACAATTAATAATTACCTAATGATTCAGAAATGTTAATGCTAAGAAGGCTTTGAAAGAAACCACAATTAGTTTTGAAGAGCATGGTTAAAAATGGTTGACACCATGGAGGAATGTAATATATTTACAAATATACATATACAGGAATATTTAAGGATAATTTATTAATTAATAATTGTGTGAAGATTCATGCACGCACGCCCCCATAGAGCAGAAGATGATGCACAGCAAACACCATAGGCACAAGCAAGCAAGCTAAATAATCTCCCTTACTGAAATCAGGGACACTGAAAGCCACCAATGAAAATCAAATGAAGCTTATAAAAAAAGCCTGAAAGTGACTGATTCCAAATAGAGACTTAGCAATCCACTATATTATGTAGGCCACTTTGGGCTGGAAACTGTGGTTAAGCAATCAGGAACAGTCCATGGGATTATGCACTTCTCCCCGCTCCGGCCCCAAAGAGGATATAGAAGACAGCACAAATCTGCAGCTTGTTCCTGTGAACATCCCCTACCATGTTTAAACAATCAGCATAATTGCATCTGCAGCAGCCCTTTGGACACCCATATCCCACAGTTTAGGAACTGTCTGTAAAACAAAGGATGAACCTGAAAGATCAGCCTTAACAATTCACTAAGCAAAACAGTCCCCCATACAAAGTGGTCACTTGCATTTTCAAAATACACACACTGCATATCAAATACATGCTTTGAATTCTTGTAGCAACTGCCTAGATCAGTTTCTTCTCTAATACATACAAAGTACAGCTTGCAGAGGTACTGGGCATGAACAATTGCTTGGTTCAAAATACTAGTTTAAAAGACTGAAAACTAGGAACCCAAAACCTAATGCTGTTGTCAATATTTAATCAGAACAAATATTAGCAGTACACAGTGTTCATCCTTTCCCCACTCTACATCTGTCACAAAATGACTATAATTGAAAGCAAAAGATGTCTACTTCAGCATATTTTCTAACAGGAATTGACTTGAGTAATTGTTGGTTATTTGGAAGTTCTGCACATAATTACAGTTCAAATTAAAACCATAGAAAGTCAGAATCTGAAACAACTATAGAATAAAACTCATTTTACGCAAAGCCAAGTCACGCTACAAATATTTGATTCACTTCCACATTTTTAAAGACAGATTTACAAAAATAAAACCAAGGGGCAATTTCGGAATCTTAAGGAACGCTTCCTTCCTGGAGCCTAGATTATTGGGAGGGCCAGGGGGATCAAAAACATATATTTTAGTTCATTTAGAAACTGTATTGTAAACTGCTGGTTTGCAAGTATAGTACTAACACAGCCCCAGAGCCAAAATTAGGTTGAGAATTTGGTCACCCTGAGGGATGACCTATGCTGAGCGTTAGACAGGAGTGCATCCCTGCCTGGATCTCTCAACAGTATTCAATACCATCAATAATGCATTTGGCACAAAACACTGTCAGCCTAGTGCAGCCAAAATAACACAGGTGCCTCTCTGGAATTTACCAATAATGGTATCCTTTTAGACTGTTTGGAATGGTTAGATTTGAGTTTCTGTGTTTTACGGTGACTCTATTAACTGCTGTAGCATAGTTTTCAGATCATAGTGCTAGAGAACTACCGATCTGTTTTGACACCTATTCTGTTTAGCATCTATACAAAACTGCTGGGAAGAATGTCTGTTGATTTGAAGTTTGATGTTAACAGTATACAGAATATATTTTATTTTTATTTATTTTTTCATGTTATTTATAGTTCACTTTCCTCACAGGGACTCAAGGCAGATTACGCAGAGTGTAACAACGGAATGGGACAATGCAAAAGATTGCAAAAGTCTGGAACCAACCAGAAATCTAAAAGAGAACTGAAGCATAGCATGAGTATTAACATGATACTTTAAGACAGAGGTGTTGAAACTCATTTGTTACGAGGGCTGAATCTGACATAAATGTCACTTTGTCAGGCTGGGCCATGTGTGCCATGAGATGTAACAGAAGGTACCAGAGATATAAACTTTATAAAGATGATTTCAGATACCGAAGGGCAACAGCAGTACAACCAACAAGATAGTACACAGTAGAATCTGAAAACCACAAGAAAAATGACTGTGTAACAAAACACTCAAACCTGCATGCAATAAATGATAACAGCATATCCTAGTGGTACAGAACCTACAGTACATCTCAAGCTAACTCTTATATTGTACTATATTCACTCACAAATAAGCAATGCAAACGTATGTTCAGTTCATGCAATCTCCCTAAGGGAAAAAAATAAGTTCTTACTAACAGTTCCATTACTAATGTGGGTGTTGCTCCTGTGGTTTACTATCTCTTGTATTCTGTAAGTATAGTAAAGTTCCTTAGGTTTTGCTCCAATTAATCTTGAAAGAATGACTTGAACCACGTTGAATAGAAGCTGAGAAATAAATACTAACTTCCAGAAGCTGGGAAATGAATATCTTCCAACAGGTTTGCCGGCTTGTAATCTTTAACCCTGTTTCACGAAGATGCTTTATCAAGAAATAAATCTTGTTTTCCCTGTCCTATACAATCACAATGGAGTAAGGGAGTTGACAGACCTCCACAGCATTTCTTAACTTGATTTAATAAGGAACATGGAAGACTTTTCCCACCATTTTCAAGAGTGGAACGTTTGCTGTTGCTGAATTGCAAGGAATTTCAAAGGGAGATTAGAAAGAGAGACTGCTGAATTGCAACTGATCACGACAATGCAAACTCCTGGGCTGAACTGAGACCTTCTCTCATTACCAATGCCTGCTATTGTCATTTGGTGTCTGAAATCACTTTACTCTCCAAGACGGACTCACATTCCAGCTGTATCTGAAGAAGTGAGCAGTGATTCATGAAAGCTCATGCCCTGCCACAAATTTTGTTAGTCATTAAGATGCTGCTGTATTTTTCCTTTCTTTCACTAATAAGAAATGCAAGCTACACTGTTAGGTTTCTCTTGCCCGCCCCCCCATCTGTTCGAAACAGAAAGGGGGATCTCTTCAAGTACCATGGAATGAGCTCTCTGTCAAACACCAGACTGTCTCTCACTCCCTCTCATATCTGGAATAAAACATTTTCTGGTTTTAAACACAGGACTCCCCCCCCCCCCCCATACCTGGAATAAAACATTTTTTGGTCTTAAACACAGGATTCTTTCTCCCCACCCCTGGAACCAGCCCCATAGCTAACACCTTTTTGCTCAGGGGGCCAATGTTTTTCTGGGGGGGCTGCGGTGCTGCAGAGAAATCCGGGGGGGCAAGGATTCCACTTGGCTGTAGCCCAGAAGTCCTAAAAGGCCCCCTCTGCAGCATGGCAAGAGACCATGCCAGTATGCTTGGTGGCCTCTACAGAAGCTGCTGCCTCCACCCCACCATTACCCACTGCTGACCCCACCAGTGCCGCCGGCCTTGGAAGGGTGGGGGGAAGAGAGAAAAAGGCCAGCACCAAGCCCGCCCCGCACGACCTGTCCCTGAGGCAGCAAGGACAGGAACCCCTCCCCGGCGGGTCTCTAGCTGCAGAGGCCGGCAGGGAGAAGAGAGCAGGGTGCCACCGCCTCCTCACGGGAGCCCAGCCAGCCATGGCAGGGAGGCAGGTGGACAGGAGGCACCCAGGAGGGAGGTGCGGCAGGTGGCAGGCATCCCCACTCAGCAGCCCTCCCCTCTGACCTCCCAGCAGCAGCAAGGATGGCTGGGGCAGCAGGAGGCGGCGTGGAGTCACTGGCTGCTGGGCTAAGGAGAGCGACGGTGGGGGGGGAGGGAGGAAAGCTGAGAATTGGGGAGAGGCCTGTAAAAACCATGGTGGGGGCAGGCCCCGTGGGCCCCATGGTAGCTATGGGCCTGCCTGGAACAAAACGTGTTTTGGTCTTAAACAGAGGACTCTCTCTTTTTCTGATGTGCACTCTCTCTCTCTCTCTGAAGAAAAAGTGTGCTTACACCTGGAATAAAATGTTGCTGGTCTTAAAAGTTTCATGAGATGCCATTTCCCCCCCCCCCCCCCATGTCTCTTTCCCTAAGCCAATCGAGGGAAGGCTTTCTCTCTCTTCCTCTGCCAAGCAGGAACTAGGAGAGACTGGCCAGACAGAGCTGTTATGTAAGGAACAGGAAGCAGCACAAAGCCAGTTGCTCTCAGGCTGGATTGCAGCCCTGTATCCGGCCCGCGGGCTGTATGTTTGACACCCCTGCATTAAGAGGTTTAACAATTACATAATAGGATTCTGCTTACAGTAAATGATACACAGCAGTATAGAAAACAGTTCCTAATTATTTATCCAAGTATGTTTGTGAACCATTTTGCAATGCTATTACCTATGCAGAAAAGCCCTTTTGAATAATTCAGCAGAGCATAGTTTGTGGAAAGCCAGAACAGTGTGAGCTTTCCTGACCTCCTCAGGCAGGCCATTCCGTAAGTTGGGAGCCACAACGGAGAAAGAACATGTACGGACAGTTGTTGGTTTTGACAATTTGCAGGTTGGTACCTGCAGAAGGCTCTGCTGACATGAACAAAACTGTTGTGGGGGAGCATAGGGGGGAGAGGTGGTCCAACAGATAAGAGGAACCAAGGCCATGAAGGGCTTCATATATCCATCCATCTCTCATTCTCTCTCTCTCTCTCTCTCTCTCTCTCTCTCATTTCCAGCTAATTATGGAGAGGCACTGGAAGCTCTTATCCAATAGATTATCCACTGACAGGAAAGAGTTTCATCAGCAGGACAGAACATTCTCACTCCCCCTTCCTGCTGCAGACCCAGACTCTGCTTGTGGGGAACAGGTGACCCAGAGGAACAATACAGTGGGTAATATGGGGGTCAGCAGGAGAGGGAGAAATTGGTGAAAGTCACCCTTGGTTCCTTCTGTGGAAAAACACCCAGCGTCTGGGATAGGGGTGTGCATTCGGCTTTCCGAAAAGCCGAAAAAAACTGAAAAAAACAATTTTGGGTTTTTCCGGGTTTTCGGGATACTGGAAAGGCTCTGATGAGACTCCCCGGTATCCCGAAAATAAAAAACCTGAAAAATCCGGCCTTTTCCGGCTTTTCGGCAAACTGAAAATGGCATCCGTGGGGGGGGGGAGTTAACTGCAAAGGGAAGCCCATCACTTACTCTTTCGTTTTCCGGCATTGTGTACCCTCTTTCCCGCCTTTTGCTCATGGTCCCAGGAGGGGGCCAGGGGGGAGGGACCATGGATGGCCAATCACTGCAATGCATTTGCAAATGCATTGCATCAGGGCAGCTTACCTTGCAAAGTTTCCAAGTACTGTGGAACTCCTAGGCACTAGGCAGCTTGCACTGGCAGCCAATAGGATTTTGGTATCCGCTCTCTGGCCAATCACAGAAGGTTGTTTTTGTTTGAAAACCTCTGTATATGCCCAGAGAGCATAAAAGCAGACCTGCACCCCTGACTCTCTGCTGTTCCTGAACGGTTGGTGCTGCTGCTGGACTGGTCAGAGTTGAGAGAGTTTGGCTTGGAGAGTGTGGCTGGCTGCTGCCCCTGCTCTCTCACCACTGTTAAATAGGCTTTAAAAAAAGGTTCTAGGTTTATTTTCCATTAATATCTTGAAATAAATCTCAGTATAGGGCTTTAGTTTTGGTTTGACCTGAGTGAGTCCTGTTGGGTCAAACTTTGGGCACTGACTGGCATGGTGGCCCTGTTTCTGGGGGGCAGATTGCACAGGTTCTGCTGCTGCTAGCCTGGCAAACATGCCCCTCTCACCACCTCACTTACTTTCTTGGAGAGATTTTTCAGAAGACACTGTCTGCTGCCTGCCTGCCTTTTTTCCCATAGGAAACAATGGAGAATGGGGCAACCTCTTTGGATGCCCCTAGAATTGGACCCCCTGGTCCAATCTTTTCAAAACTTTGGGGGTCCTTTGGGGAGAGGCTTGAGCAGCTACAGTCCAAATTTGGAGCCTCTACCTCAAACCCCCTCCCCCCCAGCCCCCTGGAAACTTTTCAGACTTTTTTTTGCCATTGATTACAATGGCCCCATAGGGTATAATGGACCCGAATTTTTCGGGAATCCCGAAAATTTTCAGATATCTACCCTATACCGGTATAGATATTCGGGTTTTTTCGGGAATTCCGAAAAATTCAGGTTTAATATACCTGAATCAAAAAAACCCCAATATTTTTTTTTTGCACACCCCTAGTCTGGGAGTAGCAGAGGATAGGACAGGGGTGAAAACGTTAAAATTTAACCCAGACAAGACTGATCCTGGCCAGTGCTGTTTATGTCTTAGTGACACCCAAAATACTATAATACTACACTGTAGTTCTGATCCAGAGAAGGAACAGTGTGCATGGGAAGAGGGGAGAACACACAAGTAACACGTGACCGTGACAGAATTCACAGACTGGGTCTGGAAAATTTAGAGGCTGTCTCTTTCCAAGCATTTTATTGCAGTCTGATGAGAGCAACCAGGTAATGAGATCTTGTTATGCAAATGTAGATGGGTATCCTTGATGATTTCCCATACAAGTTTGGAACTTCTGCCTCTCTGAAACCAGCCTACCACCTTGGCTTAGCCTTCAAACCATGGGTCAGAACTATCAAGTGACAGTGAAATGCCACCTGTTGGGCTGCAAGCCCCTACAGAGCCCCCATCTTTAGCTGCTTTCTGGAAGGGCAGTGTGTGCATGCACAGAGAACAAGGGCATCACACCTACTGCCTCTCTTTGCAAAAAAAAAAAAAGGTTAAAAGGAGCAAGCAACAAGGCAAAATCACTGAATGGTGGAGAGGATTCCTCCACAGCTCTGTCCTTTGACTTGTTCCCTATTATATCACACATCACTGTGCTCAGCTTTTGTTTCATATCCCTGCCCTCTCTCGGTTTGCTGTCCACAGTCCTGATGCTAGTGAAATCACCATTCTGGTTTTGTGTCTTTCTGTCACATGACTGTGATTTCGCATGCTGGCAGTTCAGGGGGTCCCATGTGGGGCTGGGCAGGTCTATACCACCGCGGTACAGGCAGACCAGCAGCCATTAGCTTTGCTAAAAGAAAAAACAATGGCATATTTATAAGACTGTGAATTAAAAAAAAATACAGTTTGCCATTTCAAATGTCGTTTCAAACACAAACAGCAGTTAGTGCACCTTCTTCAAACCACTATTTTGAATGTAGGTTTGCCAGCCAATGATACAAAACATGATTTGTTAATTCAGCCCATGTTTCCTTAAGCGTAATCAGAATTGAGTCCAGTAGCGCCACCAGTAGAGACCACCAAGATTTTGAGGGTCTAAGTTTTTGAGGGTTTAGGCTCCCTTCATCAGATACCTGGATTTCTACTCCATGCAACTGAATGTGCTGCCTTCCATGAAGATAGCTTCACAGGGTAGCTGTGATGGTCTGCAATAGAACAGCTAGAATTGAGTCCTGTAGCACCTTAGAGACGAGCAAGATTTTTGGGGTATCAGCTTCCGAGAGTCTAAGCTCCCCTTTGTCAGATAGCTCGGTTGTATGCGACACCTGAACTGAACCACTTTCTTCCAGCTCAACTAATGTTCACAAATGAAGAAGGAGATGGAGAGAAGAATGGAAACTCAGGGACAAACTTGCACTTATCTTTGCTCATCTCTCAGAGGCCCTATTTGTACCTTAAAAGCCAGTATTCTGAAGGATGTAGCATTTGTTTCAGAATGCTAAAGAGTAAATTTGGCATATAGCCCCTAAATTACAGGAACGTAGTAAAATAAATTAGTCTTTCAGAATCAGCAGCTGATTTGCATAAGCCTCATGACAAAATACAAATAAACAACAAAATTAAACACACCTTAATATGTCCGAGTAAAACAATTTGCAAGTGATTATCGGGAAAATACTAAGCAGCAAGCATGTCTAATTTTAACCACCGTAATAAGAGATGGTTACAGCCAATTGAATATTATTAAGTTTGCCATTTCAGAAAAATGTCTGGCTTGAAGACCGTGGAATTTCCATCAAATATGCAGTTAGTCAAAGTGATAACAACCCTTCTGATCCAAAAGACTAATTCTCACCAGATGCAACTTATAGAAGGCATTAGATTTAAACTTAATCAAGCCTGAAAATATTGTTGCATTCTCACTGGAGTTAGTTCACAGGAAATCAGTTAACTGCTGTAGAAGAGCAGTGCCCAGTTGCAGGAACGGCTGCACGCTCTGAAATGGGAAAGAGGAGATTTATATCGGAGTGGCTTATACTGGACTAGCCCTAAAAAGATGATGGACATTAAATTAAGGTAGACTAAGGGTTGCAGTAAGTAACTGGACCTCCCAAGCATTAACCTCGAAATAGTGCCATTCAAGAAGATGTTAAAATCACACTCACCCACCACTGCAATCACTCATACTTTGTTGACTGGGGAAGGATTTCTTAGACACTTCTAAGCATGCATGCATAGGACTGGGCTACAATCACCACTGTGTTCAAGGACACTTACTCCAGGTAGGTCTACATAGAACTGCAGTGTTGCCATTCAAGAGGCCACACTATGGAAGTGGAATGAACTTATTCTGAAGTATTTGAATGCTTTGCTGTTTCTTAGGGCTAGTACGAATCTCCACAGGGAGCATCAGCAGCTGTGGCTCTGAATATACAGCTATGAGGGACTTCTCACCATTTGTAGGAATTCCTTAGTCACAAGGGATTTCTAAAATGTTTCATACACATATATCTATATATCCACAGAATGCTAAAGTTAAGGCACCTTGAAAATACACATTTCTCCTTTCTAGTCACATGTGTTGTGAACCCCATAAATTGCATTATTCCCCCCCAAAAAACAATTATTTTCAGGGCAGCAGCACCTCAGAAAGAAACCTCTAGGATGTTTCTTTCAGAGTCTTCCAAAACATTGCTCAAGGTATGGGTCTGGACGGGGGGGGGGGGGGGGGGACATCTTTAGGAGAACACTACTTTAGCACAGTTCGTATACTTGGAGTGGAAACTGTGTGCATCCAGCTGCAATTGATTTCCCGTATGGCAAAATACTGTAGGCATTCTGCTAGCTGGGACCATTACAGAGGCCTCCTACACATTACTAGGCTTTCAGACTAGAAAGGTGTTCCCAGCGGTCCTTCCTCTGCCAGAATAAACAGAGCCTCTACTGATCCACCAGTCTATTTGGTACGGTTTCCTTAAGCCATAAACAGGCAAAAAACTGTTTTTAGACAAATGTTGCATTGCCTCCTTTCCATTTGAAACAGTAAATTACAGTACTAGGGTGTCCCCCCCCTTTCCTGTCTGAGAGCTATACAAACCTACAAAGTATAAGCAAAGCATTCCACGGCGAGTGTTAAAAACACATACATATGCTATGAAGACCCTTGAGAGTGTTTACATGTCTATCAACACACAGGAGAAAATCTATTGAGTTCTTTTGGTGCCTTAAGAAAACCATCCTTGAATCTGAAGTTGTGAAACTCTGGTAAACTTTCTCCAGTTATACCACCTAGCATGCTGCTTACAATAGTGGCCAGCCACCTGCTTCGAAGAAAGTTAACCCGCGAATAGGAAAAAGGCAGCAGTCATCCATCTTTGTTTTCGATAAAGCTTTCCAAGGCCTTTCGCTGGACAGAAATACACTATGTTTCTTTTTATATTTAGTATTAAAAAGGGTAATAGCAAAAGAAAGAAGAGACTTCGGTCTCTTGATTGCAATGCTATTAGCTCAGAGCTTCCTTCAACAGGAGTTGGCCATCTGTGTCTCAGCTTTTCTACATGAGCTCTTGCTCCAGGTGAGAGGGCAGAGGACGCAGCAATACTATCACCTGATGGTACAACGAGATCAATTTCTTTGCCCTTCTTCCTTGTGTCCTGCTTTCCACATGCCCACATCCTGACATCTGCTCCATGACCGGCACAGTCTCTCCACACTTCAAAGTTCTCCACCATACATTTTCACAAATCTGTGACCCTCTTCCCCAATTCCTCTCCCACCCTTCATCCCCTTTTTCTAACTGTCCACATCCCTATTCCTACTATTACTTACCCAGCCAGGTCTAATGGCTGAATGCAGTGATCCATGGATGGAAGTACTGGGGATATTCCCAGTAGTCCCATCCCTGCAGCAGGGCTTTCCTGGAATGCACTGGGAGGCTTCAGTAAGGCAGGAGGCAAAAATCACTCCCTTTTTCTTCTGATGGTACAGATGTGCTAAAGTATCTATCTATCTATCTATCTATCTATCTACCTACCTACCTACCTACCTACCTATCTAATTGGATTTATACCCTGCCCTCCCCACCAAAGCAGGCTCAAGGCAACAGAAAAAGCTATTTCATCTTCTTCCCCCTCCCCACAGCAGTCTCCCAAGTTCCAACCCACTTGGCTATTAGCCAGTGCAGACCCTACGGCCCCAGGAATAAACTTGCCCTGAGTCAAAAGGGATTGCTATGGGAGAAGGGGAACACGGGAAAGATCCTCTGGTGGATCACTCTACCCAACCCTCTATCTACTCGGCACATGTATTTTGCCAAACCTCATTTATACTATTCATGCCTCACATGACCTGAGAGTGAGACCAAAGGAGCATGGGAAGTTATGGTTGAAAAGCACATGATACAAGCAGGTCTAGATCAAGGGTGTAGACTTTCCAATTTCGGGGGGGGGGGGGGGGGCGGCTGGGGCTGGGCCAGAGACATTACAGGCCATTGTCTCAGGGGGAGGCTCAGCATGTCTTGGAAAAGTTCGGGGGGGGGGGGGCTCCAGCTCCCCAGCCCCCCTGAAGTTGACGCCTATGGTCTAGATCACTATCCTCAGTATCTGGATGCCAAGGACTCCTCTGTACACTGGATCTCCATGAAGAAAGCAAGGTGTGACACTAGTATCGTGACATAAAGAAACTCCCTTCACTTATTCTGAAGTCCCTGCCATTTATGCAGCCAATAGTTCAGTTTCCTGTCCCTTTGAATTCCACCCACACAACTGCCCAAATGTTCTCTGCATGTCTATTCACCCTGCCTTGTTCCCCCATTAAAATATTTCTACTCTCTGCAGGAAGAAACATCTGCTACTAGAACAAACTAGGTCAACTTGTTTATTATGCGTCATTCTTCAGAGGATGGATTCTGATATCTGTTGATGCCCAGTACTTGAAAGGCTTTAATACAAACTTTCAACAGCAGTATGATCACATATCCTATGTGAGTCTATGGAAACCTCTGTGGCAACAAGTGCAACAAAATCACCGGTATTTAATTACTCTAGACGTAGCTATGCTAATCTGTAGTAGTAAAACAAACCAGGACTCCAGTAGCACTTAAAAAACAAACAAAATTTATTCCAGCATAGACTGTGATTCACAAAAACTTATGCTGCAGTAAATTTTGTTAGCTTTAAAGGTGCCACTGCATTCCTTTTTTATTTTGCTGTTTTTAACAATTCACACTTGGGAGTTCATCATTATATGTGTTTTTCACAAAGAACATTGATTCCTTTAGAAGTATGGGAACTGGCAGTGCTTATTATCTTAGATGCGAAAACCAATACCTACATACAAATTGTAAAAGAAGCCCATTACTGGAGTCTGGGCATTTAAAAAAAAAAGAACCCTAAAAGAAAACTAAATTTAGATGCAGAGGCTGTTTAAATATAAGTTAGCAAAAGTCTGACTGGTAACATCTACAGAAACTTTGACTTCAGTTGTCAGAAAGCCAGAAACATTAAGAGAGGGTTCCACTGTCAAACATGTAGCAATTCAAAATTTCTCTCTGAATTACTGGCAACCAAAATTGTTTCCTATAATACAGAGACTGGTGTTGAATACAAGTCTCAGAGGACCAGCCCTCTAGCTAACTGCAAGTTGCAAACACCACTACAGAGAACAAATCTTGTGACACTGGAAAAGAGCTGATATTTATTCATTTATGCCTGCCTTTCCCCCTAATAGGGACCCACAGCCAGGGGTCCGTTGGGGCCGGAGCGAGGCGGAGCACAGCTCTGCCAGCTCAGGACTGACCAGTAGGGCAGCCACGGGCTGAATCAGATTCTCTAATCTGATTCAGCTCGCCGCCGAATTGCCGCCAAAATTCGGCGGCAACTTTAAAAGCCACTGGAGGGGAGGGGGTTTGAGGGAGGGGCTCCAAACTTGCAGGGTAGCTGCTGGGGCCTCTCCTCGAAATGCCCACCAAGTTTCAAGAAGACTGGACCATGGGATCCAATTCTACAGGCCCCCAAACAGGTTGCCCCCATTCCCTCCATTGTTCTCTATGGTAGGAAAAAGGTTAACATTTTTTCCCTCCATAGAGAAAATGGAGGGGATGGGACAATCTGTTTGGGGGCCCGTAGAATTGGACCCCGTGGTCCAATCTTCTTGAAACTTGGTGGGTATTTCGAGGAGAGGCCCCAGCAGCTACCCTGCAAGTTTGGAGCCTCTCCCTCAAACCCCCTTTCCTCCATCCCCTCATATACCCTATGAGTTTTTGCCATTGATTTCAATGGCCCATAGGATATAATGGGGCTGAAACTGACATTCCCTTTCTGACACACTTCTGGTGATGTCAGGGGGCGTGGCATATGCTAATGAGTTATGCTAATGAGTTATGCTAATGAGCTCCTGCACCTCTTTTTCTACGAAAGGACCCCTGCCCACAGCTGTTCACATCAGTCTCAATTCTTCCTCCCTACTACTTTCTGAAGTAGATTAGAATGAAAGCGTGTGACTGGTCTAAAGTCAACCAGCTAGCTTCCATGGCAACATAGGAATCTGAACCCAGGGCCCCCAGATCCTAGTAGTCCAAAACCTTAACCACTACACCATGCTGTCACTCATATTAAATTAATGCAGGAACTGATGGTGGTTTGAAAGCAATATTGCTGGTCATAGCATATGTACTCATCCCAAATTTCATCTCTAGCAAAGTAGGTCTTGTGGACACTTTTATTGTTTCAAAAAAGTTGTTTCACCACAGGCAACAGTGGGAAGAATTTTGTGTTTATTCCATAGGAAACAACCAACTCTCAAACCATTTTCAGCTCCCTTAAATACAATTTTCCATTTCCAGCTAAAGTTCACAATTTATCCCCTTCACATTATATTAAACAGTGTTATATGCTTATATCACATATAGCTTACCGCATTCAGATGTCTTGCTTAACCAAGGTTAAATTAAAATGTACACAAATCTGTTTTGTTACAGGGTTCACATGGCTCACTCTTCCCTCCCCATATCAAAAATCACAGTCAAACATTAATTCTGTAACTCAAGATGTACAAATGCAGGCACGTGAGCAAACTGGTTAGTTTCCCCAATACGAAGTAGGACTGGTTTAGGATTCCAGTTGTGTGTGTGTATTAGGTGCTATCATGTTACTTCTGTCTTGGCAACCCTATGAATTAATGACTTCCAAAACATCCTATCGTTAACAGCTTTGTTAAGGTCTTGCAAACTGAGGCCCTGGCTTCCTTGAATGAGTCAATCCATCTCATATTAGGTCTTCCTCTTTTCCTGCTGCCTTCAACTTTTCATACCATTATTCAGGGCTTTTTTTTTGTAGAAAAAGCCCAGCAGGAACTCATTAGCATAACAGGCCACACCGAACAGCAGAAACCCTTTAGCATATTAGGCCACACCCCTGACAGCACAGCTCCCTCCCAGGATTGGCTTCCCCAGGTGCCCCGTGGCTTGCGGGGCACATGGGGAACCCGAGGGAAGGAAGGCAGTTTCTTGATCAGTTTTCCTAGGCTCCTGGGGAACCCAAGAAGGGGAGGCAGTTTAAACGGCCTTCTCTCCCTGAATCGGGAGGCGCCTGGGGAACCTAGGGGGGGAGGCTGTAGGCGTAGCCAACTTAGAAGCCAGCCAGAACTCCATTCCTACACAAAAATAGCCTGCCATTATTGTCTTTTCCAGTAACTCCTGTCTTCTCGTAATGTGATCAAAGCACACTAGTTTAGTCATTTTAGCATCTAGGGATAGCTCAGGCTTGATTTAATCTGGAACCTACTTATTTGTTTTTAGGCAGTCCACGGTATTCGTCAAACTCTTCCAACACCGCATTTCAGAGAAATCAACTTTCTTCCTGTCAGTTCTTTACATAGTACATAGTCCCCATACATAGTAACGGGGGAAATTATGGTATGAATTACCTTGATCTTGGTAATCAGCAACAGATCCTTACATTTAAGAATATTTTCTAACTCCGTCATGTCTGCCCCTCCCAATCTCAATCTTCTTCTGATTTCTTCCTTGCAGTCTCCTTTTCGATTGATAATTGAGCCAAGGAATAGAAAATCTTTAATGATTTTATTTTCTTAAAGTGTGTAACCCCCCAGTAGTCATTACTTTTGTATTCTTGATGTCATCCTGCTTTGGCACTTTCTGCTTTAACTTTCAGCAGTAGTTATTTCAAGTCTTCACTATTTTCTGCCAGTAATGTGATGTCATCTGTATACCTCACATTGTTAATGTTCCTTCTGCGATTTTCACTCCACCTTCATCTAAATCTAATGCATCTTTCCTTATGATGTGTTCTGCATACAGATTGAAGAGTTGGGGAGATAAAGTACATCCTTGTCTGACACCTTTCCCAATTGGAAACCATTCTGTTTCTCCATATTCTGCTCTAACAGTGGCCTCTTGTCCAGAGTACAGTTTGCACATCAAAAGAATTAGCTGTTGTGGCACACTCGTTTTGCTAAAACTAACAACTGCTTTTCATGGTCCACATGGTCAAAAGCTTTGCTGTAAACAAGCTGATTTTCTTCTGAAATTTTCGTGGGCACTTCAGTAACCAATGTAAAATTGCAGAATGATCTCTAGTACCTCTTCCTTTCCTGAAACCAGCTTGAATATCTGGCATTTCTCATTCCATATACAGTAACAGTCTTTGTTGTAAGATTTTAAGCATTACTTTACTCGCTTGAGAAATTAATGCAATGGTCCTACAGTTACTACAGGCTTTGACATCTCTTTTCAGAATTGGAATTAAAATTGAGCTTTTCCATTCTGTGGGCTATTGTTCTGTTTTCCATATTTTTTGGCATATACTTTTTAAGATTTTGATGGACTCCATTTCTGTGTCTTGGAATAGCTCTTTTGATATCCCATCAACTCCTGGTGATTTGTTTCTCCCAGTTCCTTTCAGTGCAGCTTACACTTCACTTTCCAAAACTGAAGATTCTTCTTTAGAAGTTTCTTTGAAGGAATCTGTCATCTTTTCATCACTTCTGTACTGTTCTCATCTTTTCTTTATTTTGCCCTGTTCCATTAGTGTATTTCCATGTTATTCTTTCAGCATGCCTAACTGTACTTTGCTTTCTTGGAACAGATCTCCTGTTCTTCCTTTTTGTTGTTCTATTTCTTCACATTGGTTGTTATAATAGTTCTTTTTATCTCTATGTGCAAGTTGCTGGAATGCTGCATTTAGACTTCTGATTCTATTTCTGTCACCTTCTCATCTACCTTTAGCAATTTTAAGAGTTTCATCAGTCATCCATTGAGGCCTTTCATTTATTTTGGCAACAGGAGTAGTCTTTGTGCATTCTTCATTGATAATACCTCTGGTTTCAGCCCACAGTTCTTCTGGTTCATGTTCACCTGTACTTAATAATGCAAATCCATTAGTGACATGGTTTTTAAATTCGTCAGGAATGTTGTTTAGATTGTATTTTGGAACTATGAATGTTTTAGTGTTTTTTTCAGCTTTATTCTAATTTTCAGTATTAACAATTAAGGGTCAATACCACAATCATTTCCTGGTCTTGCTTTAGCAGAGAGAATAGAGCTTCTTTAACTTCTGCTTCAGATTATGTAATCTATTTGATTTCTATATTGGCCATCCAGTGACATCCATGTGTACAATTGTCTGTTTGGTTGCCTAAAGGATGTATTTGCAATGAACAAATTGTTGTCTTCACAGAATTCTGTGAGTTGCTCTCCTGCTCCAAGCCCATATCTTCCAATAATAATTTATTCTGATTTCACTTTCTTCCTCATCAGCATCTGTAGTTGTGGCGTAAACCTGAATGATGATTATGCTGAGAGGCTTTCGATGAAGTCTGATTGATATTATTTGGCCAGATTTTGCATTATAGCCCCAGACTGCAGAGCAACACTGTTTCTTCTGTGTTTGCAATTCCTGAGAAAAACTTTGTAATTTTCTGAATGAAATGTCCTAATCTGGTCCACTGTAGTACACTCTCTCCCAGGACTGCAATGTTTAAACATTCCATTTCTTGTCTTACGATTTTGAGCTTACCATGATTCATACTGCTCATGTTTCATGTTCCTATTATACACGTTGAACAGGTTTGGACTTTCCTTTTGCATCCATTAACATTAGTGGGAAGAAAACTAACACTGGAGAACCTGCATGTCTGGATCCATACATCTCAAGTAACCAGCGTTTAACTGAAATTCTCAGTGTGAGAAAGGATGGGACAGAACAACAACAACAAAAAGACAGTTATGCACAGTTTTCTTTAGCACACTGACACAAGGAGCTTTAACTGCTGAGAAAGCTTGGACACCCAAAACCTTGTTCATTTCTAAAGTGCTAGTACACTTGAATCAAGCTTTTCTATTGAAGTCCAACACAGCTACCCTCTGAAATTCTACCACATTTGTATGTGACATCTAAATGCAGCCAAAGCTGTGAAAGTAATCAGTTGAGGACATTAATGGTCAGGTCAGACACTTAGATGGTGATGGACTGGCACATGCAACTGGGCAACAGCCAGGCAGGCAGCATGGATGAGCCATTCAAATCTTGTACACATGGCAGCATGGCCCAGGCTTCTATTTAGGGCATCCATATCACACATTAGTTTGGATATGTGGTGGAAGGGAGGTGCCTGCCCACTCCTTCACTATGAGAATCAGCTCACTGCTGATTGTCTGAACTGGGCTTCTGCTCACTTCCATACACCTACTCCCACCCACTTTTCCCTTTGTTGTCAGTAAAAGAGTTTCCAAAGCAGAAGGGTCAATATAATTTTTATATACGTGTATGCAGTATTCTTAAAAATCAGTTTGCTATTTAGCAACAGGAAATATTGCGTTAAATACACAGGTGAAAATGTGTGTATACTAGTTCTCCCTCCTCCTTCACACATGATTCTGGTATCCGCAGACTGTTGCAAATACATTTTAAGATCATGGCACAAGATCACTGCTGACATCCCCTTTTCTGCTTGGCTAAGTTCAAACCATTGGCTCCTGAACCCGAGATGCATATTGTTGTGTATAACCTATTGCAGCTGTGGACTAGAATATCAGTGCCAAGAGGACTGTGCATTTTTGCACTGACTTCTGAGATTTCTAATACCAGTCTGTCAGATTTTTTTTTCACTTCATAAGCTAAAAAGCAATCAAGCCAAGACCACCCCAAAAAAATCTGGATCATTATGCAATATAATTTGATTCCATGGCCTTAAAAATATTTTTCTAAATTCTACCCATTCTTCAATAACTTCTTGAATCCCTAACCATTCCCAACAGATGTGATGTCAGCATATTAAACTGACACATTAATCCACACTCTCATCTATTTCCTGGCTATAATTTTAATATCAATGCGTGTTCCAACATGTGGTTACTATTAGAAAGTTAAAGCAAAGCTGGTCATAAGCCCTATAGCACAACATTCACCTTCTGTTGTATACATATTGTATGAAACATAAGAATTACTTAACATGCATGCAAAGAAAAATCATGTGTACACAAATGGCATATAGCCAGGGTTGCAGCTCTGGGTTCAGAAATTCCTGGGGATTTTGGGGGTGAAGCCTGGGAAAAGCAGAATTTGGGAAGGGGTAGTACCTCAGTGGGGTAGAGGGCCACAGAGTTCACCCTACAAAGCTGCCATTTTCACGAGGAATTGATGGGAATTGATCTCTGTAGTTTGGAGAGCAGTTATAGTTCCAAGAGATCTCCAGGCCCCACCTGGAGGTTGGCAACTCTATGTATAGCCCTGTACAAAAGGACCGGCCATACATTAACTAACCACATGGGAAGAAGAGTAGGCACGAGCGCTTTTCCCACCCCCCACATCTGCACAATTGCCAAATCATATGCATGGTGCAAATATGCAGAAGTACCCTCAAGTATGCTGTCCCTCCTTGTGATCCTCTGCACACTAGTTGGTGAATCTGCAGAGGCTAGCAGGCTCATGTGCACTCTCTCTTCCCTACATGGTGAATAGGTCATAAGAACATAAGAGAAGCCAGTGTTGGATCAGGCCAGTGGCCCATCCAGTCCAACACTCTGTCACACAGTGGCCAAAAACACTAGGTGCCCTCAGGAGGTCCACCAGTAGGGCCAGGACACTAGAAGCCCTCCCACTGTCCCCCCCCCCCCCAAGAATACAGAGCATCACTTGCCCCAGACTGAGAGTTCCTATCTATACTTTGTGGCTAATAGCCACTGATGGACCCCTGCTCCATATGTTTATCTAATTCCCTCTTGAAGCCATCCATGCTTGTAGCCATCACCACCTCCTGTGGCAGTGAATTCCACGTATTAATGACTCTTTGGGTGAAGAAGTACTTCCTTTTAACTGTTCTTTTATCAGGTCATCTGCACAGGGCTTATATGTTCACTGTCATGTGTACTAGTTGTCTTGACTGTTACAGCCATGGACAGTCAATATACTGAGCTAAATGGACAAATGACTTGGTTTTGTATGCAGACTATTAACCCAGTGGCCAATCACTATTTTTACTAAGCATCCACAAACCTCTGAAGAGCCCAATAATATTTAGGAACTGCACATGCTGAGAGTTATTTCTGCATGTATGCAGACTGAACACATTTTCTGTTAAGGCTCCTCAAATAAGTGAAAGATTCTCAGAAGATTCTTTTAATCCAGTAAAAAGTTCTATATTGCATAGATCTTGAACAGTGAATAGTTATTATTAATCAGGGATAGTCATACTGAAGCTTGACTCTGAGGGAGAACAGTTTAAATGAATAAGCCCAACCACAGAAAACAAGTGTTTGAGCAGGATAAATACGGAAGAACCATTTTTTAGCCTTATTACATTATTATTTCATTATATTTTTGTTGCATTTATATTTTGCTCTGTGGCGCCTCTCATGTATCATAGATAATAGCATGTTAATGCCATGAATATGAATTCAATATGTCTGGAAATGATAAGCTTCAAGCGATGTGTGTGGTATAAAATAAAGGTAAGAGAATTTAAGTAGCAAACATGTTTTTATAAGTTAGATTTAAGTGGCAAACAAGTTGAATGAAACTGGATGCTAGACTAGATTAAGCTCGACTTGCAGCAGCACCTATTCTCTTCAGTATCTAGATTTTAAATTTGTCTTCTCATGATTATATTTTCAAAAATGAAAAGATGCAATTATAGTTTAGCACTTACCCTTCAAAAGGAAGGTGTGGAGTTTTCTAAGTAGCTACTTGGTGTTTTTTTTAAGAGTAAAAATTACATGCCCTGACCTGGATAGTCCAGGCTAGCCCAATCTTGTCAGATCTCAGAAGGTAAACTGGGATGGCCCCGGCTAGTATCTGGATGGGAGACCTCCAAGGAATGCCAGGATCACCTGGTTTTTGCCTTGAAAATCCTACCGGGTCACCATGAGTCAGCTGTGTCTTGATGGCAACAACAACAACAAAATTACATATCCCCAAATGGTAGACGCTTGGGAAATAAACTATGTATTCAGATGGCACATTTATTTATTTAAAACACTTTGTCATAAGGACTTCATATGCACAACTGGAGTAATCAAGCACAAGTTCCCAGTCATACTCTGAGGCAGCATTATCCAAGGAGCTAAACAGAGCAAAATCCATGGCAAGGATAAACACAACCACATTTGGCACTAATATTTGGGTTTGGTGGGGGGGTAGGAATTTTGATTGCGCAGTCATCTGAACTCTAGGTCTGTGCTTGGGGTGAAACACCAGAATAGTTGTTTCCCCACCTTCACTTTCTATGTCAGCTGGAATAAAGAGAGCTCCACCAAGGACTGAAAATAGCCCCAAGACTGAAAACGGACATACGATTTGCCTCCTAAAATTAGATTTTCATAATACTTTTCCAACTTATAAAACAAGAATCTGTTGGGCTTCAGTAATATCTATGTTATGTGGTAATGTTGATAAAATATGCACAAACATACAATTTAGCTCACCTGATATTATCTATAGTATTTGTCAGTTCTATAAAAACATTCTAATACCATTTCAAGACTCACGATATCATCATGTAGGGTTTTATAGCCCTGATCTGGATGGTCCAGGCTAGCCTGATCTTGTCAGTTCTCAGAAGCTAAGCAGGGTCAGCCCTGGTTAGTACTTGGATGGGAGACCACCAAGGAAGTTCAGGATTGCTATGCAGAGGCAGGCAATGGCAGACCACCTCTGAACATCTCTTGCCCTGGAAACCCTATGGGGTCGCCATAAGTTGGCTGTGACTTGATGGCATTTCCCATCGCCATGGTGTTATATAAATTCTTAACTACCGGATGCCACAGAAATTAAACAGGTAGATCTTAAACATCAGAGTAGCTGTCTGCTTTTGCTTTGCAGCCACAATTGCTTATACACCCTCTGTCTGCTACTTCCAGATTTAGCTACAGTACAAGCGAACAGGATTCCATTACAAATTTAGCTGTAAGCCAGGACCACAAGCACTTGTGGAAATTTGAACCACAAGCCTTAATCAGTAAAGGCTGTTCATTACCAAAAGGAAGGAAGAAATGAAGAAGATGTCTTACAATGTTGCTGCTTTTACTGTAAATGATACATTTTATTGTAATTCTTCCCAAGGACTTATACGGTTTATTGCATTAATTTTATATTCCGTATATTGTTAAATTGTGAACAAACGGAATACCAAAGGGAGAAGTAAGGAATGTAGAACTGAGCAGGGCAACTTCTTGAGAAATTGTGAAGTGGGAAGAGGAAAAGCAACCAGCCCTCCCACCAGCCTTGCAAAGAATTCCACAGCTACTGCACCTGCACTGGGGAAACACAGTAGCTCTGAAAAGTGAACTGTGATACAAGAGGACCCTGGCTCAAATCTCACTTCTCCCATAAACTCAGTAGGCAGCATGAGGCAAGCCACTCCATCTCAGTCTCAGCACCCCCCTGCAATATGAGAACGATAATAATACTAGCCTACCTTACAGTGCTTTTGTAAGGCCACCACCATGGTATTTTGAACACTGGAAGCACTATATAATGCTATGGGTTATCTTCACTTGGTAGCTAGAGCAAATCGACACATCGCAGGGCTCTTTTTCTAGGAAGAGCTCCTCTGCATATTAGGCCACCCGCCCCTAATGTAGCCTATCCTCCATGAGCTTACAGTAGCCCCTGTAAGAAGAGCTCTGTAAGCTCTTGGAGGATTGGCCACATTTGGGGTGTGTGGCCTAATATGCAAAGGAGTTCCTACTAGAAAAAGAGCCGTGGACACATGCTAACTACAAGACAATTTGAAGGGAAATGACTGGAGAAGTTACGCTGAAAGACATGACACAGAAGACTTTAGTCAGGCTCAGTACCCTGGAGAACAACACCTGGCTTCAGTGTAATCCCTCAGGGCAACCTTTGGATCAGGGAATGGAAGACAGGTAGTTTGGTAGCTGAGTCTCATCCTGGATCTGTTGATCCAGATTCAGCAGTGTGCATCTCTTGATTTAGATTCAGCAGTGTGCATAGCTGGTAGCCAGAAATACATCAGTGATAATCAGAAACTTCATACTCAACATGCCAAAGAAAAATTAATAATTCAGGAAGAACTTGGATTTTTTGTCCGCAGCTACTGTTTTAACTGCAATGACTGCAATCCTTCTAAACTATGCTTCCCACCCCACACAGGCTTGTCATGGTACTGATTAACAGAATTAGACATCTGTTGGCATCACCCCATTATCATTCAAATTCCACAGTATTTATGCTAATGTACCTTTAATTTGATGTCTCATTCATACCTTTATAGCTGTGTTAATTGCTTCAATCTCCAGCCAAGACTGGGTTGACTTCATCATTAGTATCATATCATCATTACGTGGAATGATTTCTACAGTAGTTGTATGACAGAGGAAAGAAATAGATCTGGGCCCGTAAATAGCAAGTGATTTTGTTAACTAATAGATTTCTGACCTACTCCCTTTTTTGCCATGAACACAATGGGAGGTGTTGAGAAAAGTCAGTGAAGTCATAGAATAGCCTCAAATGTCACAGTGAAACAGAGGAAATGGATGGACAGGTGAGTCATGTTTATGACATGACATACAAGAGAGTTCTCCTTTGAACATCATTTCCACTTAACTGTTCTAGAATCTGTCAGTTTAAGAACAGCAATTCATAAGTAAAGAAGTAAATAATGCTAGTAATAGTATATAGTATATTTTTAATTTCTCAAAGCTGCCTTGAGCTCTATTTAGCAGAACATCAATACCTTAAATGAATACTACAAGCAAGTAGATCATATACATATTCTCAATAAGCCTTTCAAAACTTGCATAAGGTATGTTGATTTTATTATCCTCACAAGCCAGGTGAGGCTAAGAGCTCATGCGTTCTCTAAGGCCACCAAGTGAGTTCATAACTGAACTAACATTTGAACTAGGAATCTCCAGGTAGTTGACTTTTGGAACAAATTCAACGAGAGACTTATGAATCCATCTCCAGAAAAAGAAATTAAATAGCAAACAGCAGTAATGGGTAGGGTATGTGTGTGAGCTGATTCAGATTGTAGCCATGGCATAAAGTTAATTCTTCACCCATCTACACAATTTTCCCAGTCTCAACAATACTCCCAGGTAACCAGCATGTTCCCACCAATAGGGTAAACAGCAACTCTGGAGAGCCAGCTGAGATTGGGGAAATGATGCAGGGGGAAAGGATTAAAACCAGCTCTCTTGATGTCCCATTCCAAATTTGGGGGGGGGGGGGATAATGGCTGCTCATTAGCAAGAAAAATATTTTAGAAATCCAGTCACAGATAGGAATGCGCAACCCTCTCCACCGGTATTTTTCAGGTTTGGGTATGTTGAACTTGAAAAATACCAGTATTTCCCGATGTTCCCAAATCCCCATACTGGTATGGTATTTGGATTTGGTAAATATCCAGGATTGCTGAATTCCTTCAGTTCCATTATACCCTATAGGGAACATTATAGTCCCCATAGGCTATAATGGAGAATCGAACCAATGTATCTGGGCCTCTGTGGGGTTGTTTTTTAAGAGAGGCACCAGATTTACAGCATAGGTGCTGGTGCCTCTCCTCAGTTCCCACCCCAAAGTTTCAAAAAGATTGGACCAGGGGTCCAATTCTATGGGCCTCCAAAGAAGGTGCCCCCATCCTCCATTGTTTCCAATGGGAACAATGATCACAGACCTTTTAAATGCCTTCTCCAAGCTGCACAGCTCCATGGTGAGTGAACTCCAAAAGCATTTAAAGGGACTGAGAGCCCTTTAAAGACCCTTTAACTGCAACTATCTGGTGGTCCAGAAAAATCTCAAATATTTTCAAGATTTTTCAGGTCAGCCATTTTTGGATAGCCAAATAAGTAGCCCATTTGCTAACTGGCTGAAAAAATATCTGGAAAATACCAATAAAGTATTTTTTAGGTATTTTGCCAGCTCATTTTATGCCGAATGCTCACCCCTAGTCACAGATCTCCCAACATCTTATGCATTGGTATCTGTATACCACACTGGCTCAATATATGGCATGTATCTTGATAATGAGCTGTATGAGTTACCAAACATATAGCACCCATAATCTGTGCTTGAGGCTATTATTATTTTATTTATATAACAAAATATTTATTTATTTATACTCTGCTTTTCTACCTCCATAACGGCCACTAAGGTGGCTAGCAAATAAAAACATACATAATACAATCACCTCTTTAATACCATTACAACTAAAACACGCCAATAAACAATTAAAACTAGAGGCAATATTCATGCAAAAACATAAAAACAAGTAAAACCTCAGTTTTAATCACGGTGCTGATTAACTTAATTAGAAGTACCTGAGGGAATGCCAAACAAAACAGTCTTCACTTGCTGGTGGAAGATGGCAACAGAAGGGGACAGGAGTCTCCCTGGGGAGAAAGTTCCAGAGTTTTGGAGCCACCACTAAGAAGGCCTTCCTCTGAGCTGCCACCTGAATGTCAGAAGGCAGGGCATATGAAGAAGGGCCTTGGAAGATAACCATAATGGTTGGGCAGGTTCATTTTCATTTATTGTCCACTCTTCTAATTGGGACTCAGAACGGATTACAGGTATGATAAAAACTATTTAGATAATCAGCAAGCAGATTGCAAAACACAATAACATTCGATTTAACAGCAGGGTTATTTTTGGCAGGAAGGCACAGGAACAGAGTTACGGCTGGCTCCTGAGCTGACCACGCCTACAACAACCAAAACCTCTGACATGCATGGCTACAGAGCATGCTGCCCTCCAAATGTTAAAAATGCTGTCTTCCCCTCTGGGGAGCCCATCTGGATTTCCTTGTCAATTTCACTCCCCACCAGTCAGCTGAGAGTGAAATTGACAAGGAAAAGTCTCTCTCTGCCTTCCCTTCTCTAGCTGACATGTGGCAGCTGGAAAAGGGCAGGCAGGGAATCCAGAATTCATCCAGTACACTCTTCAGTCAGGTCCTACAGCCTCAAGGCTTTCCCCTGTGAGGGGCACTGTTTGAAGGCAACCAAAAATATGTATAGACGCCTGATGTAGAGTTTCCATCTCTTGTTCTGAAACAGTGGCATAGAAGAAGATCAATAGATTCGAAACGGGAGTTATTCCGGAGAATCTCGTTTCACCAACTATCTACTCAGCTGATGAATACTTACACAGGAGCAACTACAAAAATTATTGGACTGCAACTTTGTGGTTATACATTTACTTTACCTTGTTAAAGTGGTGCTGTAGACAAGTGGTGCAGAAGTTTCCTTTGTATTATATAAGAAGCACTGGCAGCACATCGTCGCGCAGCTTCATTCTTGCACGTGATAAACTTTTACGCCAGAGAAAGAGCTGAATCAAAGTTTGAGTCCAGTGGCACCTTTAAGACAAACAATTTTTTATTCACTGTGTAAGCTTTCGGGTGAGAGCTTATACTGTGAATAAAACTTTGTGGGTCTTAACGGTGCCACTGGACTCAAACTTTGTTCTGCTGCTTCAGACCAACATGGCTGCCCCACCTGAATCTATTATTATGTCAGTTATTTAAAGTTTTAGTCATACGCAAACCAAACCATCTATTTCACCTAAACATTCTGCGGCTTAACAGGCTGAAGTCTAGAAAGAGTTTTGCTTCTGGGAACGCGTTAAAACACCACTAATAATTCATTTTATTGCTGCAGTGTAATATGGGGGATGATACTACCCATGACCTTTGCCCGGTTTGCTGTTAACTCCACCTAGGCATCACTTTCGGTGAAACACACTGATGGCTGTATGAACAGCAAAAATTCCTATAACGAAGACTGTCCTAGCTTTGGGGTTTAAACAGCAGTTTAAAAGTGAGAAATTCACCAGAATCTGCTTTCCTCTTCTTTACACCTGTTCAGTTTCTCTCCGTTATTATTGTTAGGTTATTTACAGTCCACCTCTCTCACACCTACTCAAAGTGGATTACATAGTGTAAACCAAGTACAATCCAATGAGCAATAAACAGGGTTTGGACTACAGAAACCTGAGAACAAAGAGCAACCCCAAACAGAGAGGAAACAAAGCATGAGATTTTTAAACACAATACATTAAGAGGCGGAGAAACGACCTAGTCTGGAGTATATTTGCAGTGTTAGGTAGCAATACAATGGTGCAGGCCACAGTCCCAATCCTTTCACCAATGCAACTTTCTGACCACTTCATTTTAGTGCAGTTCTATCAACTTGTACAGAAAGCTCTCTTGAATCATTCCATTTTGCATAGTTTGTAGAAGGCCAGGAGAGTGGGAGCCTTCTGAACCTCATCAGGGAGTCCATTCCATAAAGCGGGGGCCACAACAGAGAATGCAGAGGTGCGGACAGTGATCAGTTTTGCCCATTTGAAAGATGGTGCATGCAGAGGGCCCTGCTGGGAAGTGCAAAGTTGGCATGGCGAACCACAGGGAGAGAGGCAGTCCCACAGATAAGAGGGATCAAGGACATGTGATAGCCAATACCTTGAATTGAGCCCAGTAATTGATGGGCAGCCAATGGTGTGACTGCGGAACGGGAGTGATGTGCACGTTCCGCCTAGTTCCAGGTAATAATCTTGTTGCAGTGTTTTAAAAAGTGCAAGATCTTCCCTTGAGAAAAACAGGGCAACTTCAGTGAAAACATGAGGAAGCACAGCCTAGAAAAAGAGCCCCCAACATGAACTTAGGAGGCCTACCTAAGTTTACTGGTGAATGATATATTGTACTTCGATAACATTCAGTGCTTTTGAGAGAAGTGATAACATCAGGCACTGGATGTGGTTTTATAGTGGCAATTAATAGCAGCAGCAGTGACACTTTTATGGAGCTAAACAAGGCAGGACTGAATACTCATAATATGATACTGAATAAGATCCCAAAGTGGTCTTGTTTTAAAAAGTTGCCCCCAACGAGCCATGCACAGTATTCACTTGTCATAAAAGCCATTATATTCCTATGACTGCAGTGTATTCATATGACTGCAGCAGACTTGGAAGCTCAGCCTTGTTTAGAACACAGACCCTATAAAACAGACTTTTTAAAACTTGTGCAGAAAGAATTACATGAGAGAAAAATCAGTTATGCAATTGCTACAAATTAATGGGCGTTGTTCGTCGGGTGCTACAATAACTGACAGTGTAGACTAGAATCTTTTCCATCTAAAATAAATTCCAGAAGTAAGACGTTCTTCTTAATAAACTTGCACTAGCAGTACATCTGCCATCTAATAGAAATCAGAGATGTCGTCTAACAACTGAAATAGTATTTAGTTTGTTCTCATCAAAAACATTTTCAGTTTAAAAGCAAAAATAAAGTGACAAACCCCAGTTTTCTCTCCCTCCCCCATAAAAGATGCTTGCTAACTCAGGCTCCCCCAACTTTGCAGCACCTTCTGGAGAGCTCCAAGACAGTGTTCCCTCTAAGCTGAGTTAGTGTGAGCTAGCTCACGGTTTTTTAGCCTCCAGCTCACACATTTTTGTCTTCGCTCAGGAATGATGGCTCCAGAGCAAACTAATTTATGCAGTAGCCAAATCGCTCACTCACAACTTCAATGCCAGTAGCTCACAAAGTAGAATTTTTGCTCACAAGACTCCACAGCTTAGAGGGCGCATCACGGGGGACCCTCTCTCACCTATTCAGGGAGCCATCCACAAAGCAGGAGCCCCGATGGAAAAGGCCCAAGCTCTGGTCTATACCAGATGGGCCACCCTCAGTTATGGGAGTGACAACAGATGGCTGCCTGAGAGCCGCAGCAGAAGCACAGAGATATATGGAAGGAGACAGTCTGTTCAAGAAGAGTTCTAGCATTGTTTAAATAGCAGTGTGTCAAATAGTCTAACAATGTTGAAAGACCTCAGGTATTTATTCCCCATACCACCTATGCTCAGAGCTCAATAACCGTCATTCATGAAAAATAAAACTTTTACTTATTTTTGGAAATACAGATTGTCAAACTTCTGATATTCCACGCACCATACAACCACATCCAGCATTTGCACTCCAGTATACGGTAGCATATACAACCATACACAGGGCTCAGGAATCTCGCCACACGCCCTCCCATTAGACACCTACAGTCATCTCCCACTTCTCAGTACTTCTGCATGTAGTAAAACAGATACAGACACACAATCTCCATGCAGGAAAGTGTTAACAAACCACTCCGAGTGCAGGACAGAAGGAGTTAAACAAGATAAAGATGCAGGGTCAAGGAGGTTCAGTGCTTAAGGCATCTATTCTGCACAGGAAAGGTCCCACAATCAGTTCCCAGCAGCCCTAGCTGAAGCGGATCGGTGTGCCAGAAAGACCCTGGACCGTGATTGC
This sequence comes from Lepidodactylus listeri, assembly GCA_029233225.1. Taxonomy (NCBI): domain Eukaryota; kingdom Metazoa; phylum Chordata; class Lepidosauria; order Squamata; family Gekkonidae; genus Lepidodactylus; species Lepidodactylus listeri. The sequence continues at coordinate 52,793,706 of JARCFY010000003.1, read as the reverse complement.
CACTCACAGCAGACAATACGGACGAGCCCGGCTGATATTCTTAGCGACAGTAGCTTCAAAGGTTCAGAGCAACACCTTTTATCCTTACATCAGAGCAACTTTGGCTCTGCACAGGAAAAATGTAGCGAGACCAGCTCTCAAGAGAACTTTTACGGCGTGCGCGCACACACACACAGGGTTATACAGAATTTAAAACACACACACACACACAAACCAACTCCTCCCTCTCTGCTGGTTGCCAAGTCTCTTCAGGTAACAAAAGATAAGGGATCTTCTGAACCCAGCCGCTTTCTGTTTCTGTCTACGATGATGATACGGGGCGTTTTGAATGGGCGGGGACGACGGAACTTTTCGGCTAGCCCCCTTCGCGGGTGAACGGCTTGGAGGTAGCCTCGCCTCCCCGACCCATCGCTAAGGGAACGTCATGGAAGGCAAGGATGCTGCAAAGGGACCCCAGGGGGCTCCTGCCGGAGGAAAGCGCCCCGGGCATAAGCGAGAGAGAAAGAGCGCCCCCGAAACCTCCGCTGCCCTCCTCCCGCGGCGCTCCCCCTGAGTCAAGCGGCGAGTCTCTGGAAGCAGCTGCAAGAACCAGCGCTCGTCCTTGGAAACAATGGGGGCCCCTCTCGCAGCAGCGCCCGAAGAGCCCACCTTCCACGCAAGGAAGCGGCAGGTGTGCGGAGCAGCCGACCCCCCCCCCCCCCGCCGCCGCCAGGGCTCTCCGGGCGAAAGAAGCGGGCTCCGCTCCGGCCCCAGACGGCGACTCGGGAAAGGCGCCTCTCTCTGCCTCCCCGCCCGGGCCAGAGGGGAGCGCCCCAGACGCCCACCCTCGCCTCGCGCAGCGCACGGGCGGGCGGGCGGAGGAGCCGCCGGCCGGCCGAACAAAGCAGTAGCAGCAGCAGCAGCTCTTACCGGGGGCGGCGGGGCGGCAGCAGCAGCTCCGAGCCGGCGAGGGGCTCCCCCGGTCCAAGCCCGGCAGTTTGTGTGTGTGCCGTTAAATCCGGGCGCGGGCAGAAACGCGGCGGCAGCAGGAGCGGCTGGCGCCTCAGTTCATCGCTCCGAGCGGCTCGTCCCCCGACTGCCTGCCGAGGGAACTGGAGAGGGAGGCCGGCGGAGCTGCCGGAGCGGCGAGACTGAGCCGCCCCGCCTTCTCCTCCTTCCTCCTCCTCTCCTGGGCCCAGCGGGCTGCGGCGGCCGCGTGGAGAACGCTTCCCACTCCCGCCGCCTGCGGCGTCCCTGGGCTGGCCCCTCCTCGGGGAGGCCTGGCTTGGCCTGAAGCTGCCGCTGGAGTTCCCCCGAAGGCGGGGAAGAGACGGATTAGCCGCTTGGACCCGTCTGGGGAGCAGCCAGGAGAGCAAATGACAGCCTCGAGGAGGGATCAAGCCTGGAAAAGCCCACCCCCCCGCTCCTGTGTCCTCACACCCCGCCAGCAAACGCTGTCCTTCGGTGGCCCTTGGCTTTAGCCGTCTCTCTTAGATCAGTCATAATAACAGATAGCCATGAGGCACCCAAGCCAGTTCAAGCGCGGGAAATATTAAAATAACATCAATATAGGCATTACACCCTGTACCAGTAAGGCCTTAGTTCAGTGCAGGTTCTGTTCATCCCCCCCCCCCCCCCGGGAATTCGTCTGCATGACAGGCAGGGATGGTTCCACAGTTCAGCTGTTCCAAATGTAGCTAGGGAAAGGCTATGCTTATTGCATTTCGGGCTGACATGTAGATCTTCAAAGTTGCAGAGCAAAAAAAGAGGGCTGTCCTCCATTGCAAATGAATTTCTGTAAGGGATTAGATAGAGACACAGATTTCTGATAGCTACGCATTAATCAAAAAGTCAGATTTATTTACCGTGGCATTAATATTAAGGCCATTGCTCAGTAGGACAGCACAGGGTTCATTGCCATTATTTCCCATAAAAGAAGGGTTGGAAAAGAGCAAAAGTCTAGAGAACTGCTCTCAGTCACAGAACCTGCAATAATATTGGGTTGGACTGTGGGACCTGTTTATTTATTTAAAATAATTGTACCCTGCTTATCATGCAACTTTATACGTTTCTGTACCAGGAAGTCCTGTTTGGTTGTCCACACCTCCATAGGAAGGGCTGAAAGTATCGGTGTACCAAACAGACAACTGTTCAAGTTTCCTGTATTGCAACTGAGGAAATTAAAATGTGGCAAGGATATGGCTAAAATCAGAGCTGAAAGAAATAGGAATTTTAACATCTGTGAATCAAATCCATTTACTTGGACAAATTGCTACCATCTGTTCATACCTTGCAAGTAATTTGAAGTTCAGAAACAATTCATTTGCGTTCCACTTAGGTTTATCAAGTTGGGGTTTTTTTGGGGGGGGAGGATATGATTTATTCTGTCTAATAGATTTAAATGCCTCCACGTTTCCAAATGTGGATCTTTTCCTCCCATTTAGCAGTATGAACTTGGCCCATCAGTTGTACCACACTTGCAAGCATGATGGAAGCACTTATATCCACTCAGTTCCAATGACTTCACTGGGTAATCCTTATGAAGAGCCAGTTAATCACTCGGCTTGTGGCTCATGTTAAGTGGGCCCTTTATCCTAAACACACAATATGAAGACTTGTTCTATTAGATCTTGTGGCTTGCACTTTGAACTTTTATCAAAGTGGTCTCATGGCCCATCTGTCTAAATTTACAGTTGCTAAAATTCTTATTTCTATACAGCTTTTAAAGACATAGGAACATGTCTTTTGTGGCTGGTCCCCTCTTATGATAGACTAGGAGGTGTGGTTGGGAGATTGACTGTAAGGGTTTTTAAGTACCACAGTGGTTTGTGCCGTTTGTTTCTGTATGTTTTGTATATAACATAAGCCTGCAGTTGGGTGTGGATCTTTAAAGCATGTCTTTAAAAGGTCGTCGTTTTCAGGGGTGGGCTGGCTGAGTGCTGTGGGTGGGCGGTTTTGTCTAGCTTTGGGGGCTGTACTGTACTATATAGGCAAAACAAAAGACGAAGAAATGTGAGTCATCAAGAAACTTCGCATCATACAACCCCCTTCTGGCCACCCCTACTTCCATAAACATGCAAAATTTTGAAAAGTTATTTGCCATTTTGGGCCTGTAGCCACAGTGGGGCATCTCAGGACCACACCCCCTTAATTTACAGCCATGCCACACAAAATGTTATCTCCAAAGTTAAAATATTTTTAAAGTCCAAATTTAGCCACAGCGTGCCTGCCTGCACCTCCTTCTCCTCCAGTGTCCTGGTCTGGTGCTGTCTTCTCCAGCTGGCCAGTGCACCCGCCTTCTCCTGAATCAGTTCAGCCTTGATGGAAGGTGAGGGGCCCCCCAATCCTCAAGGCTCATAGCTCTGCCCCTGCTTTGCCGTGGTGCCCTGTTGAGCCTGCCCCAAGGGGCGCTCCACAGTTCACCTTGCCTCCTCCCCAAGCTCCAGTGTTGCCCCCTGGTTGTGCCGCAGCCAGCCCCCACCTCAGTTGGAACCCCCGAAAGGTCTGATAGACAAAAGCCTTCCACAAGGCAGCTGACGGTGGTGAGTCCAGCTCCTGTGTCAGAGGAAGGAGTCCCCTGTCCCTGGGCTGGGCTGGCAGGGACTGACACGCCGGGCTGGTTGGTTGGCTCTGAAGCATCTGGGGAGGGTGGGGCTTGAAAGGGGCCCTCAGACTGGAGTCACTCTTCCACTTGAAAGGGGTGTGTGAAATACCATTGAGACATGACTGAGGCTTTTTATTTTATTTATTATTTTGTGTCATTACAGGCCTGTGCCATTTTCATGTGCCCGTATAACTTAACACTAAGTAATGTAAATAGGGTTTCCAGCTCTTGGTTGGGAAATACCTGGAGATTTTGGAAGTGAAGCCTGAAGATGGAAGAGTTTGGGGAAGGGAAGGACTTCAATGGGATATAATGCCATAGCATAGAATCTGCCTTCCAAAGTTGGATGTGAGGGTGATCTGGCTGTGACATCTGTCACCCCATTGATCGCCAGGGTTGATTCGGCTGATCTGGCTGGCTAGCCGGGTGTCCCCTACCTCCCTCACCGCTCCATGTGCGTCCCTCCCGAAGCTGTGCGCTCAGTCGAAGAAGATGACCATCCCAGATAGAAGGAGTGAACTGTTCTTTGGTCAAGGGTATACGATAGCCTTCCAAAGTTTTCTCTGGGTGAAATTATCTCTGTTGCCTGGTGATCAGTTGTAATAGCAGGGTATCTCCAGCCACCACCTGGAGGTTGGGAATGCTAAATGCAAACAAATTCCTTGAAATAAATAAACTGAGTTTTAAAAGTCTGAAAAGGACAGTGCTACAAAGACTAAAGAGAAGGGTTCATAACAACAATGAAAACCTCAACTGTTCAGGAAAACTAAGGTTACTTTTGACAGCCCAACCCAAAAACCCTAATGCCAACCTTCTGGTTCATTTCCTACTGGCTCTGCAGAGGAAAGTTAAAAAAAAAAAAAAAAAGCTTCCACATCAAGGTGCAGAGAACACAGGATGCTCCCCAGAATTACTTCTGTGCGGGTGTTACGCCAATGTGGCAAGAGTGTGACTTGTTGCTGCTGATATATCCCCAGGTATGCTTGTGTGTATTCAAAATGCATCAACATATCATTAGAATATACAAGCAAAGGGTTCAGTCATCACCCCGACACAGTCAGGCCCAAACTATACACAGCATTTTGCACATGATTGACATGGGAGTCTTTCAACCACATGGCAGCCAGAAGTTCCCCATGGCAACTCAGTTTAGAAGAACCATAGGGGCCTATAAGTCGTGTCTGGATGTAACTGTTAGGATTAGGTTATTTTGTTCTGAGAACAGAATCATAGATGCACTTTGCTTAAGTATGAAATACTGGTTGAAGAAATAAACTATGTGCAACATCTAGTCTGTCTTAGAATATGCAAAAGTGTATCTCTATGTGGGGCCTAAGCAGGGGTCCTTTCGTAGAAAAAGTGGTGCAGGAGCTCATTAGCTTACCTATTAGCATAACTCATTAGCATATGCCATGCCTCCTGACATCACCGGAAGTGTGTCAGAAAGGGAAGCGGGGGGGGGCATCTTCAAAAGCCTCCCTGTCCCTTCTTCAGCTGGCCTGCCAAGGCGGGAGGGGGGAGGGGGGAATGAAGCAAGAAGGACCCTATAGAATACAGTGGAAAGATCGTGTTGCCGCTGCCGTGTGACTCTAAACAGAAGGGGTTTAAACTTTAAACCCCTTCTTGCTTCGTTTCCTCCACAGGCCCGCTGGGAGCTGGGGTAGGGGTTTGCCACCACTGCCATTTGTGCCCACTAGGGGTGTGCAAATAAAAAAAATTGGCCCGATTCAGATCAAGCTAAATCAGGCTGCATCTGTTCCGGCTACCAAATGAGCCCCGCATGTCAGTTTTGGCAATGTAAGCCCATGCGGCCAGCCAAATGTCAGTTTCAGCCTCATTATATCCTATGGGCCATTGACGTCAATGGCAAAAACTCATAGGGTATATGAGGGGCTGGAGGAGAGGGGGTTTGAGGGAGAGGCTCCAAACTTGCAGGGTAGCTGCTGGGGCCTGTCCCCAAAATACCCACCAAGTTTCAAGAAGATTGGACCAGGGGGTCCAATTCTACGGGCCCCCAAACAGGTTGCCTCATCCCTTCCATTGTTCTCTATGGTGGGAAAAAACATTACCCCCTGTCCAATCTTCTTGAAACTTGGTGGGCATTTGGGGGAGAAGCTCCAGCAGCTACCCTGTAAATCTGGAGCCTCTCCCTCAAACTTCCTCCCCTCTAGCCACTTTTTAAGCCACCACCAAATTTTGGTGGCAATTTGGCGGCGGGCCAAATCAGATCAGAGAATCTGATTCGGCCCGTGGCTGCCCTAGTGCCCACTCCTGGGCTGGCGGAGCACCACTCCGCCTCGCTCTGGCCTCAAATGACCCCTGGGCCTAAGTCTTCCTTTCTCCAAATTCCTTAGCTGAAATGCAGCAAAACTAAAAGCTATTTTTGTTGGTTGAGTGATTTGAGGTGCCTTTTCGCCACTTTAACACATTTTAACAGACACACAACTGTGTCAGATTGCTCTTGGCTGTTCTCTGGAATTCTTATTTGACCCTTTTTTGACCCTCAGGTTTTCTCTAGGCATCAGCTGTCTGTATGACCTAGGTGTTATTCATAGAATGCATGAATCATGATATTAATTCATATGCCTTTCTGGCTAGATACTCAGGAGTACAACTTCCAAACATTGTTGCTCTTATTCTATGGGGACATGAAATAGAAGCTATGTATCCTGTCCTGTTGTATTCTACCTGCTAGCCCAATTCAATGTTTACATCGTACCTCACTCGTCCTTTTTAAAAGCTCACAAAAGACCTCTCCGTCTCTTGTCCAGGCATTGTTCCAGTGCGCATCCACTTTGCTTCATGAAAATGAGACCAACAGGTGCTCCCAAGTCAGACAGGTCACTATTGCTGGTGGAATATCAGAAGTCATTTCCAGTCTTTGATATTAGAGCACAGAAGTGCTTTATAGAACCTTGAAAACTTGACACTTCCATATTATTCAGTGGCATTTTCTTTCCTCTGAATGACTGAAAACATGATTGGTAATAGGACTCTCAGTCATATGTTTATTGCATGCTTTCAGACCAGTCAATATCATTCACAAATATTACAGAAAAAATGTGGTATTTCTTTTGCTATAATGGCCATCAGGAGGCAGGTTTTCTTTACAGTTATGGTAAGATTACGCCCTCTTTTTCATTGATGGTATGCTGGGGGCGGGAACTGGTCTTGCATTTGAGTATATACAGTTATTAATTACCCATACAAGGAAAATGGAGACAGGAATGACATGGTACCCATGGATGGAGCCCCTGCTCAAAGAGACTTCTATCTTGTTTCAGGACAGCTCTGACAACGTTGTTATTACAGATTGATTGGTAGTAAGCATTCCCCCCCCCCCCCCAGCATGATTAGGGCATTGTGAACTGTAGCCAGGGGTCATTTCATAGAAAAAATTGTGCAGGAGCTCATTAGCATACCTTATTTGCATATGCTACACCACCTGACATCACCGGAAGTATGTCAGAAGGCAAGAAAGAAAGGAGAGAGAGAGAGAGAGAGAGAGAGAGAAAGCTGGCAGAGAGGGGACAGCTACTAATGCAAGCCTCAGAAATACCACTATTCTGGGAGGATAGCTTCAGTGGTGGCTGAAGCCTTCAGAAGGCTGGTCAGAGGAACAAGGAGCTTTCCAGGGGACGGGGCTATTTTGCTGCAGCCATGACACAAGCAGGCATTCCCCCGCCGGAGGGGGGGGCCTGGCACCAACTCCCGGAGCTGCACTCCCTCGAGCTCCTGCTCGAAATGATACCTGACTGTAGCTACAGAACTCCAGCAAGGGGAAATTATAACATGCTTTATTGACTTCAGTAAGATCAAATTTCAATTATTTTCTTAGGATCAGAGTGTTTCTGCTATCCAGATAACTATCAATAAGTATACTGTATACAGTAAAGACGTATTGTGAATTTACTTGTTTACTTTACTTATAGAAGAAGAAGAAGAGAAGATATTGGATTTATACCCTGCCCTTCACATGTAGTCTCAGAGCGGCTTACAAACTCCTTTCCCTTCCCCTCCCCACAACAGACACTCTGTGAGGTAGGTGGGGCTGAGAGAACTCTTTCCCAAGCTGTCCTTGAGGGAACAGCTGGTACAGAGCTATGGCTTGCCCAAGGTCATCCAGCCAGGTGCAAGTGGAGGAGTGGGGAATCAAACCCGGTTCTCCCAGATTAGAGTCCGCGCGCTTAACCACTGCACCAAACTGGGTCTCCTACTTTTCTCCCAAGGGGGGACCCAAAGCAGGTTACGTCATTCTCCTCCTCCTCTCTTTTATCCCTACAACATCCCTGTGAGGTATGTTCCACTGAGAGCATGTGACTAGCCAAAAGACAACTGCCAAGCTTCCATGGCACGAGTGCAGATCTGAACCTGGGCTTCCCAAATCTTAGTCTAACACTTTAACCACTACATCACACTGTCTCTCTAGTAAATGAAAAACACTACACACAAACTTACAACAAAAGGGAAGAAACACTTAAGCTACTGCAAAAAATGTACTCCGCATCCAGATTCTTAAGGATGCACATCACTATTCTTCTACAGGTTTGGCTGGGAGAAAGGTTACTGAACAACATAGCTAAACATATCCTGCAAGTATTAAGGCTGTCACGCAGGAAAATAATTACAGCACAGATACAATAAGTCTCTTACAAACCAAACTGTATGACACGCATTATTCGTAGCGTGCAAGTTAATGATTTCACTTCTCAGAAAGTCTATCTGGAACGTGCAAGTTCATTAAGAGTCCATATGTAATGAGCTCTGCCAGCTGCGCTGGCTCCCAGTTGAATACTAGATCAAGTTCAAGGTTCTGGTTCTAACCTCTAAAGCACTGTGCAATCTGGGACCAACGTATCTTCAGAACCATCTCTCTCGCTATGTCCCTCAAAGAGTGTAATGCTCTTTGCATCAACATCTACTGGTGGTCCCCAGCTCAAAGGAGGTCTGCTTAACCTCAACCAGAGCCAGAGCTTTTTCAGCTCTGGCACTGGCCTGGTGGAACACTCTCCCAAAAGAGATCTGGGCCCTGCGGGACCTAATGCAGTTTCACAGGGCCTACAAAACAGAGATGTTCCACCAGGTTGACTATGGTTGAGGCGGCAGGGATTTATTAGTCCTGGTCTCCCCCTGCATGTTTCACCCCACACGACTCCTTCTCGTCCGCCCACCTCCCCACAGTTACCATCTGCTGCACATATGTGGAGTTGATCTAGGAATAGTCGTATTTAATGAACAATACTGATTGCTATTTGATATGCTGTTATTAACTGATGTTATACCAGATTTTTAATAATTGCTGATATTATGTCCAATTATGGTATCGTATTATTTTACTTATTGTTGTAACCCACACTTAGCCTTGCTATGCAGGGGAGGGAGGGCTGGAAATCAAGTCAAATAAATATATTTACTCTGCTAGATTGTCAAGTTGGTTTTTTGAGTCACACCTCTATTTTGGCACAAACTAACATAATCTATCAACTAGTCAGCAAACAATGTAGATTTGGGTATCCCCAATTATGGTTTGTATCCCCCTCCTCCCGGTATGGAACACAGTACTTCCCTGTATCCCTCTTCGTTTCTGCAGCCCCTTTCAAGCCCCTGGAAAGATCATCCCAGGCTCATGGGAAGAAAAGCTATGTCGGTGGGGGGTGGGGGTGGAGTAAGGAAGGATATGGGAGAAATTGTTCCTCCTTCCTTCCTGTTCTGTATGTATAGTTTCACTGAGGAAAGGGTTGGTTTCATCACCTTGTCCCTACTAACTCCAGCCCGACGACCCACATGGATCCTGTGACCCAGGAATGATTTTTCCAGGGATCAGAAGGGACTGTAGGAATGAAAGCAATATGGCAAAACTCTGTACACCAGTGGTAAACAAAATATTGCACTGTTTTAGCCTTATCTGTGTTAATATGCATTTTGTCAAATTAAAACTATAGTGCTTACAGAAATTAGGCACTGATGTGGGGGTTTAGCTTAGTTGGAGAAGCATATACTTTATATGTTTATTCCATGGGTCTTTTCATTTATTTACTTGTTTATTTAAATATATATATCCCAACTTATATTCAAGGCAGCAAACAAAGCAACAACAGGCTTTCAACAAATAAAACAGAATGTGACAAGCAACCTACAAGGTAAACAGCACAGTCAGATCTCCCCCAAACAAGTTGCATTTTAACACTGTTTACAGGCCTTCCTGAATGCAGAAGGTAAAGGCATCCCCCACACCTGCTCTGGTAAACCATTCAAAAGGACTGGTCCTGCTCACAAAAATCTTTCAACCTGACTGAGATAAAAGGCGCCACAAGGAGAAAGCTGTCTGAAGAGCACAGCTACATACAAATATATCAGGAGATGTAGTTCAGTATGTATGGAGGCCCTTAACTATAAAGGACTTTAAATGCAATAACCAGCACCTTCAGCTGGGCCTGCAAACAAATAGGTAACCAGTGCAGATGATAGAGCACCAGAGTTATATGTACCAAGTAGCTAACCCCAGACAGGAATAGTGCTGCCACATTTTGCACAAATCAAAGCTCCTGATGCAGCTTCAAAGGTAGTCCCGTGTAAACCATACCACAGCAGTCTGATAAGGAGATTACAGTAGTGTGGATAAGTGTGGGTACATTGACATAATCTAAAAGGGCGTTATAATACATCCAAAACCACTGTGACTAAATGTTAATTACTTCATTCAATTTACAAATAAACCATTGAAACAAGTCTATAATATCATTTTGTATTCTTTATAAACTATTATTATATTATCACACAAGTACTACAGATCTTATAAAAATACAGAGTCAACAATAATACCCTACACCAAGGGCATAACAACATACCCATTCAAGTCTTCCAGTTACACAAGACAGTGGCTTTGGATATATTATAACATTCTGTATACTGTGCTCCCTTTGGTTTCGTTGCTGCTAGTGTTGGGGTGGCTTATTTGAACAGTATAATCTAAAAGGACAGCTTTTGAGATAGATGTAATAGAAAGAATGCACTCCTCACAACAGCATCAGTTGTTTATCCATCAACAAGGCTGGATCCAAGAGTACTGTAGCAGTCACGGCTGCTTCTGGAAGCTCAGATAATAAGATGTAAACCTGGGTGTCATCCACCTGTAGATGGCAATTCACTCTGAAGCTCTGGATGATCTCAGCCAAGGACTTAACACAGAGGTAAAAAATAGTGTTGTGGGTAAGGCCTTTGTGGCATCCCAAACATCAGGTCCCAGCTAGCTGATTCTTTCTCTCCTATGGAAACATTTCTTGTTGGTAGGAAATAGAACAAAACCAGGAGGGCTGTCCCCTGTATCCTAAACTTTGATTGTAGTTTTCCACCAAAATTTCACGGTCAGTTGTTTCAAATGCAACTGATAGATCTAAATGGTGATGGATTGCCTTTATCCAGTTGCAGCCAGAAATCACCAGCTAATAGCAATAGTGCTGTTTCAGTCCTGAATCCATGCCTGAGGCCAGATTTAATTGGGTCAAGGGCAGATGTTTTATCCAGAAGTGCCTGCAGTTGTTCTGTCTCAACCCATTCAACCACTTTGCCCAAAGATGGCTTCTTAAGAATAGGTCTCATTTCTTTCAGTTGTGAAGGAAACACCCCTTATAATGATCTTCTCCAGAAGAACTTCCACTTTCTCCCAACATGGATCCAATTTGCAGAAAGTGCAATTTGCATAACCCCAAGCACTCTTCTACATTGGTCAGGGAGATGAACAGAAAGGATTGTGGCAATAGGCTTTCAAATGAGCTCTGTAATGAGTTCTGTCTAATTTGGCACATATTTTACATCAACAGCTCTCTAGCTACCACCCCAGCTTCATCATATACATCAGCTTCCTGGTGAACCAAGGGGTCACACCTTCCTTTAGGGAGAAAAAGGATGGCAAGAGCAACCCTGTCACTAGGCCCTGGCAAACCAGCATTCCATGTTGATAGGTGACCTCAACATTTAAAGGAGTGTTGACAGCAGAGTAGGGAGAGACTGTTGCCTACGACCTTGGAGGTACACTGTGAGTCAGGCTGTAACTGCACTGAAGAATGTGATTGCTTGGCCAGTTAATTGAATTGTATTTATTTATTTTTGTTCTATATGTATAAAAGGGAGAGCCAACCTTTCTCCCATCGTAAAGCTCAAGGTGGCATGCAGGGGGTTCCCAGGATGTCATCCTGGCTTAACAGGGTAGCTGTAAAAGTAGAGCGCCTTTACGCCATGAAACATCTGAAGACTTATGATCAGGGCTTTTTTTTTTTTTTAAAAAAGAGGTGTTATAACTCTCGAGAAGGAAATGAAATTTTCAATCTGTAGACTGAAAACTCATGAACTCTCAACTATTTTTAAAAGAATTTTGTCGAAGCGGTTCCGGAACTCTGTTCCGGCACATTCCCTCAGAAAAAAATAAGCCCTACGTAAAGAGAAGAAAGAAAAACAAGATCCAGCGAACAAGAAGTCAAGGTTTCCAGCTGTTTCCCCTTCCTCAGATAATAAGGCCAATAGTGCCAAGCCTGACATTTTCCAGTATAAAGCTGTCTCGGAAGGAGACTCTGATCAAGGGGCATTTCACTTCAGCGACATAGTTTTATGAACCACCCTGCTGAGTAAAATGTATAGCATTAGGTATAAGCATTGCTATATTGTTGTGGCATCTCGGTTTGTGGCATTAGCACTGGACTAACTAGGGCGTTGTGTAGTCCAGCAGTTATTTGTTGATGATACAGCCCTGGCAACAGACATCTCTGGTAGATATATGTAGTTATTTTATGTTGGTGAAAAGGTGATTGGAAGAAGGGCCCTAGTGGAGGAAGGCCAGCAAATTACATTTATATTCTTCCCTTATTGGATTCTGGCCTCTTCATAATCAGCTGCCTCAATGATACTTGGTGCACATCAACAATAACTGTCTGGTTAGTTAACAGGGAAAATTGCAGGAAGGATAATTTCCACTCCTCACCTAGGATGCTTCTGAAGCTTTTCTGGTACAAGGTCCTCAGGGCTTACAGTCCTTTAGAATCCCTCCTCCACAAAAAAACACACACATGTTAATGTAGAAAGTGATATGATGACTCATCATCAGCTTTCTACAAAAAACGTCCAAAGCGCTGGCTACAAGTTTCTCTTCCAATAATTCAGTAACTATGAAGAATCCTCAAGATGAGTGCATTCTATAGAAACAAGCAACAATGATTAACAGAGTGGAATATCCTGCTGCCAGTTCACCTTTACAAAGTCTTCATAAATGTGTTGGAGGTTGGAACTGGTCAACAGTGAGCCCAGAAAGAGTCGCAATTCTTTATGTGCTTGCTTCAGAGTAAGTAGTGGAACCAGCTTTCAAGTAAACATGTACAGCTGCAAACCTGTGTATATTTATTTGAGAATAAGTTCCACTGAACATTATTTATTTACAAGTGGGAACCTTCAAGGATTTGTGGGAGACATATCATCTCCTCTCCTCTCCCCATTATGTCCCCCTTCCCTTTCCTGAAAGCCCCCATAGCCCTTTCACTTTTCCTGATTCCTTCTCTCTTTCCCTACCAAAGCCACCCTACACTTATCTGCCCCTCTGTCTTCAGCTTTCCTTCTCCCTCCCCAGCAGCCTCTACCTAGGAAAACTATGGCCTAGTTGTGTGGTGCTGGCCACTGGGCCAGGCCTACTTGCATGGTAGGGAACCCTCAAGGACTTGAGGGGGTCACCTCACTTTCTCCTGTAGCCTCTTTCCTGCCATATTTCCTCTTTCTCTTCTCCTGGCAACCTCCATATCCTCTCAACTTTCCCTGCCTTATTCTCTCCTTTTCAGCAATTCACCAGCTTGCCTTTTATCTTCCTCCCATCTTCATCTATATTTATGGTTGCCAGGTCTGACTTGGGAAATATCTGAGGACTTTGGGGATGGAGCCAGGAGACTTTCGTGACATAATGTTCTGTGATGTCACACCCAAGCTCCACCCATTCTGATGATGTCACTTCCAGCAAACTGCACCAAAACTTCTCTCCTTCCTGTGAGGTCACTTCCTCCTTCCGAATTTAAACTTCTCACATTACATTGATTTCTGCCCCTCAAACCTTTGTTGTAATAGCAGGAGATCTCCAGTCACTACCTGAAGGTTGGCAATCCTAATTTATACCCTACCTTTCATGGGAACCCAATGCTGCTTCCGTCGTAAGTTGAGCGGATGTGACTGGTCCAATGTTACCCAGCAAACTTCCTTACAAGGTGGGGATTCAAACCATGGTCTCCCAGATCCTAGTCCAGCACTCTAGGTTAAGGTCCAAAGGATGAATATATAGTATGAAGGGGAAGAACTCCATGCACAACAGGAGCGTTGCTTGTGTTCTCCACTGCAGCAGTTTCTTTTGCTAACCAGACAAGGTGTACTGAAACCTGTACAGAGGCATTAGGAAATAGCTGGTGCTGAGAAAACTGAAATCAAATTCCAGCTACACAGGCAGTTCTCTTATTTTGTTTCTAAATAGTTAGAAAAACTGATTTACTGTCTACACACACACACACACACTCCAATCCCTGTGAAACATCTTTGCTGGTCACTGCAGGAGGGTGGGCTAGGAGGTTAAAAAAGGGTACAAGCCATGCCCATCACCTTCTCCTCTCCCCATGATTCCCCTGCAGATTTGGTCCTCAAATCACCTCACCTGAGTGTTGAACAAGCCCTGTATGTTTTATTTCCAACAGTATTCAGAAATATGGAGATAGGCACTTAATAGCAAAGAAATCAAAGAATGCTAGTGATGCATCAACCTTACAGAATGAGCCCCCCCTATTTATTCTGAAGTTCTCACTATGTGGACAGAGAAATCATACTTGCACTGTTAAGAGAGCAAGAAGAGGAACTGCTGAGTTCCCCGAGACAGTGGACTCTTGAGAAAAAGACTCTCAAGAACACAGCCAAATCTGCCAGAACAATATACCCTGTACACTCACAGCCCCACCTCCAACACACACAAACACAGAGAAGAGAAATGAAACTTTGTTGGTCTTAAAGGTGATACTGGCTCAAATGTAATGCCGAGGAGGGGGACAGAGGGCATGCACAGCCTCCCCCCCCCACCTCCAACACACACACACACACACCCCAAAGAGAAATGAAACTTTCAAACACAATGCCAAGGAGGGAGAGAGAGGGCACGCACAACCACCCCCTGCCACCTCCAACACACCCAGAGGACAGCTCGGTTTGGCTTGGGAGGCAAAGGATGCAGGCGAGCAGCCAGCAAGAAGATTGCCCAGCATCAACTGCGAGCTGCCCAGAGCAGTTGGGGGTGGGGTGCCCCATAAGGAGATGAGGCTGTTCTAGGCAAGCCCAGCAAAGGAGCAAACTCCTCTAAGCCAGACAAATAGTGCATACCACCAGTCAGAGAGACCTGTGTGCTGGCTGGAGGCAGCACTGGTGGGGGAAATCGACTCTTTGGCTCTTATAAATACACTTCTGTAATGGTTTTAGGGTTAACTATTTTCTACAAATTTTGGGACTGTGTTATCTTAATGGGAATTGCTTTTAATATTTTATGCCAACAAAAGGTATTTGTTGTTTGACTCTTTGGCTCTTTTTTATTTATTTATTTATTTTTGCATTTCTGTCCCGCCTTTCCAGTGAACTGGCTCAAGGCGGCTCACAACATAAACATAAGCACCGAAGTGGTTTACAATTTAAAATCATAAATACACAACATTAAAAAACGACTAACAGCCGTACTGGCGGCATCTACATGCTCCTGGAGAGTAGCGGCAACAGAAGGTTTGGCCTGTGGAACTAGGGCGATGTTGTCCTGCCATCTCCCCGGTGGCGGCTCCTATTCGAAAGCCTGGCGGAAGAGCTCCGTCTTGCAGGCCCTGCGGAACTGTAACAAATCCCGCAGGGCCCTGATGTCGTCCGGGAGCTCATTCCACCAGTATGGGGCCGCCACCGAGAAAGCCCTAGCCCTGGTACAGGCCAGCCACGCATCCCTTGGACCGGGAATAGTCAAGCGATGCTGGGTGCTTGACCTCAGTGCCCTCTGGGGCACATATGGGGAAAGGCGGTCCCTCAAGTAGGCAGGCCCCTGACCATATAGGGCTTTAAAGGTCAACACCAACACCTTGAACCGGATCCGGTATGCTATAGGCAGCCAGTGCAGCAGCCGCAGCACAGGCCGGATATGGTCACCCATAGGGAGGCCCATCAATAACCTGGCCACGGCATTCTGCACTAGCTGCAGCCTCCGGATCCGGAACAAGGGTAGCCCCATTTTAGTGTGGTGGTTCTTCGGAGGCCTCTGGCTGTGGCGCCATTTTGCCCCCCGCTGGCTGATTCTGAAAAATCAGGGGTAGGGAGCTCAAATCAGGTAAGCTTCATTTAAACTTCATTTATTTACTTCATTTATACCTTATCTTTCTGCACAGTGGGGACCAAAGCAACATTCTCCTCTCCTCCGTTTTATACCCACAATGACCCTGTGAGGTAGGTTAGGTTGAAAATAAATACATTACTAGTGAGCTTCCATGGCAGAATAGTGATTTAAACCCAGATGTCCCAGAACCTACTCTGAACCTCTAACCACTACAACATGCTGGCCTTCATAGGGTGGATACTGTTGAGCAATAGCAAGCAGACAGACTTAGGTGAGTCATGCAGTCTGAAGGTAACAAGTCACCCACTAGTTTCTGCCCGGCCTAGCACCAATGAGTCCTTCTTCAAAGGCCAAAGCAGCTCTCGACAGGGCCCTGCTCCCCCCCCCCCGCTTTTACTGACATAAATGAAGCCTAGAATGTTGTGGTTGCCTAGCAACTGCCATAGAGGGCTTCCATTTTTTAAAGCTACAGGCACTCCTTTTTATCTTTTTTTTAAAAAAGGTTTTAGATTTTTCTGCAAACCTGGGACATTTTTCAGGTTTGTAGAAAGATCTATCCTGTCAGTTCACAGCTCCAGTCACCAGATTTAAGTATCCTCAGATCTGGCCAACTTTGCTATTAGAATATACAAGGGTGGACCCATGATACTCATGGGGGGGGAATCTCCCCCTATCACTGCTGCTGCCAGGTTGGCTCCCTCATTGTCAGCTTGGGAAGACTGCCATGCCTCCCCACTTGACCCCTTGGTTCCTGGAATGGAGAAGGGGTGAGGACTTCCATGACCCCCGCCCAACTTCCTCCTTGCCAGCTCAAGGGGATGGCAGTGAAAGCTTCTTCCCACCATTATCGCTAGCAAGCTCTGCTGAGGCTCCCCCCCCCGCTGATGCTGGCAGCGAGCCCGGCATGGCCTGCTGCCAGGACCAACAAAGGCTCCCCCTTCCCAATGCTAGTGAGCCGTGTGTGGTTCGTGATCTCCACAGAGGCTTCCTGACCCTGCCTGACACCAGCAGATGAGGTATTTGCATTGTCTGCACTTGCACAGAGAACTCTCTTTTATGAGGGGGCGGGAATTTAAATCCGTAACGTATTTTTGTAAGTTTTCAGATTTTTCTATAAACCTCCCCCCCCCCCCAAGTTTGCAGGAAAATCTGTATACTGTCACTGTGGCCCCAGTCTGCAGATTTAGATATCTGCAGATGAGAGCCAGACTTCACTATTAGATACATAGATAATCTATAAAATTGAATCCCGCTTCTCAGCCACAACTAGATCGCAAAATGGCTCACAAAAGTCAAAGAACAATACAAATGGCAATTAAACAAGAATGCCCCTTGGAGAGGGGGCTCTCAATTGTCTGGTTGCTTCGCACCCTATGATGGCGATAGCAATTGGAAGCTGACGATGGGGACCCTCTTATTTGTATGTGGTTCCAAGCATGGTAGAAGTTGCCTGTCTACTTTCCACCTTCCCTTTGGTGGTCTCGTAATTCAGACACATTTCTGAGTAAACATGGATAGGGTTGGGCAGCACATTTAGCTATTACCCTGAATGTTTTACTGATGTCCTTTATGAAAGCCTTCTTCACAATTTGTATAAACTTTCTGGACAAAGTTAACTGTTTTTCAGTCTAGTGCTACGCACATTTAACTGGAAGTAATTCCCATTATGTTTGACAACAGTCATTCCCAAATAAGTGTAGATAGGAATGCAGCCTTAATCCCATTTGTTTCAATAGGAGATTGTACGCAAGTCTTTAAATCTTTCCCATTGAAAGCAAAGGACTTTAAAACTTCTTGTATAGAAAGAGAAAAAGATTCAGTACTGTACTTTTTAAAAATGAAGTGCTGATTCACTTTTAAGTTCAACTGTAAATGACCTTTTTCCATAGGTAACTGATTCCTCATGTAGTGACTTTGGACAATTACTATAATGATAGTTTCCAGTAGCAGTTTAAAGGGAACACCTTCAAATATAACTATAGGCTTTTCCTTAGTCTATTGAGACATTAGAACACTGTTGAAATTGTGCTTTTATAGTGTAACTGATGCTTTTCAACATTGCAGCATTTCAATATAATTAATTTAATTGTTTAAAACTACCATGTGAATAATGAGTAATAACTATAGTAAAAGGGTAATATACTGAATCAGTCCCTTGTCCATGCTTGCTGACTTCACAGGAGTAAGAAGCAAGAATGAATTGGTCTCTGTTGGTTTTTTCAAGGATGATTTTTTTGTTAAACAAAGAAGGCATAGCAGGCTACTCTTGAACTGTGCCACAGGATAAAGTAGCCCTAAAGCTGTTCACAAGAGGATATGGTTTTAAGACCCTTTGGGGAATTATGCTTTTCTCCCCCAAACAGCAGTATAATGTATCCATTGAGTTCCACAGGTTTTCTCAACAGATTTTTCACAGTATTATTTGTTCGTCTGTGGCTGATGTTATCATTTCCCCTTCTCCTACCTAGAAATCTTGATGCTTTCAAATCCTTTTCTTTCTTTTTCTTCTTAGATTTCATTATTCGTTAAGTACTTTTGTTCTCCCTTGCTGAATATTTCTAAAACATGTTATCTCTCTTCTTCTATTGATTCTGCCTATAGTTTGAGTTGTTCTTTTATTTTGTCCTAGCTGGGTTACTATAGTGTTCTTTTAAACCTCTACTGCCCAAAGTAATTTTGGGTATGCATATATGAACACATTTCTCCACTTTTTAATTTTCCTTCCTTTCCCCCCTTTTCCTTTAATTTTCAATTAATTATTCTATTTATCTTCAAATGTCTATTGATTTTCTAGCTTTTATCTCTGATCTTCCCCTAATTTTTGCATTATTTGTGGTTGGTCAAACCACCCACTTCCCTTTGGAACAGTCAGTTGAGCAGATTCAATTCTACTTGTTAAAATGCCTTAATATTAATTTCTGTTTGCTAGTATGTCTAATGATTTTTTCCCCCTTCTCCCTCCCCCATATTTAATTTTATTTTAATTTTAGGTGCTGTGTGTGTCTAAACCTGACTGTTAGCCCACTGGGCAAGGCCAGTATTTTTATGTGTTGTGTACAGTTCCTATTATTTAAAAAAAAGAAAATAGTAATCACCAGGGCAGATTGGCCATTGTGGGCATCCTGGTGGGTCTCCCACTTCACCTGAACCAGGTCAGCCCAATAACAGAAAAGCTGTGCCTGGCTCACCTGTACTCTATGTGATGTGGGCAAAGTGGTGGCCAGCCCAACCAAGGCAGTGTCTAGCCCTCTCAAGCCCCATGTGAGGCTGGGTAAGTGACACCAAATAGCATATTGATCAGGACCCTGCTTAGGCAAGCCGCTCTCCCTCAGCCCCTCCTGGTCCACAGTAGGGGCCTAACAACGCTCTCTTACAGACAGACTGCAAGGACTGCTGAGATGAGACTTGTATATATTTCGAACACTAAAAACCACTAAATGTCTTCCTCCAAACCACCAGAACTCATTTGTATCTTTATGAAATGTTTTCAGAGGATAGCCTAATAATTATTTTGGAAAAATAGAGTTGTGGGGTTTTTTTTTAACTGGCTACTATTTCTGAATTGTCATGGCAACAGCATATTCCATCAAACTGCTGGAGAAATGCTTTTTAAACTCTTGGCTTCCTGGATAATTGATATAATAATGAGAAAGGTTCTGCTCCATTTCCTCAGCAATGAAGTCTGTAGTTAGCCTTACCTGGCTATACTTCACTGACTTCTTTGAATGTTGCAATAGAGTGCTCAGTAAAAGATTTAATTTCACTAAACTGAATTCTGGAAGGAACTAATAACTACTGAAATCCACTATCTGTGTGTAAGCTGCGCTGTAAGTTACATCAGGATCAACTACATTAATGGTGGTGAAATGGTGGCTTTTATTGGTTCAGCTGCCCTAATGTCACAGAGGGGGGGAAGAGCAGACGGCTTTGCCATTGGCTGAATTGTTCTGATCCTTAGTCATTTCTGGTTCCCTTTGGCTGAGCTTCTTGGATTTTACAGAAGAACAGCAAGGCAGGCAGAAAGGCCTTGGAAAGGATGAGCAATAGAAATAGAAGGTCAAGGAAAGGAGAAGCAAGAACCTGAGAAAGGAAATGGTCAAGGGAACTAGGGTGAAGTAGGCCCAGGTAGCAGCCACTGCAAGGTCGGCCACTGCAAGGTCGGCCTTCTACCATCTGCGGCTGATCAAGCAGTTGGTTCCCTTCCTTGAACACAACGACCTGGCTACAGTGATCCACGCTCTGGTCACCTCAAGATTGGATTACTGTTACACTCTCTACATGGGGCTGCCCTTGTATCAAATCCGGAAGCTGCAGCTGGTGCAGAATGCTGCAGCAAGGCTAGTAATGGGCCTGCCTATGCGGGAGCACATTCAGCCCACCTTTATAAGCACTGCACTGGCTGCCTATAGCATACCGGATAAGGTTCAAGGTGCTGGTACTTACTTATAAAGCCCTATATGGCCAGGGACCTATCTACCTGAGGGACCACCTCTCCCCTTATGTACCCCAGCGAGCGCTGCGGTCGGGGTCCCAAAATCGCCTGGTTGTCCCAGGGCCAAGGGAAGCCTGGTTGGCAGTTATGAGGGCCAGAGCTTTTTCAGTGGTGGCCCTGCACTGGTGGAATGAACTCCCAGGCAACATCAGGGCCCTGCAGGACCTCTTACAGTTCCACAGGGCCTGCAAGATGGAGCTCTTTCACCAGGCTTTCAAGTAGGGGCCGCCCCGATTTTACAGCCTGGCCCCACTATTGGAACCTGCCAACCTAGATCATTCAGCACTGACTAGAACGGGTTACCATCTGTGATGCTGTTCAGATATAGTTGATGAAATTATGCCATCTTGCTGTGTGATTTGTTGTGTATTTTAAGTTTTTATGTTTTTATGGTTTTAATGTGTAACAAATTTGTTGGTAGCCGCCCTGAGCCTGCCGTAAGGTGGGAAGGGTGGGGTATAAATCTCAAAAATAAATAAATAAATAAATAAGTAGATTCCAGGACTACAAGACAGATTCGGAAGAATTAGAAGAGGACAACAACATGAAAGGGAAGGCAATGATGAGAAATGAGGTGAAGGCACTGGAGCTGAAGAGACCTAAAGTTCACATGCTGATCTGAAACAACCGAACAATACTTTGGCTGCAGACTTTTAATTGTTGTGAAAGACCTTACAAAATCATGAAAACCAATAGTGGCATATGATGCAAATGAAAGTTTGTAGTACATACCAATTGAAGTATTTTTGTTACTTAAATGGGACCATCTTAATACACTATTTCATTTCCCCTTTATTGAAAGTACAGATTTCTATCCATGGTGATCACAATCCAGCTATATGTACAAAGCAGAAACCTGCAGGAATTTACTCGGAGCCAGTTCTATGTGCATTGGATGATTCCCAAATATGTAAGGATTATTGTCTTAGTTTTAAGGATTATGGTAAGCAGACACATGATGCAGTCAGAAAAGAGGTGAGACTGGAAGATTCTACTCAGCATTTGCTGTTTCTGGATCCTCTCTCTCTCTGTGTCTCTCCCTCCCTCCCTCTCTCTCTCCCACTAATAGCTAGATTTGAGTGCAGTAGTACCTTAGTGACCAAGAAAATTTTGGGGATATGAGCTTTCAAGAGTCAAAGGAAAGGGAGCTTTGATGAAAGGAGCTTTGACTCTTGATCGCTCATACCCGGAAAATCTTGTTGGTCTCTAAAGTATTCCTGGACTTGGATCTAGCTGTTCTATGGCAGATCAACCACAGCTACCCTTTTTGCAATGAATACAAATTCTACATAATCATTCAAAATACCCAGGCTACTTCCTTCCCTGCAGCCGTGTCACAAGTTATGTTGGAACACTGTACAGTGTACACTTAATTTTTCTTTGTACGTGTGTTGAGTAATTTTCATGATACCTTCAACACATGTACAGTTGAATGTGTGATTTAAACACCACATTTATCCAGGAGCTGGTCCCCAGTTTCATTTGTAAAGTGAATGTGCCTTTGTTCTTTCTCACAAACAGCTGCTCATGCATACATCCTTCATTATTCATGTCTTTCCTTATTCAGTGAGAGTCCAGGACTGCACCCTGAGTGGGAGCTGCGATGTCCACTCCATTAGGATTCACAAAAGTGTTGCACAGTTCCCTTGATTCTCTGTGGAAATTCATTGGGATAGCATTTTCCTCACAGTTTTGTATTCTTGAAGTAATAAATCTGCATATTTCATAGCACAAAGTTAATGGCATATAACAGCCTTGCCATATTCAGGACAGCAGATCAAATCAGTCTTTTCTTGACACTCAGACTTAAGACAGCACCCTCTTTAGAGTGGTAAGCTCTACTTCCTGTGACGGGATGCGTGTAAGAAAAACAGGAAATGTTTTCTTTACTTGCTGAAAAATAAATATTTATACAATTAATTTTCAATATCTCCCCATTGGGTATTATCATTTTTCATGGCGTCATGGATAAATCTTGTAGAAATTGTGATGTTTCTGCAAGCCATAGAAACATTTTCCCCATTACAAAGAATATTCCTTATATTAAATTTTACCTTTATTAAACAGACCTCACAGGATGTTATATATAATAGACCTGACACCTGGCTGCGGCCACACGGCCCTTTAATGCGGGAGGAACTGCTGTTTCCTCCCACATTTAAAGGGACCGTCCACAATGACCGGGACTAATCCCGTGCCGAAGTGGGCTCAATGGTGGGTTCCTCCCGCATTTTCCGACCCCGGGAAAATCAAGTGTTTTCCCAGTGGTTGCACAAGGAACCCACAATTGAGCCTATCTGGAAAGCCCTCTCTCGCAATCATTGCGAGAGAGGGCTGTCCAGATGCCCCCCATTCCCCCCCTTTTGCACTTGGACACTTTGGCACTCAAGCACCCAAGTGCAAAAGGGGAAAAAAACCCCCAAAACTTACTAGGTGGTTGGCGGGGCTTGGGGAAGGGTGCCTCACCTGGCTGCTGCTGCCGCCAGCCACCACTGCCTCTTCTGCTGCTGCACACCTCTTCCACAGCTGCCCGCCGCTGCCCGCTGCTGCTGCATGCCTCTGCTGCCGCCGCCTCTGCCAACTCCACCAACCATGTCCCCGCCGCCACTGCCTCCCCCCCAACCTGACTTCGGAGACTGTGCCTGCCTTGTGCACCATTCTTTTTTCTCTGATGTATTTATTCTGCCGCTACAATTTTTAAAAAATGCACTTTTCTTAATCAGGGTGGAATGTCACTTATGACGTGTAGGAGGTGGCATCCAAGTTTTTTAAAAAAAATTAGGCAATTGCCCTATCACAGCTGCACAGTAGTGTCCAGCAAGCACTTTCCATTTAAATCTTCATGATTCATGTTTTGCATATGCATTTTCATACTAGTTCATTCAGTGAAAGGGAACAGAAAGGAAGACAGGCAAAGGGGGAAAACCCACTGCTGAAACTGACCAGACTTTTTCTGAAACTGACAAGCAAGCAAGCTGCAAGACCCCCTTTTTCAAATTGTCAAGCACTAGGTGATTCTCTGCTGTGTTATTGGCCACTATGAAAAATGGGAAAGAGTCACATGATCTCATAATATGGGGAAACATGTTGAGTGTAAAGAATGCACAGTAGAGCCCACTGACACTGGCACTGCGAACTGTGATAGTTGGCAATGTGTATGCATAAGCGCCTGTGCAAAGTCAGCTGCAACTCCACCACACTTTGCATAGGGCTGCAATTTGTATGGGGGAGGAATCCTCTGGCAGAAGCTCTGGAAAGCTTTTTTAGTCTTGTGCCACTAAATTAAAAAAATGGGGGGTATTTTTGCTGGTGCCCTAGTGCAGATGCATAGTAATGCTGATTTCCTGCCCTTCCTTGCAAATTTGTGTGGTTTTCTCTTTGTGATTCTCTAAATTGATCCTGCACACCGGTCGTGATCTTAGCAGTTTTTTAAAGTGTGTGGATTGCACTCTTCTTCCAAATGGATTGATTCTAAGCAATTCTTAAGTTTGGCAGTTCGCAGAATGTCAAAGTGGCTCAGCCACCATTTTAATGTTAGGCTTCCAGAGACTGTCAAAATGGTTTCCCCCTCAACTTTGTTCACTAAAGCATGAAAGGGAAAAATGTTTTCAAAGCTTCAGGCTTCCCATACCAGTCTCCCTCTCTCTTTACATCTCATGTGAATTTCATTCCACACTGACGATTCCCCCCCCCTGTGAGGCTTCTACTCAAAGTAGTCAAGGATTAGATCTTTGTTGATGAAACACAGTTCTTTATTTCCAATTTCTACATTGGTACAGGTCCTCGGGTTATTGTCAGAGATAACGCATACAATAGAAGCAGGTCTAATATACCCTCCAACACAATTTGAATTGCCCATAGGTAACCAATCAACAGGGGGGAAAAAACGCGGACAAAAGGTTCTCTGGCCGTTTGCTTCCCACAGGAAAGAAAGTGAGGTGTGAAGCAGTAAATTTCCCTTCCCAAACCAGACCCCTCAGATGTAACCATCTTCACATAACAAATGCTTTCCCCAAGGCTTTCGCACGTTGATAAGAACTGGTCCCTGTCCTCCCCTGTCTTCCCAGCCGGGGGGAATGGAATGCGGAGGCAGGAGTGTGAGAGGCCCATTGTTCTCATGCTTTGAAGTCGCCACTCTCCCGGGCAAACAGTTACATAGACCAGGCCTGGTCAGAGCCATAACCCTGGGGTCACAGAATATACATTCACAGTTGTTAAGCTAATAAGCAATAGGTATGATTACATAGTTAATACAGGAACAGGTTTGCAAAGGCTACAATATATAGCACGAATTCCCAGAAGTCCTTGTTAGAATCTGCAGATTCTGACACCCCCCCATTTTGCTTGCATGCACTGGGGACACTGCCATTTACCTCCTCTCTGATTCCCCTTTCAAGTCAGTACCAGGAGGGAACTAAACCTTGCACAGCTCCTTTTAAACTTCCCCCCATAATTTATTTTTTTAAATTCAGGATCCAAGACTAGTGATAGTCTCATATCACTAGACTCATGGCACTTGTAAAAAAAAAATTCAAATTTTAAAATGAGGGGAAAATAGAGCTTGTACATCGGTGAAGGGGGGAGGATGGTAGCGGGTGAAGAGTGGACAAAACAATTTCAATGTGGGTGGGGAGTGACCTTCAAAGGTTGGCAAAAGGGGAGGAAATCTGAGGGAATCTGTACGCTTTTGAATTACTTTTGGCTTGGAAGCAAAACAATAGGGAAATTGGTGCAAAAGCACTCTCAGAAAACCCAGGGGAACAGTGGCCAGAAAGTGAACTGAGCACTGAAGGAAACAAAATCAATGCAGAATATCAAAGAAAACCCAACAGACATGCATGGTGAAAGTGAGAGAAAACACCCATGCACAATAGGCCTTTTACAGAAACCTAAAATGCAGAAAACATGTAGGAACAACGGGGAAGTAAGGTATGGGTGTCCCAACCTTTGAATCAGTGCTGGTTTTATATACAAGTTTCCCATTCATTTAACTAACAGTTATTAACAATCCCCATGAGATATAACTGTAATTCTAAGGATGAAGAATAATGGAATGCTGCTGAATGATATTTTACTCCATATCAATTCATATGAAAAGGATTCAAGGTAAATTAATACTTTCCCTCCCTCTCACCTTTTGATATCCATTTAGCGAAGCATCAAACCCTCTGACCTAGAAGCAACATCCTAGATAGCTGAGAAATTCTTTTAAGAGCCTCTTGACTTTTTCATCACATCTGATTGATGTTATGGTGACTCTCTTTCAAAGCCGTGTGTTAGGAATGAATTTGCCTTGTAACAGTTTGGCTCCGAAAAAATGGCACACACATAGGAAAGTCTTTATAGTTGAACTTATTTGCAGCCAAGAAAACAGACATAAAAATGACATGAAAAATCTCTTTGGCATGAATGTGTTGTTTATTTTTGTACGTTACGGGAACTTTGAATTAACCATGAATGCATATTTCACATACTAGGAAGCTCACCACTCTGTTGCAATCCTGATGTTGGAAACATGGTAAAAAATTGATGTCACACACATTTTGCAGAATTTTAACTTTGCAAATCAAGAGTTCAGAAGTTTGGGCTGAGTGTTAAGACAATGCAAGGGATAATGCAAGAGCATTGAGTGAACATATGGAAATGTTCAATTAAAAAAGTTACCAAAATACTAAACACCCAGAGATCTGAAGCACAGAATTCTTCAGGGACCTCCCCCGTTTGTATCACTCCACCCCAAGGATGAGCTTCGGAAAAAGTGGCTGCTATGAGCAGGTTTGGATATGACAGCAGAAGCAGACACATCAGAAGTATGAATGATCCTCATGTCCTTTGTACTTCCTGGTAATGCTGATAGGGAGAATCTGCACATTTCCTCTGAGATGAATGCTTGAGTTCCAAATGCATGCAAAGGTTATGTGGTATCTCCATGACAGTGATGCATACATACTTCCATTTAGACGCTGCCTAGAAAGTTCAAGACACTTCGTCAACAGTTAGGAGTGATCACATCTCAAGAGGAAGCATAGAGAACTGCAACAGGAAAGAGGTGAGGGTATCGTCAGCAAGTTCCAGAGTCAAAAGCTGGGAAGATCATCCAGTTGCTAGAATACAACTAGAGAATTACAGCCATCATCATAGCTGGAGAGTGTATTCAAAGAGACAACAAATGCAGAACAGTACAAAGCTGGCAGACTAGGAAGGTGGACAACTTATTGGCACCTTTTTAATGAAATCTGAAGTTGTAATTCAGAAGAAAACCTACAGGTCATCTAGTCCGATCCACTGCTCCATGCAAGAAATCCAAAGCACAAAGAACATTACTGGCCTATAAAGCTAGAACATTACCTTCCATACTTTTAGCAGCTGTATGAGAGGCAGAAATGCAATGGCAGAAGCTTTCCACTGCACTCCACCTCCATGCTAGCCAAAAATCCAATGCTCGTCACATGGCCATGAAAGGCATGAGAGCTTTTCCATTAAAAATGGTGGAAAGCCTAGGGGGAAGCAAAAGGATAATTGTCTGTGAGGATCATTGCTCTGACAAAGGACTGTGTCTGACCCAGACACATAATGTCAGGAAAGACACGGAGAACTGTACATAGGCTAGACCAGGGGTGTCAAACATAAGGCCCAGGGGCTGGAACTGGCCCATCCAGGGCTCTTATGTGGCCCACGAGCAACAAGTGCAAGGGAGGGAACAGGAGACTGCTCAGGGGGAAGTGGGCGGAGTCACTCCAATTGTGGCTTCAGCATGGCAGAACAACCTGGCCTGCCACAGTCAAGCAGCATGGGAACATCTGCCCAGTGCTGCGACGCTGGCTTTCCTGTCCACCCATATGGGTTTTCCTTTGCACCCCCCTCCCAGTCCGTGGGGCCCTGCAGTGAGAATACAACAACTTGGAGCTAACCAGTTGCTGTCCTTTATATAGTTTATATCTCCAGTACCTGGCATTACATTTTATGGTACACATGGCCTGGCCCAACAAAGTGACATTTATGTCAGTTCCAGCCCTTGTAACAAATGAGTTCGACACCTGTGGGCTAGACCAGATATGGCTGTCAAAGAAATAAGCCCTTTACTGGGCTCACTCAACTAGAAAGCATCATAGAGTCAGAAGTGGGTGTGATGGACCCCTGCTTCTTCTTTACTGTGAGGTAGATTTTCCCACCAAAATGCTGTTCCCCACTCTGACTGAGCAGCCCCTTAGTAGCATATTTTAATAACAGAATTATAAGTTTCTGCATGTCCCACCCTGTGATAGAGAAGTTATTTGGTTTTTGCCCAGGACAGAGATTTATTGTAGCTAAGCAGGAGCCCTCTTACAAATTCCTTTGTAAATGCTACTTGACATGAAGTAAAGTTCAAACAGGAATGTTGATTTTATTGAACAGGCATGTTGGGTAGGGAATAGGAAGAGGATAAGAAACTGAGGTAAATTTTGTTGTTTATAATAATGTTTTGAATGGGCAGCAGAGTATAGTTGATGCTTATTTTCTTAGACTCATTTCTTAACTGTGAGAGGTTTGTTTGTCTTGGAGATTTCTTTCAGCAACAATGTGTCTTAATAAAGTTTCATATAACTATTTTAGTTTCCTGGAAGTTAGAACTTTCTTCCTGTATTTACAAACCTCCCTTGTGGGATTACAACTTTCCTTTTGACTCTTGAGGAGTCTAAGATCATTTTCCTTTTCACACAAACCAGGGATCCCTTCTGAGTTGAATCCACTGAATAACTGGGGAAGAAATATCCTCCCCTTTCTAGGAGTAATAATCCTTCTCTGTTTGGCTAAACGTGGCAGCTTCAACCTACTGTCCAGGCTCTTCTGTCAAACCTAAACCCCAGTTCTGGAGACTGTGAATAAATGGAATTCAGCTAGGGCTGACGCTTAGACTTTAAGTTCTAATTCCTGAACATTTCCTCATATGTGATGGTACACAGTAAGGGCAAGGAATGGTGTCCCTTCACTTCTCAAGTGGACCTGTCTGTTCCCCTCAGACTGACACACACACTCCTCCCGACTGGCTACTGCCAAGCCAGTCCAAACTTTTGACAAGACTGACAAGACTTTAGAAAGCTCTCCTCAGCTGGCACTGACCAATCAGAGAGAAGGGGTGCATGCAGGCAGCAGCCTGTCAATCAAATTGTGCTTTACAGTGAAACATTAGCTCCTAATCTCCCAGGTCACTGCTTTTGATGCACTAAGCATCCTGGTTTTGAAGATCAGTTCATCACAGAGGGATTTATAGGTCTAGTCCACTCCCCTAAACAGCTAACTACTGGAAATGAGAATGCCATTTCACAACCTGTCCCAGACAATGCTCCCTCTAAGCTGTGGAGTCTTGTGAGCAAAAATTCTACTTTGTGAGCTACTGGCATTAAAGTTGTAAGTGAGCGATTTGGCTCCTGCATAAATTAGTTTGCTCTGGAGCCCTCCTTCCTGAGCTAAGATAAAAATGTGTGAGCTGGAGGCTAAAAAACTGTGAGCTAGCTCACGCTAACTCAGCTTAGAGGGAACACTGGTCTCAGACTTCATTTCCCTAAGGGGAAAAAGGGGAGTCCTTGCAGTTAATGCCTGTTGCATAGCCAGTTGTTGCACTCATGACATCAGAGCTGCACATACAACCCTGCCTACTGGATGCAGAGCAATGGATTTGAGTACTGTGGAAATGATCTATAGTGTGCAGATTGTCTGTGCTAGATCAAGGCTATTGTTTTGAATCCTCAAAACACTGCACTGGTGGAAGTTTCACATTTTTATTAATTAGTGTCTTGGTGAAACAGAATCTTGGCAAGCTTCAAGTTTTGTAGGAGCCCAGAATGTGGTTTAGCTAAACAAAGAGCCCTCATATTTTAGTTCAGCACTAAATATACAAAGCCAATGGAATTTTTAGACTGAACACTCAAATTTCACTGATATGAGGTACTGTGCCTCCAATGTTAGCGGGGAGCTAGGTTTTGCCTTCTGTTCAGTGAGTAAACAGAATAGCTCCATATATGGAAACAGAACTGATTTTAAACCCACCATTATGGAAACTTTCTGTATCTGGCAAGCACAGCTACTAAGAATCTGTGCAGATTTGTTTGGGAAGAATACATCAGACAATTGCTTGTTGCTGTTAGTCTCTCCCCCACCCCCAGACTTTTCACTTTTGGTTTACTGTTAAATGAACTATTGTAATGAATGGATGTCTGCCTGCATGGGTGCAATGGATAGAAATGGTTATAAGCACAAGCATATGCAAGATGCTGTTCTGATATTTTAAAAACTATCTCTCTGCGTGGCTTCTCAGTTGTCCATCAGCTTCTTGGCTCTGGTGTGCACTAGCAAAACAAAGCCTTTCTTGTGTTCTCAGCAAGACCACCTTTATAGCAGGGCTGTTTTCAAAGTACTGCCCTGATTTTCTTCCACCATTTTAAGAGAAAAGTAGCTTGTACGTTCCTAAGAGGCTGGAAGCAAGAACATTGCTAGAAGCAACTCTAAACTTCTTAACTGGTAGGTCCAAGATGAAAAAACTGAACGCCATTGGAGGCACTGCAATGCAAGGAGGGAGAATGCACTAAGGTCCAAAAACACTTTATGTCCCAGGGCTTTTAAAACATTTGCAAATAGTGCTACCTATTTCAAGACTGAATGCAGCTCAGCACTCTGGTTCATACATTCACTGGTACCAGCTCTGAAACAGATGGAAGATCTTTTCATCCACCATGTAGATAACCACTCACCTGAGCTGGGGGAAACTCACTTCCCATGATTCCTGTTGCTAAACATAGGAGCGAACCTTGGGATATGAGTCTCTGTTGAAATCTGTAAAAGTCTTTCCAGAATGCTAAATTTCAGCTGTTTAAATAATAGGCACAGTTGCATTTTTAAACGAGGATGTCTGAAGTTGTAGGGTTTGCCCTTTGTGTGCTGAAGGGGTTGGGATGATGCGAGACTCTTGGGAAGAGAATGAGATTTTGCCAGCTAGCTAAGTCACCAAGAAAGTAGGCTTGGACCTTAAAACACAGTGGTAAATGTACTGGTGAATCCCAAAGACGGGGAGAATAACTTTGATTTTGAATTAAAACCCTCTGTTTTGCACTGGCATACATAGGTTGTGGAGTACAG
Source organism: Lepidodactylus listeri (assembly GCA_029233225.1). NCBI lineage: Eukaryota > Metazoa > Chordata > Lepidosauria > Squamata > Gekkonidae > Lepidodactylus > Lepidodactylus listeri. The sequence goes on along the minus strand of JARCFY010000003.1, from coordinate 52,763,151 downwards.
TACAAAGCATGGACTGGGCAAGTGGAAGGTGTCAGGCTGGTTGTTTATGGCAAACATGGGTGGAGAGGAAAAGGAGAACAAAACTGGACTGGAAAGAAAAAAATGTAATTTCTAATTCTGAAGAGCTGATGTGTAGTGAAGGCAGAACACAGAACAGTAGGAATCCAGACTGACATTCACAAACTGATAATAGGCTGTACAGAAGGATGGGAACGCCGTGGCTGTGATAGCAATCTACACATCTGGCAGCCTCCCACGAGGCTGCATACAATGATCTCCATGTGCTCACCCTCACGACAGACTCTCTGTCTGTGCATGTGTAAGATGAGTAATTTTAGAGTGGGGCTGAAAACACAGCTTTAAACTGAGGAGGGACAGGGAGGTAGAGCTCTGGGCCAAGAGGACCGATAAGAGGCCAGAAAGGCAAAAAAGAAACCTAGACGAGAGGAGGAGAAGCACAGAAAGTTGGGTGGTGGCTGAATATAGAAATAAAAATGAGGAAGCTTCTTTTGAAAAAACAACCCAACAGGAGTTTAGTGGCACCTTGAAGACTTAACAAAATTTATTCCAGCATAAGTGCATTCCAGTTTCTATCTGATGAAGTGCTGGCTCACAGAAGTGTATGCTGGAATGAACCTGTGTTTGACTTTAAGGTGCTGCCACTGTGTCTTCAGATTGTCCCCATCTCAAAATATCCAGGTTTAAATGTTTTTGCAAACTTATGCCCACTTTCTTGGACCTGAGAGTCAAATGAGACCAGGCCCATAGCTACAGTGGGGCCTTGTGGGGCCTGCCCCCCTTACCGCCAAGGCCCCCTGGCTTCCCATCTTGCCCAGGCCTCCCGACATATCATGCTGAGTCCAGGCTTTCCTGGCCCAATTTGGGAGAATGCTGGCTTTCCCCCCAAGAGGCGGGTTGCTTGGGTGTATGTGTGGGGGTGCCCCTCTACTTATTTAAAGGCCCGCCCAAAATAAAAAAAATCCTACAGGCTACAGGCCTGAACTAGACCTTTATTTCATGGGTCAGTTTCATGGGCGTGTGTCATTTCTACATCCAAAAGGGTGTCTGGATTAAGGGAGCTGAACCCTCCCCCTGACCTATTCCACAGCGTCAAATTTCACTGTGCCTGCACTTCTTTTTAATAGTCATTACACTTCTTATATTGTGTTCCAATGTTAGTTCTCATTGCATGACTTTTTAAAAAAGGATTTCACATTTTACTCTGAAGAACGCTGCACAAACCGATGTAATGAAGTAAATCTCTACTGGGGAGGGGGAGATTCACTTATGTGCAGTCTTCCCTGAGTATGTGTGGGGACTCACGATAAGCAAAGGAAACACCACGGGAAAGCCTCTACTGTGAAAGTAGTGCCACAGACTCGCAGCATTAAAACATCCTTTCCCCTGGAGCTTCAGAGCACTAAGGACGTACTGCAGAAACTGTCCCTGTCTTGCCTTCCTTCCCCATATTCTGTCACCTCTTATACTTTTCTCCCAGCCCAGCTCCAATACCAAGCTGAGTTAGGCAAAAAACAAACTAATAGATCTCACGGATGGGAGGAGGAAGGGAAGTTCAGCTGCTGTCCACTGAATAATCCTTCAGATGTGAAGATCAGACACCCTACCCCTTACTTAAGGAACATGGCAGATACTCCACAGCTGACTCTCATGCCTAGCTCTTTCCCAACCCTACTGCTTTTATTTATGTATTTTCTACTGGAGATGGCAGGAACTGAAACTAGGTCCTTTCCTGTACGCAAGGAACATGCTCTGCCCCTGGGCTTCATTTAGAAAGTGTAAATTACATCCCAAACAGTCTAATCACTGTATAATCTAAGTTTACCGGTTAACACTGGGCCCATGAGCTAACATTAGAGCTCAGTATTAGGAGGACAGGTCAGATTTCCCCAGCTACCCAATCCGTCTCTGTCTGCAGTTGTCGCTCCAGACCCAAACCACTAACTGCTCGGAGAGACAGGGTGGTCACTCATCACTGACAGAGCATTGAGGCTGAGCCAAGGAAGCCAGGTTTCACATTCCAGCTCAGCCCTGGACTCACTGGGTGGCCTGAGACAAGTCGCCCCTATTCACTGTGGTTGAAAGTGCGATAATTGCTACCTACCTCAGAAGATAAATATCATAAAATGCCTCCGACGTGAGTGGCAATACGACTAATAAATTATAATAAACCTTTGTTGGTGAATTAAACCTATGTAATTCTTTTTATTCAAGGGGATAGTAATCAGCTGTGTCCTTGTGTCGGGGCGTGGGTTGGGTTGCTCTGAAGGCACATCAGTGTTCCCAGCTTCACCAGATATCAGCTTTGTTGTGTCAATTCCAGTGATGCTGTCAAGCAGGTGTCTGGCCCTTGTTTAAATCACATTACTTCTTGGAAGCTGAAGGATTTAGTAGATGGACATCTTTTCTGATTAGGCCACAAGGAAACTTCATCCACTGTTCTATGTTCCCTCATCATATCTAGTTGGTCCTGAAAGGGGAAAGATGGTATCTTTCAATGGTTTCTGATTTCCATATCTCAGTGTCACCAGCCTTCCTGTTGTACTATGGTTGCATTTTTGCTTTGCTTCCCTTCCTACCTTTAAAGAGTAAACTAGATAACCAGGTTTCTACCAGCTATACAGCTACTTTTTTGCAGTTTTGCTTTTTCCAGGTGCTCCACTTGTATTTGTGGATTTCTGGCCTTCACAGTTCCCCTTGGTTCCCATCATGTAGTTTGTGTAATGCAGGACACCTTGATTAACATTCCAGAAGACCCTGTTCGCGGGGTGGGGGGAACACTCCCAGGAATGAAGCAATAAACTCCTTGGATTTCAGGCTGAAAGGTGATGAATTTTCCTTTATGGAGACCAACAGACTGGATAAAGATGATTATTTGCCCACCTGCCAGGAAGGGGCAAGACAGAAGGCAATGTGAATGTCCTGAGTTGAACCACAAAAGTTTGGGGATGTGTGCCTTGATATGATTGGAGAGTGATATGGTTGGAGAGGTTCAAAGTAGCATACATGGGGGCTCAAACCCAATTCAAGGACAGGTCAAAGCAAGACTCTCCCAGTTGGGAGAGGAACAGTTAAAAAGTCTTGACATACTGTAAAAATTAGGAATTCAATTGTCATGGTGGGAAAATATTCAGCTGCAATCCAGATATAAAGAAGATAAGAAAATTGGTTTTAACGAAAAACCCTAATGAATTAGATATTATTTGGTTAAATAATGAAGATAAATTAATCAAAAAAGGTTAGTGCAGCGCTGTTTGTATTTTTGGATTTATTTAGCTACCTGCTCCTCTAAGTTTGGTATAAAGCCTAGCCGCTTCGTAGGAGCCTTCAGTAATGTCTTGTAAATATTAAATTATAATACTCCCTGACCGGGGCTACTTCCCTTTCCTTTGGGCGTTGTTCTATTGCAAAACAAAAAGAAAAAAAAGATTTTACTCATCTTTTGGTATTTTGGTCCGCTTCTTCTCTGGCTCGGGGCTCCACTCTCCCGTTTACTCCTTCCTTCTCCGACCTTGGGAAGGCGGTGCTCCTCTTCGGGTCTTGTATAAAGCGTGGGCGTTCCCCTGGGGAGTTGCCTTTCCCCTGGGGGAGAGTCCACAAGCTTCTTACTTCACTCCTTTCTCCAAAAAGAGCAAAAGGCAGTTTTTTTAACCTAAGAAACCGAAGGGTTTATTGCAGTTTCACAGGAGCTCTTTCTCCTGCGACCGCTGCAAGGGTGAGCGGAACCGGAACTCCACCTCTTGCCATGACCCGCTTTCTCTTCCTGTGCATCCTGCCCGGCCCCACCCCTTTCAGACGGTGGCTCCATCAAGCCACCCGGGTTTGGGCGTCCCTTCCCTGGCCCTTTCTGGGAGCTGCAGATGGGAACCGGCGAGTTCTGACCAGCCTGGAGTCCTTGCAGCTCCTTTCCCACAGGAATGGCCCAGCCAGCCCCGGGTCCTCATGGGCCCCTTGGCCGGGCCCTGGCACATCCTGGCTGCGCCTTCTTCGGGCCTGTGCCTTTCTCGGCCAATGGGCCTTGTTCAGGCGGCTCCCCCATCGCTTCCCTCTGCCGCCACCCTGTCACCAGTGCCAGGAGAGGGCTGCCGGCCACCACTTGCAACCCTAGGTGAGTGGGAAAACGTTCCACCGCGGCTGGGGCTGGGGCTCCCGGGACGTCAGGAGGCCCCCATGGTGGGACAGTAGGGCAGATAACTTGGCTATTGGAATAAGGGATAACAAAATGTAACCAAGCTGTTTTTAGAGCTCTAGGGGTTCCGCAGATTCTCAGGAGGCCCTGCACTCTTGCAGGCTGATACCAGGGAGCCTGAGAAGCACTGAGTCCCTCCTACTCTCCTGCTCTGAGGCCTACTGGGATAGCCTCTTAAAGAGGCAGTACACAACAGATATGATTTCTGCACCTTGTACAGCCCAGCTGGATTGCTTGTTTTCATTTGTAGCACCGCTAAGTCTTATATGGGTTGAATTAAACAGAACCTTTGAATAAAATTTATACTTTTGGATTTCTGAATTCTATACAAGCTCATTATCCTTTCATGATATTTTATTTTCTATTTAATATTCCAAAAATGCAAAGAAATTTCAGATAATGTCCATATTACTGCCTCACATGAAACTCAGATCTTTTGATCAAGGAGTCCACACAGTTTTATCAGGGAATAAATACTTCCAGGCAGCACCAAGTAAAATCAACCCCATCTCTAGTTTGTTGGTGGCAAATAGACTAAATTTGTGCTGAAAGTAGGGTTGCCAAGTACTTACCTTAGTGCAGCGGGGGGGAGTCCTTTCCCTGCCGGGAGTCCCCTGGTGTGCGTGCTTTGTGCGTGCACTGCAATGACGTCACCCGGAAGTGACGTCATCATGTCAGGCACGTTGGGGGTGGGACCTCTCTAATTCAAGCGAAAACCATAGAGTTTTCCCTCGAATTATAGAGCGTCCCTGCAAAACGTGCCCGACGTGATGGCATCACCTCTGGGTGATGTCATCATGCTGGGCATGTCTTCGCAGCCCAGCAACTTGGGGGCAGGGTTCCCCCCAGAGGCCCAATCCGGGAAGTGGGTCGCTGGAGTAGGGGTTTCCCCGCCCCCCAGGGGGACTTGGGAACCCTAGCTGAAAGTATGTATGTAACTAGGGTTGCCAGGTCTTACCTGGCTGCTAGTGGGTGGGGGTGGTCCAGACTTGCTCAGGAAGTCATCTGGCACATAGGGCACTCTAGCATTTGGGCCAAAGATTCTATGGTGACATCATTGCATTGGGCATGTTGGGGGGCAGTGTTCTTTGAGGACAGGGCTGGCAGCTGATTGGGGACCCCAAAATCAGGGAAACCCCACCCCCATCGGGGGGATGGCAACCCTATATGTAACACATAAATCCTTCCATGTTTCATGAAGAGGTATCTCCACTATGGAATTTTAAGGGCATTAGTTTGTTGAGAATACATTCATATACACTCTCTATATACTTTCTAACTCAAAATATTACAGCGAAGTACACATGTTCATTTGTTGGGACTCATTGTTTGGATAGTGACGATCTGTTCATTGCATCTAAAGAAGTGGAATGCAATCCACAAAAGCTTATACAGGAATAAAACCACGTTAATCTTTAAGGTGGCACAAGACTCCTGTTTATTTTAATCCAATGTATTGAATGTTATCAAGTAAAATATCCATTTCCTTGAAGACAGTAGCTGACAATAACATTTTGGATTTTGTGCAGGTAATAATACAACTCCCCTATGCTTCAACAGAGTGAGGAAGACATTTTGAAGCAATTATTGCTGCACTTAATTCGGTTTATTTCTCCTTATTTGTACTCTAGTGTGCAAAAACGATCCAAGTGCATGAGAACTGGCATTACCACATTTTCATCTGAGTTGCCTTCATATACTTCCACCCTCCCAGCTAAGAATGAATGTGGATACTTGCAGAGCTATTAAAAGAGTGCAATACTTTTGACTAAATGACTTAACCAGATGTTTTCTTGACAAGGAGATGTAAAAGGTTTCCTACATCATCTCTTTCTTAACTTGCCAAACAGCCATCCTTCCTTTCCCTGATTTACATGTCCAGCATATTTGTATGTTTTCGATGAAAGCACAGTGTAGTCAGTTTTTAGTCTCCACTTCCAGGAATGCGTGGACATGAGATCAAACATCTGATCTACATTAATATGCAATGGCAATTGTATGTCTGTCCTTTGGCACTCTCGGTTCAGAAAATATATCAGTTCACAATCCAGATGAATTTCTGAATGAACCACATATAAACAGGAATGTGTAATCATGATGCAAAATCCAGATGCATGACTTATCTTTCTGTGTTGAGATTTCAGTATGACTGAAAGCCAAAACTTCAATATTGCTCTAACAAAGAAAGCAGAACAGAGTTAAATGACAGAGTTATGTTCCATGCAGTGCAGATGGAGACAAACTGCTAGATGTAGATCGGGCATTATTGTAGGCACTGGCAGATTTTTCTAAATTCAAGTCACTGTTTTAAAAAAATGGGAAACCATTTTTTCTGCTTTTATCTTCTTTGGAACATAAGAACATAAGAGAGGCCAATGTTGGATCAGGCCAATGGCCCATCCAGTCCAACACTGTGTCACACAGTGGCCAAAAACACCAGGTGCCATCAGAAGGTCCATCAGTGGGGCCAGGACACTAGAAGCTCTCCCACTGCTGCCCCCTCCCCCAAGTACCAAGAATACAGAGCATCACTTGCCCCAGAGTTCCTATCTATACCTTGTGGCTAATAGCCACTGATGGATCTGTGCTCCATATGTTTATCTAATTCCCTCTTAAAGCCGTCCATGCTTCTAGCCGCCACCACCTCCTGTGGTAGTGAATTCCATGTGTTAATCACTCTTTGGGTGAAGAAGTATTTCCTTTTATCTGTTCTAACTCGACTGCTCAGCAATTTCATGGAGTGCCCACGAGTGCTTGTATTGTGAGAAAGGGAGAAAAGTGCCTCTTTCTCTACCTGTTCTATCCCATGTACCCCTCAGCCTTCGTTTCTCCAAGCTAAAAAGCCCCAACCTTTCTTCATAGGGAAGCTAACCTTTAACCTTTAACCTTTCTTCATAGGGAAAGTGTTCCAACCCTTTTATCATTTTAGTTGCCCATTTCTGCCCTTTTTCCAAGGCTTTTCTCCTTTGAAATGTTAAAGGTTCTTATACTCAGTGAACGGTGCTAGGTTTGAATAACATTTTCCCTTACGACTGATTTTACATGGGCAAACTCTTCCCACTTTGCATTCTTTTTCTTCCTGTTCCTCCCTGTTCCTTCGGCAATGATTTCTGCTTGACAGATTTGCATAATCTTGACACTACAAAACCGGGTTTTAAGAAAATCAGTAAAGTACAGTGGCAATTGTGCTCATGCATCTCATTTTTGTTTTAAAAAGGTGATCGAATCCAAAGGATGAGGGGTTGTGACAATGACCAGAAAGACCCTGGATCTGAGATTATACCTGCCACATACCAGTGATGCCAAGTGTTTGCTTCTGTTTAAAAAATAGCAAGCTTTTGAGTGAAGAGATCTAAGCATGGAATACAAATGGTGGTAGCCCACAGGATGTGCATGCAATACGAGCTCTAGACTGGCTCCTCCCTTCCTTCTCCCCCCATGGGATAAGGGCACAATCTGGTGTACCTGTTATGCGCCATCTGTAAATAGGGCTGCCAAGTCCCCCCAGGGGGCGGGGAATCCCCCGCTATAGGGGTCCCCAAGCCACCAGTCTGGATTTGGCTGGCAGGGGGACCCCCCACCCCCGAAGCGGCCTGATCCGGCTGACTGCCCAGCATGATGACGTCACCTGGAGGTGATGTCATCACGCTGGGCACATTGCCGGGGTGATGCTCTAGCAATCACCCATAAAGATCTATGGTACCATAGAGTTTTAGGGCAATTGCTAGAGCGTCGCTCCGGCAACATGCCCAGCATGATGATGTCTTTTCTGGGTGATGTCATCATGCTGCGCACATGCAAAGCGCACACACGAAGCCTCCAGACTGGGACCGGGACTCCCCCACCGGGAAGGGTAAGTAACTTGGCAACCCTATCTGTAAACTGTAACTTGTTACTATATTCTTAAGGTGTTTTTAACTGTTTTAATTTGAATGTGAATTTGTCTGATTGGAAATGTTATGCGAACTGTTGTCCACCACTGAGCCCTGCTTGCAGGGGACGGGGGGTATAAATTGATTGAATGAATGAAATCATGTTTCCAATATCTTGGCTGTGGAGGCCTACATTCAAAGCTACACTCTGCCATGAAACCCACTTGGTGACCTTGAGCCACTCACGCTCTCTTAGCCTCATCTGCTTCACAGGGATCTTGTGAGGTTGTATTGGGAGAGGGGACCATGTATAATACATGGTCCTAGAAAGCTCCTAGAAAGGAGGAAGAGATAAAAATCTAATAAACACATGCAGAGTCCATATGTGGTTTGCAGGTATCAGCAGTGCTCATTCAGTTTGGCTGATGTTGTCTGAAGCACCCTTATCATACCTGTTCCTGGAAGCAGAATGTTCTTAATAAAAACAAGATGCAACTACAGTACTGAATTATAATTAATCAGTTATTTATTTTTATTTTATTAATGTTAAATAGTTTATGGAACCGTCTTGCAGAACACTGGTTCTCAACTGGTGGTATATGTATGACCAGTAGGATGCTGCAGTACTCTTGGTGGGACGCAGGGTTTTAATAACATTTGCTAAGAATTCTTTCTCAGTCCCCATGACTACCTGCAAGTGTGGCATACCATTTCCTGCTGACCCTACCTGTCATTGATTACCCATCTGTGACCATTTGGCATGCTAGGTGTAACCTTGGGCCCTTGATGTTTCCCGGCTTTCCCCCTGCCCATCATCAAGTGTTTTTGATATACCACTTTCTTATGACTTCACCTCTATTGTGCTTTGACATTGTATGTTCTTAACACTTAACATATATAATAAATATCACAACAGAATGCCTGTAAACATATACATGTTCTTCTTGAAAAAGTGGCCTTTTTGGTTTTTAACACTGTGTGGAACCCAGGTTCTTTGTTTAATGATTGCTGGGATATTAGATACAAAAGGTTGAGAACCACTGTCCTAGAATACCTTCATATGCTGTTACAGGAATGTCCCTATTAAGCTTAAAGCCTTAAGCTAGGAATGTCAGAATGAACTTTACTGGAAAAACAGTTTTGATTCCATCCCCCAACTGTGATTAGTTTTGGGAAGGAGACAGGCAAAGAAAGAGTGCCTGTCTTTTTTCTTTCCAAGGCTTTTGAGAATACCAAGACCTACCATCTGAATTTTTAAAACACTGGCAAAACTGAAGAACAGATTTCTCAGTCTCTCTTCTAGTTTGACCTGTATATGAGAGTAAATACAGATTTCACTTCACCACATTTGTTGACTACCCTTTGCTCTGTAAAGCAGAGGCTTGAGATGTGGATCTAGATTACCATGAACAATTAAACTTACTTCATGTTCTGGCCTGTGGTAGCAGAGGTTGATACAAATGTTTGATTTACCACATCAAAGATTCGCTCCAACTTTGCTGCTCTGATTACTGGGGCTTATTTTCCCTCTGCTTTATATCTGATACAGATTGTGGACCCAGACTGTGATTCAGCTGCCTCTAGTAGCAATGTCCTGCAAATTCATATCCCACAAAGTAACAATTCATGTCAATTCACATCCTGTAAGGAAAAAAATTGGACAAATCTTTTTTAACTTTATTTTTATTAATATTTCAAAATTTAAACAACACAATAAGAACGTAATAACATAATAACCAGCAGAACTATATTAATATACATATTGGGTACAACCAGTTGCAAAGATTGTATACTACAGTTTAACTTACAAGCAATAATGTAATCAATAAAACATTAATACTGAAACCAAAGAAAGGGTTTGTATAATCTTTATAAATATGAAGAGATTATTAACTGACTAAATCTTCCATTATACGACCTAAACTTAATTCTAATTACTAAAAGTAGGTGAAAAAGCTATAATACCGATTAGCCAAGAGAGTTTTGAACAAATCTGAGAGAAATTCAAAATGGTTACATAACTCAGAGTCTCATGTGTTTTTTGAAAAACAGTATCCCAGTCTAACGTCCATGATGGCCTTTGACTGAGAGGTAGTCAATAGATGTCCTGTTCCTTTTCCTTTTGCTGTTCGCATCCTGTGTAGCCTGGATTAGATACTGAGGGTCCAGCTACACATTGATAAGTCGTTGTGTTTGTTGGGGAACAGCATGAGGACTTTGCATCACATGGGTGAGTGGAGTTTTGTGCCTCCCGGATGCATACTGGCTCTTTTCTGTTTGTGACTACAGTAGGTGGGGAGAAACGGGTTTAGCCTCTCCTCCCTGGAGTCTTGGTATCCTCAAACAGCCCTGGGACCTGCTATTAACTCCTTGATGAAATGTGATTTTTACAGTGGGGTAAATAGCTGCTCAGTGGAGCTGTCTGAAGATGTGGAAACAGCAAGCAGGGAAGGCTAAAGCTATTCCGCTCTACCTGCTGCAGTTGCAAACAGCGAAGAGCCAGTGTACACCTGTAAGGCACAGAGCTCCCCCTGCATGTGTGATGCAAAGTCTTCGTGTTGTCCTTCAGCAACAATGTAATGTGTAGTTGGACCCTGAGCAAGCTTCATAAGTCCCCTTCCAGGTCCTGTTGAAGGCATCATGACAGGTTGTGCATTCCCTATCCACTGATTCCAGCTTCTCACAAGAGGCTGGGAGTCTCTTTGGCAACTTTCATCACTGTGTTCAGCCCCTGCCTCTACAGAGCAGTGGGGAGACTCTGCCAGTCAGCTGCTGCAATGGGTTTGGGTGGTCCTTAGAGGTACATTTTTCCACAGTGGCCTCTCCGTTATCCTTTGGCCACTACCAATCAGGATTAAGGATCGTCCCATTCCCCAGGAGAGACAGCTACCTCCTAAAGCTGGAACATTACCTATGCCCAAGTTTAGATTCTATAGTTTTACACTTTTCAGCTTGTTGTCCTAAGCCAATAATTCACAACTATTGTTCTGTGCTCATTTTGAACTCATATGCCTGAGTCACCCAGTGATAAACATATGTTTGAGTCTCTCATCTGAGAAAAAGGTAAATGCAGTCTTGATTCTTCAGGAAGGGAAGATGTTAAACTGCCGCGGTGACTGGAAGACATAGAAAGTTTTTCACTGGCCAGCAGAGGAAGAAAGCAGAAACATCTGTTGGATTCGTGACTGCCTTGTTGGGTTAGGTTCAGTCAGCAGGGATGTCTGGAAGAGATCTCTCCCATCACTAGTAGGCGTCTGTGCAATCATCAAGGATAATTGTTGCAGAGGAGTTCAGGGCACACCCATGTGAAACAAGAACAATCTGAAAATATAACACAAGCCCCAGAGAAATCAGTAAGCAGAGAAGCCAGCAGATCTCAGTACTTGTGCATCTAAACGGCTTTTATGAAAGAACAAAAATAAGCACTGCTGACTGAATCTGAAGTAAGTATCCATAGAGTTGAACAAGAACTTTAGACCAGCATCCCTGAAATCTATCTCCACCCTTTTGTCCCACAGTGTCCTGTTGTGGGCATATTCACATGCTACATATTTATATTATTTCATATCACATAACTATCATGGCTTCCCAAAGAATCTCGGGAACTGTGGTTTGGTGATAAACTGAGAATGTTAAGTTTAGTCCTGATCCCACATTCCCATCCCCTATCCTTCAAGAATGAGGGAAAGACTGTTAAGCCAGTTTAAATTTCTATGTCCTAAGAGTTGACATTCCTTTAAGTTTATAAAAATAGGAATGTGAGGTTACAAAAAGCATATTCATCACTGGCCTTTCAGCTGAAGAGTACTTAGTGGCTCATTAAAACCCATGTCTGAAGCTCTTCTGTAAGTGCTGTAAGATTTACAAAAAACCCACCATGGTTGCCAGGTGTGATGCCAATAATTTCTGTTTATTCTGTTTTTACTGGCTGGTTTATATGTTTGGTGCATTGTTCTTTTCATATATTGTCATATATACTGTTTACTGAGTGAATGAACAAATAACTTCAGGTCATTATTATCTAACAATCCATTCAACCTAAGAGAAGAAGGTTGATGCCAAGATTTGCTACCACTCCTAATACATTGATAATACAGGACTCAGTCAAGCGTATTGATCCCTATGAAAGCATTAAGCAGCATCATGTGGAGGAAAGCAACATTCTTTCACTGTATCATCCCGCAGAGAAATTTCTCCATTTCCAGTAACTGTTCTTCTGCTCTCCCCTACCAAGCAAAGCAAAAAGACGGCACATGCCTTTGGCAGCCGTGGCCTCTCATCAGGCGCTCACATGAAAGCACTCAAGCTGATTGTGTTTTGCATTAGCTTATGTGTAAAGTCGAGCCAAACTCCAAACTGTTTCTCCAAAAGGCACACTGTATAAATGGTAATCTGGCAACAACTTGAGTGGAATTTGAAACCACTCACCACTGCTGATGGGGTGCCAAATCTGCTAAATAAGTACACGGAAGAGTTGCTTTTAAAGCCGATCATTCAGATTGCCTGCAGGATTTTTTCCCTCTAGTCCATGGGACTGTGTCCCTTAATGAGACACTGCTGTTGCGCTGCAGGAGAGCATTGAACATTTATACAAAGCAGCTTGAACAAATGGGAACAGATGTTTACATCCATGTGTGGAACACGTTTAATGAGTAAATATGTCCCATTCTGCTCTGGGAGTGCCCCCAACTTTCCCCCACGGTTTAGCTTATTGTGACTAAGGACCAAAAGATCACTTACCGCAACTTCTGCTAACAGGTTGGTATGCCCATCATGCTGATAATAATACATGTGTGATTCTATGACAACCACTGGTCATCTCCCTTTTCTTATTTTCTAGACTGAGAGTCCTTGGGGGAAAATGCCCATGTGTCACTTCCAGGTTCTGTACAACACTGAGTTAACACAGCATGCCAGAAGTCTTATCAAGGACTCTAAACACAGGGCCCAGGAGCTTTACCTCTAAGCTACCATGACAGATTGCCAGAGGAGAGATCCTAACATCCACCCTTGGCAAATTAGTAGAAACTGTAATCGAAGACAGAATTATTAGGCACACAGAAGGGCAAAGCCTGCTAAGGGGAAAACAGCATGGCTTCTTCAAAGGGAAGTCCTGCTTCACCAACATTTTGGAGTTCTTTGAGAAACTGAACAAGCATGTAGATAATGGTAACCTGGTAGACATTATATACTTGGACTTTCAAAAGCCTTTTGACTAAATGCCTCACCAAAGACTCCTGACTCACAGTCATAGGATAAGAGGACCAATTTTCCTATGGATTAAAAATTGGTTAAATGACAGAAACAATGAGTAGGAATAAATGGACAGTTCTCACAGTGGCTGGAAGTAAGCAGTGGGGTCCCACAAGGATTGGTATGCAGGCCAGTACTATTTAATTTGTTCATAAACGATATGGAACTGGGGGTGAGCAGTGGCCAAGTTTGCAGGTGACACAAAATTATTCAGGATAGTGAAAACCAAGGATGACTGTGAAGAGCTCCAGGAGGATTGGTAATGTGGCAGCTGAAGTTCAATGCTGATAAGTGTAAGGTGATGCACACTGAACAAAAAACACCAACTTCAAGTGTATGCTAATAGAGTCTGGCCTAGCTAAGACTGAGAAGGAGAGATACCTTGGGCTCACAGTAGATAACTCAATAAAAGCTTCAGCCCAGTGTGCCACAGTGTTGGGAATTATTAGGAAAGGAGTTGAAACTAAAACAGCCAATATTATAATACCCTTGTATAGAGTGATGGTGCAGCCTCATTTGGAATACCGTGTACCATTCTGGCCAGCCTATCTCAAAAAAGGATATTGCAGAACTGGAAAAAGTACATAAGAGGCCAACCAAGATGATTAAGAGCTTAGAGCACCTTCCCTATGAGGAAAGGCTGAAGAGTCTGGGACCTTTCAGTTTAGAAAAGAGATAACTAAGGTGGGACATGATACAGGTTGATAAAATTATGCATGATGTGGAGGCAGTTGACAAAGAGAACATTTTCTTGCTCTCCCAAAATACTAGAAATTTGAGGGCATCCAGTGAAGCTAGATTTAGGACAGACAAAATACATGTTAATACAACAAGTGAATAACATGTGGGATTTGCTGTCAGAGGATGTAGTGATAGCCACAGGGGATTAAACAGATAAATGGAGTACAGGTCTACCAGTGGCTACTAGCCATGTCCCCATCAGAATATCTCCTTGGCTCCAGGCCAGGACACCGTTGTATTGTACACATCACGTAGGCCGAGGACAGACTGAAGATCTGTCCTGGAACAGCCGCGGGGCCGGAAGGCACGCAGGAAAAGCAGCCCGGGGTGTCCTGTGCACACTGGCTGCAACGTACCGGGGAGGAGGCGTGCAGCTGCTGGCCTGTCCACACTTCCGACGCCGCTTCCAGAGTGCTGTCGATGCATCCACACTGCCAGGAAGTGGCAGGGACGCACACCCGGACAGCCGGAGACTGGATCCAAGGGGTCTTCGGCTGCAGTGCAAGGACAGCACCTAACCGATGGGTGAGTGCGGCCAGCCAATGGGGGACAGCTGCGGCTGTCTGGACGCCCTCTCTGCCTCCGCTTCTAAAGCGGAGGCAGAGCGCTCCAGATCCCCAGTCTGTCCTCAGCCATACATGTGCACATTTCTGGAAAATGATGTCCTTAGAAGAGGATTATTATTATTAAAATTATTACAACTATTGTACTTCAGAAAATGCATTTCTGTTTACACCTTCAAAGTGCATGTAATCACACAAATACACGTGAATGCACACACGCACACAAAGAACAAGGATGATAGGTTAGATGGGGGTAAAGGAAGTGGTATTTAATGGCACGGTCTGCAGCAACCCAGCAGGAACACAGAAACAATGTGAGTAGAGGTTTGTGCATCTGCTCTTGTGAGTTAACCATGCAGCCTGTGTCAGTAAAGTTATGGTAAAGTTAAAGCCTCTCCTGCACCACAAGCATAATTACTGACCTACCGTCTGGTTTACAAGTCAGGTTTGTAGCTAAGCAATATAGTTGCACTTATTGCTTTCATTGCTGTCAATGGTTTTCGGTAGATTGAGCATTTGGCAGCCATGATCGTTCATGTCCCTGAGAAAACAGAACCAGGTTTTGGCCATACCAGATACAAATACCTTTTTTTTCTTAACATCCATCAGAACTGAAGTGTTTGTGCTGAATCCATAACGCCAAAAAAGAACTGGTTTTGTTCTTGATGAACCCTGCCTCAGTCTGCACCAAGGGCGTAGACTTTTAAAATCCCGGGGGGGGGGCTCTCTCGTGCGCGCGCGCTCGGGACCATGTCCCCGCCACTCTCCCCCCCGCCCCAGGGAGCTGCCGCCGCCGCTTCCCTCCCCCGGGCCGTGCGCCCGGCGGGGGATGAGGGCTGGGAGGCCCGTCTGGCCGAGCGCCCATCAACGGCGAGCCCGCGAGGCTGTGGCCTCTGCCTCATGAAGAGGGAGGGAGGGAGGCCGCGCCTGGGCCAGCCCGTCCCCAGCGGAGAGAAGCCCTCGCGGGGGCCCGAGGGGGAGGAGGAGGCGGCCAAGCTGCTGCTGCTGGTCGCGCCTGTCCTCCGGCCAGGGCCTCCCGAGCCGGTCAGCCTGCTCGCCCTCCTCCTCCTGGCGCCATCTGCAGGCCGAGCGGTGGCGGGTCTGAAGAGCGAGCGGGCCGGGGAGGAAGGGAGGAATTGGCCGGCCTGGCTGGGGGGCGGGCGAAGGGAACCCTCCCCTCGGGCGCGTCTCCATCCTGGGGAGCCCCTCGGTGGTGTTCTCTCCCCCTGGGGAGCCAGCGCGGCAGACGACGGGCCCGCTTGGGGCCTCCCCGGCTAGCTTGTGGCTGGCGGCAGCCCGAGTCAGCTCCTCGTAGGAAGGAACCGGAGGCGGGCCGGGAGGGGGTGTGTGGCTCGCGCGCCGAAATTTCCTGGGGGGGGCTCAGCCACCCCCGGCAAAATGGAGCGCCCGCCGGTGGCCAGTCAGCCGGCCGTCGCTGCCTCTCCCCCCCCCCGCCCCAGGGAGGCAGGAGGGCAGGCTGGGGGTGGGGGGGGGAAGGAGAGGCAGTGATGGCCGGCTGACTGGCCACCTCGAGCCCCCCCGTAGTTGACGCCCATGTTCTGCACAGCTGGTCAGTAATATGCCAAGTGAATCTTGGCTCTGGAAAGGAAGAATTTGATAGATGGTGAACAACTTGTGTTTTCTGCACGCATTTTGACAGGGATTCTGAGGGCCACTTGTGGTGTTTTCTGCCCTTGCAGAGTGGGCTGCTCAGCATGGGAAGCCTGTGGGGGCTGGCAGCATTGGTATACATTCGGCTGGATGGAGGCTTTCACTCAAGGATGACTGCTGCCGGTATTGCGAGCTTCACGTAAACTCAGTTATGAGATACCTTTTTCATCCACAGCAGTGGTAGCCCCACTGTGACTAGTGCTTGATCTGGCTTGGTTTTTAGGACAGAAGGGACAGGGACAGTGTTCCCTCTAAGCTGAGTTATTGTGAGCTAGCTCAGTTTTTTAGCCTCCGGCTCACACATTTTTGTCTTAGCTCAGGAAAGGTGGCTCCAGAACAAACTAATTTAAGCAATAGCCAAATCGCTCACTCACAACTTTAATGCCGGTAGCTCACAAAGTAGAATTTTTGCTCACAAGACTCCACAGTTTAAAGAGAGCATTGGACAGGACTGCCCTGCTAGACAGTATTTCTCACTGTTGTCATTTTCATTTCTGTCTCTTGTAAAGTAACTCTGTGTGCATATGCTTTTAAGCAAGATTCACATATATCATGTTTTTAAGGAAACAAAAAATCGGGGCTGTTCAGCACACTATTCCCTCAGTCAGTGGGATGTCATCTTTATTTGGATGCATTCATCCCCAGCTATTGACTCAAGAAAAGCAATTGCTTGTACAGTATTCATTTTCACATGCAGTTCCCTATCCAGCTTGGAACAGGCATATAGAAGTCTTGCTTCCATAAAACTATATGCCACAACTGGATCAGGAAACTGGTTTGTGTTACTGATGCCTGAATTATTTCTAGGGAGGGGCACGAACTGCATTTTTGTGGCTTGGTTCATGGTTTGTAGCTGAAACACAAACCAAACCACAAACCTATACAAATTGGGAGGTTGGTTCGTGAACCGAACCAGTTCATATGGGTTCATGACCCCTGCTTTCTGCTCCCCACTACTATTCACAGGGAGCAGAAAGCAGTGGTTTAAATGGCTCCCAGCCATTTAAACCACTGAGCAGGCAGAGTGCCGCTCAGCTGTTTGGTTTAAATGGCTTGGGGCTGAACCCAAGAAAGCCCCTTTAAACAGCTGGACTGCACAGAGCAAACTTTCCAAAGAAATCCCCTTTAAAGAGCTGAGCTACGCAGAGCAGTTTGCTCTGTGTGATTCAGCTGTTTAAAGGGGTTTTCATGAGTTCAGCTCCAAGCCTTCTCTGGCCGCTAAGTTCTTTTAGTGACTTTTGTGGGGAGGAAAACCCACAAACCTTTACAAACTGCCCTAAAAGTCTATGGAGGTTCATGGCTGGGCTGCAGTTCATGAGCTACAGTTTGTGAACCACAAATTCATGAGCCAGTTCATGCCCATCTCTAATTATCACTCCCAGCAAACTTGGTGCTTGTCAAACAATCTAAATAGTCTTAATATCAGCCAAATTACATCTGGCAAGTTATCATTACTATAGACAGATATAGAACAAAGTTTGAGTCCAGTGGCTCCTTTAAGACCAACAAAGTTTAATCTTCATCTGAGGAAGTGTGCCTGCACACGAAAGCTTATACCCAGAATAAAACTCTGTTGGTCTTAAAGGTGACACTGGACTCAAACTTTGTTCTATTGCTTCAGACCAACATGGTTACCCATCTGACATGTGTTCAAATTTAAATTTAGGAGCTGGTACGGATTATGATGCTGAGCTTGGTCAGAGATTCTACCTGAGCTCAGCCCCAGCAGCAACATTTAAAGCAGCAACTGCCTGAGTTATTACTAAGAGACAGGGGTGAAAGAGGGCCAGAAAAGCCAAGTAGCTGAAGCCAGGCTAGGGATATAGCAGTGGTCAGGGATTTTTTGTTTAATAAATCTGAATGAAAATTAGCAAATCTACCCAAATTCCTTTTACAGGGGAAACAATATCCCTCAGGCCGCCATCCTATGCACACTTAAACTCATTTATTTCAGTGAACTTAGGCACTCCTAACTTTGCAAAGGATTGGGAAACATTATAGATATAGGAGAACAGTGAAGGAAAAGGAAGATATTTCATTCAGCTGGTGGAGTACCACTGCTGGTTGTTTGAAGTAGTGGGGTAGATCTGACCCCCTATTTTTCAACTCCATTGAGCAAAGTTTGGAGCCTTCCTCCAGCCTAAGGAGACTTCCTCCAATTTAAATGACTTTTCTGTCGGAAGAAGAGCCACTTAAGTCGGAGGAAATCTTAGACTGGTGGAAAGCATGGGCGTCAACTACGGGGGGGCTCGAGGGCTCGAGCCTCCCCCGAAATTTCCCGGGGGGGGCTCAGCCACCCCCGGCAAAATGAACACCCGCCGGTGGCCAGTCAGCCGGCCGTCGCCGCCTCTCCTTCCCCCCCACCCCCGGCCTGCCCTCCTGCCTCCCTGGGGCGGGGTGGGGGGGAGAGAGAGGCGGCGATGGCCGGCTGACTGGCCACCGGCGGGTGTTCATTTTGCCGGGGGTGGCTGAGCCCCCCCGGGAAATGCGAGGCGGAGCGGGAGCCGGGGGCCCGCAAGGGCGACGCGCCGGCCCCCGGCTGCAGGCAGCAGCAGCAGCGATCCTCCCCCGCCGGCGCCCAAGGTGAGCGGGGGGGAGGGAGGGGGCGGGGAGCGCGGCGGGCGGGCACAGGCCCGGGGGAGGGAAGCGGCGGCGGCGGCTCCCTGGGGCAGGGGGTAGAGCAGCGGGACATGGTCCCGAGCGTGCGCGCGCGCTTCGCGCGCGCGCACGAAAGACAGCCCCCGCCCCCCCCGGGGATTAAGAAAGTCTACGCCCTTGGTGGAAAGCTCCACGGAGGGCGGTTGGATCCAGCCTGTTCTCTTACAGCACAATAATGGAGAATCAAATATTTTCAGTACTGCATATTATAAATGAGAGAATTGTAAAGAGTTGTGTATATGGGAGAGTGCTATTGAGATGATGCATACCAAGAATAATACATATTCTTCAGGCTAAACTTCAGGCCGTAGCCAAAATGATAGCATGGACTAGATAACCCCCCTGGATACTTCCACATTTTCGATGCTAAGTACAGAGCCAAGAACTGAGTTATTGTTCTATACATGCCATGATATTAATAGAACAGTCAAAGCCCTGTGAGAAATGCTGAGCTTTTAAACTTTTCTAATCTGGGCATGGAAATACAGCTGCACCTAGCACTCTGTTTTATGAAGCCCTAAGATCAGATGCCATATGTCTGACTGGGGTTTCCTGCTAGGAAAAAAATCTCTGCAAGAGCTAAATATGGAAACCATTCAGAGTGGTTCCTGAGATATATCCTTCCAGTACAGAATGATGGGTTGTGGTTTAGTTTAATAGATTATTCAGATCATCTGACAATCACACAGCATTTTGAAGTTGTGCATGCACATATAAGTCATTTGTGTATATAGAGTGATAAAAGTTAAAGACCTTACTGAAGGAGCTAACAATTTAAATTGATAAACGAAAGTTCAATAGAAGGAGGAAGACAACAGATGGAGCAGAAGCAAGGGCAAATAATAAATACATGCAAGCAAATACCATTTCATATTCTGAGTTTCGGTTGGGTTGGTGATAAATATTAATGAATTAAGTCAAAGTCTTCATTGAAAAGATGCCCTTTGACCTTTAGCAGGTGACATGATTTAGGTTTTGCTGCATGCTTGATAATTATTACCATAGTCAGTTCTCACAATAATAATGCCATTTAGTAGGTCATCAGTCTCCCCAGCCACCATTATCTTTACATCCCAACCAACTCGCCCCCAAAATGATGTAAAAACATAAAAGAGATGTAAAACTTACTATAAAACCAGTTAGTTAAAAATGCAGTTAAAGGATAGAAACACCTCAGACAACCGTTGTTAGCCAGTGTGGTTAAAGTGATATAGTGTTGGATTAGGACCTGGGAGATCCAAGTTCAAATCTCCATTCTGCCATCAAGGTCAATGAGTGACCTTGGGCCAGTCATGTTTTCTTAGCCTCATCTACTTCACAGAGTTGCTGTGGAAACAGAGGTGGGGAAGATCATATATGACATTCTTGGAGGAAAGACAGGATAAAAAATTGAAGGTCAGAACAACCAAAAGTTTGGATTTCTCACAGATTTCCACTGGCACAAGGAGGGGGCAGTTTTAACTGATTCTTCTGCCTCATGGCAGCCCAAAACTCCCCCCCCCCCCCGAAAATACTTTTCCTGGAAGATTGGGAACCCCAGGAAGAGTTTGGGAGGAAGTGGAGCTCCCCTGCAGGAGGGGTAGTCAGAGAAAATTTTGCCTCTCCCTGCACCCACAGAAATCTAGGCAGAATTCAAACTATACTATATACATAAGCGTCAATTTCAGGGGGGCTGGGGAGCTGGAGGCCCCCCCTGAACGTTTTCAGGATGTGCTGAGCCTCCCCTGGAGACAACGGCCTGTAATGTCTCTGGCCCAGCCCCCAACCCCCCCCCCCCCGGAAACTGGAAAGTCTACACCCTTGAATATAACAGGGAAATGTCAAATGATGCTTTGGGGGGGGGGGGTTAAACCAGGTTTTGGAACAAGGTTGCCTTTGTAGAGCATCTAATAAAGAAACAGTAAATGTGACTCTGCTTCTTCTCAGTCTCTCAGGAGGTTTCAACACTATAAACCATGGCATTTTCCTTGAACACCTTCCAGAATTAGCAGTTTAGGGCTTGTCTTTTCAGTGGTTCCACTACTCTCTTGGAGGCAGATTCCAGAAGCTAGTTTGGGGAGGACTCCTTCGCATAGTAATTACCTCATGGAGTTCCTATCACTCATGCTTTTTATTATGTATACATGGGGTCAATCATCCAGACGGATTGTAGTTTCATCGATGTGCAGGTGAGGTGATGCCAAGCCGCCCTGAGCCTGCTTCGGCAGGGAGGGCAGGGTATAAATCAAATAAATAAATAAATGCCAAATTCAGTAATGGACTGGATGAAGGTGTAAATAGTTAAGCCCAACCTGGTCAAAATGAAAGGTTTGCTGGGAGGATGCTCAGTGGGCTAGCTGGAAGAGGAAAGGCCTGATTAAACAGGGATCAAACTTTCCTTGAAAGATCTGTTTTCAGCTGGGATATGCTCCTTTTGCTCCTGGAGTCCAAGGTTCTGGGTTTGATGCCTTCTCTCATCTTTGGATGATTTGTTATTGGTGCCCTCTGCTAAAAGGCCAAGATCTTGCCACTGTCTTTAAGTAGCTACAGACTTCACTACTTAATACAATCTTACAGACTTCAGTACTAAATACAGTTTATGTGGAATTCCGTTTGAAAACAATTTGAAAACCTCAGAATGTAAAATGCAGTAGTCAAACTTTTGTCAGACATTAGTCAGAAAAACCATATTACATCTGTATGTCCCAAGCCAAAATCAAGGTTCAGTCTATAAAGCCCCAAACAATCTGCCTCAACCAGAGAATCCGAAGCAAGGGCTTGGATCCGGTGGTCCATTTCCAAGGACAGAAGGATTTCACCCATGGAGTATCACTCTTTTGTCTGCTGCCTCCCATTGCAGCTCAAAATGACCCCCTGAAGTCTGCTGCTGGGGGCAAGGGATCCCCTGAATTGCATTTGGGGTGATACTTTGGGCTGCAGCAGGAGGAGGGAGTTGGGAAAACCACAATTCATGGGCAGAAAGCCTTTCACAATTGGAAACATTTCATTATATCTGACATTGTCCGACCCCAGAATGCATTTCCCAGAAACTTAAAATCAGCCCGAGAAGCCCTGCTTCAAATATTGACTAATGGGGAGATCAAACTTCTCAGTGTGGCTGTAGAGTACAGGAATGTCTCCTCCCTTGACAGTGTAGTCTTAAGCAGAGTTATAGCTTTCCAAGTTCATTGACTTTGTCCATTCACTTTAATAGACTTAGAAGGGTATAACTCTGCTCAGGATTGCACCATAAGAAATCTGACTGGCTTCATCTTTGCAGATATACAAGGAGGCTTTTTGATTTGAGCTGGTCTTTAATATTTAAATTTAGATTCTTGATTTTCATTTGCCCTTTTGTTCTACTGTTCCTTGTTTTACACACACACACACATACATATAAATTATCCTTTTGTTGTAGAAGTCATTATTTTGTTTACTGTTTTGTGCATTGGTCTCTTTGACACCATTTCCAAATATGGTTCTTTTTACTTAATGACCATTATGTGCATCAAAACCATATGGTTAGGCAGATGAATGAACCTGGCAAGTTCAAGGCGAAGCCACCAACAATTTTCAGACAGGATTTGTAGGCCCATCTCTGTACAGGTTGTAAGTGATCTCTCTTTAATTAGATGGGGAACAATAACTCATCTTTGAATGGCCTGGTCCCACACCACATTGAAGGTAAAAGGTAAAGGTTTCTCTTGCTCAAAAGCTAATTGAATCCAACTTTAGAGGGCAGTGCTCATCTCCATTTACAAGCCAAAGAGCCAGCGCGGTCTGAAGACATTTCCATGGTCATGTGGCCGACATGACTAAACGCTGAGGTGCACAGAACGCTGTTACCTTCCCACCAAAATGGTACCTATTTATCTACTTGCAACTTCTTGTTTTCCAACTGCCAGGCTGGCAGGAGCTGGGGCCAGAGATGGGAGCTCACTCCATCACACGGCACTAGGGTCTCAAACTGCCGAACTACAGACCTTCTGGTCTGCAGCTCAGCATCTTAACCTCTGTGCCACTGTGGCCCCATCAAACCACATTAGTATTCATCAATTCTTTATTCAAGGAATGGCTGGAGTTCTCCACTACTTCCTTACCATTTACCTGTCTACTGTTTGTGCACAGGTGTTCTTCCCCCCCTAACTGTCCTTTTTGTGGGAAGAAAAAGTCCAGTTGCTTAAGCTACTTGCAGGAGTTATTGAAAGAAGTTATAACTTAAACACGGTTACTTAGTTATTCAAGGACTTAGTTATTCAAGGACTGAACGAATTGCTAGAGGAACTGAAAAAGACATATCCTGAGACATGCCTTTCAGGCTACACAAACAGCAGCAGCAGGGCAGGAAATGTGTCATGTGAAGGCACCCCCCCCCCCTCCAAATTGCATCTATTCAGATGACAAAAGAAATCTAATTTTGCCACAGGAAACAATAGGAAAACAGGAACACTTCTGGATAAGCTATGGGGGAAGTTAAATTCACTCTTCTGAAGAAATTATCCCAGCCTGGTATTCTTTCAATAGCCTATTGTTTTGCCTTCCCTCTTTCTTGAGCTGTGGGGAATCTACGAGATAGTTTGCCTTTGCAAAAGAGAGCACAGGAGACTTATGATGTCTTTCCTATAATGGGTTCATTGACACATCTGTAGCTTAAATAGATATTAGTATCTGGACCCAATAATAAGCACATTGTGCGAGATCCCTGTCTTTCTCCTCAAATGCAAGTCAGTGTTCAGGTGCCGTTCAGCTTCTTTTGCACGCATTCTGGCAAATAAAACTGGTCTTTGGCCTTGAACCTGGCGATTATGTTGGTGAGGCTCACATTCAGAACACTTGAAAGAATTTATTATGCCTTGCCAAGTCTATGAAGAAAACCATTTAACAGAATGGATCACAAGAATATTATCAATGCGCACCACATGTATCCCCAGCAAACAATCTGTAGTTTGGAGAAAGCTTCTCTACCTGTGATTTTTAAATAGGGCTGTTTGGTCCTTATCCTTTTCATTCTCTTTAGTACCTGTGAAATACATGAAAAGGGCATTACTCTTTGTATTTTAGAGACTGGAAAGTGAGACTTAAGGGCACCATGTTCATCTGTAATTTAACTATGATGCAATGCTTGGAAGGACCAGGGCATGCAGTGAGGCAACTACAGGTAGCTTTGGGGGCTACTGAGAGGTAGGATCTGTGGCTCACTGGTCCCTGCATCTCCAGTTAAAAAGATAAGGCAGTAGGCAATGTTAAGAGACTTCAGTTTGAAAACCTGGAGAAGGTCATTTATAGTCAGAGCAGACAGTACTGAACTTGCTAGATGAATACTCTGATTTAGTATAAAGCAGCTTCATGTGTTCATGCATGAGGATGAGAGAAGGATTAGGGAAATGGGTGGGATGAAGAACCCAGAACCTGCCTGGCAACTGGCAAACGAACTTACCTGGGGCACGGGCCCTTGACTGTGACACAATGACAGCACCCGTAATGCACTGATGTCATTCCCTATGTGCCTGGAAGTGACATCAGGGCATCACTGGGCAAAACTCTATGATTCAACAAGCACCTCCAGCACCCATGGTGGACATGCTGACATCACATTTCTGCATGCATAGGGAGTAATGCCAGCACATCGGGATGTGGTTGTTTTGATAAAGATCAACTTTAGTCCCCCTCCCCTTACTTCTCCTTGATAAATATGACTTAATGAGTTTAATGTAGGTACAGAGATCAGACTACCAGCATCATATATCTAATAGTCAAATATGGGTCCATCTGCAGATACTTAAATCCAGTGATTGGCCCTGTACTGACATAAAACAGATACTTCTGCAAACTTGAGGGACTCCCCAGGTTTGCAGAAAAGTCTAAAAACATTGGAAAAGTACATTGAAGGGTTTAAATTTCCCCACCACATGTACCTCCTCCATTAATGTACCACCACTCGTACCTCCTCAAACCCCCCCCCCCCAATTGCTGCATTCTGAGAAACTCTTCACAGCAAGGCATCCATCACTAGGACCTAGGCTGCCTCCCCACCATAGGAGCTGGCAGTAATGGGGCTGTCCAGGGGCAAAGGAAAATCCACGCTCATCCTTGCCCACTACAGTGGGTTCTGTGGGGCCAGCTGCAGTGGCATTGGCATCGAGCAGCTGTCTGCAGCCTCAAATACCAGGCGGCCTTCTCCCCAGTACTGCCAAAGCCAGGTTGTCCTCTGTGGCTGCCACTGCTGCTGGGTCTGCTGCAGCTCCTGGCACCCTCACTGTATCCAGGTTCACTACAGCTCCCAGCATCCTCACCACTTCCATTTGTGGGCCCACCATGGCTCCCAGCTTCCTTGCTGCCAATGGGCCTGTCTCCCCACCACCATTGCCTCCAGTCTCTCTGCCTCCTCCCCACGATGGCCACGGCCAGCCCAGTGCAGCTCCTCCCCCCTCCTCTGCTCCCTGGCCTCAAAAGACTCCACAGCTTAGAGGGAGCATTGCTACAGACTCAGTTATTACAACTGACACAAATGTTGGGGGTAAAAGGCATTTCACCCCAGCAACTAAAAGTGTAGGTTCTTGAAGGAGGTGTCATGAAAGGCTTGAGACCCAGAGGAAGGAAGACCATACCTTGGGCAAGTGTGCCTGGTTGTGGATTTATTAGAGCAGTAGACACACTGAATTGTCCATATGTGGACTACAGACCCCCAAGTGAAGAAGACATCAAGAGTTTTGCAAGGTATAGTTGTGATTCTACTGTTGTTTAATGCTTGGTGTGTAGTTGAAGTTGGATCATGTACCTATTATCTGTTGTAACCTGCTTGCGGGGGTGGGGCTAGAAGCCCAATGAAATAAGGTGATGACGAGGATGTATTTCACCTTTCCTTTTTCATTTTCTGAAGCACTGAATTAAGCTATAGAATTTTACACAGTAGCTAAGGACATGATTAGTATGTGAGGGTTTTTGTTTTTTGGGGTGGGGGGGAAATACTGAGTTATAGAGACAAGAGCCAACACACACTGTAATGAAATAATTGGGACAGAGCTTTCAGCCAGAGCTCCCTGAGCTCCTCAATTGCCTCAGACCTTTAATGGCTGTATAAAGATGCAGGGGACCATGTCAGTGGAGTGGCTCCTTGTTGCCAGCTTTAATTAAGGCCAAGTATATCTGTTTGCTTGACCTACATTACGCGGGATTTATATTTGACAGGCAACAAGATGCTTATCTGCTTGGGTTAGTTCATGACCGGAAATCAGAGGTGACCGGTTTCGAGTGAACTTGTAAAGCCTTGCCTCATCGACAGAGGTCCGTTTTGAACGTCGGGCTGTGCTCCTATGCATGCTTGTTTAGGAGCAAGCCCCACTGAACTCACTAGGACTTACTTCAGAGTCCACAAGTGCACGGTCAGGCTTTAATATTCATTCGCATCTGACAGTAAAGGAACCTTTAACATTTCCAAAGTCAGTGATGTGAGTAAAAAACTACATGAACCAGAATACATGTTTCATGTTAAAAAGACTCCCTTGGGCTCTCTCCCTGGCACTAGATTTATTAAAAATGCCCAGAAACAGCCACGGCACTTGAAACTCCTCCCCTCCTCCGTTGTTCTTCTTTTTACAAGTCATGTAAAGACATTCTTGAATCTCCTACTTCTCTCAATCATCCATGTTAAAAACAAACCCTGGGGGGGGGGACAAAAACTTTTAATTTTCTCCCATTGTTATTCCACCAAACCAGTCAACCCATTTGTTGAATAACCTTTGACATCCCATTTCCCTCCCCCCCCCCCCCCACTCCCAATCATTCAGTCTTCTCATATGAATTCATGCTTGGTTTGCTTTTCTGAATTTGGCACAGATTGGATGGCCCAGATGCTTTCTCCCCTCCCCGCCTTGCTTTGGACCAGTGTTTGCAGGGACCCTGCCCCTTCTGATTTATATCAGAGTTGAATGGGCCGGAGACAAAAGTGAATCTGGAGCCCATTCTCTTTCCCTTTCACAGCTATTGTGTCTGTTCGATAGGCCAAACAAAGGTGACAGGCATTCAAAAAGAACAGGAAAAGAAAGCATGAAGAGAGGTGGAGAAACGAAGGCAAAGCCCTTTGCGTAACTGATCACAGTGAGCAAATGTGCTGGTAGTCGAATTACAGTGAACAAAAGCAGGGGGGACTGATCAGAGACATTGGGAAGACTCTAGGCCTCACATTGTATCAGCCTCTATAGAAGCAGACAGCACCAACCGTTCTCCGTTCAAATAACAGCCTGCCTTGCCAACTATCCTTTCACCGTGTTGGAGCACCCAGCTGTTTCCACTTCCTTAACATATGTTGAATCAAATAAAGTATTTACTAACTTCACATCCAACTTCTGAAAAATCTAAGACTTGGCACTGGCACCCCCAAAATAAGAAGGGTGACCTGGGGAGTGGGGTAGAACATAAACGAGAAGAACGGTGGAAGAGACACTTTGGTGACAATTAGCTTTTAGCTGAGGCAGCTGATGTCCATATTTTATTGGGCCTCTCCTCTAGAGCTCCAGTGAGTCCCATCTGAATAACTACTTGGAACCCACCCCAACTACCTCATCTGTTGAGGCTCTGGTTACAGGCTCTGTATATTTTATTTGATGGAACCCACCCTGAATAGGGTTGCCAGCCTCCAAGTGGGGCCTGGGGATCTCCTGCTTTTACAACTGGTCTCCAGCTGACAGAGATCAGCTCAGCTGGAGAAAATGGCTGCTTTGATGGGTGGACTCTATGACATTGTACCATGCTGAGGCCCCTCCCCTCCCCAAACCTTACCTTCTCCTGGCTCCACCCCCAAAGTCCCCAGATAACTTGGCAGCCCTAACCCTGAGCCTGTTATGCAGGGAGGGCAGGATACAAATCTAATAAAATACATTTTAAGAATAAAGTATGAAACTAGTGTAGTTTAGTGGCTATCAAGGCAGAGACCAGGAAGACCATGGGGGCCTTAAGCAAGCCATTCAGTCTCAGCGGAGGAAGAAGATGATGATAAAGGGCTACTTTGCAAGATTGTTGTTAGTTGCCTAGAGGCCAGAATTCAAAGAGTTACTTTAAGTATACCTAAAGAGGAAGGTATGCTCCACAGTGTGTATTTTTTAAAAATTTGATACCCATCTCATATCACAAACTGATTTTGAAAGTTGTCTTGGTGTCAAAAACACCTTGCCACATGACATGTGGGGTGGCTGCTGTTTGAAATAGAAAACCTCAAAGTACCCTTGAAATATGATAGTTGCGTGGGTGTTTATTAACTGATTGATGATTGCTATGATACCTCTCCATAGAGCAGCTTAGAAAGTAAAACATAATAAAGCATAACACCACAAAAGTCATAATTATGTTTCATCCATTATGTGAAGCACTCTGAAATCAGAACAGCCAGCAGCACTACACAAATGTTAATAGCATTGGCATGCATCCCAACCATCCATGTACAGACCTTCCCCTGCATTCTTCTCTGTTCCTGCAACCCCTTCTGACCCCTGGAAACATAATTCCTGAGGCTGTGGGATCTGTGCAGAGAACCAGTTGTGTAACCCTATATTTTGAACTTTACCAAACTATGGCTTATTATGGACTATTGCCAGGCATGCTGTATTTGCAGGAGGACATCTGGGGAATTGACATTTGTAGGACCAAAAGCTTTCTCCTGGCCAATAAGTGTAGGCTGAACATAAGCCTCCAGAAAGAGCCAAAGAACTGGTATGTTGATTCCTGCTGGCATGATTTCCTTGGAAATCATCGTGGGGGTGTGTGGCTATAGATCTGTTATTTGGATGTATTGGATGAGAAAATTAAACTTAGATTTCTCACAGATTCTATGTGAACTTTTGACCCTGTTTTGAAATCTTTAAGTTTTGTGCAGTTCAAAACATGAACTTGGCAGCATAAATCTACTTTGGATTGATAGCCCAAGCATGTTCAGCCTTCAAAAATTCATTGAGACAGGCATTTAGTTTTCATTAACTGTGCTCCTGCCCTTATAGCAATTTCATTCTTCATGGAACAGAGGGGAACTAAATCCTATAAGCCTTATGAAAAACAGTTTTCCTCTTTGACAAAATGCAAAGATAATGAAATACAATACTTTTTGCACTCATTGTGGATCTGACTGTGATTTCACTGCCGCAGCTCTGGCTGAGTAAGAGGGGCGCTACGATATCCATCAGATCATTCCTCTTTAAAAGTATTTGTTATTATTTTTTTGGAAAACAAAGAGACAATAAAAAGAAAATAGAGAAACAAAAAACGATTACCTATTGTAATCAACAGGTGATGAGATATAACAAAATACAGGGGTCCGTTGGGGCCGGAGTGAGGCAGAGCAAAGCTCTACAAGCTCAGGAGTGGCCACTAGGGCAGCCACGGGCCGAATCAGATTCTCTAATCTGATTCAGCCTGCTGCCGAATTGCCGCTGAAATTTGGTGGCAACTTTAAAAGCCACTGGAAGGGAGGGGGTTTGAGGGAGAGGCTCCAAACTTGCAGGGTAACTGCTGGAGCCTCTTCTCGAAATACCTACCATGTTTCAAGAAGATTGGACCAGGGGGTCCAATTCTACGGGCCCCCAAACAGGTTGCCCCCATTCCCTCCATTGTTCTCTATGGGAGGGAAAAAGTTAACATTTTTTCCCAATGACTCTGGGCCATTGGGGGGGTGGGAAACCAAGTCCTGCATGAGCTGTCGCAGATGGTGGGAATGTGGTGCAGTGGCAGCTGGCTGTCGTGCTGGGCCTCTGACTGTGCTGGGGGGTTCTAGGCTGGCTGCAGTGGCCTCCATCTGCACCGCCCCTCAATGAGATCTTCCAAAAATTTTGGCAAATTGTTAGGCAATATACCTAGTAGCATATTCTTGGATTCCATCGGAAATGTAAACTTTATTATATTCTGCATTTTCCCATGTACTTCCTTCCAATATCTTTTTGCTTTTTCCCCCACATCTACCACATATGGCAGAAAGTTCCATCTATATCTTGACATTCCCAACATTTTCCTTTGCAATTTTTATTTGCTTTCTCAATGTCCTTTGGAGTTATATACCATCTAAAAAACATTTTGTACCAATTTTCTCTTAATGCCTGACTGGTTGTAAACTTGAAATGTTTTTCCCAAAGCCGTTCCCATTGATGCATGGATATCTGTTCATTAAAGAGCATCGTAGTAGATGCTCTTTTTGCCGTTCTTTTCTGAAATACATCTTGCTTGGGTGACCTCCACTCACTAAAATTCAGTGGTGACCAATTTGGTTTCCTTCTTCTACCAGTCTTAGTGAGAGTATCTTATCCTAGTTAACTGTTTGCCTTCCTGAATAATGAGCAAACACAAACCAGCTATTCCGTAAATGCCCTAGTTTTAAATCTGAATTAGATTTGATAAAACCAAAACTTCAAGATAACTTTTCATTCCAGTTTGTATTTCTCATAGGGAAGCTGCCATGGCTTCAATTTCCACCTAACAATAAGCACTGCAGGCCACTGAACCAGAGTGTGCTCAACTGCAATCAATTTTCTTTTACCTTTCTCGATTTTCTGCAATATTGGCTGCTCTTGAAATGGTTTGTTTTTGACATAATGCAGCATACTCCTAAACTGCACTAAAAATAAAACAGTAAAGATAAAATCATTCAAGATCCCCACATTTATCAAGGGTCTGAAATATATAAATGCATCCTATTAATCACTTAAAAGCCAGCTAATCAACTAAAAGTAATCTTTAGTTAGTTGCTTCTGATTAATTGCATGCAACAGCTGCCCCCTTTGCTTTGGAGAATTGCTTCATATTTTCCACACCAACTGCCCAGTGCTACTCAAGCATCTGTTGTGTGTGTCTCAAAGGGGCACTTGCTTGTGGACAATATGAAGTTTGCCTGAATAAAGCTCTTGTTTATTGTCTGC
The DNA here is from genome assembly GCA_029233225.1 of Lepidodactylus listeri. Classification (NCBI taxonomy): domain Eukaryota; kingdom Metazoa; phylum Chordata; class Lepidosauria; order Squamata; family Gekkonidae; genus Lepidodactylus; species Lepidodactylus listeri. The sequence goes on along the minus strand of JARCFY010000003.1, from coordinate 52,732,313 downwards.
TAACTACTTGGAGTCTGTTTTTTTTCTGCCACTGAGAGGCTTTTATAGGTCTCTCAGTTTCTGTTAACATTCATGAAATCCATGGCATAATGAGTTTGCAAACTATATCGCTGCTGCTTGGACTTTCCACTCCTGTCGCAAGCTCATCCATTCTTGAACAGCAAACAATTAAGTGTGAAATCAGCCTGAGCAGCTGTTTTCAGCTAAGAACTTGTCTGCCCCTCCTACTGTGGCTGCTTCATCACAGTAGAAAGCAGGAGTCACAAGGTGCCTCATTCAAAGAACCAGTGTGATTTTGTTACCCAAATTGGCTGTCTCTTAATTAGTGGTGGGCATTAGTTTAAAGTAGATAAGCAAGAGAGGATAACAGGGATTTCCACCAATGTATACCAGGATTATTCCCATAGAGAAGTCTCAGAATTAACCAGTCAGATGTTCAACTGGTAAGGTTTTTGTTGACAAATAACCAGAGAGTAAAACACACACACAAAACACACTTAAAACACACTTGCAAGACTAGCTAAGAAAAGAATAGGGAGGTGTGGATAGAGTTTAGGAGAGGTGATATTTACCAGTCTACATGAAGAGGTCCACAGAGAAAGATGTGAAGTGGCCAGTGGTTCAAGGAAGGTCCCATGTCCAAGTGGGGGTGTGAGATGGAAGCCAAGAACACACACCCTGGAGATGAGTGTTTGTATTTATAGGGGAAATGTTCCCTGAGGCACTATGGTTGGTTTGCCCCCAAAACAATAACTTGATGTGTTTACCGGAATTTCCCCAGAGATTTGGACAAAGCTTGATGGTTCTCCCAGAGGGAGATCAAAGAGTTTGAGCAGAGTTTGATGGATCACAGGGGGGTGGAATATAGGTGTTAATATTCTTTGATAACCCCCGATGTACAGGATAGGAGAAACTTCCAGGTGTTATGGATAAGCTAACAAGGGTAAAGGTGCAAAAGGGGGAAGCAGGATCAGGGATGAAAGAGGTTCATTCGAAGTGAGGTGCTGTGCGCCTGAGAAACCCATTGTTATAAATCATGCATCATTTTAGGGTGGAAGAAGGTTGTTTGCAAGTCAGCCTCTTGATTCACTTCCAAATAGTTTCCCAGACTGGTCTTCTGACTGGCATCCCCTTTGGGGTCATTTCTGGGCCAGGCAATGTGTTTGTACTTATTATATGATATTATATTATATGAAGAGTGTTTGAGCTTCTTTTCTCTCTGGCCGCCAACTATCCATCTGTGGGAGGGGTCTGACAGCTAACCATTTGGCTCAGTAGCAACCAGACATGCTGCAGATTTTGACATGATCACCAGGTGAACTTGACTTGCTCAAACTCCCTCAATGATATACAAGGCAACCTACTGATCATGACATCTTGATCTTCTCTTGATATCCCTGATGAATAGCTCTGCATCTGTGCAGCAGGTTTTAGTGCTGCAGGGTCAAGATGTCACATCTTACGGTTGTCTAGCCCAATCTGAGAATTAAATCTGGTATCCCCTAGGGCAAGACTGGGTATGTAACTGGCTAGGCCTGCTTACTAGCTAGAGTGCTTGTCTAAACAATGCTTACTTTGTTTCCAGAATGGTATTAGTCCTGTAAAGTAGACCCTTGCCATTCTCAGAGGATCTGTTCCTATATATGTTGTGCGTCTTCTTTCCGAGTTGCCAGATTCAAGGTACTGGTGGGGAAACTGCTGCTGGCACTCCGTGTCCCTCAGTGTGAAGGACGGTGGGCAAAAGAGCAGGAGTGGGGAAGATGGGGGACAGCAGCAGCATTGCACAACTCTGTGATGTCACTTTTGGCTGGGAACCCAGAAGTGATGTTACCATTTGGAATTTCCCCAGTCTCTTTGATTTTAACCACACAGTTTCAGGAAAATCGTAGAGTAGTGCTATTAAGAAGGGGGGAAATTGCATATTTCCAAAGTGCACCATAAAGAAAGTTATCTGTGACTCAAATTTGCGAGTATTAAGACACTTTCAACATGGTCCAGGTTGACTGCCATCTGGAAACAAAGGATACAGTCAGATTGCATCTTTCCCCATTCCAAGGTTAGTATTCTGATGGACCAAAATTTTAGTCCCTTTGATTCTTCTTTTGCTTTTACCTGGTTATTCCATTTCAAAAGATATTGTAGGACTGCTAGCAGTGAAAAAGGGCAACTGCTTCTTTCTGGAGGAAAGGCTAAATAATTTGGGTCTGTTCAGTTTAGAAAAAAGACAACTGGGGAAAAAATTAGAAATTTATAAAATTATGCAAATTGCAGCTCAAGTGGATAAATAAGGACTTTGTCTTCCAAAATATTAGAAGTCTAAGTCATGCAAAAGATAGGCAGTAGATTCAGGACAGACAAAAAGGAAACACTTCTTCACAAAATGCCTAATTATTAAGGAATTCCCTGGCACAAATGTAGTGACCTTAATTAGCCTGAATGGCTTTCAAAGGGAACTAGACCAATTCATGAAAGATAGCTCTAACAATGGGTATTAGTCATGGTAGCTAAATGAAACCTTCATCCTGGTAGCCACCAGTAGGAGAAGAATGTTGCTCCCACCTGCTGCTTAAGGCCTTCCTGGAGGCATCTGGTTGGCCAGAATAGGAAACAGGGTGGTGTACTAGTTGAACCCTTGGTCTGACCCAGTAGAGCTTTTCTGATATTCTTTTATTTTTATCCAAGATGCTGGTCAAACGGATTCCATACCCACACTATGGAAGACAATTCCAGCTATTTCCAACAATGTCTGCACACACAGTCTTTTCTCAGCTGTTTGCAAAACTTCATTATCTTATGAAATAATACTGCCAGGCATTCTAGGAAGAAATATTTTAAAGTGCTTGACTGAAAATGAAGACCTTATTGTGACCCAACAAACACTGTTTTATTCAGAGGAGCAGCACAAGCTGCTGGCTTTTGTAGCTTATTACCTCCATGATGAAAGGTATATCTGTAGCTTTATGACGACCAATAGAAAAGCAGCCACCTGAGGAGACATTCCTCTCTAAAAAATTCTTCACTAAAAGTGGTCATTGGCTTTATAAAGCAACAAGATGATGAAGGCTGCAATCCTGTGCTCACCAACTTGAGAGTAAGCCCCATGTAATTTACTAGGACTTATGTCCAAGTAAACATGCTTACAGCTAAGTCATATCTCCCAGTCACCCATATCCTGCATTCAAACAACTGGTCTTCCTGTAAACTGCATGACGTTGTCTGCAAACTTAGAAATGAGCCAACATTATCCAGTAAGATTATGCCAATGATTATAGTCAGCAAATTACATGCAGTGAGTTAATTGGAGATCATTGGTGAGTGTTCGTTAAGAAAGGAGAGGGAAAACGTGTTCATGGAAATATCACTTTCCCAAAAAGTGCTTCGTTTACATATGCCGAAGTAACCTCAACATTGTTATGATTCTTTTCACTACTGACCCTAGTGAATTCCCATAAGACTAAACTAAATGAGTGCATGTGTTCAGAGCACCATACACCATTATTTCTATTTGTAGAGTCATGGTCTTCATTTCCAGTGATAAGAGAGTCCTTTCCCACAATAAACAAAACGCAGAATCTTATGAATGACAGGATCTGCATATCATTGGCTGGCTTTTGGTAACAAGCTGGCATATGATTTCCATGTATCTTCCACATGTTGCTAGGGCCTGTGGGCCAGAAACAATCATGGCTGGGTATCTTGCAATAACTGCCAAATGTAACCAACTACTGGGTGCTGTTAGGTGCAAACAAATGCATTATGACATAGCATCCTTTTAAAATGTTTGTAAAGGATATGATTAAAATCTGACAAATAATCGAGAAGGGGGGACCCCACAAAAACTCTTATTCCCTCTACTCTGCTATTTTTTCTTCCCCTTCTCTGAAAGGCCCTAAAGCTTCTCCACTTTTCGTGTTCCCTGATGGATAGGGAAAATATGGCAACACAAATGGCTGGGCAACATCCTGACATCTACTAGGTCTACCTTCTTCTGCCTTCATATAGCTTTTGTTAAGTTATTCACTACACAACAATGCTGTGATAAAGCAAAAAAAAGTACAATTAAATATATATATATATTAATGTAGTTATATGGTTCAGTCATGTGAATCCACCTAAGGAAGGACAGACAATTGGTCATGACTGTCAGGTAACTCACATGATGATGAGCTACAGATCAGAGAACTGAGTAGAATTCCCCCCCCCCCCAGTAGTTTTCGATTTCAAAGCAGCCCTGAAGGAGGAATTGTAGTTCAGCAGGGTACAAAAGGTTCATCTGCAATGGCTAGTCTGTGATATCTTTCCCCCCACTTCCAGGAAGCTTGAATGCCTTTACTCATGTTCACATTAGTCATAGATCAGCTGAAAGGAACTGAATGATCAACTTCCTTCCCACTGGATGATACGGACGTGTTCTAAGTCACATAGACCCTTTCGTCAGGTCCCTTCTTTTCAGCTTAAAATGGAGAATACTTTCACTTAACTAGATTTGTATTGGTGGAAGTGTGAGCAGTTAGTATAAATAGATTGCCTCATGACTTTTTTCTGAGATTCTTTCAAGTCCCAACTAATATAAGCTGTCAGTGTTTTATGAGATCATAGCCTTAGTGATAAAAAAGGTTTCTCCTTATAATTTAAATTGAACTTTTGAATATATTTTATAACACTGTGAGAGAAGCTATAACTTTAAATACAACATAACATTTACAGCTCATGTTAAATATTCATATTAAATAGGATTGCCATCACGATTGGCATATTGGCAGCAAATTGGCAGCAAATACCAGGTAATGGAATTTATTTCTGTACCACAAAAAACTTCAACTGCCCATTTCCACACATGAAGCCCCTATTAAAGGGACAGGACATTTTTTCTCCAAGCCACTTGGCAACTCTATATTAAATATGATATTTTAGACTATTCGTTGATTTTAAAAGATCCCAAAACTTGTAGAACCTCACTAAAGAAAAGTAAATGAAAGAAATAATGCATTTAGTTTTAACAAACACAATAATTACATTTCCTTTTGTCTTGAAAGGCTCCTATTAACTGCCTAAACATAAGGCTGATTTCATGGCAGGAATCTATGTTTCTTTTGTCCCCAAACTGAACTGAGAATGTGGGACAAAACTGTGCAGAGACACTGTGGGGAATTAGGGTTGCCAAGTCCCCGGGGGGGGGGGGAACCCCGCTTGATCAGCCTGCTCCCTGATAGCCTGAATTGGGCCACCGGGGGAAACCCCACCCCCAAATTGCCTGGCTGTGGAGATGTGCCTGGCGTGATGATGTCACCCGGAAGTGATGTCATCGTGCCAGGCACGTTTCAGGGGGGACTCTATCATTCAAGGGAAAACTCTATGGTTTCCCCTCAAATTGTAGAGGTCCCACTCCCAACATGCCTGATGCGATGACGTCACTTCCCCTGCTAAACGGTTAGTTGCACTTGGCAATTCAATACTAGTACAAAGTAGGCTAGGTTATACTACTTTATTATACTTTACATCATGTTTACATTTTTCAGCATAGGAACTATACAACAGAAGCCAGCAACACCTCCAAATCATAAGCCCCCATGTGTGCATGTGCACTTTGTGCTAGTGAGACAGGCCAACTCTTTCTTCCATGTGTCTATGTCAGGAATCTGCATCCCCACAGCTCCTTTCCACAGAAGTCATGTTTCTATCCAGTCACTGAAAACAGAAGCCTAGTCATACTATATGGCTGCTGTCAGATAAACAAAATCTATGGAGGAGGTCTGCTATTAAATCACAGAGAAAGCTGATAAATTTATGAAATGAGTTCATTAAAAAGTAAGAGTTCAAAATGTACAAAAACTGCTTTCTAACCCCACAGAGTGATCACCCACGAGGCATTCCCCTCATTCTCTCCCCTCTTTGAATAGTAAAACTCTCTCCAAGAAAATTCAGCTTCTGTAGAGAAATTAAATGGTTTTGGTACATTGTTTCCTGTCCTGCCAGGGAGTTGTCCTCTCAGAAAATTTCCCCTTGCTGGTCTTTCCCTGTAACACTGACTGGGACTCCATCTTTTTCCAGGTAAGTCTCTCCCACTGAGCAGTTGATCGGTGGTGGGGCAGTGGGGCATGGCAGCAGGGGATTTGGCAGCCCTACCAGAAATATAGAAACCCTTCTGTTTCTGGTAACTGCAATGGCCTGATGGTTTCAGCTGTTGATGAAATAGCTGATGTTGTAACTACAGACATCTTTTTATTTGTAGCTTTCAAGTAAGAGAGGAGATGATAAATGAAGGGGGTGCCCAATCCGAAAATGCCACCAGCTGTTGCAGACCACAGCACAATCAGAGGTTTACAGCAAAGAAATAGCACATTATGCCTAATCATACACAGGGGTGCTATTTGAGAACGACAGGAAGTGGTTTATCCCCCCCCCCTCCCCAAGGCTTAGCTGCTGCCTACTTTACTATAGATGCCAGGCCTAAATATTGCTTTTGTCAAGCCTTTTGAGATTTCATCTTTTAAAGCTGTTTTTATGGCCTGAATCTAGCCTGAGGCCCGTTTTATGAGTATAATTTGAGACTGCTGAATGTTATGTTTATGACCTTGTATTGATAATTCTTATGCTGTGTTTTCCAGTTATTTTATTGTGTGTTGGGGGGGGGGGTGTTGCTTTGTGAGCTACCCTGGTCTTTGGAGAGGCAGCATGGAAGTTTTCTAAATAAAAAATAAGTTCACCTCTGTGTATTAAAACATTTTATTAATGTATTTAAGACACGTTGCATATGGTAACCAGCAGTGCCTTTTTCCAATTTTACCTGGCAGGAAAAATCTCCCCCTTCTCAAAGTCACTTTGCTGACCTGGCTTTGCTGATTCTTGCGCCCATAGCATTGTCACTACAGTGGTGCACTTTATATATGATTTGCCTGGGAAGACAACTCAGAAACGACAATTGTGGAAGGTTCTTCTGACGGCTGCTCACTGGTATGATTGTTTTGTGGCTGTTCTAAAGCTCCACACTCGTTTCCTGCTTAATTGCAATCTCTCAGAATGTTGAGGCTTCAGAATGTTGAGCTTGGTGCGGCCACAGTATGTGTTATATAAAAAGTGCAGGAATTGTTGTGAAGCTCTGGTTCATGACCAGTGGTCAGTTTGCACTGGGCTGCAATTCCAAGCTTTGTTGCGCCCTTGTAACTTAGGGTAGCACTGGGTGCCTCCCTTCATCTTAATGGTACCAAAGAATGAACTTAGCAAACACTCTCCCTGTTTAAAGATGAAAAAGATCATGTGTGTGTTTGCAAATAAAAACCCACCCTGCTGCCTTGCCAGTGTCACTGGATGCAGCCCAAACCTTTCACACACACACCCTTCTCCCTCAGTTTGCCCCTGAATTTACATATCCATTGTGCTCCAGGGCTCCGCTCCACACTTTCTTTGTCCCACATCCAGAACTACCTGGTTTACCAAGGCAACAATCCCCTCTGTTAATTAAGCCCAGAGATTAACCTAATAGAATGGCTAGTAACAACAACATCAACAACAACAAAAAACGCTGTCCAACCACCAGCCTGTTCGTAAGGAGTTTGGGATTTTTGCCACACTTAACGAACTAATCTCCGGATTGGCTCACCATAATTACTCCCGTCAATTATAGTGTGTTCATCTGACAAACTAATTAACAGGGAAGTTCATAGCATCCCTAATTTTAACCAAAGTCACAAACTTCTAAGTCTATTGAAGTCATTGGACTTAGAACAGATCATGTAGGAATTGTTGTCATTGTCAATACCCCAAATTTTCCAAGTATTTGCATTATGTAAGCCACCTTGAGCCCTCTCTGCAAGGAAGAGGCAGGATAAACATATTTTCATAAAAACTAAAGAAATTAGCAGCAGCACCCTCAACACTGGTTTACATGCACAAACCAAGCCTACAATAAAGAGGTGGGTGCACTTTATCAGCATTGTGTGTGTGTGTGTGTGTGTGTGTGTGTGTGTGTGTGTGTGCAAATAGGGTTGCTGCCTTTTAAACTGGCCCCTCTAGTCATCCTTTTAATATCAGTTTGATCTGCAGCAAATACCAGGTGATATTATTTACCTTCCTGCCAGGAAAAGCTTTGGCTGCCCATCTCTGCACATGAAGCCTCTGTTAAAGGGACACAGGGCAATTTTTGGTTGGTTGGCATCGTTACCTCAACACAGCGGAGATTCTCTTCAAAGCCTGATTGGGACCCAGGGCCTTTTCTAGAGTTACACTTTATTCTCAGAACTGATTACCAACACCAAAACACATAAGCATAGTGGTATGATTATACTGCTGCAAGATGCATACAAACATTTCTTAATTCTTTCCACATTGCCTTTTGTTTTGTGTTTTTCTGGCAAAAGTCATTCACTTGCCCACACACATCCACCCCCTCCCACACCCTTCTACCTGAGAATTACCAGAATGAAATGTAATGTATAAAACAAGCCCTGCTTATAGGTACTCAACTAGGGAAAACAGGTCTTCTGTAACTTTACCTGTGACAATCACTTTTGTTAGCATATGTTTATTTGTCTAGGACTGTCAGGACTTCCCACACCCATCTACTATTTATTTTTATTTTATTTCCCTTGCAGTTGACACTGGCTAATGGAGCTGGGCATCTGAAAGACTTCCTTCCTGCTGGGTGTTAGTCAATAACATGACCAGGAAATCCATATCTGTTTGGGAGCCTCCCTAGATCTCTTTTTGCCAGTGTTGTCTGCTCAGTGTAATGATCATAAAAGCCATGGTGGATTGAACTAATGGTCCATCTAGTCCAGCACGTTGTTTCCAATAGCGGCTGACCAGATGAACCCAAAAGCAAAAGTAATATGAGAAGTAACATCCAAAGAGGGTAGTAAATAGACTGACTGCCTTCCAAACTAATATGGTTGACAGGTTTCCCCACCAGAAATGGGGTGAAAGGAGAAATGCTTCGGGGGGTCTAGGTCTCATTTCATTATGATGGCAAAACATTTTATCAGATCCTCTGATTCCTAGCTCGCCCGTGCTCTGAGGCCAAAGCAGTTGTTGATTCAAGTTCCCGTACAAAATCTAGGACAAGCCTCTGGTATGACAATGCATAAACAACAGAAAACAGAATACAATACCCTGACCTGGATAGCCCAGGCAAGCCCGATCTCATCAGATCTTGAAAGCTAAACAGGGTCAACTCTGTCAAGTACTTGGATGGGAGACCACCTTGAAATAGCAGCAGTTGGGAGGACAGGGGCAGGCTTTATTCAGCCACCTCTCTGAATATCCTCTAGGCCCCCAATCCTCCAGGCCATGACTTCCAGGTGCGCGCACACACACACACACACAAACAAACACACACATATGAAAAATACAACCCCCCCCCCAAAAAAAGAAAACAGAATACAATAGTAATGGTATGAAATTATTTACACATTCCTTTCTCCAAAAACTACTTGTTCTCAATCTTTGATTTGAATACGAGAGCCAGTTTGGTGTAGTGGTTAAGTGCACGGACTCTAATCTGGGAGAACTGGGTTTGATTCCCCACTCCTCCACTTGCACCTGCTGGATGACCTTGGGCAAGCCATAGCTCTGTACCAGCTGTTCTCTCAAGGACAGCTTGGGAAAGAGCTCTCTCAGCCCCACCTACCTCACAGGGTGTCTGTTGTGGGGAGGGGAAGGGAAAGGAAAGGAGTTTGTAAGCCGCTCTGAGACTCCAAGTGAGTGAAGGGCAGGGTATAAATCCAATCTCTTCTCTTCTTCTTGTTCTACTAGAGTACAACCCAAATACAAATAGATCAGTGTGATTCACATGGAAGTTCAAAGGATGATTTGGGATTACATTCAGTTTGTTGCCAAAGCATAAAACAGCAAGGAAAGAAAATTTTACCGCAAAGTAAAACTTCAGCCTATCTAAAGCAGATAACAACCTTTTTCTGGGCTTACTAGTTGCCTGCTAATGGTGGGCAAGGCAAACTGCCACCCATGGTCCTCTAAACCCCATGCTCACTCAATAGAACGGTAGGGGGAGAATGAGGAGGGGAATGATGTCACTTCATCAAGCAGTTCTCTAGGAATTCTTTCAACCTGTATGGTATTTACTGTAGAGATTGGGGGGGGGGGATTCCTAGAGTGTTGCTTGACTCAGAGAGAGATGTCACTTCACATGGAGGCTCAGCCTCTGCCTGCTCCACCTCAGAAGCGCCCACCTATGCGTACAGGCCTGGCAGCCCTACTTATGACTCATGTGTGAATGTCAATAACAGCTCCTGTTTTTTGCTGCCTTCCTGAGATCGATCAATTGTTGGGCTGTATTCAGCTTCAGTGTGGTAGATCACAAACAGTACAGACCTTGCAAGTACACTAAAGAATATGTATTTCAAACAGAGTAATTATGCCACCTAGTGGTCTGAAACTAAGATCACTGTTACTTTTTTGGTACAAAACAAAGAATCTTGCAGATTATTATTACAGTAAATTATTTAAGTTGCACAAAACGCCACTCTAAATTATCACTGTTGTTAAATATGATATGATATGTTACTGTCAAAAACATTAGCAATCTTCAAGTATTTCTGCATGGTAGAAGATATATTTAAATACGTATATCAAGATCTGATGCAGTTCTGCAGGGCCTGTAAGGCAGAGATGTTCCGCCAGGCTTTTAGTTGAGGGCAGCAATGTGAGGTTGAGACCGGCACCCTTTCTCTCTTTTTTTCTTCTTTGGCCCCCACATACCCTTCCATGCCCTGCTGTGTGGGACAGCAGTGTGGCCAGCAATTGAGGACTACTTATCATCATCCTGATTGGTTCTAATTTCATCTTTATTGTTTTAATTATATATCAACTGTATTTTTAAATATTTATAGTGTTGTAAAGCGTGGGTGATTCCTGAGTTTAAATAAATAAATGATCCATGGTCATCACTTGTCATGTCAAATATAGGACACGCAGAGTCTTTACAATAGTCAGCCCATATTAGAGGCATATGATGAGCGTTCTGATGGAAAATCGTCTTTCCTCCAAGGGAGCTCAGGGTAGATTTTGTAGCTTATTTATTCTTTACCTACACAACAATCCTGTGAGGTAAATTAGTTTAAGGCTGAGCGACCTTTGTCATTCTGGCCACGTAATAGTCTTTTTAGAGCCCTGAACTGGCTTCTTTTCTACTCCTGGATTCATCACAAACTCGTTACCTTTACCTTCAAATCTGTCTATACTCTCACGCCCCTTTACCTCTCCTGAAATACCCCTGACCCTGACTTCACTCCTGCAGCACCTCCACCAGCATAAGCTACTCCCTCAAACAACTCTGTCCCTTTTCTCTGAGGCGGTCTCTCAGCAGCACAGCACTCACTGGTTTCATCCTTTCTCATAATCCTCCTTTTTAGGGTTGCCAACCTCCAGGTGGCGCCTGGAAATCTCCTGGAATTTGATCTCCAGACCACCAAAATCAGTTCCCCTGGAGAAAATGGCTGCTTTTGAGGGTGGACTCTATGGTACTAGACCCTGCTGAGGTCCCTCCCCTTGCCAACCCCACCTTTCCCAAGCTCCACCCCCAAAATCTCCATGTATTTCCCAAACCAGAGCTGGTGACCCTACTTTTTCTGATGTTTTCTGTATAGCCCCTTATTCCCTCTAATTCATTTCACTACAGTAGCAGCAAGAAACAGCAAGAAACACACCTTCCCCCCTGTTCATCCCTGCCTCCGCCTGTCTTCTCTAGGTCAAAGTTTATTTTTGTTCCAATCATTTCTATCTTGCCTTATCACCTCGGACTCATCAGATTTAGATTATAAAGCAGGGGAGAGTCTTCTTATGTTCTGTTAAGTGCCACCCACTTTGATGGTGCCATAGAAGTCAAAGACTTGAAAACTGAGGTGAAATTCATAAATAGGCAAGAAATAAACCACATGTTTTTTATATTATGTCAGGATTATCCCCCTCTATGCTTGAGATAAATCAGGTTTGTCTACTTTTCACTTGATCTGGTCTATATCAGATAGTAGAAACCGGTTCTTACACTAAAAGATGGTTCTTTGAAACAAAACAAAAAATGTATACCATGTGTGAATAGCTGATATGTGCATATGTATTTGATGTGATTTATCCTACAGCAGGCAAGTTGTTTGTCATCAGCCCATGGTACTTACCAGCTTATAGTATCCCACCAAGGATTATTATGAATTGTTGGGCTAGATAGTACAGCTAAAGAATTTTCAAAAAGAATCCCAGCTCAGCCCCCCCTTTGAACAGCATTTCTGCATTCATTTCATGTTCAGCAAGCCTGTCACACGAGAGGATTATCTATGGTTTTGCCATTACAGAGAAATGTGGCACCTGAGGAGCTTTCTTTAGAAGTTTGCTCATAGAAATCCTTTCAAAATGGTAGCCTTTTGTCCAGAGATTATATGGAATTTGTTCTTATAGTTTCAAAACAGCAGCAGCAATTCTGTATGCCCCCTCCCACCTGGACCTATTTGCCGCCCTGGCGGCTAGCTGCCCCCCTTTTCCTGTCAGCAAGGGTATCCATGACTACACAAACTAGAGATGAACCCAAACAAAGGCATCTGAAATCCCCCACCCCACCCACCACACACCCTGCATAAGCAAACCCAGGCAAACCTGTATTGCTACTGCTGCCCAAAGGCAGAGTGCACTGAATAATATTGGCTCCAGATATTTTGTTCAAATGGTTCATGTGTTTGCAATACTGAGCTTTAAGTCTTTAGGCATATCCACACTAGAGGATCAAAAAGCTTAACAGCCATTCCCTCTCCTTAAGGCAACCTGGGAACTGAAGTTTTGTGACACTCCTGGAGGGCATTTTGAGATCTCAGACAGGAAATATAAGGGGTTGCCAACATCCAGGTGGGACCTGAAGATATCCTGCTTTTACAACTGATCTCCAGGAGACAGAGATCAGTTCCCTGGAGAAAATGGCTGCTTTGGAGGGTGGACTTTATGGCATTGTACCATGCTGAGGTCCCTCCCCTCCCCAAGCTCTTCCCCCCAAATCTCCAGGAATTTCCCCACTCAGAGTTGGCAACCCTAGAAGTCAATATGTTAAGATCTTATTCAGAAACCCTGCTCAAAGACCCCTCCACTGAAGGCAGCACCTTTTCTGCTATGGCCTCCAAGGTTCCCACTCCATAGTTGTTTGCCTGGTGCCAAACTAGGTGGGCTTTATGGGCCAGGTGAAATCACACCTAACTTTCCCAAAGTAGTAGCTGTGTTAGTCTGTTACAGCAAAATGAAACAGCACTCACTTCATTAGAGGCTTGAGGACTTTTCTTCCTGCATTGTATATATAAGATTCCAAATTCAAAGACCCCAGGACCTAACTAGAGATGATGTGTAAAATCCATGATGACCAGAGCTCCCCAGGATTTTTAAAACCAAAGTATCAACCATGCCAAGTCCTAGATTAATTCTGGGGCCATGGGGTGGGAGGAAGTTTATATCTTTCACCCATAATAAATTTGACAGTCTCACCCTGACCTGGATAGCCCAGGCAAGCCCAATCTCATCAGATCTCAGAAGCTAAGCAGGGCCGACTGTGACACATATTTGGATGGGTGACCTCCAGAGAATACCAGGGCTGGGAGGCCAGAGGCAGGCTATCAAGCCACTTCTCTGAATGTCCTCCGTGCCCCAGTAGGTGTTGCCAGAGATCATAATGACTTCCAGGCATGGGCGCACGCACACACACAAATGCAAAAATACCACACAAAAAAAAATAGGACATAAATTTGCCAATCCCACCCCCAGTGCACTGTTATTACTATGAAAGGGGGACAGATGAACACAATATTTGGTCTTTTTTTCCTTCCTAGACTGCTTAAAGCATGGGATGGGGTTGGACTGGCTAAACAACATAAGGATTTAACCCTCTCTTTCTTTCCCCTTCCCCGTGCAACCTAGATCCAAGTCAAAGATTGACATGGCTGCTATGCCTGTTTAAATAGTGCTGGGAAGATTCAGATACAGATCTTCTAGTGCCCTGTTAAAATACTCAGACTACAAAGCTGAAAATGACTTCTACGCCGGAATGTTGCTGTGGGTTCCCGGAGACAAGAGTAGCCCACCAGTACATAATACGGGCAGTGTCAGCTGCAGAGATCTGTGGAACTCCCTCACCCTGTCCCTGCTGTACATCAACCCATTTCCTATGCGGGCAGCCAGGAAGAGAAGCTGCAGCTTGGAGTGCGAAAGTCCAGTTGCCTTTAAAATGCTAAACACAGTGAGTACAGGGCCTTGTAGGTTTCTCTGGTATTGCATATACTGGCTGGCAGGGGTCCGTTGGAGCAGGAGTGCAAAGGAATGCAGCTCCGGGAGTGAGGAGCCCAGGGGGTGGGCACATGACCAAGCCCTGCCCCCTCCTCAGCTTCCCTGAGCAGTGCAGAGGCGCAGCGCCCCGGGGAAAGCCCTGCTAGGGTCTTTATTGTTTTTAATGTTTTGTTTTAATATTGATAATTTTATCATTGTTCGTTCTATGACTGTGTGCTGCTTTTCCAGAGACTTGCTCAAGGTGGCATATAAATTTTCTAAGTATACCATTTTTTATCTGGGCACATGGCACATAAGTTCTGGAGAAATTTCACCAACCCTTCAGCAGCTTCCACCTCATCAGTTTGGTGTAGTGGTCAGGAGTTGGACTCTAATCTGGGAGAACCGGGTTTGAGTCCAACTCCTCCATGTGCAGCTGCTGGTGTGACCTTAGGCCAGTCACAAGTTCTCTCAGAGCTGTTCTCTCATGAGCAGTTCTCAAAAGACCTCTCTCAGCCCCACCTACCTCACAGGGTGTCTTGTTGTGGGGAGGGGAAGGGGAAGGGATGGGTGGTGCACATGTCCTGGGTATCTCAAGCCTACTTGAAACCTGATGGTTTCAAGGGAGCAGGAAGAGAATGAGGGTGTGTTCGTTACGCTTATTTTTATTGCACAAAGTATTGGATGGGGAAGGGAAGGGAGGAAAAGCAGGTCAGTTTCACTCACCTGTGGAGTGGAGCCTGAGAGGTGGGTGTTGCCTTCTGACACACTTCTGGTATGTTAGGGGGTGTGGCATATGCAAATGAGTTATGCAAATGAGCTATGCTAATGAGCTCCTGCACCTCTTTTTCTACAAAATGACCCCTGCTGGCTGGTATGCGATGTTCCATTCCACTGAAATCAATGATACTTCTGATCATACATAATATATAAGTATGAAATATTTTGTCTTGGCATCCAATCATACTGTTTTGCTGTTTCAAAGGGGGGAAATGCACATCTGAAATGTAAACTGAGGCACAGTCTGCCCCAAATTAAGCACTTTTAAATGGAACTGTTTTCAGTGGGAAAGCTCGGCACCTATTCAGTCGTGTCACCAGAGCGGAACTTTGGGTCAAGAGTCCAGGGCCCCAGCTCCCAGGCTCAGCAGAGAGTGCCAAGAGCCGGCTGTCTCTTTGCATTTGAAATATCCTTTACCATCTAAACATACTTCCCCATTAAAACAGTGAAGTCCAGAGTCTAAAAATTACCCAACTGCTCTGCTGCACATACTTTACAGCTCTCACATGGAAATCAGTGGGATGTAACTATGGCAGGTTCATACCAAGACTTAAAATCTGAGAAAAATCAATAGCCTGCATCATTTACGTACCATTTATTTATTTATTTATTTTGCAGTGGGGCCCCCTGTGGGTTTCTACCATGCACGGAGGGCTCTCAGATAATCTGTAGTTTGGCAGAAGCAAAGAACTTCAGTGTAACTTCTAAACAAAAGTTCTGACTTTTGATATAAACTGCCTTGCTATTACCTGCTTTGCTAGACATCCTAGAGCATTTGTTGAACTCATTTGTTATGAGGGCCAGATCTGACATAAATGAGACCTTGTTGGGCTGGGCCATGTGTGTCATAAAATGTAATGTCAGGTAGCGGAGATATAAACTTTATAAAGGACACAGACACAAAGGTTTTCTTTTTTACTTAAAATAAAAATCATGCTTAGAACATTAGCACTCTTGCAATATTTTATTTAACAGAATCTGATAACAGATACCTCTTGCTCTGAATTATTGCATCAAAATGTCTGTGCTGTTGCCATCTTGAGTATGCTGTTCAAGTGTGTATCTGTAAGCTGCAAACCTACTTTTGATTTATTGACATTCGCCACAGAAATCTCATGCTCAGAGTTCTGAGTCTAGGGCCCAGGGGAAAACATGAAATGGCTGAGCGATTGAGAGAGTCTGGCCAAGCAAGCTATGATGCAGCAGCAGCAGCAGCAGCAGAACTGGAAGCAGGAGACGGCCAGTTCCAGGGCGGGCCTGATAGAAGCCCTCCGGGGGCCTGATCCGGCCCCTGGGCCGCATGTTTGACATCCCTGTCCTACAGGATGCGAGCCATCTTTCTAATTATGGTGTGCCAGTGCTGTATGACTTACCTACTTCTCAAATGTACCCCAACCTTCAGCAAAGTTAAAGGAAAGAACTGCAGCCATTTGTCACTGTGACCGCTGCAGTATTATGTGATGGATTGCCTGCGCACAGCTGACATCATTAATGCCTAAAATGCAAACCGATTCCCAGCTAGACACTCCTGGTCTGTATGTAGTTCAGACAGCTCCATCATGTTAAAAAGCAATTTGCCAGAGCGCTCCAAGCTTGGTGGAGTTTACAGTACATATGCTCTACTTTGGACAGAACAACGAGGAAACAGGGCTTTTGAGCACCCACTCCTATTGGCTCTAGATTGCAGCCATCTGAGGCTGTTTTTTCATTTTTTAAAAAAATCTACCCATTACATGCATCTGTATGTAATGTCTAGCAAGTCTGGCATAGATACCGTTGCCAGCCTCCAGGCAGCACCTGGACATCTCCCACTATTACAATTGATTTCCAGATGACCGGGATCAATTTCCTTGGAGAAAATGGCTGTTTTGGAGGGTGGACTCTATGGAATTGCACCCTGTGGAGGTCTCTCCCCTCCCCAAACCCCACCCTCCCCAGGTTCCACCCCCAAAATCTCCAGGTATTCCTCAACCCAGAGCTGGCAACCCTAGGCACTGGGAAACTGAACTGAATCTAGCTGCGGTCTGACTGTGTGCTAGCCTGTACATCCATATGAATAGATTCTTACAAAACCATCTGGGACAGATGGGCAAAGGTCCTACTCTTTTCTGTACTCATAACAATCATCCCCCTTATGTCTGACTAGAGTATGTGAAGAGCAGGTTAACAGCCAGTCAGGGCCCCTAGGACTTTGTAACCACTAGATAGGAAGGGGAAGTTGACAGTAAAAATCTGTTAAAATGCTGTTTGCAGTCAGACAAGGATTAACTGCAAGAGGTTCTGGTTTAGGAAATCCAAGGTCTCAGAGTCTGGCTTCTGAAGAGGCAGGCAGATGGCTTGTGGATGCTGGAAGAGGCTCATGCTTAACGTTTGGTGTTTCAGCCTAGATGTCTGTTCAAAGGTCACAAGGAGACATAAGTAGGGACCTGGAAAATGTATTGATAAGTAAACTAAGGGTTACAATGAATTTTGCTGACAGTTGGTGGCCTGCCTCTAAACTCATAAATTTTAATGGTATAATTTTCTTGTTTGACTGTGGCCAGCGTAAGCTGTGTCATATAGTTGTTTAGATTCAAGACATTTTTTCACAACAATCTTTTAACCATAGAATCATAAAGTTTCTAGGGCCCTCCAGGGTCATCTAGTCGAAACCCCTGTGCAATGCAGGAAATTCACAACTACTTCCACCCCACACCCCCAGTGATCAGTTCAAGGAAGGAAATAAACTTGGGATTGAGGTTCCAGTTCCGGCCGCGGCGGCTGCAGGTGGGGAGGAGCACAGCTCTCAAACCATAAGCAGAATTCTTCTCCAAATAGGGGAGTTTAACTCCCGAAAAGACTCCCGAAGAGAGTCGGAAAGTATGGCCTTTATCTGGTGGGTGGCTATTTGAGACGGCGGTCCAATCCACCCATCTGTTTCGGCTGGAAGCAGTTGGAGAAGACAAGAAGCTTCGCGGGGAGCGCAGAAGCATAGCCGCGTCCCGTTGATCCGAAGAGGGGACAACTGCAGAAGAAAAACGCATGTAAGCAGAGTTGAATAGCTTACTTAGCAACTCATACAAACTTTGTAACCCATACAAAAGATTAAAAACTTTGGTACAAAGCCGTTCTGAGTGGGAGGTGCTTGCAGGCTCCGACACCGACGCCGACGCTGAGAGACGGGGCGAGGCAGGGAGGTGACAAGGCTTGATGAGCGGAACACCGAGCGAAGGAGCGGCTGCAAAAGTAACCGGCTCATGAGAACACTAGCGTAAAAAGTGTAAAAAGAACTAGAAAAAGACTGTACGGAAGAAAAGCGGGGGCGAGGAGCGGTATTGTGCGATCTCATAATTTCTAGACTTTTTTTTTAGTATTCTCGTTACTAGCAACGCGACGTGACGCGAGACAACATAGCGATCAATTGCTCCGTAATCGACTGAGACGGTCTGGAGGAGGAAAAGGCGCACAAAATCAACATATACAAGCACGTCCCTGAATTGTCAGGTGTCGAGGCATTAAGTGATTGTAGAGAGCGACAGAAGAACGGGAGTGAAATAAAAATAACATTGGCTGCAACAAAAATAAAGAAAGGAATAATGAGAGGAGAGGAGAAAATGCCAACGGAGGAAGTGATTGAACTGGTTGATATTGAGGCTTGAAAAGCCCAGATACCAGCTTATTAACGTATTGATGTGACTAAAACATTGAAACATTGAAAGACTAATGGTTAAAATGTGATGGGACTGATGTAATTAAAGTGACCTAGGAAGGTGTAAAGCCAAAATACAGGACAGTTGAGTGGAAAAATAGATAATAGATAGGCAAACAAAACAGTAAGACTCCAAGTATTACAATAGATTATACAGTTTAGTAGGGTATTATAAGATAAGATAAGGGTAGTGAAGATAAGATAGGGGTAGTGAAGTGTAGTGCAGTTTAGGGTAGTTTAGTTGAATATTACAATACAATATAGGCAATATAGGCAAGTTTAATATAGTTTAGTATAGAATAATAGTATAACATAAGATAGTAGATAGTAATTATAGTAAATAGCATAGTATAATATAGAATAGAAACACATAGCAGAGGAAAGGCTAGATTAAGAGTAAGATAAGAAAAATAGGGGGGGAAAGATAGGACAAAATAAGAAAAGGAAAGTCGGACTGATTCAGGCGTTGAAGCAAAATAGTTAGGAGAGCATAAAGGAAAAGTAGGCAAAGTGTAAACTCAATCAGAGTAAAAGAAACCAGAGGTAGCTCAAATAACTGAAATATATGAATTAATATATGAAAAAGAATGGCCACGGGTGGTAGGAAAATGTCCATTTCTGGACCTACAGGTACAAGTCAAATGAGTGCTAAAGAAATAAATGCACAGATATATGAAAATATTGCCGAGGCAATGAACCAGGCTATACAAAATACCATACCAAATTTAATAACAAAGGCATTAGAGTCTATACAGGAGAAATTGGATACGGTTACACAACAGGTTACACAACAGGTGACTCAACAGGTATCAGCTCATATAGAGGACTTTAAGATACAAATAATAGAAAATAGACAAGACATAACAAGTTTGAAGAAGGCAAATAAAGTTACAGAGGAAAAACTGGAGGTGGTAGATCAACGGTTTGAGGAATTTAGTCAAAAATATGATGCGTTAGAAAATTCACTAATGGCACTTGAAGTAGAAAAGTCATCGCTTTTGTTAAGGTTTCAAAATATCCCAGAAAAAAAAGAGGAAGACATAAGGGAATGTATAATTTTTGTGTTAACTGACTGGTTGGGTTTAGAATCAAGTGAAGAACTTGATAAGGAGGTGGATTTAGTTTTTAGAAGAAACACGGCGTATGCCAAACGTAGCGGTCTACCCAGAGAAGTGCATATGAGGTTCTATAAAAGGTCAATAAGGGAGAAGATTATTGAAAAAACAAGGACAGAGGTATTGAAAATTATAGGAAATGAAATTCGTATACTAAGAGATATTCCATGGAGGGTGAGAAAAAAGAGGCAGGACTATCAATCACTGGCTATTGCGTTAAGAACAAACGAGATAGCATATAGATGGCTTACACTGGAAGGCATATCCTTTTATTATAAAGGGACAAGATACAGCATCACATCGGTATTTAAATTGGAAGACTTTGTTAAAAAATTTGGTAAAGACTTAGGAATATTGGAAGAGGATTTTTCAAGCTCAGAGGAAGAAAATCAAAATATATCTGAGGGAGAACTAGGAGAGGGAGAAACCTCAAAAGGGAAAGAAAGGAAAAAACTAGAAAAAGGGGAAAAGGTCAGAAAATACCCGTCACCAAGAATTATAACAAGACAACAGCTGAAGAAGGGGGAGGAAAAAAAATAAGAACAATGAATGAAAAAGTTATTAAAATATTGTCTGTAAATGTCAATGGCCTAAATGTACCTCAGAAGAGGAAAAATTTTTTCACACAGTTGGTAAAATCGAAAGCGGATATTATATGTATCCAAGAGACTCATATTAAACAAAAAGATATACACCTACTGACTGAAAAAAACTAGGTTTAAACTTTATTGCGGCTGATAAGCTAAAGAAAAAAGCTGGTGTTGCTATATACGTGAAACAATATTTGTATCCTGAAAAATATATGAAGGGGAGGATGGCTGAATATTAATTGTCAAAATTAAAAGACAAGCAAAGACCACATTAGTGGTAAACATATATGCGCCAAATCAGACACAAGAAAAATTTTATAATAGTCTGCGAGAAGAAATAGCTAAACAAAATTTTGATGATTTAATACTAACAGGAGACTTTAATGCGGTATCTAATCCAAATTTAGACAGAAAAACTATGAAGACTAAACCGACAAGAAGTAATACTTTACCGAAATCGTTTTCATTACTAGCCGAGGAATTTAGTATTGCAGATGTATGGAGACTTAAAAATGCAGAGAAGAAAGATTATACTTTTTATTCACACAGTCATAAGTCATGGTCCCGGCTGGACATGATTTGGTCTTCATTGTCGATGATAGCAGACATAGTAGACATAGATATACTTCCAGCGACATACGCGGACCACAATCCAATAATGCTGACTTTAAAAGATATAACAAAAGCAGCTAGATGGTCAGTAAAAATGTGGGCTCTAAACGATGAGGAATTCACTAATAATTGTAAAGCAGACCTTACAGACTTTTTTAATAGAAATATGAATTCGAAAACAAATATTCAAGTAGTTTGGGACACCTTCAAGGCATATTTTAGGGGGAAAATGATAAGCCAGGAAAGCTGGTTACGGAAAAAACAGAGATTGACCTATCAAACTCTAGTACAACAAATTAAGGTAGAAGAGGCTAACTTGAAGGGAAATCCTTTAAATGCAAAAAGTAAAGATAACCTGAGGTTATTACAGCATAAACTAAATTGTAACTTAACGGCAGAAATTGCAAAAAAAATGTTATATACGAAACAAAATAGTTTTGAAAATGCAAATAAGCCTTCACGCTGGTTAGCGTATAAAATTAAGAAAGAAAAAGCAGATAGAAATATCAAAATATTAAAAGACAAACAGGGTAAGGAAAACATGACAATTAAGGGACAAAAAAAAATAGAGGATTTTTACAAAGAGCAGTATAAAAAAGAGAATATTGATAAAGTGGACATAGATGCATATTTAAAAAAATATACTAAAAAGAAATTTACAGAAGAACAAAAAAAAATACTAAATGACCCGTTTACTGTGACAGAAATAAAAGAGACAATAAGAAGACTAAAACCTAAAAAAGCGCCAGGTCCAGACGGGATACCAGGGGAAATCTACCAGATATTTTCAGATCAAATAGTAGTTCCTTTGAAAAAGACATTTCAGCGGGTTTATGAAACTGGAGAAATACCGAATTCATGGAAAGAAGCAATCATAACATTGATCCCCAAACAAGAAGTAGATTTAACAGAAATCAAAAATTATAGGCCAATATCCTTATTAAACTCAGACTACAAGATATACTCCACGATTTTAGCTAATAGATTTAAAAAAGTGTTAGTAGAGACAATTCAAAGTGATCAATCAGGATTTCTTCCGGGAAGATATATGAGACAAAATATACGTACAATAATGAACACCCTAGAGTTCTACGAATCTCACCCTGACAAACAGATAGTATTATGCTTTGCAGACCCAGAAAAGGCTTTTGACAGGTTGAATTGGGAATATATGCTGACACAATTGAAACTTTGGAACTGTGGAGAAAAAAATTATAAGACGATAGAGACAATTTATAAACAACAAGAGGCAAAGGTTACGTTCAACGGAACACTTACTTCGAATTTCCCAATAGAAAAAGGAGTCAGACAAGGCTGTCCTCTTTCTCCTTTGTTATTTATTTTCGCCTTAGAGACCTTATGTGAAGTAGTCAGAAATGAAACCAAAATAAGAGGTTTAAGGATAAAAGGAGAAAATTTTAAGATTCTAGCATACGCGGATGATGTAGTGTTTATTGTAGAAGATCCCTCTAACTCAATGAATGAATTAATAAACATAGTAGAAGAATATGGTCAAGTATCAGGATTTAAAATTAACAGGAAAAAAACAAAAATGATAACAAAAAACTGTACAAAGAGGAGATAATAAAATTGGAGGAAATAACAAAATTTGAGGTAGTGAAAAAAATAAGATATTTGGGAATTATGTTTACAAACAGATGTAGTTCTATCTATAAGGACAACTATATAAAAATTTTCAGGGAAATTAAAAAAGACTTGGAAATTTGGGGAAAACTTCAACTCTCTCTGTTTGGGCGTATAGCTCTAATAAAAATGAATATTTTGTCCAGAGTAATCTTTTTATTCCAAACAATACCAATATTGAAAAACCAGGAGTTCTTCAAAGAACTACAAAAGAGTCTAACAAAATTTATTTGGCAATCCAAGAAACCTAGAGTGAAACTAAAGTATCTACAAGACAAGAAATCGCGAGGAGGATGTGGTATGCCAGATTGGTACAACTATTATTTAGCATCAGGAATGGTATGGATAAAAGAGTGGGCTAAACTAGAAAACACTAGAATACTAACCTTAGAGGGTCATGACCTCCAAACAGGATGGCATAGAATATTATGGTACGGGGGGGGGGGGAAATAAGATATTTAGACAACATATATTACGAGATGCACTCTTAAAAATATGGGAAGATATAAAATATACATTTTATCAAAAAATACCATTGTGGGTCTCACCTCTAGAGGCGTTTATAAAACCCACATTGATGATTAAAGAAAAAAGAGTAAAATACGAAGACCTTTTGGATAAAAAATTAGAACTTAAATCGAAAGAAAGATTACGAGAAATGGATATAAATTTAACGTGGTGGGAACTAAATCAATTATATTCAAGGTACAATTTGGATAAAAGACAAGGATTTTATAATGAACCCACGGAACTAGATAAAATCTGGTTAATTTCAGAGGAGAAAATTATTTTAAAAGTATACGATTACCTCCTGGAATATAGAATGCAAGACGAATGGGTGAAACCAAATATGATAAAATGGGCTCAATATATTGGTTATAATATAGAACTGGATAAATGGTTATTGATCTGGGCAGAGAATTTGAAAATTACCCGAGCGACCGCATACAAAGAAAATCTATTTAAAATGTTCTACATGTGGCATTTATCACCGGATAGACTTTTTAAGTATTCTAAGAAAGGCACCAACACATGTTGGAAATGCAAAAAAAATATCGGCACATTCTACCATATGTGGTGGAAATGTCAGAAGGTTAAAAAAATTTGGTGTATGATACAGAATATACTTCAGGAAATAACGAGAATTGAAATTCCACTGAAACCAGAGATATATTTGCTTAACATGACTCCAAAGAATATTACCAAAGAAAAGAAGAAATTGATTATACACGGCTTTACTGCTGCACGTTTGCTGTTTGCTAAATACTGGAAAACAGACAAAATCCCAGAAAGGGAAGAATATATTCAAAAGATGTGTGAAGTGGCGGAAATGGACAGTTTAACAATGAAGTTAAAATGTAAACTGGAAAATGTTTTTTTACAAAACCTGGGATTTGTTTTATGATTGGTATGAAAAAAGTTATTTGTAGAAAGGCACAAGTATATAATGAATGTTTATTGTAAACGGTTGTTTTCCTCTGTAACATATAAAATTGTAAAGTTTTGTTCCGTATAGAAAATCTTAAAAATTGAATAAACAAAAAAATTTTTAAAAAAAGGAAGGAAATAAACTTTATTTGTAAACTGTGTCAGCCTCTTGACTTATGTCTGGTGGACCAAGTATTTTCCAAAAACATAACCAAGGTAGAGTAGGATGGGAAAAGAACTCTAATTCCATGTACATGTGATAGCCTGTAGAATCATTAAATAATAGTGTTACTTTTGAGCAGAGTTTGATGGATCACAGAATCATTAAAAAATAGTGTTACTTTTTTCCTCCCATAGAGAACAATGGAGGGAATGGGGGCAACCTGTTTGGGGGCCTGTAGAATTGGACCCCCTGGTCCAATCTTCTTGAAACTTGGTTGGTATTTCGAGGAGAGGCCCCAGCAGCTACCCTGCAAGTTTGGAGCATCTCCCTCAAACCCCCTCCCCTCCAGTGTCTTTTAAAGTTGCCACCGAATTTCAGCGGCAATTCAGCAGCGAGCCAAATCAGATCAGAGAATCTGATTCGGCCCGTGGCTGCCCTAGGGGCCACTCCTGAGCTGGCAGAGCTTTGCTCCGCCTCGCTCCGGCCCCAAAGGACCCCTGGGCATGGGAATATCCTGGCCCAGGTGAGACCCTTCACTATGTTATTTGCAGTGGAAGCTAAGGGGCTCTGTTTGAGGCAGGCATAACTCATCAGAAAATAATTTTACATGTTTGAAAACTGGCCACCAACCTCAGAATGATCGATGGAAGCTGCAGTGCCAACAAAGGAAGGGAACTGGAACATCCTGAACAAAGTTATCTTCATGATAGGCAACATATAATAGAGCTTTAAACAACCTGTCATGTGTCTCTAATCCCCAGTCCATCATACTAGGTTGCTGAGTGACACAGTCTCAGCTGGACCTACCTCACAGGGTTGTTGTGAATATAAAATGGGGGACAGGAGAACAATACAGCTTTAGGCCCCCATTGGGAAGAAAAACTAGGTATGACATTTGTTACAAATCTAATTTTTAATGACAGTAAATACACTATGTCTTTTGTCATAAAGCAAAGTAGCCTTTACAAAGGCAATTAGATCTTCCACGAACACAATAATTTCTGTTCACATGCTTAACCACTAAAACAGATTAATGTTCCATTACCATGCATGTAAGGGGGGGGGGGGAAGCATTCTTTTACTACTTTGTTAGATAATAGGGAACTATTATTAACTCCCCCGCTTCTGTTCATAATACTAACAAAGGTGTGCTACTATACTACTATTAAGTACAATCTGTTGCCAAGCAGGGTAGCAATGAGGTGTTGAGACTGAAACTTGAAAATAAATTAGGGAAACACAGGAAAATTAGGTGGAGAGAAAGAGAAATGAATGAGAAAAATGTGGGAAACACAGAGAGAAATTAAGGAAAAGAGAGGGAGGAGTTGTTTTATCTTGCTGCAGTACACTGACTACCAGTTTACAAGACGTGGCTGAGCTGAGTGCAAGGAAAGGAAAAGAGAAAGGCTAGACTACTGGAGAAAATGACCTTGTTAGCAGCCTGGCAATTACTGTAGTATCCATCAACCTTGCTTGCTTGTTTTATTCCAGTGCTGGCTAGGTTGATGGGTTATCTGCAGTGTTCCCTCTAAGCTGAGTTAGTGTGAGCTAGCTCACAGTTTTTTAGCCTCCAGCTCACACTTTTTTGTTTTAGCTCAGGAAGGATGGCTCCAGAGCAAACTAGTTTATGCTGTAGCCAAATCACTTGCTCACTACTTTAATGCCAGTGGCTCACAAAGTAGAATTTTTGCTCACAAGACTCCACAGTTTAGAGGGAGCATTGCTTATCTGTTAAGCAAGTTTGCTTCAGTCTTGTAGAAAGGCGAGTCAAGCCAATAGAGTGTCTTTTTGTGTGCTCAGACTCCCCTGTGCCCCTAGTGACTGCAGTGAAAACGGAATTAAAAGGAAAACAGGCATTCTGCTGGATGCAGTATGCTTCAGGGGCCCTGGATGCATTCTGCTGGATGCTTCAGGGGCCCTCCAATTGACTCCGCCCCCTAATTTTTGTGACCTTCCCATCCCCCTCTCTCAGCGGCCCTGATCCCACCTTTCTTCCAAACAACACAGAGCTGTTGGTCTTTTAACTACCATTTATCCTCACAATACTTGTGAAGTAGGTTAGGGTGAGAGAGAAAGAGTAGCTAGCTTCAAATTATCCCACGATTTCATGGTGGAAGAGGGATTTGAACACAGGTCTCCCTGGATGTAGTCCAATAATTTAACCATTATTTGGTCTCTTACTTGGATGATGCCCATCCCACCTCCATTCACATTAATGGGTATGGCTGTAGATATACATTTCTATCTAAGGTCAAGTAAGTTGCAGCTGATGCAATGGCACAACTACACTGGCATAGCAAAGTGAAACTTCACAAGATATGCAAATGACAACACAGAAGTGAGGTCCATTGCTAACTTACTTGGAAGTGACCTACTGGGGTATTAACTTCCGAGTCAATGCTCTGGGTGTGAGAGCTCTCCTGCTTGGAGATGTTCAATGTATGTTTTTAAATAAACAGGAATAAAAAAAAATACCAAAAGGCTGTGTACAGGAGTGGCTGTAGGTTCTTCGGTAGTGAGAAAATCTCTGCTTCTCTCCAGCATCAAAGGATACACATATACAGTTGAATGGAAATTATCCTTTTCTCTTCGCTCATCCCGATCTAAGTTTCATTAAAACTGTCCACTTCAAGGGGGGGGGGGTGTCATCAAAGGCCTGCATATTTGATCAAAAGTTTAAAAAGAAACAAAGCCCCAAACAAACATTTAGAAATGGGGTTTGTTTGTTTGTTTTACTCTTGACAAACTGCTTAGAGAAGGGTATGTACAGCTTCATGTGTGTGTACAAATCAGCACTATGCAAATCCACTTTCTACAACAGACCTTTAAAATAGGGTTCCTTGAGGTCTGTCTAAAGGAGAAAATTATGTATGCGCAAAAAGCAATGACTGGGCACAGGCCTGGTACCCACATGGCCCTATGGGGGGGAGGGGTGGACCAGAAGGAAAACTCCATCCACCAGGTCCTCCCCCGGTCTGCCTGCCAGGCTGACCCAGCCAGCTGGCAGTTGGCAGGCTGGCTGATTTCCACGGGACCCTCACCCAAACCAGGAGGCCAGCAGCTGCCACCAGGCCACCCTGCACCACAGTCTCAGCTAGGGAGTGAAAAACCTTCTTCCCAACCTCAGTCCTCTACCTACAAAACAGCCCCAGGTAAGGCCAGGGTCATGCTTTTCTACAAAAGGAAGTGCTGGGACTCAGTCCTGCCTGAATGCTGGGTTCTCTGACTCAAGTCTCACTTATCACAGATAGATGCCTTTTGTGATTGCTCAGGGTGGAGGGAAAGGCTCAGAGGCATCCTTCTCCATTATTAATTCATGTCCTCCAGAATTCAGCTGTAGCACTTTAAACTGGGCTGCAAATGTTTCTTTCAAGTAAAACTCAAAGCAGAGAAGACAATGCATCAAACAATACAAGCCTTATCCATATTTAGAGGGAGCGACCTGAAGGCCAGGATTTGGCTGTCTCATTTAACTCAGTTTCTTTCCACTAGAACTGGCACACAGGTGTACCTTACAAATCAAAATCACCACATTTCAAGAAACGTTACAATATGATTTACACCAGAGACTGTGGAAATTGAAGAAATTAAGGTTGTTTAAACCTCATTTCATGTTTCCCATGAGAAAATCAATAATACTAATCAATGATTAAACCTATTCACTTATTCTGATTACTTAGTTATTAATGAATGCACCTGCTGTCATTAATTAGTGCTATGAAGGTGTCAGAGAAACAAACACAAGATGTGGCTGGAGGCAAGAGGGGGGAAAGGATGTATAGATCACATGCCAGTTCAAACCAGTAATGCCACGGAGTCATTTTAGAAATGGGACTTCATGGTCTCTGTTTAGATGGTAATGTATAGATCAGATCTGAGCCTCTGAGCTGCTTTTGAAATAACTCTGCTGAGCTCATGTGTGGAGACACCAGGTTTCTGCCCCCAAAGTCTGACCCTGATGGTACCACTGGTTCAGACAAGCTGCTGCCTCCTCTAAGTGAAAGTTTTTGGACTTAGGTGCCCATGTCATTATGTGGCTGATGTTGGATGTGAAACAGAAGTATGCACACATCCTCCAGTTACTTGCTATCATAAGAAGTGCAGGGATCACATGTAACCAGGAACATCAGTGGGCAGATTCAGGTGGGCAGATTTTCAGATTCAGGTGGGCAGCTGTGTCGGTCTGAAGCAGCAGAACAAAGTCTGAGTCCAGTGGCACCTTTTCAGACCAACAAAGTTTTATTCTGGGTATAAACTTCCATGTGCATGCACGCTTCTTCAGATGCATACAGTGTTTTCAGTTCACATACAGCAGCCTCTCTGGGATTGCAGGTGTGCTGGAACTTGTAGATGTTTGCAAGGAGGAGGCTGCTGCATGCATGAATTGGCTCAGAAATGGCCAAAGGAAATTAACATCCTGCAGATGATTTTCAGTGAAAAATTACATTTCCAAGGGTCATGTCCCAGTTGCTCCATGGCAGGTTTATATAACCACCCTAATGTCATCCAGTGGCTTTCGTTTCAAGTCAGGCACTGTAGCATCTTTACTGGGGTACCCAACAGGCAACAGCAGAAGTAGCTTTTCATTCACTGGGCGCTGGAGCAACACTCTCAGGCGCGGGCCACAGTTCAGGGGTGTCGAAGTCACTGTCACCAGACCCACATTCTAGAAAAAGAAAGACAAGTTACAGATAGCATGGCCTCATCACTATGCTGGTCCCCTGTTTGTCGCCTAGGGCCCCTATTTGTTTCAGATCTCCATCAATCTTTGAAATTCGCTTTAGCTGACACCATGCAACGGGGTCCCCCCCCAGTTTACAGATGATGTGATTTTGACTATGGAAGTGAAATCTGATGGTACATTGCGCATAATTATTCCTGGGTTCTTTTCTTTATGCTGAGGATGAAATGCAGCCATCCATGCACCTGCTGTCATGATAAGGTCTTAACTCAGAATCTACACATTCAGTGTACCAGATGCAGTTGTACCCTTAGGCCACATGAGAACTAGTGTGGTATAACCAGAAAAGAGCTGGGCTTGAATGCAAAGAGCCAACTACAATTTCTCCCCACTATGACATTCACAGGGTGGCCTCGAGCATGTCAGGATCCCCACTCCTAGCCTACTTCGCAGGATTGTTGTAAGGTTATAATTAGAGGAAGGATGAGCTACAAACATGACCTATAATGTGCTTAGTCCTGTAACAAGAGAAGGTGCAATTTGGAGAAAGCCAGCTCCCATCAAAACAAAGAGCACAACTAATGGTTTAAGGCTGCCATTCTAAACAGAACATGAGCCCAAGTGAACAGAAAACATGCTACTTCAGAATAAACATGTTTAGACTTGGGCTGGCAATTCCAAGTGGAATTTATGTATGCCAAGCTCTCTCTTCATCAGAGGTCATTTTGTAGAAAAAGAGGTGCAGGAGTTCATTAGCATAACTCATTAGCATAACTAATTTGCATATGCTACACCACCTGACATCACTGGAAGTATGTCAGAAGGCGAGAGAGAGAGGGAGGGAGAGAGGGAGGAAAGAAAGAAAGAAAGAAAGAAAGAAAGAAAGAAAGAAAGAAAGAAAGAAAGAAAGAGAGAGAGAGAGAGAGAGAGAGAGAGGACAACTACTAATCCAAGCCTCAGAAATACCACTATTCTGGGAAGATAGCTTCAGTGGTGGCTGAAACCTTCAGAAGGCTGGTTGGAGGAACAAGGACCTTTCCAGGGGGCGGGGTCATTTTGCTGCAGCCATGACACAAGCGAGCATTCCCTGCCGGGGGGGCTGCCATCAACTCTCGGAGCTGAGTTCCCCCGAGCTCCTGCTCAAAATGACCCCTGCTCTTCATTATTCCCAGAAGAGTTTAGCATACTTACCTTGCTGCATGAATCTTCATTCAAATTTAAAGCCTGGGCTGCGCTATCATAATAGGTGTCTCTGTGTATAGCCTTTGTAACTCCATCTTTGTTACAGGCTGGTGGTTGACCTTTTAGTCACCTTGTGTTTTGTGAGGGGACAGTGGTCAGGCTACTCACAAGATAATATTTCTCTCTCTCATGCTTATTAGCAGCCCTTATCTCCAAAGCTTGATTTGTTTCCTCTCACCATTAGATGCCAGGTGTGAGATGGCCTGGCTCATCTCAGTGTTTGGGATAGCTTGATTAATCTTTTCTTGACTGGTAGCCAGCACTTAGGATATAAGATGTTTAGTTTTAGCTATGTGTCTCATCTCAGATTCTGGCAAGCTTGGTTTTGTGTATGTACTTGTGGCCCACTGGATGGAAGTTTAGCCTGCTATTTCTGTAAGCTTGATGCTTTATTAAAATTTCCTTGTAAACAAACCTGGATCTTGCATATCATTTCCTTGGGATTTCTGTGAAATCTGGAGCTCCTAGCCAAAGCCCCAAAAAGTCTGAGCACATACTATACACTGCCATAGTCCCAGAGCTCTCCCATGGTCTGTGTTTTTGCACCAGCATGTGAGTGCATATGGGGCGGGGGGAAATCCTCCCCCTGCCTGGTCAGTGTGGCCTGGACCATAATCGATAGCAAAGTTGAAGCATGTGCTAGTTACCTTCTGGAATACTGTTGCACATGTCACTCTCTAACCTTCATCCTGGTCCAACTCATACTTTAATTGCAAGCATACCTGTAGTGCAGCGAGGAGAATGCCACAGGCAATAGAAACACTGATCTCATTGTAGTAATGAGTTTTCTTTTTTCCATCTGGAAGCATTCCATACACCTGCTTGAAAATAAGGATCAGGTAGGGAGCTGTATCCAAGTATTCTTTGATCCAGTTTGTCCTAGAAAAAGATGGTTTTAAAATCCTTGTTATTACTTATTTTACATATTTAATCTATAGCCTCAACTACAAACATTTGCATTGGCTGTAAGAAAGCCTGATAATTTGATATGGACTGTACTACGGTCATGCAAACAATACTTTAACATGCATTTTAATACAGATGATAAATTTTTAGATCTTCAAAATGATCGAATTAATATTTATTTTTATGCATTCAGAATGTTCACGTGCATAGGATTGCTTACTCAGAGATTATATGCAGATTCATTTCCTTGTAGAGAGCTTACAAATGTATCAAGATATATGATACCCTATTCCAAGTCAAACTTCACAGAAGTTTTTATGCTGAGCTTATTAAAACATTCAGTAACTTTCCTTAAAAGATATATGTTTGAGCAGGGAGAATTGTTAATACCTCAGTCTTTTCAAGTCGTTAACCCATCTGTCTCCCATTCTTTTCTTATAGTTTATTTCTTCCTCCTCTTCAATGATCTCCCGGATGTTATGTTTTATTTCTGGATCTTGTACTACTACAAAGGTCCATGGCTCTGTGTGAGCTCCGCTGGGAGCTGTCCCTTTAATCAAATAAAAGAAGCATTGATATTAAAGAAAGCTAATTCACAAAAAGATAAAGAAAATGGATCTCTAACATTAAGACCTCCAGTCTGTAAGAACTTCTTGTTGAAAGGCTCCTAGATTAAATTAGTAGTACCAGTCTCAGTCATATTTAATAATGATACATCATGACAGTACATGAAAAGTCGTACACTCCATAGTTCACTTCTTCCACTGCCTCAGTGGACATGGCTGCTTGTGGATATTGACAGAGTCGTCCCGAATGACTGTGCTTACAGAAAACATAGGCGATACCATTTTCTGGCTATGCACAAATTATGTGACTGCTACAAATGTGTATTGGTTACACAGGGCAAAAACCAGAACATGCATGTTGGTTCTCTTTTCAGATTTTGCAAGGAATCCAACTCAAGGTGACAAAGGCCTGTTTCTTATGTTATGTTTATGGTGTAGGAGTCACTGCAGCACAGCTCCTTTCCAACATGGCTCAGGCCCACATGGGAGGTGCCAGTGCTGGGGCCCCTCCTTGTACCTGTGTTACCCAGTTTGTAGACTGTGGCTTCTCCAGGGTAGCCACAGCATTGCCCTGGCAGTTTATGAAAGCCCTGCCCTCCAGCAGCACCCACAATGCCAGTACAAAGTAAGAATATGCTCATAATTACGAAGACTGTAGGGAGAGGGCCTGATGAAGGGTATTGAAACTGGTACGGGATTATTTCATGAAGTTTAGGGTCCTGTTCTTTGTGAGCACTGGCCAACTCTCCTTCTGCAAGCATCTTGCAAAAACTTCAGTGGGGTCTGAGTACATTTTCAGCTAATGCTAACAAGGTGCCGGAGTGGCTGCCCAGCACTTTACATTTGCCAGGAATCCATTCACATGGTGCAGTACCTGCTGCTTTAATCACATGGTCAATGACCTCCCTTGGAACTGGCTCATCACTTATAAACCTGACAGACCGTCTCTTATTGAGAAGGGCATAAAAATCCTTTGATCTTTTAACCATGTCTTCTTCTGAGTAACGCTCGGTCATGAAAGGGATGTGGGCAATGTTGTCATCTAAGCCTTGCCATTCGTCACCATCATCTAGAGGAAAAAGCAGAGAGGAAAAGGCACACACTTCGGTTAAGAGGTTTCCTTGACGACAGATAGGTTTGGCTCATGTCAATATACAATAATTTAAACAAAAGTTGTCCCACAGGAAATGAAATCCAAAGATTTTGAACAATATTAATTATCCGTGCCAGGCACATATTAACAATCACAATTCCTAAGAACAGCTTTCCTTTATCAAGGTTTGCAGAACCTTGCCTAAGATATCATAGCCACTAGGCCCAATTCAAGATGCTGGTATTGACCTTTAAAGCTCTAAATACCTTAAGGATCACGTACTCCCCTATGAACCTCCCTATCCACTTCAGTCACCTTTGGAGGCCCTGCTTCAGGTGCCCTCACTATCTAAGAAAAAGCCTTCTCAGTTGTGGTGCCAAAACTTTGGAACTCCCTCCCCAGGGAGATATGTCTGTCTTCTGCTATCATTGCCTTCTAATGAAAAGGTGGAAACTCTTCCAAAAAGTTTTTAAAGACAAGTAATGATACTCATAGGAATATATTAAACAAGTGGAGACCTGCAAGAAACTTGCAGGATGGTTATCCCATTCCTCACACCTTTGTTTCCTCCCTTCTCCCCCTACCTCTCTCACACTCTTTCTCCCTTCTGCCCCCCTTCCTTACTCTCTCCTCCTCCATGTATGTTACTTCCTCTCTCTTTCTGACCCATCATCATTCTCTTTGTTTTTCTGCCTCCCCAACTCATCACTCTTTCTCTTTCTCCCCCCCACTCCATCACTCTTTCTGCCCCCATCCCTCTCCCAGCCTCCTGCCTGCTTCCTCTCCCCCCACAGCAGCAGCGGCAGTGCTCTGGGAATCACAATGGATCTCCCAGCTGCAGAGATCAATTCACCTTAGGGCTGCCAGCTCCAAGATGGGAAATTCCTGGAGATTTGAGGGTGGAGCCTTGGGACAGGGAGGCTTGGGGAGGCAAGCAGCCTCAGTAGGGTATAATGCCATAGACTCAACCCTCCAAAGCAGACATTTTATCCAGGGGAACTGATCTCTGTCACCTGGACAACAGTTGTAATTCTGGGTGCTCTCCAGCCCTTGTCTGGAGTCTGGCAATGGTAGTTCAAGTCAAGGAAATGGCTGGTTTGGAGGGTGGAGTCTATGGCATTATAATGGTCTGTAATCCCTCCTCAAATCCCACCCTCCCCAGGCTCCACCCCTCAAATGTCCAGGAATTTCCCAAGCTGGAGGTCGCAACCCTATTTCCTTCCCACACAACAGCCAACCTACCTTTCTCTGTCTTCAGCTTTCCATCTCCACCCCCCTCCCACACAGCCTCTGCCTAGGAAAATTACAGACTTTCTCCACAGTGGGGACAAAAGCAGCTTACATTATTATTTCCTCCTTGTTATCTGCACAACAACCCTCTGAGGTTGGTTAGGCTGAAAGTATGTCTCCTAGTCAGCTTCCACCGCAAGAAGGGGATCTGAACCTGGGTCTCACAGATCCCAATCTGAAGCGCTAACTGTTACACTGGCTTTCATAGGGTGGCTGCTGCTGAACAGTAGCAAGCAGCTGGGCCTACCTGAGTCATGTAAATCAGGTGGTATCAAGTCACATAGAGGGTGCTGCCTAGGGATGCCAGCCTCAAGGTGGGACCTGGGGATCCCCTGGAATTACTGTTTATCTCCAAAGATAACTTTCCATGGAGAAAATGGATGCTTTGGAGGGTGGAGTTTATGGTATTATACCTCAAAGAAGAAGAAGAAGAGATTGGATTTATATCCCACCCTTCACTCACTTGGAGTCTCAGAGTGGCTTACAAACTCCTTTCCCTTCCCCTCCCCACAACAGACACCCTGTGAGGTAAGTGGGGCTGAGAGAGCTCTGAGACAACTGTCCTTGAGAGAACAGCTGCTACAGAACTATGGCTTGCCCAAGGTCATCCAGCAGGGGCAAGTGGAGGAGTGGGGAATCAAACCCAGTTCTCCCAGATTAGAGTCCACGCACTTAAACCACTACACCAAACTGGCTACACCAAACTGAGGTCCCTGTCCTCCCCTGGCTCCACCCTCAAATCTCCAGGAGTTTCCCAGCCTGGATCTGGATCCGCTGCTGGTGAGCGGGGGGGGGGGGGGTACTTGGCAACCCTGGACTGCTGCCAGTAAAAACCCTGCCTTTTACTGACAGAAACTGTTAAAAGCCCTCCCCCCCCGAACATTCTAGTCTCTCACAGTTGATGCCTGAAGTTGATGCCTTTTCAAAAGGTATTGGGGGGAATTCAACGGTCCCTGAAGATTTTTTAAAACTTTCTGGATTTTTCTGCAGACTGAGAAAGGCCCCTGACTATGTAGGAAAAGCTGTTGGGGGAGAGTGAGCTCTCTTTTGGCAGATATAAGTATCCACACAGAAAAAAAACCTCTGGGAATTAGTATATTGATGTACTGAATATGTAAACACATACAGCGCTTCAAAAGAATGTAATGCACATCATAAAGTCACACAAACCACAGAATGATGATTCTTAAATTAATACAATCCAAAATAGTCCACAAGCACAAGCCCTCCTTGACGCAATAACAGTCCATTGAAAATACTGTCCACTATACCCCAACGGTATTGTATGTAATATAAAGACTGTTGTGAAGAAAATCTTTCATCCAAGGGTATAGTGAGTCAAGGTAGGTGCAATGACCATGCATAAATCAAAATTTATATATTGTATTCAGCATATTTAATATATTCCTATGAGTATCATTATGTGTATTTAAAAACTTTTGGGGAAAGTTTCTACCTTTTTATTTGTAGATTTACGTTTTCCCTTCCCTGTTAGTTTTGTGATCATTGTCTTCCGCCAGCAACTGAAGACTTTTTTGTTTTGTTTGGTATATCCTGAGCAAAGTCTTATTGGCCCTCCTCACGGGTTGTATTGTGTTTCTGGGAGAGATTTTGGGTTTGTCACTTTATTCTGGTTTTAACTGGAAACTTTTTAAAAACTAAAAACTTTTTTTAAAAAAGCCTCCTTGAACCATGAGAGAAGGCAGAGTATAAATGTTTAATAAATAAATATGTTCTATTGTTATATATTACATATTGTTATGTAATACATATTAAAAGCAGTGTTCATATTTTAAATGTTTAGTGTTTTGATGTCCGCTGCCTTGGGGACTCTATTTGGGTGGGAAGATGGCATAGAAATGTTTTAAATAAATAAATACAATCTAGACATTCCAGTTGGCTCAAAATGTAGCTGCAAGAATTTTAACTGAAACCAGTTGAGATGGGCACAGTAGACCAATTGAACTAATTTCTGATCTGTTTAGATTCAGCACACGAAAGCTCACACCTTGAATTAAACTTTGTTGGTCTTAAAGCTGTCACTGGACTCAAACTTTGTTCTTCTGATTTGTTTATAAGCTCTATTCAAAGTTCAGGTTTGGAATTTCTTTTCTTTTTTTCTTTCACTTTTTATTAGTTTTTGGTATGAAGAAAAGAAAAATAGAAAATAGAAAAAGAATATATAATATATAAAGTGACATTTGATTACATATGAGATAAAATCCTCTCTACCTTGCAGAATCATAATTAGTTTATCCATTTCAGCTGTTTCAAGTAATTTATCAATCAAATCTTCTCTTGAAGGTATTTCTTCTCTTTTCCATAATCTGGCATATAATATTCTAGCAGCAGTTACAACATAAATTATCATATAACAGTCAGATTGATCATACTGTTCAGATATTATATTCAGTAAAAAAAAATCTCTGGATGAAAGTGTATACTGGTTCCTATTATATTTTGCAAAATCCTATGTATGTCAACCCAATATTTTTTTGCTTTTAAAACAAGTTCAGCCAAGCATGAAAAGAGTTCCGATTTATTTTTTTTATATTTCCAGCACCTATTTGACATGTCAGGGTAGTATTTTGCCAATTTATCTGGTGTCATGTGCCACCTATAGAACATTTTATAGAGGTTCTCTTTAAAGCTTTTGTATATTTTAATTCTCCAAATTGGACCATTGATCTAAGTTAATGTTGTGTCCTAAATTTTGTGCACAACTGATCATTGTGTCTTTTACTGTTTCATCTTGCATTTTATAGTCTAATAAAACAGTATCAATTTTTTGATCTCTTCCATGCCCAACAGTATTTTATCTAGTTCTATAGTTTCTTCATAGAAGCCAGTTCCTTTATCTTTTGCATATCTTGATTCCAGCTGAATTTCAAGGTCCAAATGGGCTTGGGACCAAAGTTCTTGAAGAGTCTCTTTCAACATCTTGAACATGCCTACAATCCAGGATTAGCTGGTAGTACACTTTTAGGGTATCTACACTATCAGGTGTGCAGGCATTCAGGGCAGGACGTTTTCAGCAACTGAACCTTTCCCATCTCCCTCCCCCCAAAAGTCCCCCATAGGAAGTAATGACTCTCCTGCTAGGCTGCCGTTTGACCACCATTTTAGAAATCAGTAGAGAGAAGTGCAGCTGCACAAAAATTCACCTATTTGGGGGGTCTGTAAAATCAAACTGTTTGGTTGAGTCTACTTGAAACTAGGTGGCCTTTAGATTATAAGGAGGACTATGT
Organism: Lepidodactylus listeri; assembly: GCA_029233225.1. Classification (NCBI taxonomy): domain Eukaryota; kingdom Metazoa; phylum Chordata; class Lepidosauria; order Squamata; family Gekkonidae; genus Lepidodactylus; species Lepidodactylus listeri. Next base: position 52,695,023 of record JARCFY010000003.1, on the reverse strand, counting down.
TATGTGCAAATTTTTGTTCCATTATCTTTCTAACAGCTGTCCCAGATCTTCATATATTTTCCCCATTAAAAATAGGGGTCCTAAACTCCAAAATCACATGGATTTATACCCCAAAATAAGCAATCATGGTAAAAAAAAATCCCCCCACCCCCAAAGCCTCATTTTGAAATTATAAGCAGTTTCTTTCCAGAGTACACACAGAGTCCCTTTGCTGTCTTCCCTCTTGATATTCTCATGTTGTTAAAAATAGATCTTATGGGGTGCCTTTGACATTGAATAAGCTTTGTGTTTCTTTTTTCACTGAGATTCTAGAATGCAATACTGTTTGCTAATTTTGTTTACACTGTTTCGTTGAGCTGCTTTTTATTTTACTTGCACAGGGTTGTTTTAACTTATTTGATTTAAGTTGTACTTTTACCTACCATTTTAGTGGTGGTACATTCATGTATTCCATAATGAGTACTCCTTTAGAATAGAAGGGTAGTTAAAAATATCTGAAATAAACAAATACTTGCAACAAATAGTGCTCAAAAGTTGTGAGGATTAACTAGAATTTCAGATTTTTTTGAAATATATATTTGCAGTTTAGTCCGTTTGAAGCCCACTGGTATAACTCTGTTTAGGATTGCACTGTTAATGAATTTTAGTTTGGTTCAATTGAGTTGTGGTAGGAAGGTTGGAATTCTGACCTTGTATTCTTATAAAATCAATTAAAGTGGCTTGGCTTAGTAAACACTCTCACAGATACCGGTGAAAAAATCAATAAACTATGCCAGCTAGAGATAGCCTCCTTAATGTTTAAGCTGTTTAGAGATATCAAAGAAACCAATTAACAAAAGAATTTGTGAACATGGTGCAAAATTAATACCAGAAGCTGCATTAAACAACTGGAAAACTTGAATTATATCTGATCCGTTCTGGCACAAATGAGAGAACGTACAAATCTCAGTTTGACAGTTTCTGTATTACATAGGCCGAGGACAGACTGGCAATCTAAAGCGGGGCAGGCACGCTTCGGAGACGGAAGAAAGGAGCATGTTCAGACATGCGCATCTGCCTGTCGGCTCCGTTTCGTACTTACCCGTCTCCCAGTCGCTTTCCTTCCACTTTACCAGGACACCGGGTAAAACCGGTGTTCAGGGGCCGTCCTCCGCATGCCTCCCGCTTCCAAACAGTGTGAACTGGAGGAAGCGGAAGGCATCCGGAGGCGGCAGTGTGAACGCGCCGCACAAAGTTGTGCGCACATGCGAAACACATCAAAGAAAAACAAAAAAAAGTGCAGCGGCGCACACCGGCTCTGCGGCAGTCTGAACGCTCCATATCGTTGCTGGTCCGCATTGCTCTGGCGAGTGTGAACGGCCAGCTCCGTGGGGTTTTCCCCCCGCACCAGTTCCCTCCGCTTTGCCTCCGCTTTAGATTGCCAGTCTGTCCTCAGCCATAGTTTTACATAGCTATTAAAGGTCTGATGGAGTTTTGTTGGAAGTGAAGGACTGGTCGCTGTCCCCTGTCTCAGCCTCCAGACTACATGGCAAGAGAGTCAGATAGCTAGATAGTCAGATTAAGCTTCCTTCCTGTATTTACTCTTCTGCCACTGTCCCTTTGAAGGAGACTGGTAGGTCTCAGGGAAGTTGCTTCTCCTTCCTTCCATTCACTCTCTCCCACAACACACTTCTCCTTGCACACACCAAGAGGGAGGACACGCTGTCTCCATCTTGGCACCATGGTGCAGGTGGCCCTCTCACCGTCTGCATCCATCCTTAGTAAATCAGACTAGAATACTATCCTATCGCTATCCTTTCCTATCTAGAATGTAGTTCTAAAATAAATAGACTTTTATTAGTCTGAAGACGTGGCTCTGTGTAACTGTGTGACTAAGCTTGGATGCCTAGTGCAAAGACGCTCCTGCATGTGTAGATTTGATGCACGCCGCTAAACTAGCTATGGAAACTGGACTATATCAGCTCTCCCAACAAGTTTTACATTTAGATTTACTGGCCAGTATCTAACAGAGACTTATATATTCTTATCTGATCTGTTCTGAAATAGTGAAAGATAAATGTTTTTTTAACTTATTGGAATATCAGTGTATTTAAATGGACAAATCAGTGCTGCATTGCAGTTATCACCATCATAGCTTTTTTGTGGGGGTGATGAAAGAAGCAAAGCCCAGCCTTCCACAGCAAAAGTAGGGAAATTTCCCCAGATATGCAGAAAAAAACTGATTTTGTAAATTAAGCAAAAGAAAAAATGTTCTCGGTGTCCTGAAGAGTACTGAATATGCTTCAGAAGAGACAGAACTCATAGCCAAGGAATCATGGGGCCCAGTATAGGCCTGTGGTTGTACCCAACAGAGAGGAATTACAGAGGGGCAGCATGATCCCAGCAGCTCTGAGCCATAGCAAGTGGGCGGGATTATGGGTTTTTTTGCAAGAATCACCCTCCAAGTATGCCTGAAGTATGCTTGAACAAGACTAGGGTTTCCAACTAGGGTGTGGAGGGGAGGGAGCTCAGCAAGGAAGTGATGCCAGATCCTATGATGTCACATACTGTGATGTCATAACTCAGGGGTGGCCAACCTGTGGCTCGGGAGCCACATGCGGCTCTTTCACACATATTGTGCGGCTCCTGGCAGGGCGGCTGGGGAAGCAAGGGGGAGGCATGCTTTTTCTCTCTTTCTCCCTTCCTTCCTTCCCTCCTCCCTCCCATCTATTTGCTTTCCTAGTTTCTCTCTCTCTCTTTCTTATAACTGGTTTTCCTCGTTTGTTTTTATTTTTGGCAGTCCCATTTAACGTTAATAAAAAGCAAATTTGCATATTTTTAAAAATAAAAACGTGTGTGTGATATTTGTTCCTGTCTTGCGGCTCTCAGACATCTCTATGTGGCTCTTACGTTTATTCTAGGTGGCTCTTACGTTAAGCAAGGTTGGCCACCCCTGTCATAACTAAATGAAAGATCATCATAACTAAATGAAAGATCATCTCTTCCATTTCCTGTGAGGTCAGTTCTTCCCACAAAAATTCAAATTTCTGACCTCACATCACTTTGCCTGACCTTTTTCCTCTCACCTTACACCTTACTTGTAGGCTTCTGTATGCATGTGTTCTGCCTGTCATACTAACTCTCCCCTCCCCAAATCCCACCATCTCCGGGCTCCCAAAATCTCCAGGTATTTTGCAGCCTGGAGTTGGAAGTCCTATCAGGAGTGTTTACAGAAGCTCTGCAGCAGCTTTTCAGAGGGGCACAGGAAGGTGCTCAGGGAAAGGGAAGGTGGGGAAAACCTGCTTCTATGAATTCCTTCGGTGCATGAAACCTTGGATCCAACCCAATGTATTCCAGCTAATTAGACCCTCTATTTTGCTTGTGGCACAAACAGATGGGACAAAGACTTTAGATCTTTGACCTTCTATAAAAGGCAGAATGGATATGTGCTTAGCCCTGATTAAGATCATGGCCATGTGAGGAACAGACAAGGATTTAACCCTTCTACCCCTAATCCAGACCAGGCCTCCTGTGCTGCTACTAGCATTTTAAAGGGGAAAATCTTATGTTGTCTCCCCCCGCCATCTTGAAACACTAACAACAGGGTAAGGAGCACATTTCAATACGTGAAACAGTGTAGGAGGTTGAGGGGTTAAATTTCTCTTTCTTCCCCAGATGTCCCTGACCCAGCCTCAGGATGTGTATGCATCCTGTTTGACTTTTACAGATTGATGGAGAACCAGGATCATAGAATCACAGAGTTGGAAGGGACCTCCAGGGTCATCTAGTCCAACCCCCTGCACAATGCAGGAAATTCACAAATACCTCCCCCTCCACACTCGCAGTGACCGCTGTTCCACACCCAGAAGATAACCAAAAACCTCCAGGATCCCTGGCCAAGCCGGCCTGGAGAAAAATTGCTTCCTGACCCCACAATGGTGATCAGCATTTCCCTGGGCATGTAAGAAAGGGCCATAAGAACTAATCACTAAGGCAACCCTTCCTGCCCTCCCTCTTACGATCTGCCTAAGTTCACACAATCAACATTGCTGTCAGATGGCCATCTAGCCTCTGTTTGAAAACCTCCAAAGAAGGAGAGCCCACCACCTCCCGAAGAAGCCTGTTCCACTGAGGAACCGCTCTGTCAGGAAGTTCTTCCTAATGTTTAGCCGAAAACTCTACTGATTTAATTTCTTTGTCATGATCTTTGTCATATCTACAGGTGCTCTCAGTATGTTCCACGCTTTATTCCAGAGCTAAAGAAATAACATTTTCTGTTACTGCTAATGATGTTGAAGTCATGACGATCCTAATGCTATGATTACAAAATGTCTTGAGCCATTGCTGTGCAGGGTCCAATGTACCCTACCACTGGGGCCTGCAGAGTGCCAGGAAAAGCCAGTTTCTCATACTAGGCAGTATGGTAGCATATGTGTTGTTGTAATCTTCTACTAGTAGTGATGAGATTTTGGAAGCTCTATGCAGCTATCCTTCTGGTGAGGCATTTAGTCCTGTTTGTCTCTTTATTGATGCAAACGCACACAGCATCCCCATTGTACACAGCAGGCGAATCCTTGCCCCAGGCATGTATATTTTTCATCATGGGCATCGTGGGTGGTTTTTATACAGCCTTTTGGCCGAGATTTAGTAACGGTGTGGTATTTGAAGATTGCATTTTGTATATCCTGAAGTTTTGTCACCTAATATGTCATAGAGGCAGGCTACACACTTTAAAAACAAACAAATAAAAAGAGAAAACATTTTAATTGGATAGAAACAAGAGAACAAAACTGATTGGCAGCGGTGACTTTCACGACACTAATATGGTACATTCTCAGCACTCTCCACTTAGCAAACCATTGACCTGATGACCGTTCTAAGGAATGTCAGTTTTAAGTGCAGGTAAAATAACAAAAATGGCTTTGTAGCCATCTAAACTTTTCCCTCTCTGCAATCTAATCCCATTTTGTGATTCTAGTGAATGCACCCAAGCAGTTCAGTGGACAAAAAGCAATGGACTGCTGGGTCAGAGGTATGTTATTTTCTAGGTGTATAATGTGCCCGCCTCCTTCCTTGCCCCCAACTTGGTGAGCCTCGTTGGCCAAGCAGGTCTGAATGCAACTCTTGTAACACACTGGCCTGGCCCATACCCTTCTGTTCAGTTTAGTGAGATGCATGAATCTGTAAATCCTCACTAACTGATGTTAATTGAATATGTCTGTACTCAGTATTGGTATGCCGTATTAGGGCAGGAGGAACAGGAGCAGAGGGAGGGAGCCAGCTCTGAGTAGGGAAATTCCTGGAGATTTGAGGGTGGTGCCTGGGGAGGGCAGAAATTGAGGAGGGTGCTCAGCAGGCATAGAGTCTGCCCTCTGAAGCTCCCATAATCTCAGAGGAACTGATCCCTGTAGTCTGGTGATCAATCGCCATTTGGGGTCATCTCCGGGGCCCACCTGGAGGTTGGCAACCACATGCAGGCCTGGCAGTTCCCCAGGTATGTGCTCTTTGTGAAGAAATTCTGGTTTGTGTGTGACGACTGAATGCAACATCAGATACTCCAGACTTCTCTTTGAGGTTGAGGTCCTGTGGGCTACAGAGACTGGTCTTGCATCTTAAAACACTCTTCAGGCACGTGTAAGGGTGTGCAGTGTCAGCCTCTGTGATTGACAGGCATTTTAAAGGCTCTGGGTTGGTCAGGCCAGGTAAAATACTGGGAAGTTGTTCTTCTGTTCTTGTCTAGTGAAGAGAACAGCGCCTTCTTCTGCCTCCTGACCTTCAGGATTCAGCTCCTAACTTCAGAGGCTTCAAGTTCTGTGGATGTGGCCTCCAGGTCCAGGTTCCGGGTGTGCTTTTGTGTTTCTCCATGAGGTAGATGGCACCTTCAAGAGGCTATTGAGATGGGAAAATCACACATGGGAGAAAACTCCTTTCCTACAATACTGTGAACCTAAGCTGATTCACACACACACACACACATACAGAGGCACCATTATATTTAACTTTTTCCCCCATGTGGTACTTCAGAAACTGGTGTTTGCATTTGTTATATCTGAAATTCATGCACATCTCTGTTATCTAGAATGCACATTTGATCTGAAAACTATTTTTAACCATATTCATAGATAATGCATCCCAAATATGTGTGACTTTGGAGCTCTAGAGATGGATGTCAGCATCACAATATAACCAGCCCCCAAATAACCAGCCATTCAGGCCCCCAGTATGGACTGAGGACACAATACTGGAAGGGAGGGTTAGCTCATCCTCATGCATAGAGGTCATTTCGTAGAAAAAGAGGTGCAGGAGCTCATTAGCATAACTTATTAGCATAACTTATTTGCATATTCTACACCACTGACATCACTGGAAGTATGTCAGAAGGAGAGAGAGAGAGAGAGAGAGAGAGAGAGAGAGCTGGCAGAGAGAGAACAGCTACTAATCCAAGCCTCCGAAATACCACTATACTGGGAGGATAGCTTCAGTGGTGGCTGAAGCCTTCAGAAGGCTGGTCAGAGGAACAAGGACTTTCCAGGGGACGGGGTCATTTTGCTGCAGCCATGACACAAGCAGGCATTCCCCCGCCCAGGGGGGGAGGGGCTGCCACCAACTCCCAGAGCTGAGCTCCCTTGAGCTCCTGCTCGAAATTACCCCTGCTCATGCACCATTTCCACAAACTGACACATAGGCAAGATAGAAGTAATGCTGGCATGGGAGAAAGGCAGGCAAGAAAGATTTTAGATTAGATAGATTACTTCTCTCTACTTGGATGGATGGATGGATGGATGGATGGGGGGGAGAGAGAAAGACCCTTCCCCAGACTGCTTTAAGCCCCAGCAGAGAAAAAAAGACAGGTACCTGTAAGGACTTAAAGCAACCAGGGGGGCATTTTCATTGGGAAAGAGTTAACACCTCCCCCTTCCCAGACACTATGGCCTCAATCTGATTTGGGTGCTCTGTCGTCATTTTTTAGGGCTAGGTTTCTAGTCACAGGATTTATTTCCTAACATGCTTAATTTATCCCCCACCTTTCTCCCCAAGGAGGAGCTAAAGGGGCTTACATCCTCTCCTCTGTTTTATCCTCAAAATAGCCTTGTGAAGTAGGGTTGGCTGAGAGGCCGTGATTGGCCCAAGGTGACCCAGCGAGCTTCCACAGAAGAGTGGGGGTTTGAACCCGGGTTTCTCAGGTCCTAGTCCATTTCTAAGCGCTACACCACAGTGTATTCTGGTTTTGAAAAAAAAATTTTTAAGAACACCCTATTGCCAAGGAGTCCAACCACCTGCCCAGGCGGCTGTTATGAGCAACGAAAACAAATGAGCAAGTTAAGTGGTGCCCCAGCCCTTTGATGCAGTATAGCATTGTACAGACGGTCTCGCTCTGTGTTATTGTGTAGCCTTGGAACTGCACTAACAGAAAGAAGGAACAGTTTCCCGCAGTATATATTAACTTGGCAGTTTTAATTTCCTTGGGGATAAAAGGTGCTTGGGTTGGCAGAAGTCCTGGACTTTAATCAAGAGTGCCCCACAAGGAGAAATTAGTGTTCTGTTGATAAGAACGCAAGGGGAAGAAAGTATGTCTTTAAATTGTTTGTACATTATGTAGTACAGTGAACTGGAATGATCCAGACTATTTTCTCTTTATCTGAAGGTGATTCTTCTAACCTGAGCATTAATATTTCACAACGGTTTTATTTGGATCCTTTCAACCAATGAATGAAAAGCAACACCAAACCAAAAGTTAAAAAAGGGAAAGCAGACAGGCGAAGAAGCATAGAGCTTAGATACTGAAAACCAAGGCCCCTTGTTTACCACTGGATGTTTCCGCTGTGTTGAAACTCTGCTTGGAAAAGGATAAGAAGATCCACTATTACTACTGAACTGTTCATACCACCAGTATAACAGGCGCTGCTCAGCACATAGAACTGACATGTTTCATGTCCCGATCACTCCTCTCCTACATTATGCAACCATATTAATATTTCCAGTGGAAAATTTGCCCAACCATTTCTGCTTTTTAATAATTTAAAATAAATTTTAAAAAACCCAAAAAGATAGGAGAGAGATTCAGAGCCCTGCACATTAGAAGCTGTATCTTCTAGATAAATAATCCATCTGCATGCTTCTTTAATATGATATAAACAGTGACCTGTAGAACATAGACATCTCTTACCAACACCACTTCACCATCCCCTGCAGCCCATATATTGTGACCACGGCATTCTCTTTCAGACACATCACCTCCTTTAGCCACTGGAAGAAAATGCATGAGACCCTTCCCCCAACCCTGCCAGACAGAGCTGCTCTCATTGCTTCCATCATCTTCTCCTCTTGAAGCTCATCCTTGGTGCCATGTGGCTGGGAGAAGGCAAGGGCACTGTTAAAACAGATGCATGCATGCTACTCAGCAAGAACCCCTCCTCATTCTGTTAGCCAGACCAAGAGACATATGGCATTGTTCGGGAACCACACATGGCTTCCAAACCATGAATCACCGGCCAAGCCATGGTTCTGTTACACATCAGCTGGTAGAATGCTGGCCTACAGATGTTAAGCCGTGTCCTACCTTCTTCTCCTCCTTGAAGGTCAGTGCTGTCCTTTAAGTCTTCATCCATCCATGGGCGAGACTCAGCCTTCTGGCTGGGTTTGCTTTCCAGTTTCTTGGTCCCTTTCCTGCTGCCTTTCAGAATGATTCCAATCAATACACAGATGATTGCTATAAAGACTGGCGTTAGGGCAGAGAATGCCATAGTTGTAGGACTCAAAGTACAGTAAAGCCCACGTCCATGCAAAGCAAGTACTTCTCTTTTTTAAAATATAGATTTTGCTATGCAGGGTGTAGAAAGCATAGAAGGGGTGGAACAAAGCCTTGAGAGCGAAAGGGCAATGTTCAGTTCTTTTTACCCAGGCGTCTTTTCAGGGCTGTTTACACAGATCATTTGCTCTTCAACCTCCAGCAGTTTTTGAGTGCCTTCCAACTGTTAGAACTGTTTATATTGTTCCTGAGTTGCATGAATACCTGCAAATCTGACTTAGTATTCAGAGTGTTCAGTAAACCTGCTAGTGCTTTTTGGTACATCACAATGGCAAAGTTAAAAGAGAGAATCAATTGCTAACACTGATAGCCCTGACCTGGATAGCCCAGGCAAGTCCAATGCTGTCAGATCTTGGAAAGCAGGGTCAGCCCTGGCAAGTATTTGGGGGAGACCTCCAAGGAATACCAGGGCCAGGAGGAACTTCTCTGAATGTCCTCTCTGCCGCAGTAGGAGTTGCCAGAGGTCGCCATGACTTCCAGGCACAGGCACACATGAATGTACACACACACAAAAATGCAAAAATACCAAAAAAAAATAGCTAACACTGGTATTAATAGTTGTGGTTGCTCATGAGGGTCTATGGCCAGTGGAGGAAACAGGGAGAAACAAGGAAGGTTAAGAAAGTAGCTTATGAACAAGCCCATATAATTCCATCACAATCTGTTCAACATGCCAACTCCAAATCGAGCAATGCCTGGGGACTTGTGGGTGGATCCTGGGAAGGGCAGGTGTTTCGGGAGGGGAAGGAACTCAGCAGAGGCATGTTGCCATAGAGTCTGCCCTGTGAAGTGGCCATTTTCTCCAAGGGGACTGATCTCTGCTGTTTGGAGACCAACTGTAGTTCCGGGAGAACTCCACCTGGAGACTGGCAATCCTAGTTTAGGCCATAACCATAGACAGAGTTTGGCCTCAGTCAGGTCTGGAGCATACAGCTGCTCTGCCCAAAGAAGCCACTGCTTTTCTTCTGCCTGTAGGACTTGCTGCCCACTGGCACCAAGTCAGCTGACTCACCATGAACAGATTCCCCTCCGTTGAGCACAACCATGCAAGTTCTGCACATGATAGATTAACAGATGAAGCAGCATGATAGTTAACGTGCATCAGCCTTTTCCTATGTTAAACGGAGAATATCTTTGCATCTAGCAAACTATGCAGTTTAATGAACCTTGTAATAATGGCTTTTTCATTATAATCCCTCCTCATTTAAAAAATCAGATTCAGATAAAAGGGCTTTTCACTTTCTGTTCCTTCTTCTCTCACACACTCATACCAGGGAGATGATGCACTGTCCTTGCCCCTTTGGCATGGGAAAGATGCAGACATTCCATCCCACCTTATGTGACAAAGATTTAAAGGAATAGGAATCTCAAGCCACCTTCCCGCTCCCTAGTCTATCTGCATTCACATCACGTCCAAAGCTACTTGGAGATAACTTTTATTTTCCCTGAGGTAATGTGGTGCTTAATATTCCAGTATAAAACAGAGTGGAGACAGCTCAAATTGCTTGCAAGTCTCTTTCCTATTAAACTTATTTCCAAGTCTTTGTTCACAGCAACTCACTTGCACTTTACAACCTCACAAAACTCCCACTATACTTTGATTTATTAAAACTAAACTAAGTGTAATTAAATCCTCATGTACACATTCAAATAACTATCTTCTCCAGGAATTGGTGGTAGGGATGAGGCAAAAACAACTGATGCGAAACACTCATTGTGTTTCTCTAGAATCTCCTCTTATGATGCAAACTGTATTTCCTGTCAGGGTTTTCCAAAAGGTGTTATTGTGTCAGTTCTGGCCCCTTACTGTTTTGGTTTATCCTCTGTCTTCTGCATGTTCTCTGGAGCCATTTGTTTTTTTCTTCTCATTTTCCCTGGGGGGGGGGGAGAGATCTTTCGTGACCACTTTAACTCTGATCTTTTTCGAGCAATCTAACTTGTGCAGTGTTTATTCACATGTCCTGCAGAGACCCTTCATTCAGTGACTTAACTAAGTTCTGTGCATGCATTGTTAGGTTTAATGATCACCTCAGACACTGATTGTTTAATCACTCCTTCATCAGCTAGATACACACTGTTGCTGCAGTAAGGAGAAGATATATCAGCCTCTTTCTGTGATTCAGTGATATAGCATCTGCTTTGCAGAATGTTGCAGGTTCATTCCTTGGTATTTCCAGTTTAAAACATGCGGAAGGCCTCTTCCTGAGACCTAGAAAGCTGCTTCCAATCAGAGTAGACAATATTGACCCAAGTAGACCCCTGGTCTGGTTTAGTATATGGCACTTCATATGTTCATAACTGTACTTTATTTTTTCTCCCTTTCCCTTTTTAAGCACAACTGAACAATGGGGATTTAATTTAGTTCAGTTGTGACTAGTGAGGGGCACAGCAATGTGCACTATTTTAGATCATTACTTTAAAACCACTGCCATTTTGGGTCTGTTTTATGTGCTCTGAATCAAGTGCTAGTTTGTCTGTTTGGGGCGGGAAGGTTGCTTCAGGAGAGTTCTGTTCTTGTAAAACCTCATCACGGAGAACTGATCCCTAACTATTAACATTATAAAATGCAGAAGAAATTCTTATTAATTAAAAATACCACACAAATCGTTTTGTGATGGTGTTTCTCATTAAGAGGCAAATGTACACCTTATATGGTACATAACAAAAGTCTGTGATTTTATTATTTTCCCCAAAGGGAACATTTGAGTTAATTAAACAAGTTCAAAGCTTTTAACTAGTAGACCTAGACATTTCATTTCCCCTCATGCCTCTTCTCTTCAAGCAAAAGTGGCTTTTCCTTTTAAAATGTTAAGGGAAGGAGAAGAGAATAGTTGCCTCATCCACTTTTCTTTCTTGAGCCCTCTCACACCTTGAGGTGTGAGAGGGCTCAAACTTTGCTATGCTGGTCCTAAATCAGGATTCTGCATATTTCTGACAAAAGATAGTATATTGCTAAGGTATTCCAAAAGCAAGCTGAGGCCACATTCATACAGATGGTTATTTCAGTCTAATTCTGATTCTGTTTGCCTTTTCAATTGATGTTGCCCCAGAGCTTCTGGTAACATCTGACATGCAGTGTCCCCAGTTTTGTGTGCCCCCACGAGCACATGTAGAAAGTAACCAAGCTGTATGTGTGTTCTGATGCACACCTTGACCAATTTCGACTTTTCTTCCATCCTTATGTGGAGATGGAGGCTCACTGAACAGACACATGGGCTTTCATTTGTACTTCCACTTGGGTCACATGTATAGTGATGGATGAGCATGATTTGGCAATTCAGGCTCCTATCCCATCAAGTTCAGATTGTATTCAAAGCAGCCCTGAGAGAGAATAGGGAGAGAATACAGGAATACAGACAACTTTGTAAACAACAGTTCATTTATGTAATTGCTATTTCCTATCCACCCATCCTGTCCTTCGTAGGATGCCTCGGTCCTCAAAGAAAAGAATTACTAATTTCTAGAAAACAGAGGGATATGATCAGTAGCCTGAAATTGAACTTTCTTCTCGCAAAAAGAAAATTTTCAACATCCAACTAGAGATTTTCCAAAGTTTTCCACATTTAACCTGATGTGGCTTCTGTCTGGGGACTTTTTGCAGTCCTGAATTTGCAGTCCTTTTCATTCACAGCTCTTGAATAGCATCCAGTGACAGTGTGGCATGGCAAGCCACTAGAGGGCATAAAAACCTGGTCACAGATGCATCTTCCTGCCAGTATACTTATACTTACCCAAACATGATGATGAACTCCAGACTAGGAATTTTTCTAACAGACCCATACCTGCAACAGTGTTGTAGATTCAACCCTGTCAAGTATTGCCATGAAAGGAGTTCAGCATTCTTCTGAAGGAATCTTGTCAGGACACTCAGCATTCAACTACATGTTACTAACAGAAACGGTCAGTTCTTTCTCTGCTTTTACAACACATGTTTTATATGGGGATCAACCGGCACAGAAAATCTGGCCATGCAGTTCATATTGGTTAGATTAGACTGAATATGTTCGGTTTATGTTCCGCCTTATCAAATAAGTACTCATGGTGGCTGTTGGGTAGTTCTGGTTGCTGTGTTCTTCAAAGATACGGCTATCAATTCTTTAAAAATTCATCCACTTCACGAAAAGGAGTAATTCCACATAAAACACTGCAATTGTAGAAATCGTCTAGCCGTGAAGCAGTATCATACCCTATATCCAGGTGTCATAACAAACCAGTCCATATTCAATGTATACGGTTCCATCAAGAGAAAAATAACTAGGAAAGCTTGTCGTTTGTATGTTAAATAATACAGTTCATCCAAACAAGCTGCCAGTGCTACACATTAGGGTTAGGGGGTGGAGGGAAGAGGACCACGCACCAGCCCTTCTGACTTAGGGAGATGTTCTAAACATGGTGGGCCATTAGAGTCACCCAAGAATGAAAACAAAATTCATCAAGACTTTATAAAGTAATACAAGTTGGAAAGAGAGTCTGTAGATGGGGGGGGGGGGGTGGCCAGAAAGTCACCCTCTTGCCCCCCCCTCATGAGTGAATGAGAGGGCTGGTCTGTCCTTGCATGTGGGATTTCCCTATTAAGGAAATCCTTTCCTCTCCAACTCACTTTTTCTGGTTTTGGGGTTCCTCTTCAGCAACCTGCCACCATGCAGGGGGGCTCGTTTTGCCCTCTTTCCTTCTTTTTTAGTGCCCTATGTCAATAGGGGTGGTGTGGGGGGGAGGGGGAGATCATCCTCTCCCCTCAGCCTGAGTGAAGACACTAGCTTGGCTCTCGTGCTCCTGTGTGAATGAGCAGCTAGGCACTGGGGACACTGTTTACCACCTTGGGAACTCTTCTTTGAATAGAACGGTGGCATGATAATGTTTTCAATAAATAAAAAAATAAAAGGTAAGAGTAGTCAGTATGTTGTGTCTGCTGACCGCCACTAGGCGCCAGCACAAACAGCCCAGAGCTTGGCTCCTAGGACAATAGGAGCCAAGGATCCTGGAGTCCCACTAATCCTCCAATAAGACCTAGGCGGAAAATTCAAACCCCCCCAATAGGATCATAGATGGGACCTGGGGTGTGTCCTGGGTGTGTATATATGTTGGCCTTGTGGCTGTTTAAGCATGCTTGTTCTCTCTAAATAAACTTTAGCTCATTACTACACCAACTTCGTCCTCGTCAATGCCACCGAGAACATAGTATTTTACACTGTACAAACCAGGATAAATTCTATATTAGAGATGTTGAACATTGTTAAAAAGAAATCAAAAAGAATATCTTGGTGATCCTAAATTAACCAGTGTTTTACATCAACATTTCCCTCCTGCAAAATGAGCTCAAAGGAAGTAGAGACTTAACACAGGCTCCCCAGCCTTGGCATAAGCTCCAGCTTTGTTCTCCCAGTTCCCCTTCCTTGGCACACATTGCTAAACCAAGCTGATATTTGTCTCCAGCTTGGGAGGTTCTTTGTGGGCCCAATCAGAACTCTGTAGGTTTGACTAAGCTCTTCCTGCCAAGACCCAGTTAACCAATGATCCCCCTGTTGTGAAGAGATCTCCTCACGGAAGCAACCTGCGTCGCCTGAAACAGCAGAAAGTAAAGGAGGGTCTTTTGCAGCCCCGGCCTGCAGCTTGTTTTACAGGATCACTACTTTTATTAGCTTGTTCCATTGCTATTCTGGCCTTCTTCCCAAGGAGCACACATGTTCCTCCTCACCTCCATTTTATTCTCACATCCCGTGCAAATGACTGATCTAAGGTTACCCAGGGAGCTTTGTGCCTGAGTGGGAACTTGAACTCTGGCTTCCCCAGTCTAGTCTGAGGAGTCTCAGACGTCACACTGGCTCTTGGGGGAAAGAAATGGGAGGCTGTAGGCTAAGGCACTCCAGTCCTGCAAAGTAGCCTGCCAGCAGGTCTCATTGTCATCCCAGTTCTACACCTCTCTGACCTCCAGACTGAACATTGGGCGACTGGTAGGGTTACCAAGTCTGGGTTGGAAAATACCTGGGGACTTTGGGGGTGGAGCCAGGAGAAGGTGGGGTTTGGAGAGGGGAGGGGCCTCAGCATTGTACAATGCCATAGAGTCCACTTTTCAAAGCAGCCATTTTCTCCAGGGGAGCTGATCTCTGTCAGCTGGGGATCAGTTGTAAAAGTGGGAGATCCTCAGGCCCTACCTGGAGGCTGGCAACCCTAGCGACTGGTATTTCTCAGGGGGCTGTGTTGGCCTGGGATTCCAATTGCTGGCTCTGCTTGACAACACAGTAGAAAACCATGTCTTGCAGTGAAACTGTCTGGCCATTTTCTGCATTGTTCCATGGGCAATGATTAAGGGAACGCAGTGCTCCACGCACCACTGAGCAATGAAGCAATGCAATCTGCTCGAAAGTCAAAATATGCAGAGAGCCCCTGCATGGCCATTCCCTGGCATCTGCCTTTCCTCTATTTATAGCAGCCACCCTATAATCAGCGCCGCACAGTCTCGATGAATATGAAATGAAGACAACAAACTTGCAGTTCATGGAACCAATCCTTCTGTCACACAATTAAAATCAAAGGGATTTCACCAAAAATCAATAGCGCACTGCGAAGAGATAATTAGATTCTTGATTTCACTTTGCAAAGTATGAATGGGGTATGGATTAGCAGAAAACTGTTTTTTTAGGCTTCCAAAGGACTCACAGTAATACATAGCATGTTATGAATGCTGTTGGAAGGTGAGACTTAGATTATCGTTCAGTGGAGACTCCGCTAATGTTTGTTTAAAAACCACACTGAGGACCTAATCATATCTAGAAGAGGACTATGCCACACCCTCCCCCAGACACAGAAGCCCACAGAGTGTGAAAGAACCTAATTCAGCTCCAGTTGCTAGGGCAACCAGGAAGGAGGCATACCAATCCCAGGGTGGTCAGGCAGAAAGCTGCTGCCCGGTTGTCCAGGCAACCAGGATGTGGACATGGAACAGTCAATCCAGAGGAGAATCCTGAGATCCTCCTCCTTTCACACCTGAGGCTTCCGTAGGGGACAGAACAGAGGAGCCCAAAGCAAGGCTCACCAAACAGCAATTCAGGGAAACAGGTGTTCCCTGAAATCCCCTTCCTTTTTTCCTCTTTTAAACACACAGGAAAGTACATTTCTCATATCTGGATGAACTGTTCCTTGTTCAGCCATTCACACCATTCCACTTTAACTGCAACTTGATGCCACTGCTGCTTGTTGGTAGTTTGTCAGCCTTGACACACTTTGGAGCAAATATCAGGATTTTGGCATGCTTCAGATTGCTTTTTATTCATATCGATATCCAGCTCTTCTTTGGAAAAGATTTTTTTTTTTTACTGTTGTCTGAATTGTTCTGGATAGCATGATGTCAGCTCATCATTTGTCTCCTCCTGCACTGCTGCCAGTCTGGGGGAGGATGGAATGGGTGAGCTAATGCCCACTGTTTGCCCCACTGAGCTGAGTAGTCCCGCAGCACTGGCTTTTAGCACCACAAGAGTTGCTCCGCTTGGCTTGTTCCAGGGCCATTTTCACTCCCCACTCAGCTGCCCTGTGTGATCATATCGAATATGGCTGGATGAGAGCCCATAAAGCATAGAACACACCTTTATCATTTGAGAAAAAGGTAGCTCATTCTAGAGGAATAGCTTCAACAGTACTGTTGCCTTCTCCACCAAGACCTGTGTCTTTTGCACCTCTAGATCTTTATCCTTCAGAAGTCAGGGGCACAGATGAAATCCATCCATTTTGATATTAAAGGCAATGTCCGTCGTTCTGCTGGGGTGCTTTTAGGAGGAAGTATCCTGGGGGTCTGAATGCTCCAGGAGAACATTAATCAAGAATATTTTGGGTGACTCTCAGAAACTTCTCACGTTTGGGGCCATGAGTAATGCCCAAAGTTTGCAGGACAATAAAAAAATCTCTTTGAATCTCTTTCACAATGCAGCCATTCCTGCTGATGCACTCAAAATCCCAAGAAGAGCCATCAGCCCTTCCCCAAGCCATTGCAACTGGTCTGAGCTGCGCCCAGTTTTATCAGTAATTTGGAGTCAGACACATATCTTGTCGCTATCACATCACCCTAGTACACCCTTTGGTATGCCCTTTTACCACTGAAATTCTTAACTGTTCTATAGCAGTTCAGATTCTGACCCCTGCACCAATCAAGTCTCTAGTTGCACCAATCATAGTACAACCCATATTCCACCAATGGGCAGCTGGATTTCGCACTTTGAGCCCAGGGCCATCACAGATCCTAATTCTTCATCATATTCAACCAGTAGCAGTGCTTCCCCCAGTTGAACCCAGGTAAATCCAGGTGCATAAGAAGGGAATCTCAAGCCTTTTATTTTTGTTGCTGGCTCTGCACCCAAACCTTCTTCCAGTGCTGAAATCACAGGATTCCCTCCCCCTCCCCCACCCCAATCTGAAAGCTGGTTCGACTCAAGAACCTTCTTCCAGCACCATGACCCTCCTCATCAAGACAGGTGGCATATGCTCTCGCTCACTCACTCTTGTTCAGCTTCCCTTCCTGAATTGATCTGCTATGTCTCTTTGATTGCTCCCCTTCTCTTAACTTCTTCATCTCCTGATCTTGCCAGCTAGCCTTACAGCCAACTGGTCTTCTCCGGTCATGCTTATCCCACCATGCCTTTTGGTCCCTTTCTGGGCAACCCATCATCTGTCTTTTTGCATTGGTTTCTCTGGACTAGCCATGGACAAGGAACACAGTTTTGACACTGTAATATCTCTGCTTGAGTATTTAGCTTAATATTTACAACTGAACACTAGGATTGTCCGCACTGGATGGTTTTTAATAGACTGCCACAAACTGCTGTATTTTTGCCATTGCATAAGTCAGTCTTTCTGTCTTGCGCTATTGTCCTGCTCTCCCTCTTCCAGTTCTGTATCTTGGTTAGGGCAATAAATTTACTTTCTGGTTAAGCATCTGTCTCCCTTCCATCTTCTTCTCCATGGGATATTTATTCTGCTAAAACTGGGAGCTGGGACTCAAATGATCCGTTTTTACCCTGGGACTCATGCTCTAGTTCTTCATGTGCAGGGGACTCTCTTTACATTACAGGCCTGACGTGGGGATTGGTTTGGGCAATGGTACAGCGACACGATAAGAGAATCTGTGTTGGAAGCTCCCTAGACACGAGAGTGTGTGGGAAATGCATACTATCCACTTGCTATTAAGAGCAAGTAACAAATAAATAGAGAACAGCGATTAGGTGGGGAGCAGATAACTAGATTTGTCTTACTATTTATCAACAGGTAGCAAGGATCTGCAACAACCATTTCCAAATTAGGGTCCATGCAGAATTTTTTAAAAATTTCAATGAATGGAGAAAGATGACACAATCACCTTCACTCAGTTTCAGTATGTATCACATCTCGTTAAATACACATACCACATATGTATTTATTAAAAATTACTCTGGACATTCCAAATCTTACATGTAAGATATCCCAACCCCCGGTGGTGGCAGCGGCCATGGTGGGCGGCTGCGGTGGATGGCTGCGGCTGTGGAGAAGGAGGCTGTCGGCGGGTGGCAGCGGAGAAGGAGGCTGGCAGCAATGGAGGCTGTTGGCAGTGGTGGTGGTGGAGGAGGAAGCGGGCGGCGGAAGAGGAGGCAGGCGGCAGTGGCGGAAGAGGTGGCAATTGTCGTCAATGGAGGAGGAGGAGGCAGGCGACGGCGGGTGGGGGAGGAATCCTTCCCCAAGCCCTGCTGGCCGCCTGGTAAGTTCAGCGGGGTTTTCCCCCCCTTTTGCACTTGGGCACTTGAGTGCCGAAGTGCAAAAGGGGGGGAAACGGGGGGCCATCTGGACAGCCCTCTCTCACAATGATTGCGAGAGAGGGCTGTCCAGATAGCTCAATTGCAGGCTCCTCCCACGACCACCGAGAAAACACTTGATTTTCCCGGGGTTGGAAAACGTGGGAGGAACCCACATTTGAGCCCGCTTTGGTGCGGGACTAGCCGCGGCCGTTGTGGACAGTCCCTTTAACAGCAGTTCCTCCCACATTAAAGGGTCGTGTGACCACGGCCTAAGATTATGTTAGTACAGTGCTTTTAAATGCATTACAATATTTCTTTCATGCACAGTCCATCTCGCATTACAATATTTCTTTCATGCACAGTCCATCTCACAAGCAGGATTTGAGTGTGACGGGGGCTTCCAGAATAAACAGATTTTAAAATAACATCTTTTATTTTCTTTGCTTTTTAATTTATAGAAGTAGCTGGACAAAGACTGAGGGAAATAGTATTTGTAAGGCAGGTAAGCATTGCCCACAGCCTGAAGAAATCTGAGTTGAATGAATGAAGGCAGAAGCAAATGATGACCACAGTCTCCTGAAACATTTCTGCTTCCCAGCAATATATCCGTTCCACATGGGTGACCATTTCCATTTTCTTAGGCGGGTCGGGGAATGTTGCATTTTTGGGGCAACCCCACTTTAGCTCAGTCACAAATACTGCTGCCATATCCATTCTCTGAGATTCTGTGACAGCTGGGTTGATCCAATCCAAGTTAGTGTGATCAAATCCAGTGTGATCAAACCTCAGTCAGAATGTAGATGATTCAGTAAACAGGAATTGGATAATTGGCACCTGAGATTTCCAAATAAGATTTGTAATTGGATTGTTAAGCACAGTACTGACAGTGACTTATTGTGATGTTTAAATCCACAAATTACAATTTTTGCAGCAACTCCCATGTTTGTAGCTTTCTGGTCACTGTGATGGCAGTACAAAAATGTCCTACCTGAGGGAAGCGAAGTAGCAGACAAGCCAGGATTTATACGCAAACTGAGATTTGTTACTTATATCTGGAAGACTAACCAGAGTTGGTAGCACAAACCATGGGATTGGGGGGGGGGGGGGAGCAGTTTATCAAGATGTCTGAGTGAAGTCTGCATGGCAGCCTAAGAAAGCCCTGGCCACACTGGCATTGTTGACTGAGCTTCACAAGGCAGGAGACCCTGGATGCTGGGCATCCAGTTGATGCAATCCCCATCATGTGTATACACGTTTTGAATAGGGTTGCCAGGTCCCTCAAAGCTGCTGGTAGTGGATAGGGGGTGCGCTTACCAGGAGCAGGGAGGAATGCCAGAAATTAACGTGATATACCTACATGGTCGGAAGTGACATGGACATATCAGGGATGACACTCTGGCTTTTGGGCAAGAACTCTATGGTAGAATTAGCTTCTATCATAGAGTTTCTGCCCCAAAACCAGAGCATTGCCCCCCAATGTCCCTGACACGCCTAAGTAACTTCCGTGTCATGTAGGCCTTTTGCCAGCTGGCCAGGGACGGAGAGGTGGGGCCTGAAAGCGGGGGACCCATGCCCCCACGGGGGGGGGGTGTCTGGCATTCCTAGTTTTGGAGCTTGGGCTGGCCAGTGTTCTTCTCACTGCCACAGTAAATCCTTTCCCCCAAATATTTCTCAAGAAAGAGGAATGTGATAACAAAGCATCAGTTGACCCCACCCCCAAAATACAAATTGCAACAAAGACAAGGAAAAGGAGTATATATGTTGGGAATTCTAGGCAAGCAGGTTCCTCACAACTCAGAAGCTGCCTGAGCCATAAACACACATTCCTGTGTGGAAGGAACTTACATTTAGTTTTGGTGCACAGTCAGGTGTGTAATTCACACATTAAGGAGCAAAGCTGCTGTGCTCAGTCCCAGCACATCACTTTACTAATAGACTAAAGGGCAGGGCTGACTCAAGATGGTGGTGACATTTGTAGGGGCCCCAAGACCAACAAAAGGACCATCATCCCAACAGTGTTGCCAGGTCATTTTCATGAAGAGAACCAAACTTACAGGAAGAAGCTTCCTGGCGATGCTCACTTTGAAAAAGTTCACTTCCACACCAAGCCTTGCTCAGCATGTTCCTTTTATCTGGACCTTTTGCTGACTCATCTCCTGAGGGCCAGATGTTGCTCCTTACAGTTGCCTTTCTACAGGTGTGGGTCTTTTACTGTTTCCCTTACTGTTTCCCTATCAGCCTGTCAGTCCTGGTCCTTCAAGGACTCCACTCAAGGAATTAACACTGACCACTGCTGAGTGGCCATGTGGGTGCTCTGCACGCCCGTAACCAGGATTTTTTTGTTCAGGGGCATTTAAATTTTTAAGGGGGCAGTTAAATTACAGTTAATTAAATTAATCTGAATGCTTGTGTTTAAACGGGGAGGCACTGAACCTGTTTCTACCCCTTCCTTTCAGGGGATGGGGCAGTGAGCACATCAGTTCCTAGGAAGAAAATTGCTCAGCGGGCATTTAACTGCCTTTTGAGTTCCTTTCCACAGGGCAATTAGGCTTAGAAGGGCACCTTCAAAACATCTCCAACAACCCCCCTTTCTGCTAGCCCAGTACCACCTAGGTCAGGGGTGGGCAAACTGTGGCTCGGGAGCCGCATGCGGCTCTTTCACATATATTATGTGGCTCCCAGCAGGGCAGCTGGGGAAGCTAAATATCATTAGCAAACAAATATCATTGGACAAATTAATATCATTATCAATATCTGCTTTTACCCCTTTTGTTATTATTTTTGGCAGTCTCATTTAATGTTAATAAAAAGCAAATTTGCTTATTTTCCAATAAAAGTGGGTAATATTTGTTCATGTCTTCTGGCTCTCAAACATCTGATGTTTATTCTATGTGGCTCTTACGTTAAGCAAGTTTGGCCACCCCTGTTCTAGGCAGCTCTTACGCTGAGCAAGTTTGCCCACCCCTGACCTAGGTCATGGTCAAAAATAAGGTTTCGGGCATGGCTATTTGTCCAGTGGGGCTTTTATTTAGGGGACAGAGCCTCAAAAAAACCCACTAGCTATGGCCCTGGTGCTCCATCTCTCCTGAGGGGTCAAGTGCTCTCTTCTTTTATGCTCTACTGGCTCAGGGGAGGCCGGGGGGTCTCACTTCCTGATGCTTCCTCCACTGGGTCTGCTGCTGGATCAGGCTGCTCAGGTGGGGATTCCATTGGACTGGGGCCTGATTCCTTTGATTCCCCCACTGAGGAAGAGCTGGCAGCTGGCTGGCCCATGGCAGTTGACAACCCTAGTTCCCTTGGAGGAAATGGCTGCTTTGGAGGGTGGATTCTATGGCATTGTACCTCTCTGAGGTCCCTCCCCTCCTCACACCCCACCCTTTCCACACTCCACCTCCTAAATCTCTAAGAATTTCCTAACCTCTGGTTGGCAACTCTATCTTCTTCCCATCCAACAGCAAACCTTCCTTTATCTGCCCCTTTGTCTTAAGCTTTCCCTCTCCCCCCTCTGCCCTGGCAGCCTCCACCTAAGAAAACTGTGGCCCGGTTGCATGGTGCTGGCCCCTGGGCCAGGCCCACTTGCATGGCAGAGAACCCTCAAGGACTCGTGGGGTGGGACCTTACAGTTTACATTATTGTCCTTGTTGTGATCTCATGGTGGTAATGAACTAAATCACTGTACTCATGTGAATTGCTGAATGTAACTTTCCATTTTACTATGGTCCTCTCCTTTTTATCCACACAACAACCTGGTGAGGTAGGTTAGACTGAAAGTTATGTGACTGGTCCAAAATCACCCAGTGAGCTACCACAGCAAGATGGGGATTCAGACCTGGGTTTCCTAGACCCTGCTCTGAAACTCTAACCACTACGCAACAATGGCTTTCCTAAGGTGGCTGCCGTTGAACAGCAAGTAGCTGGGCCTAATTGAGTCATGCAAGTCAGGGGATGTTAATTCACCCAGACATTGCTTCCATACCTAGGGCTGCCAACCTAGAGATCTCCCAGAATTACAACTGAACTCCAGACAACACAGATCTGTTCTCCTGAAGAAAATGTCTGCTTTGGTGGGTGGACTCTATGGCATTATATTCAGCTGAGGCCTCCCTGCTCCTCAAGCCTTGCCCTCCTCAAACTCCTTCACAACATTTTCACAAATTTCCCAACCTGGAGCTGGCAACTCTAGTCAGGCCTGGCCCCAATGACTCCTCCCTCAAAGGTCAAAATATACCCTGCTCCTCTCCCTGACTTTTAATGATAGAGCCAAGCTTGGAATAATGCAGTTGCCTAGCAACAGCCACTTAAACAGTCTATTGCTTAAAGCTACAGGCACTCCTTTAATCATTTTCATGTTTTCTAAAACACCCAATACATTTTTTTAGATTTCACATTTTCCTGCAAACCTGGGGCCCTTTTCAGGTGTGTACAAAGATCTGTGTTGCCCATTCAATGCTCCAGTCAGTGGGTTTAAGTATCCAAAGACTGGCTGACATCACTAGAAGAATATAAGATGGATAAAGTGGACCTCAAAGCTAGTTAATATATAAATGTGCATTAATTTAAGAATGAACATATACATAAGAGTATGGCTAAGCACTTTCCTATCTTGGAGAGTCACAGCAACCTTGGAAAGCTTAAAATGCAGATTTCTTTAACAAATCCGTTTGGGTGGGAAAGCACAGATAAATTGGGACAAAATTGTCATGCAGGCAATTCAAATAAAACTGCAAATAAGCAATTTTCACGTGCATCATTATGTACCTAAGGGAACATGCAATTACTCAGTCCCTTTTTATTTGGTGTAACAAACAGCTTGATTTCACACACAAAGCAGAAAATAAGCTAGTCCTGGTAAAGCAAATGCTATATAGTTTACTAGTGCTGCGGTATTATGAAAACATGTGGACCCTTTCCAAATTGATCACAAATTGAGTTAACGCACTACTTGCCTAAAATCATGTTAGCAGTCCCACCAAGGGCAGATGGAAGGCAGATCTGCACCGTTTGCTTTTTTCCCCTAAAATGGTCTCTCTCTGAAATCGGATTTTGAAAGAGCCACAGCTAACTCTTTGCTTCCTGCTTATGAGAAAGCAAAAAAAACAAACCTTCTCTTGCCTTTCCGCTTGCTAATAACTGCACTTCAGCAATTATGTAGCTATTTCAAAATCAAATCCTATCCAGGGTAATTTAATTTGGAATAAATCATAGAAAAATGTTTACCTTTAAATAACCCTTACTGGCTGCAAGCACAGAGTGCCACTTACATGTGAACAGTCATTTGTTCTGGACCTCCATGTTTTGAGGGAAATGGTAGTGGCCCTAGCACAAGAGCTGGACAGCTGTCTGATGTCCTGAAAGAAAGTTGCTCCTTTGATGCACATGTCAATGCCATCGCTCTCTCTCTCGCTCGCTCTGTATAGCTATATGCATATGTGCCTATGTAATCATTCATATGCACACAATGAGTAACAATCATGTGAATCTCATAGAACATTTTAAGTACTGAAGTCGGGAGATGATGAATCAAAATGCAAGCTTTATTTCAAACATCATTCAGCTCTGGGACAGTTCTGGCAAGAGTGGCACTTAACTTATAGGGTTTCAACAGTTAACTATAAACATTGTAACTATTTACATGCAGTCTCATTGGACCCAAGCAGGGCTCTATGATTGGTTCCCAGGTTGGCTTTAGGACCAATGAGGGGTCTTTCTTAGGCAGCCAATAGGAATGAGGGAGTTAAGATACCAGAGCCCAGATAATGCGAAGCAACATAACCAACAAGACATAACAGAACAGTTAGCTAAAAAAATGCAGTTTTAACCAGTTTGCAGAGAAGTTCTACCTGAATGTGGAGACAGGACTGGGATCCCACTTGTGCTGCTGCCCCCTTTTCTGTTCTCTGCTGCAGAATGTGTTCTGCGGCTGCCAAGTGCTTCTGCTCATACAAGACCGATGGCTTTCAATGAGCCAAAAAGCACCAGAGGAACGTGCTGTGCAGCAGAGGACCGTGCTGTGCAGCACAAATGGAAGCAAAGCTTAGGGCCCAATCCATGGAGGGCAGGAGGCTTCCGCTGACTACTTCAGACAGGGTTAACATTATACGGACAGCAAAAGTTGACATTTTAGTCTCACAGATTCTCGTTGTAATTTTTTAATGTTAGTACTCAGGGGTCACTTCGTAGAAAAAGAGGTGCAGGAGCTCATTAGCATAACTCATCATTAGCATAACTTATTTGCATATGCTACCCCACCTGACTGGAAGTATGTCAGAAGGCAAGAAGGAAGGAAGGAAGGAAGGAAGGAAGGAAGGAAGGAAGGAAGGAAGGAAGGAAGGAAGGGCTGGCAGAGAGAGGATAGCTACTAATCCAAGCCTCAGAAATACCACTATTCTGGGAGGATAGCTTCAGTGGTGGCTGAAGCCTTCAGAAGGCTGGTCAGAGGAACAAGGACCTTTCCCTGGGATGGGGTTGTTTTGCTGCAGCCATGACACAAGCAGGCATTCCCCTGCGGGGGGGGGGGGGGCTGGCACCAACTCCCGGAGTTGAGCTCCCCCGTGCTCCTGCTTGAAATGACCCCTGTTGGTACTGATATGCAGTCTGTTTGGATTGTCAGGTTAGTTTCTCCCTCTGATGCACAGTTCCTGGAGGATGCATTACAAGTACTACTTACTGCATCCCCATTTCCTAATCCATTGTAAAGGGACTGTCCAATAAAGTGGCATTTGGTTAATATTTGGGGGGATACCTGTCCTCATGCTAAAAGGGTGCAGCATTAGGGGGTGTACAGGTTAAGGTATGCAAGCCGTGTCCTTTTTATATTTGTAGTTGGTAATTTGACTGCATAATTTGTTCTGTATGTGCTCAAACAGCAGAGGAAGAGTGAAGGAGAATACAGTAGGGTAGCTTTCCAAAAATCCTAGCTACATCACTGAGGCCATTCATGCCCTAAGAAACCTGGGTTTAATCCTGAGGTGGGCTGGATCCTGTTGGATGAGCTTGTGCTTCTTAAGACCCAGCCTTACAGTCTGAGTGCATTCCTAGTTAACTGCCCTATCACTGTGAGCAAAAGGTTAGACAAAGAGTTAATGTACAACTGATGTGTACTAACTGGACTTGTGAATAGAGTATTAGATAGTAACAAGTGGAGACCTGCAAGAAACTTGCGGGATGGTTATCGCATTCCTCACACCTTTGCTTCCTCACTTCTCTCCCTACCTCTCTCACACTCTTTCTCCCTTCTGCCCCCCTTCTTGCTCTCTTGCTCTCCTCCATGTATGTTACTTCCTCTCTCGTTCTGACCTGTCATCATTCTCTTTGTTTTTCTGCCTCCCCAACTCATCACTCTTTCTCTTTCTCCCCCCCACTCCATCACTCTTTCTGCCCCCATCACTCTCCCAGCCTCCTGCCTGCTTCCTCTCCCCCCACAGCAGCAGTGGCAGTGCTCTGGGAATCACAATGGATCTCCCAGCTGCAGAGATCAGTTCACCTTAGGGCTGCCTGCTCCAGATTGGGAAATTCCTGGAGGTTTGGGGGTGGAGCCTTGGGACAGTGAGGCTCGGGGAGGCAAGTAGCCTGAGCATGGTATAATGCCATAGACTCAACCCTCCAAAGCAGACATTTTATCCAGGGGAACTGATCTCTGTCACCTGGGCAACAGTTGTAATTCTGGGTGCTTTCCAGCCCTTGTCTGGAGTCTGGCAATGGTAGTTCCAGTGAAGGAAATGGCTGGTTTGGAGGGTGGAGTCTATGCATTATACTGGTCTGTAGTCCCTCCTCAAATCCCACCCTCCCCAGGCTCCACTCCTCAAATGTCCAGGAATTTCCCAACCTGGAGTTGGCAACCCTATTTCTTTCCCACTCAGCAGCCAACCTACCTTTATCTGTCTTCAGCTTTTCATCTCCACCCCCCTCCCCCGCAGCCTCTACCTAGGAAAATTATAGTCTTTCTTCACAGTGGGGACTAAAGCAGCTTACATTATTATTTCATCCTTGTTATCTGCACAACAACCCTCTGAGGTTGGTTAGGCTGAAAGTATGTGACTGGTCCAAAATCTCCCAGTCAACTTCCACTGCAAGATGGGGATCTGAACCTGGGTCTCACAGATCCCAGTCTGAAGCTCTAACTGTTACATCACACTGGCTTTCACAGGGTGGCTGCTGCTGAACAGTAGCAAGCAGCTGGGCCTACCTGAGTCATGTAAATCAGGTGGTATCAAGTCACACAGAGGGTGCTACCTAGGGATGCCAGACTTCAGGTGGGACCTGGGGATCCCCTGGAATTACTGCTCATCTCCAGACTACAGAAAATGGATGCTTTGGAGTTTATGGCATTATACCTCACTGAGGTCCTTGTCCTCCCCAGGCTCCACCCCCAAATCTCCAGGAGTTTCCCAGCCTGGATCTGGATGTGCTGCTGGTGGCGGGGGTACTTGGCAACCCTAGACTGCTGCCAGTAAAAACCCTGCCTTTTACTGACAGAAACAGTTAGAACCTCCCCCCTCCCCCAAATATTCTAATCTCTCACAGTTGACGTCTGGAGTTAGATCCCTGCGAAGGCCATTTCAAAAGGTATTGCAGGGAATTCAATGGTCCCTCAAGTATTTTTTTTAACTTTTTGGATTTTTCTGCAGACCAAGGAAGGCCCCTGACTATGTAGGAAAAGCTGTTGGGGAGAGTGAGCTCTCTTTTGCAGATATAACTATCCACACAGAAAAAAAACTCTGGGAATTAGTATATAGATTTCCAGATATTTATTTAAAACACTTTTATGCCACCTTCCCACCCAATCAGGGTTTTCCAAGGCAATGCTCATAAAACATTAAAACATTAGAACCACTGAAGACAGCATTAAAATTATGAAATAATTCAATAAAAACGCAAGAATGAACAACACCAGAACCAGAATGGGTATCTGCATTCAGTCATGAGCAAACTGGGTGAACTTGGGCCCGTCACTCTATCTCAGCCTAACTTACTTCACAGAGTTGTTGGAAGTATCAAAGAGGGAAAACCAACTACGACACTTTGAGCTGCTTGGACGAAAGAGAGGGTCAGACAGGCAAGGCTATTTTTGGGCAGGAACGCACACCTCCTGAGTTGGCCACACCTACAACCAAAACCTCTGGCATGCGTGGCTACAGAGCATGCTGCCCTCCCTGCCTTACACACAAGAGGGAAAGGCGGCATGTTAAAATGTCACCCCTGGGGATTTCCTTGTCAATTTCACTCCCCACTAGTCAGCTAAGAGTGAAATTGACAAGGAAAAGCCTCTCTCTGCCTTCCCTTCTCTAGCTGACAGCTGGAAAAGGGCAGGCAGGGAGCCCAGGCAGGTTGAAAATGCCTTTCTTTCCCTCCCCGATCTGGGGGAGGGAGAGAAAGGCATTTACCGAGGCCCCCCACCACACTTCCCCGAGTCTCTCTGCAAAAGCAGAGAGGCTCAGGGAAGAAAGGGGGCACGTTCGCCTGGCTGCCCTCGGTCTCCCCAGTCTGTGCATCTTGGTGGGCTGCCTGGGGAGACTGAGCACAGCCAGGCAAATATGCCTGCTTTCCTTCCCGATCTTTCGGGGGGGGGGGGGGGGTAGGAGACTAGAAAGCCGATGCTGAAGTGCCAGAGATCTTTCAGATCCCAGGCACTTCAGCAGCACCTTTCACCTGCCCATCTGGCGGGGGGGGGGGGGGGTAGAAGACTAGAAAGGCAATGCTGAAGTGGGGCAGAGAAGCTGGAGGGGGGAACAGGCAAGCTTCCATGCCTGCCCTGTACTTTCCCAGCCCCACCTAATATGCTAATGAGCTGCACTGTCAGGAGTGTGGCCTAATACGCTAATGAGTTTCTGCTGTTGAATGTGGCCTATTATGCTAATGAGTTCCTGCTGGGCTTTTTCTACAAAAAAAGCCCTGCAGACAGGTAAGCAAGGGGAAGGATTCTGGTGGCAGCAGGGCCCAAAATCAGCTGGTCTTGTACCCAAGCAGAATTTCTAGGGAAGAGGCTGTAGCTCAGTGGCTCAGCATAGGTCCCAGCTTCAGTCCTTGGTATCTCCACTTGAAAAGACCTCAGTTAATAGGTGCTAAGGAAGCCCTTGCCTTGCCTCCCACTTCGAACAACCACTGCCAGTCAGAATATAACACATTTAGCTAGATGGTCTGATCTGCTGTAAGGCAGCTCTGCTTCATCTCCACTGGAACACCCGTCCCTCTCTTTCCTTCTCCAAGAAAGGAAAGGGGAGGGTTTTAAAAACTATTTCCTAAGGGAAATTGTGCTCACCGAAATAATAAGAACAGGACAAGGCAGTTTCATTCAAGGAAGGAGAGGCAGTGAAGGAAAATTAGAGCTTCATCAGATATGCAGCAAATACTTCTGTCACTGGGAGAATGTTTTGCCAGCAGCACACACTTGAAAGATTGATGCGTTAAACTGAATTCAGAAACAGAAACATTTCCACAGACCAGATCTTTATAAAGATGGGAAATGGAAAAGACTAGAATGCAAGGGCTGAGCAGCAACATTGCCTGGATATAGCCACTGAGTATGTCTATTCCACTAGCAGGGAAGCAAGCAGTTTGCCAATACACAAAATACATTCCTTCAGGCATCCTCTCTATGGCACAATACAACCCCCAGATCCATTGCTCAGATCAATCCTACACTGCAAGAAGCATGCACCTGCTTGATCTGTCTTTCAGTCATTCCCCACCCCATCCCGGGTTAAAGGTTGAAAAGTCAAGGACTGGGAAGGGGGAAGTGATTCTCTCCACTGAAATACAAGCCATTTTTCAAAAACTATTTTACGGCGTAGGAGAGGGAAGAATCCAGCCTGAAATAGTGCTTAGCTTAGACTGCTTGCACTTAATCTTAATGATTTTCCACTGAATTGGCTGTCTGTATGTTCCGGCCAATCATCATGCTAGTCAAAGGATAAATTATACTGCAGTGCCAATGCCAAGAGCAATTCCCCCCACACACACTTTTTGGGTGGAATGACAGTTCTGTAAAATGCAATTCACAGGAAAATATCCAGCTCAGTTTTTATAATATTCTACGGAAGCATCCAAAAAGAACTGTGGGTCACTTGTAGGTGCAGGGGTCACCTTGGCTGAGTGGAGAATCAGCCCTCTCCCTTCTCAAAGATGCTGGAACAAAGTTTTGAAATATGAACATTAGAGCTGGCCGTGCCCCTCCCTTCCAAGTAATCAGATCAGGATTCTGTCTGCAGTTATTGCATTCCCAGAGATGCTGTTGTTTGGAGTGGAACATAACTGGAGTCGCTCGACAGCATCCTAAATCAATGCTAGCCAGCATGGACCACAAGGGACTTGGTGATCTGCCCTTCAAAATGCCTTTCAAAATATAATCAATCTTGCTCCTTCCTTCTCAACAAAGCCTGGCTTTATTACCTTAAGGACTATTTCCTGCTTTCTCTCAAAAGGTAGTGCAGTGCAGATTGGGGGTAGCTGTCAGTTTATACCGCCGTCTTCAATAGAAGTATTTTTGTGTGACAGAATAAAATTGTAGTGCAGGCTTGGATAACTTGAACTCACCAAGCCAAATATGGTTCAGATATGGTTCATAAATGGCTGTTCATCAGAGACTTTATTAACCTCCCGGTATGTCTGTCTGTCTGGGATGACAAAAAAGGATGCAGTCCTCAAGTATTTGACTTACCCCAGTGCATGTTTTGATAGGCATTAAGCTTGGCAGGGCTGAAGCTGGTTCTCTTCTAGTGGACTCTTTATCTATATACAGTCAAGGGTGAACCAAACCAACTTGTATCAGTAGAGTATGGTTCACCAATGACAATGAGTACATTGGGCTTGGAGAGTAGATGCCTAACTCAGGATCACTCAGGTCCAAACTACTTACAGTGCTGAACTTCTGTTAGTGGAATCCCAGAGAGGTAATCCTAAAAAAAAACAGCCCCTAAATTAGGGGAGAGGACAATCTGGATCAAGGTTATACCATGGGGAATTGGGGGGCAGGGTTTGCCCATGTCAATTTCCGACTTAGATATTATTATCATTACTATTTCATTATTTAAAATATTTTTATGCTGCCTTTCCATCTGATCAGGGTCCAGAAGGTGGCAAACCCAAAGAACATTAAAACATTTGAGCAATTACAAATATGGTTAAAAATGATAAAATAATTCAATTAAAACATATAAACAAACACTACAAGGAGGGCCAGTAACTGCTATTGGGGGTGTTCCTGATAAAACAAAGATGTTTTCATCTGCTGGCAAAAAACAACAATAGAGGAAGACAAGTGAATCTCACTGGGGAGTGAGTTCCAAAGTTTTGGTGCCACAACCAAGAAGTCCCTTTCTCAGGTTGCATTGGTCAATTTCACACTCTTTGCTGCGCAGCTGCACTTTGACCTGCATCTCCCTCCGATTTCCCCCGTGTCTTCTCGATCTCAAAAAACAAGGATCGAGAACATGGGAGAAATCAGGGGAAGATGCGGGTCAAATTGCGGCAGTGCAGCAAAGAGTATGAAATTGACCAACGCAGTTGGGGGAAACAGAAAAGTGAGAGTGGTACTGCTGCTTGTGGGGACTCAGTTCCCATCTAGCTTCAGATTGTGGGGGCCACTGAAGCAGGACCTCTGAGATAATCAAAGTGTACGGGTACTTTAATATGGGAAGAGGCAGTCCTTAAGGTATGTTTGTCCCAGGCTATACTAGGCTTTAAAGGTCAGTATCAGCACCTTGAATTGAGCCTGGAAGCATATTGGAAGCCAATGTGGACTGAATAAGACTGGAGTGAAATGGTTCCTACAACCAGCTCCATTCAACACTCTGACTGCAGCATTCTGTACCATCTGTGTTCCTAGACAGTCTTCAAGGGCAACCCCACATAAAGCACACTGCAGTAATCTAATCTAGATGTTAGCAGGGCTGGCGCCACAGTGGCAAGCTCTTTTCCACCCAGGAAGGACTGCAGCTGGCTCACAGGCTGAATTTGGTGAAAGGCACTCCTTGCTGCCACTGTCACCTGTTTGTTCAATAGGAGGACCGGGCACAGGAGCACCCGCAAGCTGTAAGTCTTTAAGGGGATTGCAATCCTATCCAGAATTCAGGATATCCCATTTCCTGGGTCAGACCCTCCCCCCACCAGTAGCACCTCTGTTCTGTCAGAATTAAGTTTCAGCTTGTTCATTCCTCATCCCTCATTCATTCATTCCAAACTGCCTCCAAGCACCTGTTCACGGTTTCCACAGCCTCCCTGGGATCTGCTGGAAACGCAAGATAGAACTGAGTGTCACCAGCACTATCACTGAAAACTCAGCCCTGATCTGCAGATGACCTCTCCCAGGAGCTTTACATAGACATTGGAATGCATGGGGGACAAGATGAAACTTTGGGGAACCCTGTAGGCCAGAGGCCAAGGGCAGAACAGCAGTTCCACACTCTGAAACCCACCTGCAAGGTAGAACCAGAACCACCAGAGAACAGTGCCTCCCACTCCCAGTCCCAAAAGGTGGACCTGGTGTCATCCATGGCAGCACTGGGACTCTCTCAGTACATCTCGGCCCCCACGCACCAGGCCAGGCACACGCTTGATTTGGTCTTTGCTGCGGGGGTAACAGTGGATCGAATAACTGCTTCAGCTGTGCTATGGTCGGACTACTATGCCCTGGGGGCCCGTCTGAATTTCCCTCCCTGGTCCCTAGGCGGCGAGCCTATTTTAGCTCACCTGCAGAGCCAAATGGACCCTATGCGGTTCCAGATAGCCCTGTGTGAACCGATGCCCCCTGGCAGCTCGTTGGATGAGCTGGTTGAAGACTGGCACAGTCAGCTCGCCACAGCCATTGACAAGATCACTCCCAGGTGCCCTCTTTGCCCTTGCAACAGGCTGGCACCCTGGTACTCCCAGGAGTTGCGGCAGATGAAGCGAGAGCTAAGACGGCTAGAGAGACGGTGGCATCGTGCTCGGGACGAGGCTACAAGAACATCTTATAGGGCGTTTATGAAAGCCTATGAGATGGCAACCAAGGCAACAAAGAGGGAATTCTATGCCGCCGAGATTGCATCTGCAAGCTCACACCCAGCCCAATTGTTTAGAACAATTTGGTCTAACAACTCTGCCATATGGCAGACCAAACTCTAGGGAATTGGAAATTGGCTGCGAGGCATTTGCGAGCTATTTTGCGGATAAAGTCTTGTCGCTTCGCCACAACCTCCCTGCCACAGTTGAAACAGTGAGTGAACTCAAGGTCCCTTGCATGTCTTTGGCTCCGGGCTTAGATGGGTTCGACCTGCTTGACCTAGAGGAAGTTGACAGACTTCTCTTGACTGTGTGCCCAACCATGTGCGTCCTTGATCCGTGCCCGTCCTGGCTAATAAAAGCTGGCCACGATGGGTTGCGAGGTACAGCCCGGGAAATAATTAACTCCTCCCTCTCTGAAGGGAAATTCCCGGGGGCTCTCAAGGAAGCGATGGTCCGCCCTCTCCTAAAAAAGGCACATCTGGACCCGGCGGAATTGGCGAACTACCGGCTGGTGTCCAATTTGCCCTATTTAGGCAAATTAATAGAGAGGGTGGTGGCATTATAGTTACAGAGTTACCCCAGTTCTCTCAGAGCTGTTCTCTCAAGAGCAGTTCTCTAAGAGCTCTCTCAGCCCCACCTACCTCACAGGGTGTAGGGAGAGGAAGGGAAGGAGATTGTAAACCACCCTGAGACTCTGAGTGAAGGGCGGGGCATAAATCAAATCTCCTCCTCCTCCTCCTCCTTCTTCAAATCCCGTGATGTCCTGTTGCAGGGTGAATCAGCAGCACTCAGCAAAAAAACCTGTTGGGGAGAGAGTGTAGCTCCTTTATATTCACTTGTTGCCCCTCCCCAGTGATTTAACCATTGCTGCCTCATGCTTCCACTGAAAGAAGGGGCCAGAGCAAAGAAATTCCCGGCACCTGTACTCAGAATACCCCTTGGAAACAGAAATGGACAGGAGAATGGTTAGGTTCCTCCCCACAAACACATGCACAGAAAAAAATGGTTAGTTTCCTCCCCATAACTCATGTTCTTACTGGTTCAGAACTTGGGGGGGGGGGTATTTTCCATATGTGCATGTGTGCGTGCATACATCTGGAAGTCATGGTGATCTCTGGTGACTGACCCCCTACTGGGGGCCTGGAGGATATTCAGAGAGGTGTCTGAATAAAGCCTGCCCCACCCTCTCAGCTTCCGAGATCTGATGAGATCAGGCTTGCCTGGGCTATCCAGGTCAGGGCCACTGGTTCAGAATTTGAACTGGCTTCTCCCTTAAAATTTCATGCTATTGGAAGATATTGACTTATATATCCCAAGTCTGTTGAGACATGTTGTTGCTGTTATTCTTTACTAGTAACAACAACAACAACAAAATGCATTAAAATATCATTTGAGAAAGTTATTGGTTGTTCCGCCTGAACGATTAGTCTGCCTCCCTCTATCATTGTCTTCCACCAGTGGGTGAAGATTTTTTTGTTTTGTTCAGCACACCACCAATAACTGTTATTGGCCCTGCTCCTTGGTTTTGGTGTTTATGTGTTCATATGTTTTGGTTGATTTGTTTTATATATTGTTTTAAGCAGGGGTCATTTCGTAGAAAAAGAGGTCCAGGAGCTCATTAGCATAATTCATTTGCATATGCCACACCCCCTAACATACCGGAAGTGTGTCAGAAGGCAACACCCACCCCTCAGGCTCCACTCCACAGGTGAGTGAAACTGACCTGCTCTTCCTCCATTCCCTTCCCTATCCAATACTTTGTGCAATAAAAATAAGTGTAAAGCAGTGTTTTTCAACCACTGTGCCGTGGCACACTGGTGTGCCGCGAGATATTGTCAGGTGTGCCGCAGGATTTTTTCAATGACAGAAATGTGCCTTCTGGGCTGACCTTCCGGGACGCATTTGCGCATGCGAGAAAGAACAGTGGCACGCTCTCACTGATTCCGCTCGCACGCTCTGTGGCCAGCCTTAAAATACATCCACATTATATTTCTTCTGAAACTCAGGTCAATGTTATGGGAAGGAGCCATTACACTTTGGATCTGTAACTTACGATTTCAAGTTGAGTGGCTATTACGTGTATTTGTAATACTGTCATAGTTAATACTTGAGCTGAGGCAACTAATGACCCATTTATCTTGTATTTCAGTGTTTTTCAACCACTGTGCCGTGAGATATTGTCAGGTGTGCCGCGGGATTTTTTCAATGAAAGAAATGTGCCTTAGCTCGAAAAAGGTTGAAAAACACTGGTGTAAAGAACACACCCTCATTCTCTTCCTGCTCCCTTGAAACCACCAGGTTTCAAGTAGACTTGAGATACCCAGGACATGTGCACCACCCATCCCTTTCCCTTCCCCTCCCCACAACAAGACACCCTGTGAGGTAGGTGGGGCTGAGAGAGGTCTTTTGAGAACTGCTCATGAGAGAACAGCTCTGAGAGAACTTGTGACTGGCCCAAGGTCACACCAGCAGCTGCATGTGGTGGAGTGGGGAATCAAACCCGGTTCTCCCAGATTAGAGTCCAACTCCTGACCACTACACCAAACTGATGGGGTGGAAGCTGCTGAAGGGTTGGTGAAATTTCTCCAGTACTTATGTGCCATGTGCCCAGATAAAGAATGGTATACTTAGAAAACTTATATGCCACCTTGAGCAAGTCTCTGGAAAAGCAGCACACAGTCATAAAAGGAACAATGATAAAATTATCAATATTAAAACAAAACATTAAAATCCATAAAGCCCCAAGCAGAGCTTTCCCCGGGGCGCTGCGCCTCTGCACTGCTCGGGGAATCCGAGGAGGGGGCGGGGCTTGGTCGTGTGCCCGCCCCCTGGGCTTCTCACTCCCGGAGCTGTGCTCCTGTGCGCTCCCGCTCCAACGGACCCCTGGTTTTAAGTGCTGTTTTAATGTTCAAATGTTTTCATGTTTGCCACCCTGGGAACCCTGTTTGGGCAGAAAGGGAGCAGAAAGTAGTGTTTTAAATAAATAAATAACCCATTAATAAAATAAAGAAGCATGCTCCTTTGCATAATGAAAGAGGGCTGAATGAAATATAGATTGGCAGGAATTCTGTCAGAACCCTAAGGGGACCCACTGCTTAATCTGAAGGCAGCTTTGTAGAAAAGGACGAGTTTTTTTTCTAGTAGTTGTGCTGGAATGAACAGTGAAACCGTTCCAGTTTCTCGGAGACACCCACTTCGTAAGAGGGCACAGGATAAGGTATTTGACCAAGAATTAAACATGTATGGAACATTAACCTTTTATTCCTATGCACATGTATATAATTCAAACTTATATAAAACATAAGGATGAAACAAAAGATTCCCAATATGCTCATTTTATTTTATTTTCCCCAAATGGTCAAGTCTCACAAAGAAGAAGAAGAAGAGAAGAGATTGGATTTATACCTCACCCTTCACTTGGAGTCTCAGAGCGGCTTACAAACTCCTTTTCCCTTCCCCCCTCCCCACAACAGACACCCTGCGAGGTAGGCGGGGCTGAGAGAGCTCTGAGAGAACTGTCCTTGAGAGAACAGCCGGCACAGAGCTATGGCTTGCCCAAGGTCATCCAGCAGGTGCAAGTGGAGGAGTGGGGAATTAAACCCAGTTCTCCCAGATTAGAGTCACGCACTTAACCACTACACCAAACTGGTTCTCTACACCAAGTGCTCCTAATAATTATTTATTTCTACAATCCCATGCACGTGCTGCTTACATAAATAAAGATGATGTCCCCTCCCTGAGGATCGTAAAATATAGTCAAAAAACACATTCCTCAGATCCTTCTGGCATATTCATGCTCTTTTGATTGTTTTTCCACCCAGAATACGTTGTGCATATAAAGAAGGACATCTGGGGCCTAGGAAAGAAAGACAATGGAAAGGAGAGACTCAGTTAGCGGCTGGAATCATGGGTTGTTAGGTGTTTCCAAGCTTTTCAGGTCCATTGAGGGCTAATGCGTGGCTAAGTGTACATACGGTGAACTGCTAAGTCCCAGCACTGAATCTCTTCTCAGGTAATCCTAAGCAAGTTACTTGTTATGTCTGCAGACTGCCATGGGGCATCAGTGACATACAGCCAGAGCTTGACTCCTTGAGACAATCGGAGTCAAGGAACCTCACCCACTACTAGCCCTCCAATAAGAACTCTGGCGGGAAATTCAAACCCGCCAATAGGACTCGTGGGTGTGTCCTAGGGATTGTATATAGTTGGCTGTCTTAGCCGGTATTGCATGCTAGTTGTGTACCCAATAAACCAATGCTTATTACCACGTTGTAGTCCGGGCTTTCCGTGCATCGAACCCAGTACACAATATTACTGTTGCTTCAGTTTCACACCCGCCCTTCTGCAGTGTGGGGTTACAGGTAAAATACCACTTCTCCACCTTAGAGAACTGTTGTAAAGGTTACTGACATAATGAATGTAAAACACTTGGTCACACTTTAAATGTGCATGTGCTACATAAATGCTAAAAATATATATATTAAGCCAAACATCTGCAGAGTAAGAATTCTAAATGCAAGATGCCTGCTGTTGTCAGGTGTAGGGATGCCCGACCCTCCGTGGGGGTCCCCTGCTTTTAATCCACCTCTCTGCTGCCGGCCAGCTGGCCAAGAATGCCGGAAACTGTGTGACCCAGAAGTGACATAGGCATGTTGGGGACATTGGGGGCAATGCTCTGGTTTGAGGACAAAACTTTATGGTAGAAGCTAATTCCTATATATCCCCAACATACTTACATCACTTCCAGGTCACGTAGGCATGTTGCGTTTACTTTTGGGTCCCTCCCCACTCCCAGTAAGTTCAACTCCCATCCCCTGCCAGCTGGTCCAGAGGACCTGGCAACCCTACCCAGGAGCTATCAACAAGGGCTTTCCAACTTCAGCCTTCATTTTGTTATTTAGCTTCAGACAAGGGCTAAAGGTTTCCCTTGCTCAAAAGCCATTCAAATTTTACTCTAGGGGGTGGTGCTCATCTCAGTTTCCAAGCTGAAGAACCAGCGCTGTCTGAAAATATTTCCGTGGTTATGTGGCCAGCATGACTAGACGCTGAGGCACACAGAACACTGTTACTTTCCCACCAAAGCGGTACCTATTTATCTACTTGCAATTTCTTGCTTTCAAACTGCTAGGTTGGCAGGAGCTGGGGCCAGAGACGGGAGCTCACTCCATCACATGGCACTCAGGTCTCAAACTGCCGAACTACAGACCTTCCGGTCTGCAGCTCAGCATCTTAAACTCTGAGCCACCATGGCTACAACCCTAAAAATACTTACCTAAGAGTAAGCCCCATTGAATAAAATTCTGAGGAAATATGCCTAGGATTGCACTGAAGGGGTCCTATGCTACTGCAAACTGAGGGCATTTGCAGCCTTTTGGGGAGGGCCTGTGGGTCAGTGGAAGAGCCTCTGCTTTGCATGCAGAAGGTCCCAGGTTCAATCCCCAGCATCTCCAGTAAAAAGAACTAGGCAGTAGGTGATGTGAAAGACCTCAGCCTGAGACCCTGGAGAGCTGCCGCCCTTCTGAGGAGACAATACTGACCTTGACAGACCGATGATCTGATTCAACATAAGGCAGCTTCTTGAACTCATGTTTCATGCTCTGCTGCCTCTCCCTCCATCCCCTGAAAAGCCTCCCCTAAAAGCAGAGAGGAGGAACTTGGAAACAATGGAAGGGGGGGGCTTGCAGCCAAGACAGGAATTGGCAGAAGTCTTCCCCATCTCTTCCACGATCCACTCCATTCAATAATTTTGTATCCTTTATCTTGCAAGGGCTGAGTCAAGCCTTTTCAGCTGCCTACAGCAAACACTGTGGGACCTGAGACTTGTTGCTTCCTCCGGTACTCACATTAAATCGCTGCCATCTGGGTTAATGTACACACAGAATGGAATAGATCTGTCGTGGGAGAACTCCATCAATAGCATTATAAACTTGGAGAGCTGGGTGAATAATGTATGGACTCAGCAGTGCACCAAATAATTTTATAAGCAATAATCAAATCAGTGAGCAAAACTACCCTGCCCAGTCATTAGCTTGTTGGCAATGAACAAATATCCTTTGCATCACTAATGCATGAGAGATTTAGGCTCTGGCTCCCTCCTCCCTTCAACGTCAAAGGCCAAAGATGCTCACAGAGAGAAGTTCGTCAAGTCAATTAAATTGTATTAAATAATGGATGCTAGAAGGAAAACTCCTAGACTTGCCTCTCAAGCAGTGCATTTTAATCCTCACTAAAACAATAAAAGCTGGGTTCACTGAGAAATGGAGCTAACATTAAGACATTCTGCATTAAGGCCCAATTTACACCTCCCCTCTGAAGTAGTTTGACTGCTGTCTTTTCCCAAGCTCATTTCAGGCTGGTTTCAAATTTCACTCCAGGGGGTCTGAAGAGTACTAAGCAACAGCATTTGTTTAAATATAATGCTAGCTTGACCACAGTATAATGCTAGCTTGACCACAGGAGGGCAATTAACGAATGTAAACAATAATTTATAAACTAGAACAGGTATGGTTTGAAACTAGAAACAGGTATAGACAGGTTTTTTTGAAACTAGAATGATTCTAGCGGGAAAGTCAGATGTAAATTTGACCTAAGTTTGGATAGTGCTGTTGTGTGATGTGTTCCCTCACTGAGGAAAGCATTTGGCCAGCGCTCAGAATGAATTCATTCTCTTGCCTCAGAACTAGGAATGCCAGCCTCTAGGTGGGAACTGGGGATCCCCCAGAATTACAGCACATCTTTAGGCTACAGACATCAGTTCTCCTGGAGAAAATGGATGCTTTGGAGGGTGGGCTCTAGGACTTTATACCCCACTGAGCTCCCTGACCTTGCCACACTCCACCCCCAAATCTCCAGGAGTTTCCCAACCTAGATTTGGCAACCCAGCCCTCCCACCCTCCACAGGGGACCGGGGGGACCTGGCAATCCTACTCAGACCCCACCCAGTGTCTTTAGCTTACAGGCCTGTGGACCTTTCAAGCTGCAAAATAATAGCAAGGTACTTGGAGAAGATAATGGGATGGCTGCAACTGAAGCTCAGTCCAAATATGACTAAGGTGCTATTAAGAAGCTCAAGGACTGGGGAGTCAGTCTGTCCTGGAGGGGGTTGTATTTCTCCAAAGGAGCAGTTCATTGCTTAGGATGCCGCTGGATCCTGGCGTACAATTGGAGACTCAGGTTTAGCTGATATGCCTGCTGTGGCTGTTTGTGATCTGGCCACAGTGATCCATGCTCGGATTATATCTAGGATAGATTTAGTGTCATACCTTTTGTAATCGACAGGAGGCTGTCCTACTCCTGAAGGGGAAAACAGCCATTCAGCTGTTTCATCTCTGAGTCTATGGGAGTGCTGCTCCAGCATCCAATCACCTTTCAGAAGGGGGATGGAATGTTGGAGGGAAACACAATGGCAGTCAGGCTGCGGCCAAATGACAGGCTTTGCATGGTCTGGCTGCACCTGTATTTTGTGGAAATTATGTAGATGGGAGATATGATTAATTTGTT